>OY977950.1:22605769-23850769 GCA_963854355.1 Epinotia brunnichana | reverse complement strand
TACATCATAGGTACTTATCAATGATTTCACATTTCCTATCACTTAGGTTTGTAAATATATATTATTATTAACTATTCCTTACCTTTCAGTACACTGAATTGGGATAGATCCATCGGCTGTGAACCGCACTATCAACGAAAGATAATAACAATAACAAATAACTTTAACGGAAAACAATGAAACTTAATAACTCAAAACAACAAGATTCTGGGATAATGACCAAGTATCGCACTTGCATTCGCATGACATACGAGATGAGAGTGACGTTTAAAAACAAACATGAACAATGTAATGGCGGACATTTTATCCGACCGATTGAAAATGTCAAAACGCTAAACTCTTATTATTGTGGGACACGATCTTTTCAATTTAGTCGCAATTTATACGTTTAAAACGTTCCGTTTGTTTGAAACCTCTGCTTCTCTGGGTTTTTTATCATGCAATTTTTTTGCGATACATTAAAAATAACACAAATAAAATATTAGTGCTGTATTATTAAATAATCCTTTTAAGTAAATGCAAATTACACATTTTGCTATCGTCTAATAATAATGCAAAATGCTTTAAAAAATGTTTTCATAGTTTTCCACTATTCCGCCGCATTTACGGCAGGTATCGTAAAACGTGTTCTATAAAAAACCTTACACTTACTTCTGTAAAGGTCTTTCTAATGCTAAAAAAATCGAAGTATAATCAACCACAAAATAAATTGCCCACAGTTGCTATCGCTGTTGTACTTTCGCGCTTCTTCACGTTATCCTCGTTATCCTATTACTTTGTGCCCACCGCTCAGAAAATAAGTGTCAGGCACTAACTCCTCAATATGCAGGCTAATCGCCAATAGCTGTAGTGGCGATGTGGATATACTCCTGTTCCCTTGTTAAATTTATAAAGTCTGTTGTGAAGCATAATTTAAAATACGTATATTTCAATTAAAAAGTACGCACTTTATATTTTACATTCTAAGGTTTTTTCTTTGACTGTTTATACACCGTGTATTTTTTGATTTCCGTTGATTTCGACACGATGTTCGGTTCATTAACAGAAGCTACCTGGTATGTTGCGTTTTGTTAAATTCGAAAAAAAATTATTTTTTATTTTTCATACAAACTAAATCAATATTACAGTGTGGGAGGGCTCTAACACTTAATCTCAATTAACACAAAGTTAATTTTTACCTACGACAGCACTTGTCAACACATGGCCAGTGGTAAATAGTTTGCTCATGGATTGAGGGGTCCCAGGTTCAAATCCCAATAATTCCCTTTTTCGTTTAACGAAAATTAAAACGTAAATAAAATAAAGGACCCTTCACACTGATTCGGTCATTAAATTGATTTATTGAATATCTGAAAAATAGTAATAGTTAAGACAATAGTTTCTTAGAGAAATTAGTTCCATTTAACCTGAGGATTCTTCCCTTAAAGTTAACGGAAATAAAAAAAAACACGGTGTATATAAATAATTACGCATGTGGTGTTTGCCTGTAAGTGAATAATGTACTTATCAAAATTATTTCGTTGATATTTCGAGATTCACAATTAATTTGTTTTGAACAAAACTCTAAACGCGATAGGTATCTATTTCGACAAATTTAAATAAGGTGGTGAATCTTCGATGTTCTTTTGAACACCCGACGGAAAAAGAGAAGTGTTATAAGTTAGACGTGTCCCTGTGTGTGTGTGTGTCTGTCTGTCTGTCTGTGTGTGTGTCTGTCTGTCTGTCTATGTGTGTGTCTGGCTGTGGCATCACAGCTCCTAAACGAATGGACCGATTTGAATGCGTTTTTTTTATCCGAAAGCTGACGTGCTCGAGGTGGTTTTTAGCTACGTTTTTAACAAAATCGGTGCAGCCGTTTCTGTGATATTGAACTTTGAAATGAAAATGTCGAAGGTTTTTCAACTTTTCTAAGTTATAGTTCTACATCTGAAAGCTCAAATCTATTAGCACCTTTAGAAGTGGCCACAGAACAATTTCGTACATTCGTTTAATTAAAACTGTACAGTGTAGGTATTAAAAACAGTAAAGCGTAAAACAGACCGCGTCGCATGGTTACCGCAAATTCAAATATTTAATTCATCGCGCAGTAATTTATTTAGTGGCAGCCTGGGTGCGGCATGCAAATAAAATAATGCATATGTACACACGTCAGATGTAGGGGTGCTGGATGAGAGAATATTAAATGTTGAATTCGAAGTTCTCCGTTTCAGCTTGGGCAGAAATTTTTTCGTATGTCCGGTTGTCCAGCTGTTCTCCTATACAGGTTGCATTTCTCAATCGAATCTCGTGAAATTTTGTGAGCAGGTTCGTTTATAATCGTACTTATATATTATTGGCGATTCCGTTTTTGGAAAAAAAAAAAACACAGACTCGCGATTTCTATAGCTCACAGAGCCACAAGTTTAGTTGAACGAGCGAGCGAATCGAACTAAGTTCTCCGTTTCAGCTCGGGCCAAAATTATTTCGTATGCCCGGATGTCCGGCTGTTCCCTTCCAACGGTCGCATTTCGCAGGTTCAATAACAGGATAGTTTTTTTGTGGATTCAATTTCGAAATTTAAAAAATCTATTATAATAAAAATGACAGGCTCGCAAGTTCTACAATTTACAGACAAAGCCACTATTTTTATTTTATTATATATCACAAAAGTCACAAAATATCGTATGGCCTGACTGGTGGAGCGGTAACAATCCCAGGAGTCCACGCGAGTCCCACGTCCAAAACCTTACTGACAAAGTATTTCATCATCTTCATATCAGCTGGAAGACGTCCACTGCTGGACATAGGCCTCCCCCAAAGAGTGCCACAATGACTGGTCCTGCGCCACCCGCATCCAGCGGACTCCCGCGACCTTTACCAGGTCGTCAGTCCACTTTGTGGTCCCAGCTTACCCAATCTGCGCCTACCTGTACGTGGTTGCCACTCGAGAATCTTTCCGTACGTGCAATGTGCCCCGCCCACTGGCAAAGTATTAACAAAAAATAATTTACACATCTACAACACAAGGTGAATGACCATAACTCAACTCAACTATTATGACAGTAAATCATTACATTTATATTGATAAGTCAAAATACAATAAATAATTCCAGCGAAAATATCTTCAGCCCAAACTGAACGAAATTGGATTTGCTTTTTTTCTAATATCAAAATTCAGCAACCGAGATTCCGTTCAGTTGGTTTAGCTGGAATCCATTTTTGATATAAGCTACTAGATTCTATGCGTTTATAATATCTAAGTGAAATCTTGAAAGTAACTATATCTTGAACTTATCAACGTAACAAACTATTTTTAACCGACTTCAAAAAAAGGAGGACGTTCTCAATTCGGATGTTTTTTTTTTTTAATAGTACATTATTTAGGACATAATAATACAACATACTTACTTGCTAAGATTAAAATCGATATGACTGATGCGCTTAAGTAGTTGCAATTTTCGATTACTTAAGTTGACGCATACCATCATACTTTAGATGCAGGTGAAGTTAATTTATGGCTTGTAAAAATAGACCCGAGTGTCTTATAAGCTATTTATTATAGCTACAACATTTACGTCATCTTGTTGAAGCCATTTCAATTACATTTAGGTTAACGTAAAATCCAAACGAATAAATAAAAATCTCTCAAACATGGCAGAATACCCCGAAAGTTACAGTCCGTCGGTAAATAACGGAAATGTGTAATTTGTCTCTTTGCTCATAATTAATTCCAGTATTTGTTGAGATTGATAAATAATAATTATAACCGATGGTATGCACTTACATGAAGAATTGACACGATTTCATTTATTTTGTAGTTTAAATTCATAATTATTTAATGTTACCGCAGAGCAATTTATCAATATTTTCCCACCTTGAATCGACAAGGGATTTAAATGTTAATAGTAAGCCCGTCCTCATTCAGTACCTACTTAATGACCAAGCACCTGTTACTAATTAATGTTAATTATCACAAGTTACTATTTGCAGCATTTTATTATTATTTCTATCCGTACACAAAAACGGTAATAATGAATGAACTACTTATTATTATAAAAAAAGTCTTAAAAAAACGATTAAGTACAAAATATAAACACATTTTAAATAAACCCCTAACCTAGTGTGCTGCCTAGGCGAAGCGATCAGTGAGCAGCCAAGATATCAAGCGGCGGCGCTAGCGATGGAAGTGCGCCTTACCGTGAGAGCGAGAGATCGAAACGTCACGTCTCACTTCCATGTGCACTCCTGCTTAGAAAATGCAATCTCGAGCCGAGATTGGTCATTCGAGATCTCGAGTTATTATAAAATTGTCATGTCAGCCAAGTCGACAAGCAAGATCTCGATTCATCTCGACAATATCGAGATTCCATATTTTTTTAATATTTAGCATTATCTTGGTCAAATTTGCCCGAATTCGATTAAAACAATACCTACAAAGGGTAATTGCTACTATTTTGAGTTACACGTCAATTTTAATCTATTAAATACGTTTATCGAACCACATAGTTCATATAAAAACATAAATTATAAAATAAAGATCACATTAAAATACAGGGAATAAAATTACATTGAATAAAATCATTAAAATAGCAACAATAAAACAATACATTACAATTACTAGCTACAACATGTAAGGAGTTCCAGTGCTCCACCACCGGGCATTTCAACCTATCAACAATGGTGTTCAGGAGGCTGTTATCGCTGTTTCGCACACGCCGCATCCGAGAGGCAACTCGTTTACGAATTATAGCATGAAAACTAGCCTCTGCAAACATTTCTGATTTTTGCAAAAGCGAGGCAGCCCCAACAACATCCTGAACCCATCTGAAACTATCATTGTACTGGACGCGTAAAGCATTGAGAGCTCTCTGCGTGCGCTTGGTCCACAAGCTACACGTGTAGAAAGTCTGACAAAACGCCTTAAAAAGGGTTATTTTGAGATCCCTTGTACAACGTGCGAACCTGCGGACCAACATGTTGCTCCTCACTGCCAATGCCCTACGCTCCCGCTCCACATCGAGATCATCTAAGAGGTCCTCAGTGACCCAGTGCCCCAGATACTTGAACTTTGTGGTCTTTGTGACTTTAGTCAACTCCGTTCCTCAAAGTTTAAGCGGTGGCACAGATTTCGGTTTTTTGTTTCCTGCCTTGAATACAAGTAGGTAGCTCGCTTTTCTTAGAGTTATATCTGAGACCGTGGGCCTCCACGTACCTCTCATAAATGCCAATCAAAATCTCGAATCTATGGAATACTGAATAGGTATAGGTAAAGATACAA
Organism: Epinotia brunnichana; assembly: GCA_963854355.1. Lineage (NCBI taxonomy): Eukaryota > Metazoa > Arthropoda > Insecta > Lepidoptera > Tortricidae > Epinotia > Epinotia brunnichana. The sequence goes on along the minus strand of OY977950.1, from coordinate 23,845,512 downwards.
CACAAACGTACATATAAAATATGCAAACGCGCACCAATATTAAATGTGCTTGTCAAGGCCTGTCCATCACGAATTATTAACATGCTTTACGTACTGTAATCTCGTTCGAGATCTCGATTATTTCAGTCGAGATATCAACTCACGAGATTTTCTGCCACCGAGGTTGAACCTTGAAAACCCGCTCGAGATCTCGCGAAATTGAGATAGCATTATCGTGGCCGAGCCCTAAGTTACTGTTGGTTAGAGTCACAAAGAAAAACCTGAGTAAAGAGTACGTGCCATAGCCTTCTGTATTTAAAGCCCTGTTTAGACGAAGCCAGTGCTGGCTTGTTACTGTATGTAAAGCACTGGCTGCCAGTACTGGCGGGAATAGAGCGCCGGCCTATTTTTCAAGCCAGAGCGTCAGCACTGTCTTCATCTAAATCCTTGATCCAGCCAACTAAAGAGAGTCAATCGAGAATCTTTACTCGCCGCTACGGTTACTTGAGCAGTGGCCTCGTAATCCAGGTCAAGGTACTTGCTGGCTAAGTGCTAGCTCATCCCCAGCAAGCCTAGGCTTTCACTAGTTTCTCCACATGAATGATTTTAATGTCGAGGGGAGTGCCCAGCAGACAGTGGCCTGGCGCTTCTATTGATATGTCTCTGATGTGTCAGACCTAATATGAATTTACACGTTCCAACGTCGTCTACCGTTCCGGGTCATTCCTGTTGCAGAGGTTGTCGATTGCAATTCAACGCGGCAATGCGGCGAGTGTGATGGGCACCGTGTCACGGCGCGGGTTATTTGACTAAGGTTTTTATTGACATAATATGTAAACTTATCTTCTTAATATAAATAAAATATTATATGAATCCAATTTATTAAATAGGTAATACATCAATTTGGTAACATTTAAAATAGTAAACAATTTTGCAATTAATAAAAAGGTACAATAGGGTTATATGAATTAGTATTTTGGATTTCTATTATAATTGGTGGATTACTTTTTCTCATCGTTATCTATGCCTTATTTGTAAGGCGTATTATGAATAATAATTAACGTGTTATTAATTATTCAACTAATAACCAGCGTAAACCAAGCTTCAGCCTTTCCACTTAAAACCGTCAAACACCAAAAAGCCACATATTATCGCAATCTCGTTCAGTTTTCGATAAATTTCATTAACCCGCCAATGCCTATGGTTGATTTAGTATTATTAAACTGTCACTCGCCGGCCCCACAGGCCTCTACAACAATAGCACTCGATTATCGCTGATTCTATAGCCAATATCGCCGTTACCAGTTTATACTGGATCGGATAGGTTGGGACCTGTAAAATTTAGTTTTTGCGGCATATTTTTTTACACGCTAAAGCCTGTTTGAAAAATTCGAATATAAATATATACCGATATTGATATACCGAGGTTGTTACATCAACTGGTTAATACAACAGCATTTTCTTGCACTTATCCTATTAAGAGTTGTTTGAAGTAAAATTTCATACTGCAGCGGTCGGTGCCGACCAAGGTCTCTCGGGCGGAGTGGCGTGTTTGCGACCGTCTAGAAGTGTCTTAACTTCCTTCCTCTTCATATCGTCTCTCACACAATCCAATCCACCTTTTCTTTGGCCTGCCTCGTCTTTTCCATCCCTCCACGTTCATACCTAATACACTTTTAGTCACATGACTGTCATTCTTCCGCATAGCGTTCATAGCCCAGCGGCGCCTGCGAATCGGAAACGATAACGCAGGTAAAGCAAAGACGGCAGCGATTAGTCCTTGGATGGGTGACCGCCTGTTTGAGTGGTTACTATAAATGTGCGCTTCCGTGTTTTGGAAGGCACGCTAAGCAGTTGATCCCGGATGCTACCTATGACAGTAGTCGTTAAGCCGAGTTAGAGGCCTTCGGGCGGCTTAAGAACCTATAACAGTCGAGTTGCCCACTCACTTGACAAAGGGGGGACAACTGTCACTTGCGTCCGCAGGAGCTGCCTACCACAACTCTGCACGTGTTCCCTGGGTGGTATTAAAAAGTGACAAACTCAAAGGCCAAAATATTGTATGCGATACGATTAAATAAATTATTCCGCATTACATCGACTGGTTATTCGTATCTCCTACTTCTTCAGGTTACGCTTGTTTAGCCACTGACGAAAAAATTTAAATCTCCGAAGTCGCATTTGTCCATTAACCTGTCGTTTGGTATGTACAATTGTACACCGATCAATGCTATCGAAAAATATAACTAACAGAAACTAAAAATTCAAAAATATTACTTCAGCAATCAGTGTGCATACGTAGGGTTAAAAACCACTCTCAGCACTATAACATTTAAAAATCCGTTATAAACTACAACCGACAACAAAAACGTAACAATTTCAACTCGCCATTTTGGAAACTGAGAGACTAGCTCGGGCCGCCTCACTTCGCCAATGAATAGAATTGCTGCTGGAAAATATTCACGCCGAACAAAAGCTTGTAGCGCTATTTTTGCGAATAAAAATATAAAAAATATCAAATGTACTGTCAATAGTGGTGTAAAAACAGTAATGCAATGCGTAGTTCTATTATAAAGCACATATTACATCATACCACAGCTCCACGCCACTCATATAGCAAATAATTTGCATGATTCATATATAATCAAATAATCATCCTCCAAGCCTAAGCGTGCCTCGGATTCATAAAGGAAAAATCAAAACCGGCCAAGTGCGAGTCGGACACGTACGTACGTACATGGTACGGCATTATCTATAAAAACGTCAAAAAATCACAGATGGCACTAGTAGTCGCTCGGATAAGATGGGGGATCATTCTCTTCGAGAACGCCACTTATCGCGGTCCATCTAAGAATGTCCCGTGGTCTTTTTACGTCCTCAACCCATCGAGCTGGTGGACGACCGACGTTTCTTCTTTCACGTCGTCAGCGACGGAAAACTGGTGTTACTGTTATTGTTCGACTATTATTCAGTAGTTTCAAAAGTTCAACAGCATAAAAATGTGCCTAGTTTGCGAATATGTATTTTATGTGCGTTCTGCTTGTGTGTTTTTCAATTCCATAGCCAGCTGAGGAAGCGGTTTACATTGACATTGTACTTAATACTTATTTCTCGACAGCACAAATCATAATGAAAAAACTGTAAAAAAATAATATGTGACTAATTATCAATCCTTCATACCTGGATACAAACTTTAAGGACATTTTTTAAATAAAGATAGGAATAAAAACAAATTGCCGTAGCAAAACACATTTCGCCGAAAAAAAACTTCATAATAAATCGTACAAAGCAAAAAAAAATTCTTTATCGTGAATTTGAACCGGGGACCTATCGATCTGCAGTCGATTGCTCTGCCACTGAGCTATATCCCCAATTATATCACTGCCTGAAAATTCACGCTATAATTGGTATAATAAAGAGGAACTGAATCAGATGTTGCAAATAAGATTTCGCACTTTCAACTCCAAAAATAATATATACCAATCGGAAAATAGTCGATTCCCATATTAAATGAGCTTCATTGAAATAAAACAACATTAACTTTGCATGTTATTTAGATATGAAATTATTTCATAATGGACAAAATTACATTTGGGCTAGATTCAATTTTGAACAAGAAAAAAATTGGTCACAAAAAAGTATAGACCAATTATTACATTTTCACCAAATTCACTTTTGATGGTAGGTAGGTATTACGTTTGGTCCAATTTCAAAATGGTCATTTCGTGTTGATGATGTTCTATTTGTGCCGAATGGCAGTAAATCGTAAATACAAACATGTTGTTGCTATCCAGCGAGGTAATGCTGCCAGCATCTTTGGTACGATGCCACGGGGGCCCGTTTTAGAGATACTTAGTTTAATATTTTAAGTAAGGTTTAGTTTCTATTATTATTGTTATTGTAGATAGTTTTATGTTCGTTCTCTTTGTATAATAAGTATATTTTTATTATAAATAAATATTAGTAAGTATAATTTACCAAATCAAACTACTATCGTTTTATAGCCAATAAATATTAATTTCAAAGATGTAGTAAATAAACCTCTACATACACTCATGTAGGACGTAGGGCGTTATTTCCGGAACCAATCATCCGATTTTCAAAAATCTTTCAGCCGTTTATAGAATGGGTATATTAATAAGAAAATAGGTAAAAAAAACTGAAGGCCTTTAAAATATCTCAAAAGTCAAGTACCTACTGTAGCTATAGGATAATATATGTTTTATCAATACATTTCAAACGCGTTTGTGTTTAGTTTAAATTTGTACGGCAACGCGTAGTTCCTTATAGTTAACAAAAGAGGCGCTGTTCGCGTTGCCATATAAATTGAAACGACTAGACGCAAAAGCGTTCGAAAACGTATTGTATCGATAAACATAGAGCCTCTGAAGTTTAATTTAAGTTGTAACAGAATACCTACTTAAAGGTTTTTAATTTTTACTGCTGCACCTTTTTAAGTAATTTCAGTCATGTGATACATTTCAGAGAGTCATTAACATTTCACAGTGGCTTAAAGTATTATGACCCGAAAAGATGATTTAAGCAAATAACCATACATCGTTATCGCGGGAACAAAAACGAATTGACAGTACTGAAAGATTATGACAAATAGTCAATAACAGAAGTGACACTCGCATCGAGAAACATTTATACCTACGAGTTCAAAATTTATAATTTTTTTGATTCAAATATCTTACCTTCGTACTTGACTTGATAAGTAGGACAAACTTAAATAAATTACCTACGCAGCCTCTTCAGTCACTTTTCCTGCTAGTTTAGACATTTGTCAGTCCTTGATTGGTTTGTAGCAACATAATTAACTAATACTGGATTTTGTAGGAACCTAGTGCTTTTAAAAATACCTCGAAGGGAAATAACTTGTGATGAGTTTATGGTTTATTATTTAAGTTGACACGTTGACTTAAAGGTAATCGTACAGTTCCTTTCCAGTTCGTTTCTTACACTAAACTTCTTGAAGGCTTAGAATGCGTGGGCAGAATATACTGTTTTTCAGCAAAAAAATTGTTTACTACACTATACTTCGAGTGAGTCAAGGGGCTGGCGTACGACAGAGCAGTGGAAAATACTCCATTGACAAGAGGATAACTCTTAAATTTAAAGAGTGAGACACTAAACTTCTTGAAGGCTAAGAATGCGTAGGCAGAATATACTGTTTTTACTAAATAGACATTCTGTTATACACGTTCTTTAACCGATTTGATTTTGCCCCCGCGATAACGATGTATGCAAATAACTAGCAATATTAATTAATAAAACGGGCCTTGGGAATACTGTAACATAGTAGAAAAGCGTGTTAACAAATTGAATATGATATTATACAATACAAACACTGGAAATTGTTTATTACAGACAGTTTGCGTACCTAACAGAACAATATTCATTTAATATTCCGCTAAAGAACAAGATGAGGATTTTCAAACGAGCGCTAGGACAAGGCAACTGTCATTTTCCCGAACTTTAAGATCTACCTGAAGCGAGTACCTACAGTGCGTTACGTGATCGACCTGCAGGTCTATTAGAAATAATAAGACTTATTTACGTATTTTTGTTTGCAGTTAATGTTTCCACCCTCCCTACGCACGAAAACATATACGCAAACATATACAACAAATCACCACCAATAATCCAAATACCTCGATACCATTTTCACCTCTATACGAAACATCATCACGAGTTGCTGGCAGTAGATGTTGCTTGCGCCACGTACGCCGCAGAAATATAATTTTAATATCCTAGCTTAGCATTTAATATCCTAAGTATTTATAATTAGTATGTCGTCTCAACTAGGTACTCAATACATGCTGCAGTGTACCTAAACTAAGACATACTTATAAGACATATTTAAGATCTATAAATTGACATGTAAAACTACGTTTTATAAAGGAATAAATGAAATGAAATGAAAGTGCTTGATCAGTCCGTTGAAATAAATTAATAGTAAATAATGTTAAAATGTTTGACTCCTCTGTTGTCATGAATAAAGATAATAAATAGATAATAACACACAACACAACCACACGGTGACAATTCACAATTTATCGACCGTTTATAATATCGCGAGTAAGATTATAAACGGACTCTGTTCACGATCTAACAGTGACGGATACGAGAAAACATTTAGGAGATATATCTCTTACACGACTGCTTACACGTGTTTTGGGGAATGTTTAAGGAATAATTTACTTTTCAAAAAAATGTTTTAACCGAATTCAAATCAGTAGCCAAATTGCTTCAAGTTTGGCTATAAAATTTGAAGAGTTCCCTCGATTTCTCCAGGATCCCATCATCACAACTGGATTTTGGTGACAACGGGACCATTCTGAAAGTATATGCTTCCAAACAAAGAAATAAATTTTAAATAGGTTCATAAATTACCGAGTTATCGCGTAACATACACACATAAAAAAAAAAAAAAAAAAAAACATACTGACGAATTGGGGCCCGCCTCTTTTTTTGAAGTCGGTTAAAAAAATACACTTTAACTTGACTGTACATTTTTATTTCACCAAGAGTTGCCTTTCTTAAGCTACACATTCGTAGGTATAGTCCATTTCAAATACGAAGGCCCTATGCACTTGAAACTTAACAATATGGCTCATATGTTTGCCTTTGAGTATCTTTTGTTATCACTAATCCTATTGTTAACGCCCATTGACCGTCTCAAGTGCATCGGGCCTTCGTATTTGAAATACACTATACTACGTACTTACATAACAAATATTTAAGATATTATTTGTCGTATTACGTGTGTCGACATCTAAATTGTATTTTACCTCGATGCGTCCGCCATTTTGACAACTCTTGGAGAGCTGTAGGCCCCGGGATTATGCAAAAGCTACAGTTGTGTAATAATCCTTTTATTTACCGTTCTTACGTTCTTTGTTACAAAGGATTGTTGTACAAAGTATTATTTAGTAGCAAAAATGTAGAAATATTTGTGAGTAAAGCAAAACGTTTTGATGAAACATTTTTCGTTTTGTACAGACTCCGGACAGGGAAAATTTCTTTATTGGTTTTATGTGTTTAGATCCGGGGGCACGGCAATGCTCCCGCCAAGTCGAACAAAACCGTACCATCCTTTTCTCGAAGCCATTCAGGCATCCTGCAGGCATCAATATCCTGTAATTATATGCTGGCTAAAGCCAGAACCCTGAATTTTCAGTAACATATAGGGCTTAATATGGCTTACATACATTATCAATAACATTCAATTTGAATTTTTAGTTTAAGAACTATTGCCCGTCAATGTTTCTTAGTTTTGTCACTGACATACTCATTCACTTATTGACTTATAATGATCAACATAATTCTAAGGTACTTCTAGCAGACTCACAAGCTCCAAATTTTTAAAATAATTATTTTTTAGTCTATCCATTCAAAAATATAAAAATATTGCAATTTCAGTCACGAAACACAGACATACCAACTGCATAAGTAAGTTTGTAATCCTTTACAAATACATGCAATTACAAAATTACATTTGCGGTTCCTTCCTGCAAAACTATACAAACGTTAGTTGCGGTTGGTGAAATAACATTTCCATACAAAGTTGATAACACTAACCTACAAAAAAGAAATGAGATCCCATAAAAAACATTCCATGTAAAAAATTGGCCAAGTCTCGAAACTCTTCCACAATAAAAAGTTGTGAGATATTTCGTAGAGCCAAGGCATTCTTATTAATCTTTATTTGCTTGCTAAACATTGCTTTGTGACTGCATACAAACTTTCATCGGAAGTCCCTTTCTAATAAAAGGAGTTAAAAAGAGTCGTCCGCTTCGCTTGTATTACAAGTTACAAGCTTTTGACAAATGGGCCCCATGTCTAAAGGCGGAAGCGTACCTATATTAAACTGGATATACATCCTTTTGTAAATGCGGTGTTAATACTGTGATACAAATTAAAGCAAGCCCCAATTATGTCAATCTCTTTCGCAACCCTATCGCATTTGAATATATAACGAGCGTTGTATCTGCGGCGCTACCACGAACTTCGAATCTCGAAATTCGTATATCTCCGTCTCTATCGCACTTATGGTTTATGGTACTTGAGCGACCGAAACGGAGATATACGAAGTTCGAGATTCGAAGTTCGTGGTAGCGCCGCTGATCCGGTGGCTCACTTGAAGCAAGCGCGCGAAATAGCACGTTCTTATTTTGGATTATTTCGTCCCGCTCGCACTTATTTACTTTTTGAATGAGCAAACGAAGTGAATGTTCTCCGTTTCAGCTTAAGGCGCCGTAAGTTCAGCGAAGTTAAAAGAACAGAGTTTTGAAACAATATAATGCGTCTGTTTATAATAATATGGTTTCAAAAAAATGCGAATAGTAATCTTGAGGGGTTTTTGCAGGAAGATCAGTGATTCGAAACATGATTAAGCAATTTACGCTCGAAAAAATCACGAACATAGGTCTAAAATAGACTTAAAACATTCGCAACAAATTATGCCCAAAAGCTAATCATATTAAAATTGGTTTTAAAAATCGGCAATATCATGTTTGAGGGAGCTTAGTGATTATTTTTTATTTATTTAATCGCACAAAAAATTTAATTAAAAACATGATATCAGCGCCTCCGAACACGCACTTCCATCTCACTCACGCGTATGCTCAGTGAGAGGGAGAAAAGACCATGAATAGGTTCATGGTCCTTAAGCATTTATTTTTAACCGACTTCAAAAAAGGAGGAGGTTCTCAATTCGACTGTATGTTTTTTTAGGGTTCCGAACTCAAATAGTAAAACGGGACCCTAGTCCGTCCGTCCGTCCGTCCGTCCGTCCGTCCGTCCGTCCGTCCGTCCGTCTGTCTGTCTGTCACCAGGCTGTATCTCACTGATACCGTGATAGTTCCAGCTGAAATTTTCACAGATGATGTATTTCTGTTGCCGCTATAACAACAAATACTAAAAACTCAGAATTAAATAGTTTTTTTTATAGATAATGGTACGGAACCCTTCGTGCGCGAGTCCGACTCGCACTTGGCCGGTATTTTTTTTTAATGTGTAGTAATGTGAGATATCTCATTAATTTATGAACCGATTTGAATTTTTTTTCTTTGTTTGAAAGCATATACTTTCAGATTGGTCCCGTCGTCACCAAAATCCCGTTCTGATGATGGGATCTAGGAGAAATAGAGGGAACTCTTCAAATTTTATAGGCAAACTAGAAGCAATTTGGCTACTGATTTGAAGTCGGTTAAAACTTTGTTTTGAAAGTAGGTACAATTATGTCGATTCAGTTTATTGGTTTTATTTTTATTTAATCTGGTTCACGATTTCTACATCTCACTTGTAAGTACAGGATAAAGTGCTTTATACCTGACATAAAAGCGATCATGCTTGTTACTTTGCGGGCATGAATTGAAAATTTTTAAATATGATTTTTGCTGAATCAAATTGATACATCATAATATTCATAATATATTTCTCTTCGGAATAAATTATGTCTCTTGACTATACATTTTGAATTTTCTGGAGGCAACGGGCCTTAACGGTGAACTCTAATAAAGGGTGGCCACGTGTGTCACGAATAAATGTTTTTCTATCGATACCAATGCGATGTACAGATAAAGCGTCAAACGAAAATATACCTCCATTGCATGTCCATTGTGGCGTAATCCTAGACAAGGTGACGTCATCGCTGCTCATAATGCCGGCTGTATCAGCATTCTGAATGCGCCGAAGAATGACGTCAGAGCTCCTTTGGGATGTTGGCTGGAAGTAAATTTAATATTCTTGACTGTGAACAAACAGTGCTGGAATGGGCTACGTTATATTGCAATATATTTAAATAATATATGAGATACATGCTTATATTAATTATGATATCGAGTTCAAGAGAAAGAGATATTTAAAAGTTTTTCTAAGTACCTATGTTGGTCATATTATTATTTTTATGTAATTGTCAGAAAATACAGAGGGTTGTTATTTTTTTTTTACATTTTTACTCCACTGCTTTAAATTATTTCGTTAAAAAATTGTCAGACTCTGCAGCTGTATAGGAATGTATTGTTATTTTTTTTTTACATTTTTACTCCACTGCTTTAAATTATTTCGTTAAAAAATTGTCAGACTCTGCAGCTGTATAGGGATGTATTTCAAAAATAAATAGATATTTTGTAAAATTATATTAAGTTTTACTCATGGAAAAGCAGAAAATTTCTTAAACGCATATTTAAATTACAAAAATGTGCCATAGTATTTTTGCTAGATTATGCAATAGATCAAATTGACGTGCCCGTACATTATTTATTTACATGCCATATTAGCTTCCTCCTGCAAGTATTTTCCACTATTTGATGACTGATGAGATGAGTATAAATAATTTGTCCTTAATTAGGTTTGATTTTAGCTAATAAAACACTTAGCACACAAGTGATTTATAACCGGGCCTCGGAGTATTTGTAGCATGGTAAGACTAAAGTATGCTATGGAGTCGTTGTAAGCATTAACATTAAATTTATACTCATACTCATCCTCATTTATTTAATTCATTAAATAAATAAGACCTATAAAAATACACCACTATAGATCTTCATTGACGAATAAAAAATAATATGACGGTCCACGGAAAGAACATGTCTAGTCACTTTTTCAAAATGAGATTTAGATGTCAAAATGTTGCGCTCGTTATGAACTATTGCGTGTCATTAAAATCTCATTTTGAAAAAAAAAGTGACTAGACATGTTCTTTCCGTGGACCCTCATATTATTTTTGATTCGTCAATGATGATCTATAGTGGTGTATTTTATGGGTATTATTTATTAATTTAATTAAATAAATGAGGCTGAGTATGAGTAAAAATTTAATTTTAATACTTACAACGACTCCATAGCATACTTTAGTCTTACCATGCTACAAATACTCCGATGCCTGTTTATAACTATTCAAATATACCGTCGCCAACTACCCATAACATAAGCCGGGGCTTGGATTTGTGTTAGATTGTCTTATATTATTAGGGTTCCGTAGCCAAATGGCAAATAACGGAACCCTTATAGATTCGTCATGTCCGTCCGTCTGTCTGTCTGTCTGTCCGTCCGTATGTCACAGCCACTTTTTTCCGAAACTATAAGAGCTATACTGTTGAAACTTGAAAAGTGAAAAAAGTAAAAAAAATTAAAAAAGTGGAAAAAAATTAAAAAAGTTAAAAAAGTAATAAAGAGTACCTACCTGGGCCTACGAGCTCTGCTCGGGTGAAAATGAAGAAAACGAATTTCTATCTAGATCTAATCTAGATCGATTTTTCACCTTTGTATTTTATATTTATGATTTTGATGAAATTTGCGATACAGGGGCAATCTATTGCAAATTTCTTAAAATCGTTAGAGCCATTTTCAAGAACGTGACTTATTACAAGTAAGTACTTATACGTAAGTATATATATCTCTAGCTTCACTTCAGCAATCTCAAGATCTTATGCCAGCCGCGGCTCACTCGCGATTTGTGTTTATCGCTACAAGTACATGCCGGTCGCCCCTTCGAAGGGCTCTATTCAGTAGCTGCCGCGCGTTGGGACGGGACCTCAGAGCATAGAATACTAGAGAGAGGACAAGCCGCCGGCGGCCGTGTCGCAGCTGTATGCTCAATGGGCATACACTGCCATACTGTGCACGCGTGCTGATCGCAGAAAATATAACGTTTTTTCCCAAAATGCCTGATATGATGCGCGTTTATTGTCAAATAAGCGTGTACATACAAGTGTGTGTGTTTTAGATGTGTGCGTGCTTTGTCTTGTCAATTACTTGGGCGTTGTGTGGGTTAATGTACTTGCGACAGGCTCACTCTATACAAATCGGCCGCCATGTCCGATCTCCTTATATTCATACATCTGTGGACGGGACGCTCGCACGGGTCGCAGCGCGTTTCATGCGATAGAAAGGGATGGCCACATTTAGGCACGTTTGGCGTACCTAAACAGGGAATTTGTTAACAGAGAACCTTCTGTACGTAGTACTATTACTTATTCTGTGCTTATGCCTCTTCCACACACTTTATAGGAACATCAGAACTTACCACTACATTCCTCGTCCTTTATTCCCCCGTGTTAACATCTACATTGGCTTGTACTGAACTAGAGTTGCATGTTCCCGCAGCCGACCACGTATGAGCGAAATTCAAATTAGATGTACGTTTTGACTTTGTGACAGTGAATAACAGGGTAAAGTTAGGAAAGTAGCGTTTTTTTTTTCATATAATTATAAATAGGCAGCATTTTTTTAATTTGCATTTATTAGACGTTAATGAATGCATATATATTTTTACGTTAGTTTTAGTTGGTGCAACTCTGTAGGTCTATCACAATGTTTAATATTTAAATAATTACTCATGTTATCCATTTGAAATTTGGTACAGTTGTAAACAGGGTGAACCCCCCCCCCCCCCCCCCCCCCTTATCCCCAAAGTTTATCAAGTGAACGAATTATACCTCAACAATCTAGGCGGTTTCTCCCGCAAGTTATTCGTCACAAAATATACAGATAGATGGTGCTGCGTGCATGACGCTAGTTTTTACTTCGTTCATTGAATCAAACAATTTTTAACCCCCGACGCAAAAAGAGGGGTGTAATAAGTTTAACGTGTCTGTGTGTCTGTGTATCTGTGTGTCAGTGTATCTGTGTGTCAGTGTATCTGTGTGTCAGTGTATCTGTATGTCAGTGTATCTGTGTGTCAGTGTATCTGTGTGTCAGTGTATCTGTGTGTCAGTGTATCTGTATGTCAGTGTATCTGTGTGTCAGTGTATCTGTGTGTCTGTGTATCTGTGTGTCAGTGTATCTTTGTGTCTGAGTATCTGTGTGTCAGTGTATCTGTGTGTCAGTGTATCTGTGTGTCAGTGTATCTGTGTGTCTGTGTATCTGTGTGTCAGCGTATCTGTGTGTTTGTGTATCTGTGTGTCAGTGTATCTGTGTGTCTGTGTATCTGTGTGTCAGTGTATCTGTGTGTTTGTGTATCTGTGAGTCTGTTTGTCTGTTTATGGTATCGCAGCTCCTAAACGAATAGATCGATTTTAATACGGTTTTCGTTGTCCGAAAGCTGACGAAATCGAGATAGTTCTTATCTACATTTCAACAAAATCTGTTCAGCCTTTTTTGAAATATTGAACTTTAAAATGAAAATGTCGGGGGGTTTTCAACTTTTCTAATTTAAAATAATAATCTCGTTAAAGTGAATTCGACTAAATGCGTCAGTAAAACTTGAATCCATTTGAACCCGCAGATAGAACATTATTCACCGTTCGCTATCAGACCAATAACTAACCGAGTCACTTGAGTGGAAAGTGCGGTTGTAGTCGTTTCGAGTAGCTACATTTGAGCATAAAATGCAGCAGTGGCAACGGTTTTGAAATTATTAATCATAAAAATAATACTCCGACTGCAAACGAGTGGTGTGCTTGATTTTGAGCAGACACCGTAGCTTATTAACGTTTGTCATAAGGATTGAGGCGCACATGGATTGCTTTTTTACCATCATGAGGAAACGATGTGCGTCTCTCCTCAATCAATCGCAGTCGTGGCAGCCCAAATAGTATCCTGAGCATGTTAGTCCACCGCTGGGCCTCGCCACTGCTGCAGCGTTATGTGCAACTGCACGCGCTTGTAATACCGGTGCCCAGGCGTCTTTAATTTAAGTTTAGCATAATTATAAAACACTAACCATATCTCTACTACTATGGATTTTATAGTCCGAAATAAATGATTTGTGATTGTATAAGCACGTTGCCGACTCTTTGATTTGAAGATTCGTTGTGTCTACAGCTAATGACAAATACAGGTCCTTTAATGTCAACAAACTGACTTACCACCAGAGAGGTAATCACGTAACGTTCCGAACGCGCGTTAGGCCAATTTTACTTTCATTTTTAGGGTTCCGTAGCCAAAATGGCAAAAACGGAACCCTTATAGTTTTGTCATGTCCGTCTGTCCGTCTGTCCGTCTGTCCGTATGTCACAGGCATTTTACTCAAAAACCATAACTTGTATTTGAATGAAATTTGGAGTAAAGGTGTATTTTGATGTCCGCTATATAGTTATGCAATGAAATTACTATAAAAAAAAATTTACGGGGGCACTTCATACTGCGAGCGATGATTCTGGTGCCAATGCATCGGACCACGGCGTTTCGAGGTAGTTTTAGGTTCGCGGCGTCCAAGTGTTGGAATGATCTCCCTCCACCTATTCAAGGAGCGTCTAGCAAGTATACCTTTAAGCGTCAGCTTAAGAGCTATTTGTTGACGCTCCAGAAATCCCAAACCCAATCCTAACCCATCCAGCACTTTCCTATCCCAACCGTGTCGCGTTTTTTGCTTTGTGTTTTTCTTTCTATCCCATTTGGCTACTGGTACATATTTTACAAATTTATTTCATTTATTATTTATTATGTATATACAATAATTATGTGTTTATCAATGGTCTTATGTTGTGTTGCGTTCCGTGGGTCACGTACGGTGCTGTCTGAAAATCAGCACTTTAGGTGTCTGTCTGACTTTTACTACTATAATATTACAAGCATACTGATTATCACTGGCGTATTTCAATTACAATACACAAATCCATATCCATACTTAATATCATATTATAAATGCGAAAGTTACTCTGTATGTCTGTTGTACCTTTTCAATGAAATTAGGTATGTAGGTAGTTTTGAGAGCCTGGAGAAGGACATAGGAAAGTTTTTATTCACCGTGGAAGTCATCTCTTAAAGGGATGGTAAGAGGTATTATGGAATTAATTGCGATAATTGATGCTGCGCCTGTGCCGGCTGTGTCATGCTCATGTCTAACACTTAGCAGTAATAGCATATTTTTGCTCTTAGATTTTGTTTAGGCGTTTAATATAAATACGTTTAAGGCTACTAACAGGTATAAGCGCATGAAGTCGCGGCTAGAAGTTTGTTTAGTTATAATTTTAAAAAAATGTACTAAGAATAAAAACAATTTGCTGCAGAAAAACGGGGAACGATAGATATTGAGAAATCGTTTTGATGGATTCGTAATTGCCTTTAAATGTATGTCTTTGAAGGGGTTATCTAACACTAAAACAACAGATAAGTTTAATTAATAATTTGCAATATATAAATGGTTTTCGTAATTCTTAGGTGTCGGAAACAAGATTTTCAAAAATTTATTTCTCAAAAACTACGCATATTAGAAACGTGGGAGTTTTAGTCTCACATTTGTAATGATCTAAACTACAGTAATATGTAATAAAACAGGGATGTCACTCTTTCGGCTTCTATAAAACACTGTGCTCTAATCATTTATTGTTGTTAACCAACTCGAAGTTCTTTATTTTCATGCCACATGAGAATAGTGAACAGTTGGTTTGTTACTTAAACTAATACTGAAACTGCCCAATAATAAACAAACAGCTTAAATAAGTAGTTTGTAGGTAAGAAAAGTTTTATTAACGATTCACCTACGTCGGCAATATATTGGATAAGAAGAGATTTTTTAATTAGTTATGAATAAGTTACGGTAGGACCATGCAGTTCACCTTCGGTCTCTTATCAAATTACTGATATAATAATATAGGTGTTGAAGAGTTTCTCGGTCAGGCCTCGATCTTCAACTTTTGCCATGCGATTTGGGTGCATCTTGACCCACATGTTAATAGTTTGTAATCTGCATTAAGACATAGAACCACCGTGTTACCACGCGATGAGGAACACATTAAGACCTAACCAGCCTGACCTGTGCAGCGAAATTACTATTAAACATCACGACGCTAACAAATTCCTTGTGGCTATTAAGTATATAAGTAATATGGCTTTAACGTAAGGTTATATTTATATATTATCACAGAATGCAGGTCCTCGTTTAGCACATTATTGTACGAACGAGCGAAGTCTTCCGAGTCTACAGTACTACGTATGAATGTATGTATTTGTATACATATTTGTTCGGTGATACTCGGTTCGGTACGAAATTTGTTAGGCGAATGAATATGACAACAATATTTTATCAAATTAGTCAAGACGTTCACAGTTTGGGGAGATCCACTAGTCGTAATGATCCACTAGTTTGTGTAGTAGTAGGCACGGAACCCTTCGTTGTGGGTGGTCCGACTCGCACTTGGCCGCTTTTCCATATAAAAGTGACATTTAGATCTACCTTACGCGCGTACAATGCGTTACGTGATCGGCTTGAGGGGTAATCACGTAACGTTCCAAACGCGCGTTAGGACGACCGACCGACCTGTAGTGTTGCGCTGCCGTGTCATGACAAAACACTGTAACTCAAGTTACAGTGTTTTGTGCTAACATCAATAATTGAGCTTTTTGGGTCAATAACTATATATGCCTGCTAACAGACCACTCATTTTGTACTTAAATCAATGAAATACCTCAAAGCATTTTACACTGTAACTTCTAAAACTAGGGTCTTGTTTTGACTAATCACTGTATCTCTAAATACAGTGTTTTGCCAAAACAGCACTGACGTTTTTTGTCGACCGTTATCTTAAGATACAGTGTTTTGTCGTAACTGTTACCACAAAACACTGTATCTTAAGGTAACAGTGGTTACAATCGCGTAACACCAGCCTTGAAGTGAGTGTTTTGGTTGTGAAGTGTTTGTAAACATTACTAATGCCCGGTTTAATATACTCTAAAAAGGGTTCGTTTTGACTATCGATTAACAGTTCACAACTAAGCGTCAATCAAAACTGTTTCTATACTATATTACGCGTTATAGCATAACCATTCCCCTAAACAGAGCATTCGAAATATATGATTTTCATGAAAAAATAAAACAGTCTAGAAAAAATAATGAAACGCTAGTTCTGACACACAAAAATGTTTATTTATTCCAGAGTGAGAGTAAAGTTAAATATCCTGATGGTCTTAATATACATAGGTTTGAAATTGAACAAAGGAAAAGGCTGTCTGTCTTTATTTGTAAAAACGAACTAAGATGATGATACGAGTTACAAGGAAATATCTTTTTTGAAAAAGACTGGAAATTGAATTGAAAAAGTTAATGGATGATAAAAAAAGTTAGATAAGATTAAAAAACAAGAAAACCGGAGAGGATTTTGCAAAGAAAATAAGACAGAACTTCTGAAATTATGGCAGTTTATGCCACAATCAAGAAGACAATTTTTTGAAGAATTCGTTGTATCTGATGTTGATGATTTGGCAACGGAACGAGATATTGATTTTTAATTACTACGGATGATAATACTTTAATGATAATGAGAATATAAAAGATTACCTAACCTTGCCCTCTTTATTTTCATTTATATTTATGTAGTCCTTTGTTCCCTTTCAAATACTGAGAACAGATTGACCAAACAGGAATAAGTACATAATCTAAAGTTAAACGTCAAAATAGTACCTATCTAATCTTGGCATAAACATTATTCTTTTTTCGGTCAAATCTGGTCTAAGAAGAATTGATGGTGTTAATATTAATCAATAGCTAAAATTTAAAGTAGAGTTTTCATACTTACGAGTATACGACAATACACTGTAACGTGATAATTACAGTGTTTTGTCGTAAATCTATGTACAAAAGCGGTAATTTGTTGTGACAAAACACTGTAACATGATAGTTACAGTGTTTTGTCACGACGATTTATATTAGTATTACCAACTTATGTCGTGACAAAACACGTTTTGGTCTTTAAATGAATGAAATAATAAAAAAAAATGATATTTTATGATTTGTATACTTTATGAGCAACATTATCAATACTTTGCCCAAATTTCATCAAAATCGGATAAATATTCACAGTTTTATGGCCACTTAACGAGAAAAAACGTTTATTGCGATTTCTGAAGAATGCACATTTTTAAGTTACAGTGTTTTGTCATGACACGGCAGTGCAGGAACACGACTTTTTTGTTAGTGCGTACGTCTTATACTGGGTGTTTCATTGGTCGTGATACCAAATTGCAAAATGTGAATCTATCTTTGTATTATGCAAAAAAAACAGGCTGTTCATACATTTTCGTCAGTCTAAAATGAGCAAAGTTTGTTGGATTTTTTTTGTCTCATAGTAATAGTAAAAGTTGTTCAGAATCATGGATAGATTCACATTTTGCTATTTCGTATCACGATCAATCTACCTGTAGTGAGGATTCCTTAGAGCAAGTAAGTATTGACAACTTAAATCTTGGGGTTTGACCTATGAATATGTTTAGAAATGATTTATGAATGTATTCATACGATTTGTAATAATGTTCTTCATTTTACATGTTATACGGGTAGGTACTTGTTTTCTGCAAAAATAATAGTATTTTCAACACCTATTGAGTATTGGTCATAATAATTTATATTCGCCTAAATATCTAAATTTTGCAATACCTAACCTAATCTGCGATATGTGTCGTCATTTTCTGCATTCAACAACGTATACAACTGGATGATTATGTTTGAATTTAAGCGGATACTGAGCTTATATAAGTAAACCTTTGGCTCATAAATACCACGCTCTGTGTCACTGTAGCTACAAGTCCTTTACGTCCAGTAATAGCTCCACAGTTCCGTCTCGGATATCCGGCTAAGTTAGGTCGCTCAAGGGAACACTGTGTCAGCGTTGGACGTTGCAATTGTGTCCAGGGAGGCTGTTCAGCACATCTTGTGATGTCACGAATCTTGATTATATTCGCCATGATTTGCCTGTGACCATTTGAATGGGGAGGTTGTCAAAACATTAACAAAGCATAAATCTCGAAAAATTGATTGAAAATATGAAATAATCACATAAGTAGGTGTAAAGGTCGAAAGTTTTAAGAGGGCATATTCTGACTATTTTCGCTAAATGTACCTTCACATGGATGTCATTTACCGATACTATTAACGCTAGAGGTTAGTCACGTCACGACCTGTAGCGCAGTCTCTCTATCTAACGACATTAAAACGGTTGTTGCTATTTGGTTCTCACCGTCAAGAGGTTTCCTACGATACGGTCCCAGATGTTGGCGCAAGCGTCGATAGCGGATTGGCTTACATAGTCACGAGGGGCGGTTGTCCCGCGTACAGACGCTGTTTAAATCATGTGTCAAGATGTTTGAGGCCTTTGTATGAGCTATTTGGTAAAAATTTGGTCGGTAAAATTAAAAATAGCGCATACCGATATACCGCGCTCCTCCAAGTTAATCGCAAATGCCTACCACAAATCGGCCTGGGTATACCTTTCCTTGAATAATGTTGTCCTTAATCTCCATGATTTCTGTAGGTCGATCACGTAACGCATTGTACGCGCGTCGGGTAGGTCTAAATGTCACTTTTTATATGGAGAATTGACAGTTAAAACGTACCGACGCGCGTTCGGAACGTTACGTGTTTACCCCCCTGATCCCTTAATCAACATTTTTTCGCCGGCATTCTTAAATCTCATTTCCGAAGTTAAAAGTAATTCCACGACATAATTTAGCTATGAAAATATCAACAGCGTGGAATTTTAACCTCGAAAAGGTTTAGGCCACGGGACGACGAACTCTTATTTTTAATTTGGCGATCCCTTTGTGCCTTTGAGCTCACACAAAGATGTCACTGATCTCATTAATATGATTTTCAGACTAGGGTATTATAATAATATTATTATCTTCGTTATTTTTGCTATGAAGTTCAATCTTCTAGGAATTTGTTTAGTGGTACACGAGGAGGAGTCTTTAATATACAATGTTCAATCATGACATAGAATTTTTTTTTATTTTTTTTTTATTGGAATCAAAAAAAATACAATTTTAGTAACTTAAGCTAAAGACCTTTTGACCTTTTGGTCGGTTTAGTTTTCTGAAATTTGAAAATACAGGTTTGCGACTTCTACAGCATAGAGTTTAGGTAGGTATTAAGAGTTAATGAATCGACTAAACATTCTATGTCATTATTGAACCTGCTCACAGAATTTTAAGAGAATCGGTTAAGAAATGCGACCTGTTGTTAGCATTTTATATTATTTTCTGCATTATGTCATTATTGTTAAATATAAATTCGATTATTTAATTAGTTAAGAGTTATTGATGTTGACAATGTTCCTAAATCCCAGCGCTCCTATTGGTTGACATCTGGGGTGGCGCCACTAGTAGTTTGTTGCTATTAGTTCCTTTGATTAAGTGGCGCCACCGCAGCAGTTATTATGGTTGAAGTGATCGCCGAGTCGATTCATTCGAGCACGATCACTTGAACAGAGCGCAAGTTTTGGTTAATGTAATCGCATTTGGGTACGAATAAAACATAGAAAGTTTATCCTGATACCTGCCATTTTGATTTCAAGACTGTGACCCGTCAACCCCAGAAGCTTCGTGGCAAGGAAGGTTTTACAAATTTCAGAAGCAGGGATCATTAAACGCTCACAAGGTATGAATATCTGTTTTAAATTTACTTAAACGCCGTATTCTGCTATGGCATCTTGTTTAAATTTATGTACATTGATCAGTTTTAATGCTAAGGAAGCACAGCGAAAATTACGGGTTCGATTCCCGTTCAAACCGTTTCTTATTTAAATATTTCTCGTTTAAAATTAATATTGAAGCAATACTTCCAATATTAAACTAAAAGTGTATTGTTAATTTGTTACTGTGCGTCAATTTCGTACTGACTTGTTGCTTTTGTGAATTCTTCTACATCTGCCTATTGTGATTGCGTAGATGTCGGGCATGGAACATGCGTTATTTACCAGTAAATTTGGAAGTTTGAGAAGGGCGAGTGCTTTGTGTAGGTGACATTCGTGTGCTTAACTGTATTTATCGTTACGGAATTATTCCGGAGGTTCATACGGTTAGTCTAGCATGTTCATCTTGCTAGGGCACTCCCTAGAGATGGACATGGTAGGTAAACGAATAGTTAGAATATTTGTAAGATTAAACTGTATTTATCGTTACGGAATGATTCCGGAGGTTCATACGGTTAGTCTAGCATGTTCATCTTGCTAGGGCACTCCCTAGAGATGGACATGCTAGATAAACGAATAGTTAGGATATTTTTAGGATTAAACTGTATTTATCGTTACGGAATTATTCCGGAGGTTCATACGGTTAGTCTAGCATGTTCATCTTGCTAGGGCACTCCCTAGAGATGGACATATGGTAGATAAACGAATAGTTAGAATATTTTTAGGATTAAACTGTATTTATCGTTACGGAATTATTCCGGAGGTTCATACGGTTAGTCTAGCATGTTTGTCTTGCTAGGGCACTCCCTAGAGATAAACATGTTCGACGGTCCAGTAGAGCCTATATGTAGAGTCGATATGTAGAGTCGATATGTAGAGTCGATATGTAGAGTCGATATGTAGAGCCGATATGTAGAGCCGATATGTAGAGCCGATATGTAGAGCCGATATGTAGAGCCGATATGTAGAGCCGATATGTAGAGCCGATATGTAGAGCCGATATGTAGAGCCGATATGTAGAGCCGATATGTAGAGCCGATATGTAGAGCCGATATGTAGAGCCGATATGTAGAGCCGATATGTAGAGCCGATATGTAGAGCCGATATGTAGAGCCGATATGTAGAGCCGATATGTAGAGCCGATATGTAGAGCCGATATGTAGCGCCGATATGTAGCGCCGATATGTAGCGCCGATATGTAGCGCCGATATGTAGAGCCGATGCAAGATAACACTTTTAACTGTGTCTGTATCTACTTTATGGAACTTCTCATCGGCTCGAATTTCACTAATTTTCAGCACAATGAAGGAAGACTCACGCTCAAGATCTCGGCACTCACGTGGCAGCCCAGTACTCCCATGTGGCGGCGGTGGCAGGGAACCTCGCAAACGTGGCAGAGAACAAGGGCGACGGCAGCGGCGGACCCCGGAACCAGCACGAGACAGCGGCATAAGCAGGCAACGGCAGTTGCGGACGCCGGAACCAGCACGCCGCAGCGGCACAGGCGGTAGCGGTCGCCCAGCATCAAGAAGACGCAGCCAAGGTAGCCCTACATCCTTCCTAGTAGACGATCATGACGAATCAAACAATTTTCAAAATCAGAGCCGTAGTAGAGTTTGTCTTAGAGCACGTAGTAGGACTAGTAGGGCGCCCAGATCGCAGTATGAGCCGGTGCATCGCCGTAGCGGTGGCCCAGCATCAAGAAGACGCAGCCAAGGTAGCCCTACATCCTTCCTAGTAGACGATCATGACGAATCAAACAATATTCAAAATCGGAGCCGTAGTAGAGTTTGTCTTAGAGCACGTAGTAGGGTGCCGAGATCGCAGTATGAGCCGGTGCATCGCAACACGGGTGCACGTTATAGTAGAGTCTCGCGTAGTCACGAACGATCAGGCAGTCGGACAGCACACGACCGCTATAGGGAACGTCGCAGGGACTATCGCTCACGCAGCAGAATTAGAGATCGTTCTAGTGGCGATCATAATAGGGAGTTAGTTTTAAAATTCGCAGACATGATTGAGAATCTTACTAGTAGTAGTAAAAATAAAAAAGAAACATTTTCGAATACCAACGTGGTTCCTGAATTCGATCCCTCGTTAAAGAACCAAACCGTTGACAAATGGCTCTTAAAGGTGAATGAAAGCGCGACTTTGTATGAGTGGACGGAAAGGCAAACTATTCACTACGCTATGCCGAAACTTGTAGGTATTGCTAAAAAATGGTATGAGGGTTTACCGTCCCTTTTATTAAGTTGGGCTGACTGGCAACGTAAACTGAGGAGTGCATTTCCGGCTAACGAGAATTATGGTCAAATGATGTCAGAGATGCTTAATCGAAGGGCGAAATTTGGTGACTCATTAGAAACATATGTTTATGACAAAGTTAATTTGATTAATCGACTAGAGGTAGTTACTGGTAGGAGGGCAGTAGAATGTATCTTACATGGCATAGACGATAGATCAGTACGAATGGGTGCGGAAGCTGCACAATTTGATGATTGTGACAAATTGTTAGCGTATCTACGTAAAGTTCAAAAGTCAGATCAAACTAACGTTAAAAGGGCTAATACAAACAATAAGCCTTTCTACAGACCCGAAAATATAGGTAAACCGTTAATAAGGTGTTACAACTGTAAAGAGGAAGGTCACCCTGTTTCAAAATGTCCCAAACCTATAAAAAAATGTAACAAGTGTTCAGCGGTTGGCCACGTAGAATTCGAATGTTCCGTCCGGTAAATAAATTGAATAATAATGGAAATAAATCGATGATGGTCAAAAAATCATCTACAGATAAAAGTAAGTCGGATAAATACGTTCAAAGTGTATTTGTTAATAATAAACCAGTAGATGCTTTTATTGACATGGGCAGTGAATTGACTTTGATAAGCAAGAGTGCGGCGAGAGACATTTTCGAAAAATGGGACACTTCAGAAACTTATCCTATGTTAGGGTTTGGTGGAGCATTAGTCGAGTCAATAGGGTCATGTGTAGCCGAGGTAAAAATACAAGATGTTAAATGTAGAGTTAATTGTGTTGTGGTACCTGATCTGTTTTTGAAACACCCTGTTCTTATTGGTCAGACGTTCACAGAACAGCCCCACGTGAGAATAATAAAAACGAATGATGAGCTGCTCTTTGAAAGTTGGAACTAAAAGTTTATGAGAACACGACTTTACAAGAAACTGGTGTCATTAATGTGTACTGTGATACTGGTTATACCGGATTGTCTTATGTAGGTGGAGGCTATAGGGGGCAAATAGGCAGATAATACCTCTTAGGGGAGGGTGTATATAGGTTAGTTCAAGGTAAAGGCGCTATTCTTGTGAATCCTATATCAAAACCAGTAAACTTTAAGTTAAACGAACTAATAGTACGGGCGGAAGTTGTATTAGAATCTTATGGTATTCACAAAATTAATAAATTAGAAAAGGCGGACAAACGACTAGAACCGTTTACACTGGACGAAGTGAATGTTGGAGGCGTACCAGAGAAAGATAAGATTAGGCTTCTTAAGTTGGTCAATTCATATCGCGATTGTTTTGCCACCTGTTTGCAGGAATTAGGTTGTACAGATATAGGAAGGATATAGGAAGGATATAGGAAGGATATAGGAAGGATATAGGAAGGATAATGGAAGGATATCGGGAGGATTTGGAAGGATATTGGGGTGGGTATGGGAATGATATCTGAAGGATATCGGAAGGATATTGGAAGGATATTGGAAGGATATTGGAAGGATATTGGAAGGATATTGGAAGGATATTGGAAGGATATTGGAAGGATATTGGAAGGATATTGGAAGGATATTGGAAGGATATTGGAAGGATATTGGAAGGATATTGGAAGGATATTGGAAGGATATTGGAAGGATATTGGAAGGATATTGGAAGGATATTGGAAGGATATTGGAAGGATATTGGAAGGATATTGGAAGGATATTGGAAGGATATTGGAAGGATATTGGAAGGATATTGGAAGGATATTGGAAGGATATTGGAAGGATATTGGAAGGATATTGGAAGGATTTTCTAGAATAAGGACTTATTATAATTAAAACTTGTTAAATTTCAAGAATGTATGTAATTGTTCCTTGTAATCAATTTCTTAGTGTGGTTGACAATAAAACATTTCTGTCAACTTCACTTAATCTTTCTGGGGAACAATTAAATGCATTAAAATGTACTTTTAGTGTTTATTAGTGTTCTGTTGAAATGTTTAATGAGAGCGAATAAGGCAAACCATATAAAAAATTAAAATGATTATTAAAATCTTTTTTATACACAAGTTGAAATTGTAAAATAGATAATGTATAATTTTTTTTCTTCTTGATATCATAAATGAGAACAAATTCGGCTCTTATGTATTCAACACGAGGGCGTGTCACATAGTCAGGATGGACGAATTTGTTAGCATTTTATATTATTTTCTGCATTATGTCATTATTGTTAAATATAAATTCGATTATTTAATTAGTTAAGAGTTATTGATGTTGACAATGTTCCTAAATCCCAGCGCTCCTATTGGTTGACATCTGGGGTGGCGCCACTAGTAGTTTGTTGCTATTAGTTCCTTTGATTAAGTGGCGCCACCGCAGCAGTTATTATGGTTGAAGTGATCGCCGAGTCGATTCATTCGAGCACGATCACTTGAACAGAGCGCAAGTTTTGGTTAATGTAATCGCATTTGGGTACGAATAAAACATAGAAAGTTTATCCTGATACCTGCCATTTTGATTTCAAGACTGTGACCCGTCAACCCCAGAAGCTTCGTGGCAAGGAAGGTTTTACACTGTAGAGGATAACAGCCGGAGAGACGAATGAATTTTAATCCAAGCTGAAACGGAGAACTTGTTTCGCTTCGCTCGCTCGTTCAATAAAGAAAAGATTAGATTAGATTTATTTATTACACACGAACTACTTAGCTCTGTTAAGTGGAGATCGTTGGAATATATTAAATATCCCCGGGCGGGAAAATTGACATTTAAGGTGAAGCAGCTTCAGAAAAGTACCAAAATGGGCTTGGAAATTCCTACTTCATTACGCGAAAACTACATAAAATGTAACGGTTTCTTATTTAAATGCTATTTGAAGATATTTGCTACAATTATATAATGCCCAACACACGATTTGATTAATTTGCCTCGATGGATTAGGCTCGCAAAGTTAGCTCTGATTGCGCGTTTTTCGGTAGGTCGAGTTGACTAAAAACCAGAACCATTTTTTTGCTAGTCAATGTTCAGTATTTATTTTTGTAACTTTTATTCCTTATTATATATTTGACAACGTAGTAGGCTCATTTTATTTTTAATTAACGTAAATTAGTAACATTAAATTAAGCACATAAATATAAAATCTCGCTCAAAACGGATGCGAGTAAGTCATTCGTTTGAATTTTAGTAGGCAGATGGCCAAGCGGCCTCGGGCTGGACGGACGTCTGTCGCGATTTTTTGCGTTTTGACAACTGTAAAATTCGCTAGTTTAATACCAGCTGTTAGAAAATAATACGTTTTCAGGGAGAATTAATAGGGTGTCATGTGGGTGGATAAACGTTTAAAATAGATTTTCGTTCATTTTTACAATTTGTTCTAATTTAAAACACAAAAGTTCGTTCACAAACCCTACCACTACTACCCGATTTTTCATATTTCTCATCTTAAGATCCCGTTATTAATGAAAGAAGTTCGAATACGTTTCTTTAGAATGTGGAATATTTTTTTATCACACAGGTCACATTGTCTAGTTCGGTTTATGTGCGTAACATCTCGCTGCCTTGTTTCGATGTTACATTGTCGGGGTACTTCAATTTAGACTTAGTGTCACTCTGACAGACTTCAAATTTCAAGTTGATAAAAGTGCAACATAGAACCGTATAATATTGGGGCAGCCGTATAATATTGTCATATAGAAATATTTGACATTTGGCATTTACGCTGTCTTAGGACTTAGATATATCGTTTTCAATAAAATAATAATATATTAAATACAATGAAAATCGTATAGTGTACAAACTATAACGATTATGATAGTATATTGTGATCCGCTGTAATAATGACGCCATCCAGTTAAATCCCCTGCAGTTCCAACCAATTGAATGTGGAAAGAGATTGTCAGAATATTTATACCTACTCGGAATCTGCAAGCATGATGTAATTTGTGTTTATTGTGGTCAAATCAAGACGGATTATTGTCACCCAATTGGATACAGTTCTTTAAGATACCTCCTAACTACACTTCAATTCCAAGTTTTTAACACATTCACTGCCCAGAATCTCTACGCACTACGCTCCATGCCGATGCCTACGGCGTAGGCGCCCGCTAAGCGGTTTCATGGCAGACCTGAGTGAGAGTTTGAAAGTCAAGTGAGGAAGAAGAAGTAGTAAATAATTGTAATAATTAATATGCCTAAACAGTAAAGTATTCCATTGCATAATATATAGATTTGCATCATTTGGTTGCTTAACATATTTTTTTACCTACAAATAATGAAGTTGGATGATTTCATTGTATGATGTAATTTACATTGAATGATATACTTTTTATTCTTGTGGTATAAAACTATCCTACTAATGAAGAATTTGTTTCATTTTCTTTACCTACTCTGAGGCTAAGGAATTCACTAGAACAGACATATTTAGATTAAGAATGCTGTAGTAAACAACGTATGCTCGCTTTAAAGCTTTATGGGAAGGATATAATGATGTGACGGATCTTGCCAATGAGAATACAATTAGGTAGCTAAAATCGACTTCCGAGCTATGTTTACAATTTGGCAACTTATTCCTTTGTGATAAGGCGAAAAAGAAAAATATTCTATATATCATCATCATTATCATATCAGCCGAAAGACGTCCACTGCTGGACATATGCCTCCCCCAAAGAGTGCCAAAATGACCGGTCCTGCGCCACCCATTCTATATATAGTAGTATAGAATATATAATTTTTTCGCCTTACCAGCTAAGTCTCATATCTGGGAAATTCTTTTTCTCTATTTTCACCCAAGCAGAGCTCAGGTTTATATGTATGTATGTGATACATACATATATAGTATAAAATGGCATATCATTTGTAATCTTATGCGTACAAAAGAAATATGAGTAAATAAAATACATTACTTACAAGCAGGAATCGAAATCGAGGGGCCATCCAGGAAGTACGGCAGTCAGTACAATTATCAATGAATTATTATTAGTACCATTTTTTTATACCATGTATTTTGCAAACAAACACACGGTTTGCGAGATATCGAAGCCTATGGACGCTTGCTACTAAAGATGATTCACACATTGGAGGATGCTTAGGGTTCATTTGAATTAACTCACAGATATTCACTAGTTTACGATATAATATTGCTTACCTATATTATTCTTTGTAGATATAGGTCAGTAGAAATCGACACAAAATAGGCTTAAATCGCAAGGGCATGGTTTTTCGGTATATTGAACCGATATATAGTAAGGATAGTGTGAACACGAAATTTTGGTTTAAAAGTCATAAACTATGCTACTTTGACCATCAATATGTAGTACACTTTAAAAGATAAATAAATTTAAAACAATTTGAGTTAAGCCACAGGTCTATAAACTCAAGCGATGGCCCTTCAAATATAGTCTATTTTCCCGAAGATTGTCAATTTTAAGTCATGGTTCCGTCCGGATCAAAATATTGGCAAAATCCCTCGTCCAATGAGAAAAATTGTTGGATATAAAGTTTTGTTGATATGTAATTTTCTTTCATACAAACCCTCTATAAATTCTGTAAGACTACACGCACAATCTTAAAAATACGAAAAAAGGTAAAAATGGCTTTTTTGAAGAATTGAGTGCAAAAGGCCTTCGAGAGACCTATAGTTTGTGTGAAAGTAGCCAAGTATCAATGGAAAAGCAATAAATAATCATCATCATATCAGCCGAAAGCCGTCAACTGCTGTACACAGGCCTCCCTCAAATATTGCCACAATGACCGGTTCTACGCCACCCGCATCCAGCAGACTCCCGCGACCTTCACCAGGTCATCAGTCCGGTCCCCACTCGAGAACCTTTCTGCCCCAACGGCCATCGGTTCGACGTGATTTAGGTTAAGATTTATTTCTTTCGAGATAAAAATTACAATAAAGGTCCTTATCACGATCGTCAATAATAAGTAATAAAAATAAAATAATATTCAAAATGTTAATACACATAGTGGAAATTGTATCTCCAATTAAGGATTGTCATTTAACAACTAATAGACACTTACTATTGAACAGAAATAAACAATGTCAATTTATGCATTAGGTACCTAAATTTAAAATTTGAATATTCAACATAAATGTTACACAAGAAATAATATCAAATGTGCAATATGGCGGCGTCAATACCTACACATTACTATTAATTTTACTCATTTACTTTATTTATTTTTAATATACAACCACACATTTTTGAACGCATCCTATTACACGCCATACCTGGCAACTTTTCTTCACCCCCACCCCAAACCACAGTGCACTAAAAATACCCGTCGCGCGCGCGCTAACGCTCAATCAAAAACTATTGAAAAAACTCAAAAATCCTACAAGTGTGCATACAAAAACCACAAGTGATTACCGAAGTACAAGTGTTTACTGTGAAATAACAAAATTCTTTCTTGTATGCTGAAACACGAACGCAATACTGGATTGCCGGCTGGCGCCGATTAAAGGGTTTGTCCCGCCGCACCACAATGTGCCCCGCCCTCTGCCTTTTAAAAGCAATACGGAGGGCTATAAATCATGTAAAAACGATAATTACTTTTTAATTTACAGACTTCTTTTGGTTTGGTTCAGCTAGAAGCTTTTCTTCAGGTTCTTCCACGCTTTCTTCCTCAGGTTCTTTCAGTTTTTTGAGTTCGTGTTGTGCCTGGGCTTTCTCAAGATCGTTCTCGTCATCGCCTATAGAAATCAAAGCGATGATTTCGAATAATTTTCCTGAGCAAATTAAGCATAGAACTGAGCATTTGAGCTTAGTTATCTGGTAGTTGGTGGCAAATGTGCATGCAAAGCCCTTTGAATACCTATACATTTGTCAGTATAGTAACACCAAATGTCTCATTATTTGATAATCAATTTTTACCTATTTTAGTGTTTTCAAGATTGTGATTGAATTATTAGTCTCACAGACCTCTCTGTGCTTTGATGAAAGCAAATTAAATTGGATATAAATTTATTCCTAATATTTTTTCTCATAGCGCGAGGGATTTATGATATGTTTTGGTCCAGACGGGAGAATTTAAAATTGACGAAGTTCGGAAAAAATATATAATTTTCGAAGGGCAATAGCTTCGTCCCCTTAGAGCTTACAGATTTGCAGTTTAATTCAAATAAAATTGTTGGAATAGGGAACTTGCATCTTTTTATTTTATTGCGAAAATCAAATGTATAATTTAGCATTATAACAACTGTAGCACTAAAACTTTCTTATGATTTATTTTTCTGATTTTATATGCATTTGAAATCTGCACGCGCCGGCACCCCCCGAAAACGCTCTATATTAAACTGGCTTATGCTATGACGTCACAACATATATTCTCGGCGCGTTTACTATGGAGTTAGTCATTAATTTGCAATTATCTCCACAACATTTGCGCTTAAGTCTATACTTGTCATACAAAATATCATTTTCTGTGCCAATTCAATATTCTGTGTAACTGTTATGGTATTTTATCGAAACAATAATAATTTTTTTTCGTAATTTTAACGTGAGATAAAACTAATACAATCGTTTTTTTTTTTCTTCTGTATGATATTTCTACGTATATCCGCATCAATTGAGTGCAATTTATTCGAAATTGAAGTCCCATGCAAGTTCCCCATTTTAATCAACTGTAAAATTCAGGCGTAAATGTAAAAAAAGTCCTAAAATTTCGCAGTTTTACGCGTGTCGCGCAACTGGCACAAGCTTTTCGAAGTCGCAAATTTGTGTCTACACTACCCTAACTGATTCATAAAACAAAACCAAATAAGTAACTGACAAAATTAACCTACATACATACAGGTGAAGTTAATATAAAGCTTGTAAAAACCAGAACTACATCGTGCTTTGCGATTTTAATGTCGAATTCTATAGTCCTAACAACGCATCGCTTTGAACCAGGTTCATTGGATGTGGTACTGGAGAGCACCGAAGAGTTTTTATGATCTTCATGAATATACAAATGACTTCCACATAGCACTAACAAATTACTATAATTATGTTATTAGTGTCTACCCTTTGATGTAGGTATCACCATCACCTGCGACTACATTACTCACTTTCGGTTTGCTGACGACACTACTTACCGTACATCACAATCATAGAGGCACCAGGGGGTGTCAGTGACAGTGATTAAAGAGTACTAAATACGTATTAATATATGTAGGTACGAGTTTATTAGGTCTATTTAGTATAATTATATTCTGGCCTGATATTGGTTTACGGGTATACCTAATACATTGGTGTTACACTTTCATAATAACACTTACAACAGCAGCAGAAACCGAATGGATAATTATGTTTTAGGACGGTATTTTATACTTAGTATTATTTGTAGTACCTACTTTTTTGCATTTTCACACTATAAAACTAAGGAGCAAAATAAGGATTACCTAATAGATACCTACCCAGTAACGTACAAATAGGTACGTACCAACAAGGCTCGATCATTCTGACTGACGTGATCGCTTAATGGCCCCTCTATTGTGATGAGTTGAGACTTGAGAAGTAAACTGAATTTTCAAATTTAATTATCCATCCAGGCTCAAGCCCCCCAAAAAGCCAGCTCGATCTGAGTCCTTACCATAATGTTACCCCTTTTGTCAAGCAATGTTAATAAATTTTCGCTTGCTTATTTTCATGAAATTTTGCACCTTAGCGAAGACCGAATAGAGTTGCTATGACATTGCCAATCTAAAGACTAATCTATTGACTTATCAATAGTACATATTTCATATACCAAAATGTACCTAAGAAACATACGCAGAATCATCGCAGAATAAGAAAATGTCAACAAGTCTGACATTATTCAATAAGATGTTTTGACAATTTCACTTTCTGTATGGAGGTTGGTGACTGATTTAAATGTATGATATCACGAAAGCAAAAAAATACCGAGGTCAGTGACCTGTCACAGTAAAGTGAGATAGTGTGCGTGAAATGTAGCGGTGTGTGTTTCTGGGGAGAATTACGATAATGTTGCGCCGCCTAGTAGGTTTTTAGTGTCGCGTATGTAGCTTCACCCGAGATGCCTCACCTTAATTAGAGAGGTCAGGGCACACAAGGATCCACATTACATCAGCGTCGAGTCATCCTCTGTTGCTCGACATTGTGCGAAGTGTCTAAATGTATGTACGATAAATTGTAAAATCCTAGTATTAGTATTAAGTATGTTAAAGGTTAATATCCCAAATTATTATTTGGTTTACTATTACCACTTCTTTTACTGGAAGAGCGGTGTCTCCTGACACAAGTATAATGTCATGCTTATAAGGAGACTCCAAACTTGCCTTTGTCATAACTATGTTCAAACCATAATTAACAATTTTTCATTTTCATTTTCATTTTTTCATGTAATTGTGTAATTTTGTATCTGTGAAATAAACTTATTTTATTTCTTTCTTTCTTTTTAGGTTTCCGTACCCAAAGGGTAAAACGGGACCCCTTACTAAGACACCGCTGTCCGTCTGTCACCAGGCTTTATCTTACGAACCGTGATAGATAGACAGTTTAAATGTTCACAGTTGATGTTTTTCTGTTGCCGCTATAACAACAAATCGTCGGGTGACAAACAAAACTCACTTAGTAACAAATACCTACTTAAATCAAAGGTCGTATCTCGATATCGACAACGTACCGAGATAAGGGGTTTTGAAGAGCAGCTGACATTTTTCGTAGTGACTTTTGCTTGTCACCTGACGAAATACTAAAAAACCGGCCAAGTGTGAGTCGGACTCGCGCACGAAGGGTTCCGTACTATCTATAAAAATATTTATTTTATGATATTAATCTCGTTATTATTTAAAAAAAAACTAGTATAATATAATACACACGTCAACTACACTACAACTAGTTAACCCCGTTTGTTATCGCTTCCGGTGCAAAAGTACCCATAATGCTCACGGCATTACCCCGCTGGATGGCTATGGACATATTTATTTTATTCTGTTTTTAGTATTTGTTGTTATAGTGGCAATACATCATCTGTGAAAATTTCAACTGGAACTATCACGGTATCAGTGAGATATAGCCTGGTAACAGACAGACATACAGACAGACAGACAGACGGACAGCGGAGTCTTAGTAATAGGGTCCCGTTTTACCCTTTTGAGTACAGAACCCTAAAAACAGAATAAAATAAACATTTAAGGGGGCTTCCATACAAAAAACGTGATTTTTTGTTCGATATTGATAACGGCAACAGAAATATACCTATGATGATGATAATGGTGAAGAATAAGGAACCTGTATTTCTCTGATGACCTGGTAAAGGTCGCGGGAGTCCGCTGGATGCGGGTGGCGCAGGACCGGTCACTTTGGAACTCTTTGGGGGAGGCCTCTGTCCAGCAGTGGACGTCTTTCGGCTGATATGATGATGATGATTTCTCTGTAACTGTCGACACAACTATGTATTACCAATGAAGACATATCGATAGGTTATAAGCACTCCACAAATAACACACAAAAAAATAGTCTATTGCACCAACTTCAGTTTCGCGTCGTCAATGGTACGTGTCTCAGCTGTCAGATGTGCTTGGCAATTTTTAAACAGGGAATTTCGTATTAGACAACATAAATCTACCTCTGTTTTATATTACATCATTGACTATTACTATACCCAATCAATACGAGTAACGCAACGTGGTCGGCAACGTACTATACTATCCGCAAAACTATCTGGCCGGTAGGGCAATAAACGTCCGCTACCGTTAGGGGTGTAACATGTCGATAACTTATAATGTAAACGTCGATATAATTATTATATTTTCAAATGAAATCTTATATCATTATTGATATTGTTTTTAAAGTTATCTAATGTATACGAAATGTTTTAGATTTTTCCTAAATAATTAGCATAATACGTGATTAGGTAAGTAGATAATGAGAAATGCATCTATTTAAGTCATTTGGACTAATTGATAAGAAAATTTACTATAACATAAAAGGATAAACATCACAATGCATAATTCATTCGCTATACGAACTTCGATATACTTATTTATATTTCGATAGTAACTATACAATACTGTTATATAAAACACCACGTAATTTATACCTCCTTATTATTTTATTGTAATACTTTATGTCAATAGTTCAATATACCTATTTATATTTCGATAGTAACTAAACTAAACAATACTGTTATATAAAACACCACGTAATTTATATTCTTTGTTTCATTACTTTATCGACATTCCTTTTTATGCGTAACGCTACCTGCCCTATTGCTGCTCGGCCCGCTCCATAAGCCGTGCAGGTGTGAACGAGATAGCACGATTCCGATGATTTATGACCTGACCGGCCAGATAGTTTTGCGGATATAGTAATTGAGCGATTCAAGCAAGCGTTCATAGGCTACAGTGTCAGCTTGCCATCAGATAAACCGTATGCTTGTTTACCATCGTCGTGGTATAAAAAGATAATAATATTAATAATTTCGACACCCCTGAGCCTGTGTTGCTCCTGCGGCGCTGCCACGAACTTCGAATCTCGAACTTTCGTATATCTCCGTCTCTATCACACTTATGGTTTATGGTACTCGAGCGACCGAAACGGAAATATACGAAGTTCGAGATTCGAAGTTCGTGGTAGCGCCGCTGGTCGTCTTTTCTAAAGCACTTTCAGGGGCCCATCTTATAAGTGAGTGGCTAGTCAACGCCTGCCTCGTAAACCATGTAAATTACAATGTTACGGCAGTTGTCCAGAACTCTACGCAATAGCCCAATTTTATTGCCAACCCAAATCTCATCACCACAGACCCAGTTCTCTATCCATTTCACCCACAATAGCCCCAACGCCTGTTGGAACCGGTTCACGGGTATCTACCGATGCGATGTACCCGTGAATGGGTTCTAGCAGGTGTACTACATCACTTTGGATCTATATCCCCACACGCACGCCTTCCAAATGACCGGGCTTTGTCCCGTGAATTTATATCGGAAATTAATAAGGATAGAGAAACCATTCACAACGGGACCTTAAAAGAAACATGTTAATACCCGTTACACAACTTAAACCATAAAACCGACGATAAACCATAAAGGCGATATTAAACGGGTTATTCTTCGCGGTGCGAGTTATTTTAAATTTGCTTTGTCTAGTATAGAATCGCGTCCGGGACTGTTCGGGGATAATAAATAGTATAATAAACAAGATTAACGGTGCATAAGGAGGCACGTTTCGAGGACAGTGATGTAGATGCACACTGACTCTGTGGCTGCTTTCACACCGTGGCGAACTGCAGAATATATCATATACTTAATATTATTTTTTTATTCAATAGCCTTAAGTGTCCCACTGCTGGGCAAAAGCCCGAAAGTCCCTCTTTTCCTTCCACGTATAGGGATATCTGGTGGGAGTTAGTTTTTGGCATGAAGTACCAAAGCTAATAATTTGAATTAAATATATGTAGTAGGTCTATAGATGGGCAATTTATGAAATAAAAATGGTAGGTGCCGCTACACCAGAACACCAAAAAAAAAAAAAACAAATTATAGTTTCCATTATTTTGACATATATTTGTACTAAAGTTTCAGGCAATATTTTTTGTAGTGATGGGTTTTATTATGTAGTATAGTTTACCAAAAAATCAAATTAATCGCAAAGACCAAATTCAAGAAATAAATTAAAAAGTGAAAAAAAAACAAACCGCCATATTACGAAAACTGACAAGTGTACATGGCTCTTCTTTGGGGAACAGACCTTTGCCTACAAGGAGTATCTAAAAATGAAATTACTAGAACCTTTGACAGAAAGGCAAATTTTGTATAGAAACACGGCTATAGCCTTTGCAATTTAAATGTTCATTCCGTGGAAAATTCGTTTGAGTAGGTACTCTATTTTCATCCGAGCAGGGTTCAGTCGCTTAGTTACTGAAGGGCTAAATAAACGGTTTATTGATTTAATTAACGAGGTAAACGATATTGAATCGAATATAAAAAAATATATCAGATAAATTATGTTGTTTAATATAGTTAATCATTGGGCTGCTACGCTGGTTCTGTTAAGGCGATCGAAACGAAGTAGGGAACACTAACATTAAATTTAATAATGCTTTGTAAGGAGTTGGACCACTCTGGTTCGGACTTCTGGGTAGAAGCACATAATAAGTAATAGTACAAGTACAAAAGGCACACTCTTTTGATCTTTACAGAAGCCGCTTTTATCTTAGTAAAAACACTATGATTTATGGCCCTCTGACGTCGTCGACTCCAGCGCAATCCAAACGGATTGTTAAGAGGGCGCTCGTTTTTTGGTCAGGAATAAGCGAGAATGACGGATTTTTGACGTTGTAATTCTAAGAAACGGAGAGCTTTTTCTAGATCCTGATTACTTATTTGCATAGGTAAACTCCTCATATTGGTCCTAGCCGCCTCCAATTTACGAAGAACTGAATACTTTAACCGAAAATACCCGATTACCGACAGTAGTTTTCTGAAGAGAGCGCAGAGTCATAAGTTTGAGCCCCTAATACTCCATGATGTTATATGAGGACCTACTTGTTTTTTTCTATTTTCACTAGCGTAATATGTTGCCATTGCGCCTAGCCGCCTCGAATTTTCCTTATTCTGCACGTATATATATGTAAACTGTTCTCAATTACACCATATTTGTCAACAAAATCGTACTGAAAACTCAAGGATTTTCTCATTATTGTTGAATAATTTTTGTATTGAATCTTACACAACATTAAAGTTCATGCTTGTAGCAACAAGATCCAGTCCAAAAAATATAACTTTTGTCAAAATTTATATTTATAAATAATTATTCAAAACTAGTATAAATTTACCGTCGCGCGGGAATTTATCTCAGTACCGGCTGAATAGCCCTCCGAGACAGACGTGTACTGTGTTTATTTGTGGCTATTCACGAAGCTAACCGGCCACTCTTCAGATAAAATAATATTATTTTGATCTCCGACTAGGCATAGTTGTTACCAACCTCGGGGTCAAACTATACTGGGGATACATTCGTGAGGCTAATCGAGACAAGTTATGAATTGCATAGCTGCCATATATGACGTAGTGTAGCGAAAAGGCTCAAACCCACCGGATACGTAACATTTAAAATTGAACCTTCTACCTAGAACAAAAGTCATACATTTCAATGGTGATGTCTTGTGGGTTGGATCCTTTTGTCTAAACTACGCGTTCTATAGTCAATTATTATTGTACGAGTGACCGTGATACTTGATAGATTTAATTTATTTACTTATTACTATCAGTCCACCTTGTTAGTATGTGTGTATGTATGGGAGTTTGGGTGAAATCTTCAAATTAGGTACAATTGGGTATCTTCGGTGACATAATATCATAGAGCTGGTCTGATGATGGAGTCGGAAGGTGGCCATAGCAACTCCTAAACTCAACAAGATAAAGCCATCGAATTTGGGCTCATTTATTTGGTCATGGCACGGCAAGACTTTGGTGCTGGATGATTTCCAGAGTCTGATGATGGAGCTATAAGGTGGTCATGGAACTCCTAAACTAAACTAGATAAACCCATCTAGTTTGGGCTCATCTGTTTTGTCTTGGTAAACACTTTGGTGATGGATGATTTCCAGGATCTGATGATGGAAGGTGGTCATGGGAACTCCTAAACTAAAATAGATAGACCTATCTTGTTTGGGTTTGTGTGATTTGTCTGTACAAGTACCCACGAACCAGCGACATAATATGCAGGGTTATTGAAAATAACAAGATGAATATTTTTTTTTTTAAAAACAAGCTTATATGGCGTTTGTTAAGTACAGCACGATCCTAACTTGCATTTAGTTATTATTTTCGTTTATATATAATAATAACACACACCGGGGGTTTACACTGGAAAGGGATATTTTTACGTGGTTTTATTACATTTCCGAGTCATCATCATCATAATCATCATATCAGCCGAAAGACGTCCACTGCTGGACATAGGCCTCCCCCAAAGAGTGCCACAATGGCCGTTCCTGCGCCACCCGCATCCAGCGGACTCCCGCGACCTTTACCAGGTCATCAGTCCACCTTGCGGGGGGCCTACCCACGCTGCGCCTTCCGGTACGTGGTTGCCACTCCAGAACCTTTCCGCCCCAACGGCCATCGGTTCTACGTGCAATGTGCCCCGCCCACTGCCACTTAAGTTTAGCAATTCGGAGGGATATATCGGTTACCTTGGTTCTGCTGCGGATAGCCTCATTTGTGATGCGATCGCGCAGAGAAACTCCCAGCATAGCCCTCTCCATTGTCCTTTGAGTGACTTTGAGCCTTCTTATGAGGCCTATAGTAAGCGACCACGTTTCCGTGCCATATGTCATCACTGGCAACACACACTGGTCAAAGACTCTCGTCTTGAGACACTGCGGAATATTGGACGAAAAGACGTGCCGTAGCTTCCCGAATGCTGCCCAGCCGAGTCGGATTCGACGATTGACCTTCCCTTCGACATTTCCGAGTATCACTCTTTATTTCGAAATAAATGTTAAAAAAACCGGCCAAGTGCGAGTCGGACTCGCGCACGAAGGGTTCCGTACCATTATCTATATCTAAAAACGGCAAAATATATATATCTAAAATCACGTTTGTTGTATAGGAGCCCCCTGTAGCCTAGTTAGTAACTTGGTAGTGACTCTGCCTACGAAGCTGGAGGTCCCGGGTTCGAATCCCGGTAAGGGCATTTATTTGTGTGATGACCACACATATTTGTTCCTGAGTCATGGATGTTTTCTATGTATTTAAGTATTTATTTATCTATATAAGTATGTTTATTGTCGTCTAGTACCCATAGTACAAGCTTTGCTTAGTTTGGGGCAAGGTCGATTTGTGTAAGATTGTAAAAGAAAAAGAAACAAATAAAAACTAAAATAAAAATAAAAAGATGTATTCTGTTTTTTAGTATTTTTTGTTATAAATAGCGACAACAGAAATACATCATCTGTGAAAATCTCTATCTATCACGGTTCATGAGATACAGCCTGGTGACAGAAGGACAGACAGGCATTCAGGCAGACAGACGGACAGCGGAGTCTTAGTAATAGGGTCCCGTTTTACTCTTTGAGTACGGAATCCTAATAAGTGACATAGGTTTTAGGCTCAGAACATAAAAAAAGGGAGAAGTGCCGTACTGCTTAATTTCAACCAAAACCTATGTCCCCAGTTTTCTCCCACCGCAGCGCCCACAGGCACACACATTGAACCGTGTAAAAACAAAGACTCGGGCGTTGCCAGTGAGTCTACGGCAACATGCAAACAAGGGCTGTGATTGGCTTAAACGCACTACACTAGGGGGGCGACAAACGTTAAAATTATGTTTTATCGACATTGATATTAAAATTAATATTATGTTATGATATTGATGGGTAACAACTTCAACAACATGGTAAGTTTATGTGGTGGTATTTAAACTTTTAGCTACAAGTTTAAATAACAAGGGTTGTTAACTTACCATAAATCGCAAAAGTAAAAAATATTGACGAATACCTACAGAGTAACATAAACGGCTTTTTATAAGTTCGTGTTCACATACATTTAAAACTCTGGTCACATCGATATTTTTGACCTGTAGGTACCAGGCCGATCCGACTCGCATTTTGGCGCGAAATAATATGTCCATTACTCATATTACGAGATTTAAGGCTAAGGGCGAGTAACCACCAAAGATGTGCGAAGATGTGTTACCATACATTTTACACCAAGGTTTCAAGCAAGCGAGGTGTCAAATATTCGAAAAGTGTACGGCTCTTATTAAGTGGTTGGAAACATTTTTCTTGAAAATGTTACGAACACATTAACTCTTCTCTGTACAGGAAATCAGCTAGGACCTCTGCCAGTAGCATCTATCCATTTTTTTAGTACCTACTCGAATTCTTTGGAAAACTGTAATAAGAAACCGAGATTTCTTCTTCAATTATCACATTTCAAATGAAATTTTTTAAATACTCATTTAAAATAAATTATTGGTAATAATATCACATTTTAAGTTGTTCTGAAGCCATTTGCAACTAAATTATATACTTGTATATACAATTTTAATATGTCTATTTACCGTTCATACTGCAACTTAGTGAAAATCTTATTAGTAGGTACCGTAAACATTTTTTGCCTTTTAATCTTATTAGTATGTTATTAGTTACCTTTAAGATAGGCACCCAACCAAAACAAGTAATTAAATAAAATAAAACAGCGAAAGTAGTCGAAATAAAATAACTAGTATGATATCGTCCTTCTATTTTATCGATTACGCGTAAATTGTAACTGCACTTTGGCACCGCTCTAGTTTGCGACGCCAAGCAGCGGCCGTACCACTAAAAAATTCAAGCATCGTCCATATCCATAGTGGTTTAATACATTGCGCCGTGGTTTACTGTATTGAACGTTCAATGTACAACGCATAGAACAAAAATATGCTTTTTCGTTCGATATGTTAGTTCGATCCCGAGAAATGATGCGGCGTTGCGTTTATTTATTAAAATATTAGTTTTTACTGACTTAAGTGAAAATACTAATACTCACATGTGGTGCGTGACTCCACCATTCATGTAGGTTTTAGTTTCATTCCTATTTTTGCATGTAACCACGCTACAATTCGGCATTTTGAGTAAACGTAGAAAAACATTTCAGATTCACCAGATTCAGAAACATGCGGTGGGCAGTGACATGCCCATTTGGCCATGTCGCACCGACACGCGCCAAGCCCCCGTTTCATATCTATTCATTTTTATCATCTGAGGTTTTAGGCTGTTGAATAAAATCACGCATTAATTAATTGTATTCTAGATAAAAAGCTGTGTTTGTATAATTTATAATTTTCAGTTCCTTTGGTAAGAAACGGACATAGCAATTTTTATAAAGGGCCGTTTTTTTTACTGTACATAACAAAAAAAAAATTCTTCAAGAAATGAATACGTAAGTACCCAGTAATTTCCTAGTAGTGGGTCTACTGGTATAATTTCATTACATTACTATATATAAATAAGACTCAGATAATATGCAAACTATTAATATCCGTAAAACAAATTATTATTCTTATTACTGACAACTTTAAAACTCGTTAGTTTATTTTATACTAAAAAAACGAAACTAAATATACTTTGTCATATCATAGTATTTTAATACAAATAGAAAACTTGTGCTCAAAAATCAAATACTTACTTTATTCAAGTTATCTAACTTCGCTAACATGATGTTCTAGAACATCATGTTAGCGAAGTAATACTTACCACTTTTTAGTGCAAGTATCAATATCGGTCACGGAGTGAATTCCAACGGTGCGCTATACAGCTATTTGCATCGGCAAGCTCCGCGGTTAGTTCTATCCCGATCGCACTTACATATAGCTAGAAAGGGACGGCACCCGCGGCTGGTGCGATCTCGCTGTGCATGTGGGGGTTAGAAACGTTTGTGTGGGTGGTAGTAGTATTTACACACACAAACGCACTACGCGTGTCAAAATACCGAATTCTGAGCGAGCGCTTTTTTGAAGAGCACTCTTAAGGCTGTGTACGAATGGTAGAAATGAATTGGCTCACTTGCCGCGTCGCCAATAGTGAGGGCTGTCAACGACTAAAAATAAAATAATAATGTTTTGCCCATTTATTTCTTGCATTCAATATAGAGAGATATACATTTATATTCTTCATACATTATTTATTTCATTATATATGTCTAAAATAATAAATCTCACAATTTGGACGAGTTGAATACACCAAGACCGCCCGGCCACCTTTTATTGGCTTTGCTGCAACCCACAGTAATGCAGAATCTTGTTGCTTTATTTTCAAACATTTAATAAATTAAATAATGCAACGAATGCGTTACTTTACCATGCAACGTAACGAATAGAATAATAGGGATAGTACGGCAGTACGTAGTTGTTGATTTAGTAAGTAGGTATACTTTACTATACTAGAATTTTAATTCACATAGGTATATCAGCAAAACAATCAATATAAATTTACCTGCATACTTAAACATAATAAAAATTGTTCTGGGTATTACTTGATTCCACTTGATTCATACAGTGTTATATATGGAAGTAGATACACCTATAATATCTCTTATATTATTATTCAGTAACTACTTATTATCTATTAAGTTCATTTTCTTACCTTTTGGCATCTTTCGGGCGTGCCGGGAGATAGAAAAATGCGAGATTCGAATTTTTATTATTGTTCTTGCAACCTGCTGCAATACAATATTTTTTAGGTTTCTTTTTATTAATTTCAGCAGTAATTCAACAACACACAAACGGACGAATGCGGTGGCACGTTCACTTCCGATATAATATTTACGTAAGCATGTACGCGCGAAGTAGGTCGCGTGTGCGTCCAATCCCATGCCATGCACGACGTGGCAGCCACTGAATAGGGCCCTGCCAGGGGGCAACCGGCATGTACTTGTAGCGATTAACGCAAATCGCGAGTGAGCCGCGCCTGGTAGTAGTAAAAATTATAGATTTTCTTAAAAAAACAATGGAATATCCGATTGATTTGCATTCGTCTTTCATTTGTTTTTTGATCTTTTTTTAAGATCTCATAATTTATCATTGCCATCGCACCAGTCCATCTTTGCAGCTCTACAACAGCTTGAAATAGCACCAAACTACATTCAACTCATAATAGTACATTATGATACAAGTATGCTAAGTTTCGCCTTCGGCTCAGGCTTAAAAACCGACTCGAGTGTAGAGACCAATGCTCACGTGATTCATACGACGTTTTTCAACACATTTGCGAGGAAAAAAAAATAAAAAAATGAAAATGTTAAAAGATATGTAATGAAAAGGCACTAGTGCGATAATGTAATGTAAAAGTCACGGCAAGGGTAATATTCTGCATTATTTTGCTAATATTTAAAAAGATATGTAATGAAAAGGCACTAGTGCGATAATGTTATGTAAAAGGCACGGCATGGGTCATATTCTGCATTATCAGTGTAAATACGCTGTAATAAGACCTACTTTACGAGCAGGTGTGTTGAAAAAACTATTTACAAAAACAGTACAGCCGCCATAAAACTTCAATCTTCTGGTCAGTCTTTCGAAGTACAAAGAGGAGTCAAACAAGGAGATCCGCTCTCGCCGAAGCTATTCACTAGTACTTTAGAATACGTGTTCCACAAACTTACGCCACGTTGGGAAGAGAAAAGGTTAGTCGTCGGGGAAAGAAGGTTGATCAATCTTCGTTTCGCCGACGACATCGTCTTGTTTTCTTCAACCGCTTCCGAGTTTTGTCATATGCTTGACGATCTCAGCACCGCAAGCCTCGGAGTTGGCTTAAAGATGAACATGTCAAAGACCAAAGTCATGACCAATAGCACAGAACGTAGGGTAGAGATAAACGGAGAACATATAGCATATGTCCATGAGTATCTTTATTTGGGCCAATTAGTCTCTTTCCAGGCGCGACAAGAGAAAGAGGTCGATTGACGGACCGAAAACGCCTGGAGGAGCTATTGGTCCATGAAACACCTAAAATGAAGGGCAACCTACCTCTGTCACTTAAACGTAGGCTCATGGACATGTGCATACTTCCAGTTCTCACCTACGGTGCACAGACTTGGTCTTTGACGGAAGCGCAGAAGTCCAAACTCGGGGTTTGCCAGCGAGCTATGGAGCGCAGCATATTAGGTGTAAAGCTAATGGACCACATCCGGAACACCACGCTGCGCTCCAAAACCCAAATAGAAGATGTAGCTCGGAAGGCAGCCAAGTTAAAGTAGGACTGGGCTGGTCACGTCTACCGCATGCCGAATGAGCTGTGGGACAAAGGGACCGCGGAGTGGAAGCACCAACACTCAAAACGGAGACGCGGTAGACCTCGTCGGCGATGGCGGGATTGGACTCCTTTTTAAAAGACTGGCGAGTTATTGCTCAAGACCGCGATGAATGGAAAGGGAGAGGGGAGGCCTTTGCTCAGCAGTGGCACATACCGGGCTCGATATAATATAATAATTTAATATTATATGCAGCTTAGTTTTTGGTCAGAATTATTTAGTTTCTGTTGCCGAAAAATACTACCAATGTTTTGACACGATAGGTTTTTTTTTTATTTTGCTTAATGTTGAAATAGATTCTGGTAAAACCATCAATTATTCGTTTCGGTGTAAAAGCGGCCCAGTTGGCTCTCAGCGCGCATGAGCAGTGTGCACTCTGGTTTAGCTCAAATATTTATACATCCGGGGGTTGCTTTTAGGCAATAAAATTTACATTTTTACAAACGCGCTGTTTTTCTGCCGAATGTTTGGTGTTATTATAAAATTCAGCTTGTTTTCGCCAAACGGGTTCTTTGGCAGGCTGCGTGTTGTATTATGTACCATTTATGGTAAGTAGTGTAGACTACAGAGGTCCGGCGTCATGCCGGTTTAAAAGTGTTGTAATGATACAATTCACACTGTCATTAAGTTTTAAGTATTTTATTTTATAAAAAGACTGCCCAGTGATTAACCTTAAGTCTCACCTAATGGTAAGCGTCGACAGAGCCTAAGATGAAGCTTACTGGTTCAGTAATAGCTTATTCACTACTATTATGAAGGCACCTAGATCGTAGTTCTCTGGAAATACAGATATGAAGGGAGCTAATTCCATTCCTTAGCAGTTCGCATGAAAAGACGAGGCAAATCACTTCGTGCGAATAAATGGTACGTTGACAACATAAGGATGCATTCGCTCCCCACGTCTTATTATAATTAGCTTATTTTATTAAGGCTCAGTTTAATTAAAGCAGCAAAATTTTAGTATCTAACTCAAGGGTACTACTAGGTAGTAGGTATATTATTTTAAAATTACTTACCGACATAAAGTCTAGCGGATAAAAACCGGGGGTAAAAGTCTTGGGGTGTAATTTATATTGTTTTAATGATGAACATGGCATAATGTCAATAATCTTGAACACCGAAGACCACATCATGGTATTTACCTATAGCTAGAGATATTATATTTGACATGTGTATTTTATGACGATGTATGATCAATGCAAATAATTGATATGATATGATACCTACCATAAATGTATGGTACAATCGCCGACACAGTTAACTGACCATCCTAAATTTATGTAACTAGTACCATTTTATATTACAATGCATATAAAGTGCACAGATGGTCAGTTAGCTGTGTTGCCAATAGTATATGTAAAGAAAGCTTTGTGGTATTCTTTAGTCTGTCTTTTGTACTGATCTTGACGTGCAATAATAATTAACGAGATAAATATTTACGTATTAAGTAGGTA
Source organism: Epinotia brunnichana (assembly GCA_963854355.1). Taxonomy (NCBI): domain Eukaryota; kingdom Metazoa; phylum Arthropoda; class Insecta; order Lepidoptera; family Tortricidae; genus Epinotia; species Epinotia brunnichana. The sequence continues at coordinate 23,800,767 of OY977950.1, read as the reverse complement.
GGAAAATTGTAAGTAAAACACATTTCTCATTCAAATTTCATTCCACGCCTTCAATGTCCGAGACCTTTGGTTAGAATCCTTTGGGATAAAACTGTGGAATTCTCTTTCGACGTCCATTTGACAAAGTCTTTTTTTATCCGTTGCTGCCGACGCAATATCATTTCAATCTGTTTCAGCTCTCGCTCCCACGCGCGCCAAGCTAACGTGTTCAAAAGAATGCGCGTATCATTAAAATATGTTTTGGATGTAAAAGATATGAACCAAATTGTAACCCTAAACGGAATATCGTTGAATTAAATTTTAGGACAATAGGCATTGAGGTAGCGTGCTCAATGGACCGATAATGAATTTATCGGAAAAGGTTGTGGTTTAATCGTCGATTATTACCTAAATCTATTTGGGCCTGGGTTAGATAATTGAATTTATCTGCTTTGTTGGCATTAAAATTGGTACATTTTTAGACTGTGGCGCGGTTGGAATTGTATTGCTATTCATCTTAGCGTTATCCCCAAGTGCTTTAATTTAATATAGTAGCGTACTGGCTTTTCCACTGTCTGACGAGGCCAGGGCGCTATTTAAGCTAGTGAAGATAGGTATCAATAATCGACCTTAAGGTGAACCGTTGTTGATAATATGGAGCGTCATAATCGCTAAGCGATAAAGCTCTTTAATAAAGATTTAAAAAAAAGAAAGAAGTGCTTTAGTTATAAAATAGAATACTTAGAAATATCTTTATTTGCTAGAATGTTCATTTCTAGTTACAGGGTGTTTCTAGTGTGTTAATTAGTTTAGTAAGTTCGTCGACGTTGCACTAGTGTAAACATACCTCATACTTACATATAAGGTACATTACTTACATTGCAAGTTGATAGAAAGCTTGTAAAATTGACGCTGTTTGACCAAAGCAAATCGTAAGGTCATTTGTTCCAAAATCGCTACAAACTATTTAGGTACTTACTTACAGGTCGTTTTTGGCGTTGTATATGTTGCTGATTGCTATCAGCCAACATCCCTGTTGCTGTTTCCAAGCGAAAGCCTAACAGCAAACGAACTAATTCCAACCCAGATCTGTAACAAGCGTATAATTACCTTGCTAGATCTCAGTTGAACGTCAGTACACACGTTATACGACGCAGTACATGCAAACAGGATTATTTACATTCGCTCAGATCTAGATTATACACGACAGAAGCAGCAGAGACGTTCTGGAACTTTGTTTACATAATATATCTGAGCCAAGTATTCCAACTTTACGTGATTGTAGGGTATAAGTGTCTTTGAGGGAGCACAATTGCGTAGGTACATTACATATTGAATATGGGTCATTACGATCCTCAGATATATTATGTGACATATTTTACCAACGCTGATTGAGCACTTCAACATATTTATACAAAGTGATCATGTTCGCCAACAAAATGAAAGGCAGTTTGGCGAAGACTTAGACTAAGTTTTAAATAAATTCATAATTCTGTTGTGTATGAATTAGTTAAGTTAGTGTAATCTTACTATGAAATAAATGAATCTATATATCTATCTATGAAATAAAATGAATTAAAAAACAAAGATGTCTGTGCCAGTGACACTTGAAATCCTTTTACAGAGACATATATTATAAATATTATCATCCAATTTGAAATACTGACCCGATCGCCAATCTAAAGTCCCATTAAAAGTATTCGGTTTTGTCGTTCTACCGAACCAGCCTATCGTTTTCGTGGAAAAACTAGACTTTTTGGGATGTTTGAGTGATTGGCTGTTGCCAATTGATTCCCATTTTAACAAAAATTGCTCCCGGAAAGGTTGCCGAAATCTTGAAACTGTTGCTAGCGATGAACAAAATATAGCGGAAAATATTTTTCCGCGGGCCATTTGAAATTCAATCTTATTTCCATAAAGACTTTGATAGAGAAATTTTTTAGAAGCCGGTGCTAAAAATAAATCAGATTATCTTCCTGATTTCTCCAAAATATTTTTGTTAAAAGCGTGGGTACCTACGTACGCCTATTTCGGTCTTCACCCCAAGCTCGGCGACAGAAATATTAAAAAGACTTTGATACAAATTTAAACTTCCTTTTTTGTTCCGTCAATTTTTATTTTATTGTCTACTGTACTTTTTGTAGTCAAAAAGTACCTACTCATTCAGAGAGTTCTAAAGAGCCAAACTTGAACAGAATACAGATCTTTAGTGGTAAAAGTACCTACATTTTATAAGTCATAAAACAAATACTACTTAAAAACCAGAAAAAAAGAATAAATAAAACTAAATAAAACTACTTATTACTAAACTAAGGGGTCTCCCCGCGGCATGGTGCCTAAGATGCTGGCAGCATTTCCCCGCTGTATCGCAATACTAATGCGTTGAGCAAAATGTCATAAATGTCATAATTTGCAAATACAAGAGGTAACAAGAAGAAGAACCCGTTTTTGAAGGATACATTTGGGTTGCCATGGTTTTATCTCCTAAACTGCAATTTTGAGTCAAAGGTAGGGTTTTCTCTTGATTTTCAACCCCTTTTTTTAATGGGTTGTAATAGATTTTCTAAGAAACTGTCATAATATTGTCTTCTGGCTAAAGGGACCAAATAACAACTAGAAGTCGTTTAATGACCCATATAATTACATACACGCATATAAGGCAAATGTAATAAAAGCTTGTACAAAGTCAGTAATATTATCTTGTCGCTGCCAACTTACATCACTAACAGTAGCAGAGATACGATATACCAGACTATTTGAAAGATGTTTCGAATTCCGTATTGTGGTTGTATTCAGATGCGCAATGCCTGCAACAGCACAGGTAACTCATAAATATGTAAAGAGTACGAGTTAGACGCAGCTAGTGGCTTTGCTTGGAACTTTACGGAATGGTTTATTGAGTAGTAAGCGCGTTTATACTCGTAACTAAGAGAGATGTTTGCTACTATGAATCGTCTGAGAAGACCATTACCTAGAGAGTTTAAATTTATTTTGGTTGTAAAGTAAGTGCACGTGACGTCACGTGGTGAGCTAGAAGCCGAGCCTTAGCCCGCGTCTCTAGGCTGTGCCCTACGATGGTGAATCAGAATGGGGAATTGATGAACATTTTAGAAGTGCCTGATTATTTTTTTGTTGATAAGAATAACCTTCCTTAGCACCAGAATAAAGTGGCAGACTTTTCAGCTGCGTCAATTATTTTTGAAAAATATAATCAGTTTCCTCACGTACGTTTTGGGTTTAGGACGGCGAGTGAGACACTTTTCTTGATATTTTAAATATCTGACCCTGGCAATAAAAAAATTAGCTGCTGCAGCTCATTATCATATCATTGCCATTGTCAGTTTACCACGGATTTTTAACCGCCTTCAAAAAAACAAGAAGGTTCTCAGTTTGACCCGTATATATGTATGTTTGTCCGCGATTATCTCGCGTTTCGCTAAACCGATTTTGATGCAGTCTTCAGAAAAGTATTTGTTACATTCTGGAGAAGGTTTTGGTATACTAACAACATATTTTGTGGTTTTCAGTAGGTAGGTGTTCTAAAGGCGATTCCCTTTTAAAAAAAAGTTATTAAGATATTAAATTATAATCAAAATTAAGTACCTAATTAAAGATCATTAATACTAAACAAAAAACAAAAGAGCGCAGCCCCGCTCGCCAGCGCGGGCGGCGCGGCGGTGAGGGGGGCCTGTCCGACAATAACATTGTTGGACAGTTTGAATTCATAGATAGTTCGTGCGAAGTCCAACTAACCCCAAATTTGAAACCTGAATTCTGCCCATCTTTTGCCACATTTCTGAGCAGTGGCGTGAAAAACCTTTTTCTCGCAGCGACCATTTCTGATCTAATGGGATGATCGTATTTATATCTCTTGACCAAGTAGGTATTTACTGCTCTTTCAAGAAGTGTAGCATTTTCTTGATATCGAAACATTCATTTATCTGGACATAATTATGATATTGTGTTTTCCCAATATCGTACCAATGAGTTTTTCGGAACTTAGGTATGTACGGAATATTTACCGTTAGCTTTTCGGTGAAGGAAAACATCGTGAGGAAACCGGTCTAATCCCAATAAGGTCTAGTTTTCCCTCTGGGTTGGAAGGTCAGATGGCAGTTGCTTTCGTAAAACTAGTGCCTATGCCAAATCCGGGCTCCTTTAGGGGCACAACCGGGAATAACGCTAGGAGGATGATGATATCTCGAATCCTCGAGGGCAAAGGTCGCGGGAGTCCGCTATATGCGGGTAGTGGCGGACCGGTCACTTTGGTAGTCTTTGGGGGAGTCCTAAGAGGTCCAGCAGTGGACGTCTTTCAGCTGATGATATGATGATGATCTCCAGCCATTCTCGAGAAAAAGCTTCTTGACTGACAGACGAATGGCGCATTGATCTTATGAGGGTTCTAGTTTTACTTCAAACTACCATATCTAGTTCAAACTACCATGAAAACGAAGAATAACTTGGCAGGTAAAAATATGACAATGAGGTTGCCCAAATTACAAAGACGTTCAAGTATTCTGTAGTAAGTGTAGTACACATGAACACACACACGGACTTATTCCAAGCCCTGACATAGCCAGATTGCATTAAACATTCAAATGCATCTGATTGGATGGCACATGGCTCTTCGTATCAGTGATATTGCTTTGGGCTATCCTCTGGTATGACAAGGTAACATATTATACAGTGAACCAAGAAATTGGTTTACCACCTTTCGACTTTATTCAATGCACGTTAAGGTTTTAAACCGCTAGAACGTTCTTGGCTTATTGTACTAAGAATATTTATGGTAGTCCCTAGGGCTATTCGGAGACGAGTGATGATGGTGCACAGCAGTCATTATTATAGGTATAAAAGAGAGGAAACTTTCCTCTCTTTCTAGCAAAAGTGAATAGAATGCCGGCCCTGCAGTGTGATTGCGTAACATTGCGGATAAGCGTTAGGGCATCAACTGTAATGTTCACTTTAATTTTCATAAATTTTGATGTCTTAAGGGGCTCCACGCGCTTTTTGACTAGTTTTGATGAGTTTGGAGTTGATATTCCTCCGTCATTACAATAGATATATTTATGCTTCAAACGTAAATCGGTTCTTCAATACTTTATCTACTTTTACAAGACAGTTTTTTGGAAAAAAAATGTATATTTATTTTTCTATGATTTATTCAAACCTGGTCCAAAAAAAGCTCTCTTTTTGATATTAGTATGTTGTTTATGCACTTTTATTTATGAAATTTACATGTAACTGTTCCTTTTTGACGTTTCTAACAACCCAAGAGAGTTTTTTATTTTTTACTAATTTTTACAAAAGTTACGTTCATAAAACTGGTTTTTTGGCCTAAAACTGCTAAAGTTTAGTGCCATATATCTCAAAAACTATGAATTTTGAAGTAAATATGGGATACTATTTCGGTTAACCTCGTTGTTGTTAATGGGGAATTTTAAAAAAAGTGGCCGATTAAGGTTAACTAAAGTGATGTTTAAGTCACGTCTAACCTGTCGGTTTTGTTACTAAACGTAGGCGATTGACATTGAATGTCGGTTTTGTTACTATCTTTTACTGTCCGTTTAAGGGTGCATAAATAATGAATATCCCCTAATACGGTAAGCCAAAAAAAACACGAAAAAACGGACGGTAACTGATCGAAGGTCATTGGGAGCTGTGAGCCCCTTATTCCCAACGCCCGTTCAAAGTCATGTACAGTCGCCATCAGATATATCGGAGTGGCGAAAGTGCTCACAAATAAAATAATAATAATAATAAATATTTGCGGACAATCTTACACAAATCAACCTAGTCCCAAACTAAGCAAAGCTTGTACTATGGGTACTAGACGACGATATAGATACTTATATAGAGAAATACATACTTAAATACATAGAAAACATCCATGACTCAGGAACAAATATTCGTGCTCATCACACAAATAAATGCCCTTACCGGGATTCGAACCCAGGACCTCTTGCTTCGTAGGCAGGGTCACTACCAACTAGGCTAAAGCGGTCGTCACGTCTGATATCTGAACACGTCTGTAATGCCTCGACAATAGATACGTGTTCAGGTATTTGTGAGCACTTTGGCCGCTCCGATATGATGGCGACTGTACCTACTTAATTAAACAGTGGGTGGTGAGATAGTTTGAATCCCGAGGAAGGACATAATACAATACAATACAATACAATTACAGCCCCTAAGGAGGTCAAATGGGGGTTGAAAGTTTGTACCTATGGAGCTACGATATAAACGAGTTCTACGCGGACGGAGTAAGTATAGAGCACAAACAATCGTTACAAAAAATGCAAAAACGTGACCAAACAATGTGTGCATTTAAAGATACTGTTCAGTATTTCTACGTTCCTAGCACAAAACACAACGTGTAATTCATTTAATTTCGAAATCGATTGATATTAAATCATATACTCGTAGCTAGTTTGACGGAGACGAAACCAAACGCTTTTCCGAAAGCTAGCAACACTATGCCTGACATGGCAATCGCCGCTTTACCGCGCATCGTTACAGCTCGCACTGAGTTTGCTTGAGCTTCAAAAACCCTTTCAAACTTCCAAAAACCGAAACGCGACACGCGAAAGCTACTCAAATCCAGGCTCTAGCGGCCTGTGAAGAAATATAGCACCAGGGGGCCCCCAGAACACCACCACCGAGCGACGGATGAGTTCGAGGTAAGTCTCCTGAACACTAGCTAATTTATCGAAGGAACTACTTAAAACACGCTACAGATACACTGCCAAGAGTAGGTACGTAGTTAATGCCTGCACAGTCAGGATATCCATTCGAATACTAAGTACACAAGTGAAGTTGAACATTGAAATAGCTTTTCAAGAAGCATACAACAAGACCCACGCCAAAGGAACCGTGCGGAGTCACGTATTTTGCATTTCGTTTCGTCAAATTACATCGAGCCGGCGTTACTTCGTCGAGGACGGTCTTTGAGGAAATGTTTCAAGGGCTTGTTTCACGCCTGATGCGGACGAGAAGGATAAACAAACACAGAGATATTCTTTCTTACGTTTTGTAGATGTTGGTCAAATAATTTGAAACACGGTAGCTTTCTTATCTATACTTTACAGGGTGGGCCCTGTAACTGGAGCAAACAATTAAATGGTATATTATTAAGTTTGTGAGCAATTATTTCCAAGTGGTTTATACGCGAAAAAAAAAAAAAAAAACTTTAAAATACGTTTACTTGTATTTTTTTAACAGTGTTTTCTGCTCCATCATCAGACCCTTAGCAGTTCATGAACAGAAGCGCTACTGGGCAATCACTATCAAGAAAATCCAAACACAGTAATATAGATATTGCCTTCTAAAAGTTCACAACGACGTTGTTCTGTTCCATCATCAGACCCTTGGCAGTACATATAAAGAAGCTCCTTCGAAAACACTATCAATAGGTCCCAAACACGGTATAAATGATATATGCCTTCTGAAAGTTCACTATGATGTTGTTCTTTTCCATTATCAGACCCTCACCAGTACATGAGTAAAAGCTACATGGAAAACACTATCAGTAGAACCCAAACACAGCAGAATTCATTTATGTATGCCTTCTAATAGTTCCCAACGATGTTGTTCTGCTCCATCTTCAGACCCTTAGCAGTTCATGTGGGTGCAGAAGCACTACTAGGCACTCACTCCCTCTGCACCCATATTAGTATCCATAGAACCCAAACAAAGTTTTTTAGGTATTTGCCTTCTGAAAATTCACTACGATGTTGTTCTCCTCCATCATCAGACCCTCAAAAGTTCATGTGCCGAAACTACTCGGCAAGCACTATCTATAAAATTCAAACACAGCAATATAGATATACGACTTCTGGAAGTTCCCTACGATGTTGTTCTGCTCCATCATCAGACCCTCAACAGTTCATGTACCGAAACTACTCGGCAAGCACTATCTATAGAACTCAAACATAGTAATATACGACTTCTGGAAGTTCCCTACGATGTTGTTCTGCTCCATCATCAGACCCTCATTAGTTCATGTACCGAAACTACTCGGCAAGCACTATCTATAGAACTCAAACATAGTAATATACGACTTCTGGAAGTTCCCTACGATGTTGTTCTGCTCCATCATCAGACCCTCAACAGTTCATGTACCGAAACTACTCGGCAAGCACTATCTTTAGAACTCAAACATAGAATTATACGACTTCTGTAAGTTCACTACGATGTTGTTCTGCTTCATCATCAGACCCTCAACAGTTCATGTGCTGAAACTATATACTCGGCAAGCACTATCTATAGAACTCAAACATAGTAATATACGACTTCTGGAAGTTCCCTACGATGTTGTTCTGCTCCATCATCAGACCCTCATTAGTTCATGTACCGAAACTACTCGGCAAGCACTATCTATAGAACTCAAACATAGTAATATACGACTTCTGGAAGTTCCCTACGATGTTGTTCTGCTCCATCATCAGACCCTCAACAGTTCATGTACCGAAACTACTCGGCAAGCACTATCTATAGAACTCAAACATAGAATTATACGCCTTCTGGAAGTTCACTACGATGTTGTTCTGCTCCATCATCAGATCCTCAGCAGCTCACTTACAGGACTTCATATACTTACTGAAGCTACTCAGCTAAAAGTATCAATACAACCAGAATACAGTAAAATAGATATATGCCTTCTCAAAGTTCCCCACGATGTTGTTCTGCTCCATCATCAGGCCCTCAGCAGTTCATGTACAGAAGCTACTCGACAAACACTATCAAAAGAAGTCAAACATGGCATAAATCGTTCAAGCCGTTTTCCAGATAATTGGAAACATTCGTGTAAAATTTTCACTATAGCGCCCCCTGGTGAGTGACGTAATAATTTTAATGTAAGAAACATCCCAGATAAACCACAAACTCATCACTGAAAATCGCGTCGAATTTGGTTAAGCCGTATTTGAGATAATTGACAAAATTCATTTAAAACACCCCTGATGAACCTATTTCTGAAAACCGCATCTTAATCGGTTAAGCTGTTTTTGGAGATAAATGGGAACATTGGTGTACACAAACAAACAAACAAACAGCCTCTAACCCTAAACGCATATACCTACTCCGTTCCGTCGTGGGTAAAATGAATAGAACGTAGGAAAATAATTAGTGCGTCGAACACTTTATGTCTGGAGCTATGAATTGAGGATGAAGCGGAATTCAATGGTTTCTATAAATTCAGGTACCTATATAAAATTAATTTAATCTGAATAACCAAATGTCTTCAGAGTTTTGCTCATTGTTCACCACCCACGTTGAGCGTTCAATATTGAATGAAAGTCTGCGGCTGGAAATACGTGCAATAATTGTGGCAAAACGTCATGTATCGTACAAGTTAAGGGATTAGACTTGTCAAGAGTTGAAAACAATTATTGCCAATTATTTCCTATCAATACTTGTATTCAATAATTGCATACAAGTTTTTGGTTATTATGTAAACACTTTGATGCTATTCTTGAATACAATTATTGCAACGAAATAATTGCACTGAATTGACAACATTTCATAAATTTAAGCCTTTAGTTCGATTAGCTCATTGTATTCTACTTGAAAAGAGGAACACGCTGGTAGTTTTATATTGCCAGTATTATTTATCTTCAAATTTTTACGATTTTTTAAAAATGCATTCATAGCAAATCCAATTCTACTGCAGAATAGGTACCTTGCTTTAGTCCCGTTTCGACGAAAACGTTTAAAAAGTTTAAATGTCATTTTCGAGTGGGTTACATTGACGTCATCTTGACAATGTTTGTTTTTAATTTGGTATATGTAAACAAGACTAAAGCAAGGTGCCCATTCTGCAGTAGAATTGGATTTGCTACGAGTGCATTTTTAAAAATTCGTTAAAAATTGAACATAACTAATACCGGAAATACTACCAGCGTGTTCCTCTTTTCGAGTAGAATACAAGGAACTAGTCAAATCATGGACTTAGAATTATGAAATGTTGTCAATTATTGCTGATTCTTGTTCAAGAAACTTGTGTCATGTAAATGGGCCTTAATGATGCGACAGACGTCCTGCCCTGATAATCGCAAATGCAGTAATCGACATTTTTGGGATTTTCACTTTTTTGCAAAAATGACATCCCAAGAGCCTAATCTATGCATAAAAAAATAATTTTCATTTTTTTTAAAATTATAACCATGTTTTTCATGTAACTTGCATAAAAACATTACTTGTGCTAACAAAATCTGCAGCATTCAGCATGTGCTAAAAGTTTGTGCAGTACTTGGTACGTTTACTGCGGATTCATTAATAAACTTTTTTGCAACGAATACTAACTAATGCCAAACGCAGTATTCGACTTTACTGCATTTGAGTGTAGCAAGAATAACAAAGAGCTACTCTTGCGATGCTAAACTAAACGCAGTATTCTACAGTGCTGCGTTTAAGAGTAGCGAGAGTAACAAAAATATTCGTACGCTTCGAAGCCGCACGGTACAGTGCCGCGTTTCGTGCTAGCAAATCAGAGCGTCGACGTCATTCGCAGACGAGACGCGTGTGCCGGCTGAGCCGCCATGCGCTACATGTTGCATTTTCTTTATTTAAATTAGGTTTGTTTTATTTAATTACTCTTTTAACGTTTTTCAACGGCGCGTGTTTTGTGCTGAAAAGATTTTCAATAAGTACATTTTAGGTTATGTAACCTATACACTCACGAGCAAAATAATTGCATCACTTTGCAATTTTTCATCTGCACCCTATAATTTTGTAAATGGGGTTATTTTATAAAATATTTTAACGAGTTTTTGTTACCTGAAATCTAAGCTCTGCAAAAAGCTAACAAACATGTAAATTGACCCAATATTTTTAACATTATTGGCATTTTCTTGGTTTGTGGGCATTACCGCCTTAGTAGGTGCACGGAGCTCCCTTTGTCGCCTATATAACGGGGGTACAGGAGGGGGAGGGTTATCAGTCACTTATCAGAAGTCAACCGGTACACATCTCCGCATATTTTCCCGTGAAGAAGAACCTGAAAACATGGATACCACTGAAGCTGAAGTCGCCGCAGTCGTCAATTTGCTGCAAGAGAGCCGTAGCCAACAATCAGTAGCTGCCGAGCTGAATTTAACGCAATCTACAGTTTGTAGAGTCTACCCGAGGTTCCAGCAGGCTGAGGCAGTCACTTCAACACCAAGAACCGGCCGCAGAAGGTGCACATCGGAGCGGGACGACCGCTTCAATGTCACGTCAGCTCTCCGAGATCGTCACCAGACAGGCGTTTCCCTGCAGCAGCAACTCCGTGAGGTCCGAGGAGTGACTGCCAACGTGTGGACAGTCAGGAGAAGACTCAAGAAAGTCAACTTGACACCGAGAAGAACGACGGGGCCCAGATTGCTGCCACAACACCGAAGAACACGACGTGAATTTGCTGCAAACGTGAACTGGACCATCGAGCAATGGACCCGGTTCTTTTTTCGGACGAGTGCAGGATGTGCCTGAAAGGCAGCGACAGAAGAGGACGAGTCTACAGGAGAGCAAAAGAACGACTAGTATTCGCAGTTGATTAGTTTTATTGTATAGTGTAATTCCTTTAATTTTATATTTCGTTTAACAGTGTATTAGATTTAAGTTAATCTGTAATGCTGTCTAAATATATTTAAATAAAATAAATAAATGTTTTGGGGCGGCATTTCTTACAACGGGCGGACCGAGCTGGTTTTCGTGCCTTCTGGGGGTCATGGACGTGGTTTGAACGCTGGAATCACCGCGATCCTGGAGATGCACGTTGTCCCTTACAAAGGAATTTTTGATGAGGTGTTCATTTTATGCAGGATAATGCCCCCTGCCATACCGAAAGAGATACCATCACCAACCTTTCCGAGGTGTACATCACCACGATGAACTGGCCAGCGATGAGCCCGGACCTTAATCCGATCGAACACATGTGGGACTGCCTAAAACCCAGGGTTCAGAAGCGGAAACCTGCCCCGTCCAACATTGAGGAGCTGAAGGAAGCCTTGCTGGAGGAGTGGGATGCCATCCCTCAGGATTACGTCAGGAAGTTGATAAGATCCATGGCAACACCAGGTATTAATTTGTAGTAATACATTCTATGATCGTTAAATTGTCCTTTTATTGTCTGTTTTCATAGATCAATTTTTTATACATTTCCGACTGCTTTCAGTTTTCCGACGTTTTTCAGTCTTTGGACTGGAATTTCCTTGAAAACTTTTACATTTTCTACTGCCAGCTTTCATTTGGTACCTCATTTGTCAGTTTTGGGTAACAATTTACAAAGTAATGGGGTGCAGATGAAAAATTGCTAAGTGATGCAATTATTTTGCTCGTGAGTGTAGTTTGAGTACCGGATATGTACAAAGAATCGATTTTATCCCAGAAATCGTAAGGAAATGAAATGGGGGGGTGAAAATTTGTATCGAATCTCATAAGTAGTTATAATGGTTTCTTCTTTCACTCGCTAAGAGGAGATCATTTTGTACTTTCATATTAAGTGGAAGTCACGTAAAAAGTAACATTTTGAAAGTTATTTCGATAATAAAAACTTACCAAAAATCTGTTTTATTTCGTCTCTTTGTCACTTAAAATATCCAGAAGTTAAATCCTAACAATACTTTTAACTAGTACCATGTACAAAAATTGGGCATGATTGCGAACTAGAAACGCAGTATTGAACACTTGCTAGGTGATTTTGCAGTAATAAACACAAATACTGCATTTAGTCTTAGTAATACTGTAAGGCCCGCAAGCCCAGATAGTTGATGAAAATGCAGTACTGCGTATTTTATCCAAATAAGGCAGTAAAGTAAAGAAAAAAATACGTCAATAAAAAACTTGATTTTTTTTACTATTTTTCAGTACACTTCAAAAGTTATACCACATAGATTTGTTGTATAGATATCACAAAATATGTTTACCGCGTTTATCTCGAAACCGCCATTTTGCAAGTACTGCATTTGCGATTACCAGGGCAGCGTCTTTGTCTACATAAAAGATGAATGCACATGTTTTTTTTTTTCACATGTTAATTTTATAACACCCCAGGCCCCGTAGCATGGATGGCCTTATCAAGCGATAAGTGACAAGATAACAGTGTCGCCTCGTTCTATCGAACGGTGTCAGCTAGGGACGGATGCTCTATCATGTCACTTATCGCGTGATATCCATGCTACGGGGCCAGGACGTCACCATGGACACGAGCTGCTTGAAAAAGTTAATATTTCAGTTCCAAATTGAAGGCCAACGCTTTTTCCTGGCAAAAGGTGTCTAAGGACCAGTTATTTCATTACGACACATCAAGTTGATCCGTGATGGCATTTATTAAGCAGCTTTAATTATGTAGGCGCACGAGGGACTCAGGTGATTAATTTTTCGGTGCTGTATTACCGGCGAGTTTTTCTAACTGTCGTGCGATAATATTTATTTTGTGACAAGTAATTTATATGTACGAGTAGGTATGTGCTATTAGAATGATTTAAATGTGACCAACTAGCCTTAAAAAGGCTATTAGTTTTATTTTGCTTTATGCAACGTGTTTAAGAATAAATACATCATTATAACAGCCGAAAGACGTCAACTGCTGGACGTAGGCCTCCCCCAAAGAGGGCCTCAATGACTGATCCTGCACCACCCGCATCCAGCGGACTCCCGCGACCTTTACCTGGTCATCAGTCTACCTTGTGGGGATAAATACATAGATTACAGTTTATTGTAGCTATCCAAAGACTGTAAAGATCACTAATTTATAATAGTTCTTGATGTATAGTGTGTATACCCTAAACATGGCTTCAACTTTTGAGCGGCTAACTGACTCAGTAATATTTTTTGACTTACATTACGTAGGTATACATGATAGGATATTATACCGTGCAAGTAATGGCTTACTGGCACTTACTCTTGCATTGTAATACTTCGCCAACAATCCAAATATGCCAATGACGCGGGAAATTGAAAGAAGCATCGTTTTAAATACATATTTGAAATATCCCTGATTGAACATTCCAATGTTATCAGAAAAATAATTCGTGAAATTTTCTGTTTAGATCAGCTAGTCTTTTAGGTACGTATAACGTAACGCAATGTAAGCGCGTCAGGTCACTTTCATATGAGAAAATGACAGTAATTGTACTGTCCTAACTTACGTTCAAAAAGTTATGTGATCGTCCCCAGTACTCAATTAGAGACCGATTTATATTAGTCGTTGGACCAAGCACCTGACAGTTGTAGTCAGAACAAACCTACGTAAAAACCAAACCGAATAAAACCTCGCAGACAACTCCATTACACTGATATTCCACATACTCCCAGAAAAATGCATTTCTCAGACTAGTTAGACAAAACTATAAATTGAGTGAATGTAATTCACCAGACCAGAGAAATGGGCTTCGGTATTTCAGACGGTTTCCGTATTTCAACGGGTTCTGTATAGTTGGAAAAACCGCAGCGCAGCGTAGAGACAATATTCCCCCTCCCGACTTGCAGTGCGCGTACAGTATTGCATTATATGCGGGCGCAATGTACAATGGATTTTGTTTTTATCTTGAGCTATTTAATTAACTGCATAGTTTAATGCTGGTTAACAATAGGAAGCCAACTAAAGCCGAGCTCATTTAAATTAAATGACAAATAATTGCTACCGTAAAATGGGTTTCGCGGGGAGTGTTAGGTTATGAATGGGGGAGAGAAGGATTGAAAGGGGGGTGAGATGGGATTTTAAGTTTATAAAAATAATGTATTCCAATTTAAAATGGAGGCTATAGTAATACTTATAATAAAAATAAATCGATCCAACAATCTTCCAAAATCACCTATGTATGAAAACCCACTCATCCCAATCACGAGGGACTACGGGGTGAGGTGGATTTTCTGTTTATTATCAAAGTTATGAAATGGAACTTCCCAAAATAAAATAAAAACTAAAATACAAACGTCCGGAACACGTATTATATACACCATTCAGTTTGCATATGTAAAATTAAAATGCTATCGAGGTTTGAATGTCAGTTTTGGTCCTACTCAGCCCATTTAATGGTACGTAAAACACGAACATTACAGGCCCAGTGTGTTATCCGCTATATTTGACGGATAGGGATATGCACCCATTTTTGTCTCTGTCTTCCTAATTCAAATTCAGAGTGGGAATGTGTACCTTTCTTTCAAATGTCGTGAATGAAATACCGGCCCAATGATGGTGTGTTATGTGACGTCACACAATGGAAAAATGGCGAAAGTAATTTTTATTTCTAGTCCATTTAATGTATAAAACTCACTTCGATTGTCCGATTGCGAAAGACAGATTAAGTAATTGGTTTGAAATACCTAAATTTTTATTTAGGTAACAGAAACACCTACTGTATTTTTATGGAACAGTAAATATATTGCAAGAATAAATCAACAATATTCTTAAACAATGTAGCGTTAACGAAAAATTTAGTTAATCCATTTTGTCATACATTCCTCGTATATTAGGTAGCCAGACCTTCTGAGGATGCGCTGTGTAAAGAGGGACCCGATCGAACCCTCAAATCTATAAAGAGTTGGCAACGCGCTTGTGATTCATCTGGAGTCGCAAGCGTTGATATAATAAAATAAATAATAAATATTAGGGGACAATCTTACACAAATCGAACTAGCCCCATAGTAAGCTCAATTAGGAAACTAGACGACGATATATTTAATAGATATAAATACTCAAATACATAGAGAAAAACATCCAAGACTTAGAAACAAATATTCATGCTCATCACACAAATATTTGCCGCTATCGGGATTCGAACCCAGGACCTTCAGCTTCGTAGGCAGCATCACCACCCACTAGGCTAACCGGTCGTCACGCCGGATATGCTACGTGTCCAAAGAAGACGTTCAACTTCGTATACCATTTCTAAAAGTAAACAGTCTGTTCCATCTATATAATCTGATTAAATTCTACACGCAACCTCAAGACCAGACAGCAATTTTCATTTGCCACAATCGAGAGCAAATGCAGACGTTTAGGTATCCCTTTGCGTACGACGATCTAGACAATAGTTCATCGACAGACAGCGCCGTATAAAATAGCTGCTCCATGTCGTACATGTGCAGCTTCGGTGAATGCAGTGGGGATAATGTGATAGGAAACGCGGGCAGAGTTAGTACAACGGAAAAGAAACTCTTGGCTGTAGTCTGGTGGGTGTATATCCGATTGAACGTAAACTGCGACATGATTTGGTTTATCAATTTCGCATCGTATTCGCCTTCCAATGTTTTAGGCGACGTTTTGACAAGTTAGCTGCATGCGCGTGGATATGAGCGTGAGCAACACATTGCAATGCGAATGTAATTTGAAGTGACGAATTCACAAAAATATGCTTCACTTCTGTTATAAAAAAACTGCAATGAGAAAGAGTAAGAAAGATTTTAATCTTAGAGAAAGTTCGGCATAGCCAAAAGATTCTTGCCCTCAAAGATTGTGTTTCAGTTTTCTATTAGATCCGTATACCCTGGAGGACCAGAAGAACTAACCAGTTTACCTTGAGTGAGCTGAAAATTACAAAACGGAACTCCACGACATGCCATGAGCGGGCCCTCAGTTTCTGCGGACATAATAAGCATGATCTGGAGAAGCAAATAAATCAAGGCCAAATGGATGGTAGACAAGCTACAAGCTCAGGGTAGTGCACCAACGAGATGGTTTGACACCGTCAGCAAGGCGAATACAACTTGCAGTCTACAGGGACTACGACCGCACCCTTTAGAGACGGACCGCATGTGGTCATGATTGTCAGCAGCAAGAGGAACAGAAGGACAAGGAAAAAGAGATTAAAATTTACCGGACTGTAAGGTGTTGCTGATGCAACCCACCCTAAGACAAAACGCTGCAATTCTGTCACTAAGCCAGCAGCTTCCGACGTAAATGGTTCGTCTGCTCTTCTTGAAGAATAAATACGAGGCGAGGGCACTGCGCGACTGCATAATAACTCGCCAACTTGCACGAGCCATATTTCAAGACTTTCAAATGTGTTAAGGGAACAAGATGTTGGCTTTTAGAACTGACAGAGCAATTTTCTGTAAAGTTTTCATAAGTATTCTTTTATTTCAGTTTTATCAGAGGTTTGTTGTTTTTTCAACTGAAGGTAGTATTAAATTACCTACCTTATTTAGTTTAATAACTTGACAATCAAAAATGGACAGCAGCATCTGAGAGGTCGTTTTGCACCTTTTCAAACAAGCGTTAGGATAAAGCAAGTGTCATTTTACTATGTACAAAAAAAAACATTTAAATCTATCTAACGTCCGTACGGTATAGATAAATTAACGAGAGCATGGAATTGCATATGTAGTAGTATTGTATGTTTACAGGCATTCTGTATTTGAATTTTCTATTTTCTCATACTGCCACTACAAATGCAATTCCATGTTCTCGATAATTCATCTATACGCAGCGTTTCCCATTCGAGCAGAAGAACTAGTTTTTCTGTATATTACGTAACCTTGCCAAAGACAGTCTAGTAAGACCATAAATATAACTTACAACGTCGCACTTGCGTAGCAAGCATTTTATTGGAAAGCGGGAAAACCTTTCAGCCAATTCTTTGAGAGTTTGTGCGGGTGAAATTTGCCAACCACCTAATCTCACAGACTAAACAGCGTATTAAAACTATTAAAACTGCTCGTTCGGCGGCTGAAAATGCCGCCAAATTCAAACCCCAATAAAGCCTTGGAACCAACTTACACACCCGCTCGGGCTCATGTTTTATACTGAAATTGTGTGATCATGAATGCAAGTAAATAAATGAAATTAAATGTAGGTACAGGTACATGGTTGAATACGCGGCAATATAATCGAGTATCCAATACACAAATCTCCTAACACATTGAGTAAACACCGTTATATTGGTTGAATGTTAACGGCCTCCGTAGCCCAGTTGGTAGCGGCTCTGCCTACGAAGCTGGAGGTCCCGGGTTCGAATCCCGGTCTGGGCATTTATTCGTGTGTTTTTGTTTATCACGAATATTTGCTCCTGAGTTATGGATGTTATGTATGTATATAAGTATCTATAATGTATTTATCTATTATATATATCGTCGCCTAGTACCCACAACACAAGCCTTACTGAGCTTACCGTGGGCCTAGGTTGATTTGTGTAAGATTGTCCCGTAATATTTATTTATTTATTTATTTTAATTTTAATGTGGGGCTCCATTACGATGATTTGTGTGTATCGATACATATTCATCTAGTCTAAGTCTATAAGTAGTCACGATTAGCAATGTGTGAAATCATAACAGGCTCATTTCGACTTGTTGTAATTCAAATTCCTGACATGTTAGTAATTTTTGTCAATAGTGCCGATGTCAAAATTTTCAACAATTTGTCTAATGACCAGCAATAATCCTTGGATTTTCAAGGTTAAAAAATCAAATTATTTAAGTGATATCCACAAAGAAGTTTCTACTCTGTTATTGAACACTTTGTAACCACAAATGCCTAATTCATTTTATTATTTTCTCTGACCACTTTCCTTTTTGCATGACATTGATTTATAATAAATATATGTTTTATTCTTCTCAATATTTCTCTTTCGTGTAACATTATTTATTTATTTTTGTATTTAACAAATTAATATAAGAATGAATAATAATTACATAATTTCAATGACATGTATACCGAGAGTCCAAATATTGTACGTCAAACTCTGGCTGATAACTTAAATACTAACCCTACCATCATTTATAACCACTCACATACAAACAATAAGTAATTTTGTTTTTGTATTTTTCACCGATTATCTGCCAGGTTTTGCTAGTCTAAGTGGCAGAGAAAAAAGTGTACATTATGTTTTGTCTTCGTGATCCTCGTTTCACATAATCAGACGGATAATCGCCATGTTATGATAATGTTGGTGGTGAGACAAAATGATTTTAATTAATTTACTTTCATCCGTAACACCTTGATTTTAACTGTTTTATGATACCATGAAAATTAAATAACAATTGTTAACTACGACACTACTTAGGTAACGATATTGACCTGTCTTTCCTTATTTATAGGTATATTATAGGTATCTAATAAAAGGGCTTTTGAAAAAGATAAGAGTGTCCACTCAACCTTAAGAAATGTCATAACCAGAATAACGTCCAATGATAGGTACATACTTCTTAATAAAAATAAACACATTTAATCCACAATTGAAGAATCGTCGTTGACAGGTCTCGTATAATATTTGATACAAGAATTAAATAAAATGATATTGTTTTATCTTAGAGATTGTTAGCCCTAAATTAATGTCTCTCTTGAGGCTAATTAATTGGCTAAACCAATTACAGACCGTAGACTTCAATTATTGTCGAGATACTAAAAATGCTTTCGTTATTTTATTTGCAAAACTAAATTACTATTACTTTATAACGAGTTCTTAATAACTTGGGTTGGTATTCTTTAGCTATTAAGTACCCGTAACTTCGCCCGCGTTGAATTTGTTTGTATTCCGTACAAAATATTGGAGAAACAAATATTTATGCTCATCACAATCGGGATTTTAATTCAGGACAGTCAGCTTTGCACGGAGGGTCACTAGGTACTATTAGGCTATTTTATTTTTGATTTTTATTCAAAACATTTTTTAAATCTACTTTTAGATAGTGTCGTTAAATCCTATCGCGTTTATATCGACGCCGCATTCGTAGATAGTTATTAACTTACATAAAAATAGGTAATACCTGTAGGAGGGATAAGATCATGAGCTAACAACTATTATTAACTCTGTGAGCTTTAGAACTTGGCATGTCTTTCCTTAATTATGTTTTAATTTCGAAAAAAAAGGACATACGAAAGCTTTTTGGCCCAAGCTAGAACTTTCGCTTCGCTCGCTCGTTCAATTTTAAAGGGAGTCAGTACTAGGTCTTACACAGATTTAGGTTCTCGTCTTTCCTGTGGCCACTGACAAAGTTAAGGGCTACGAATACGAAGACATATTTTGGTTGGACTCGAATTAATCCCCAAATTGCCTGCATGGAATGAATTTGATAACATCCCCACTATTGAAGACTTCCGCACCGCTATTCAGCAACTCAAGAGCCCAGGCAGTGATGATATCCGTGCTGAGGTCGTGAAACTGCATTCCTTTACAATTTTTTCGTGAAATGCTGGAACGAGGAATACATCCTCAGGATATGCGCGATGCGAATATTATTACGCTCTACAAAGGGAAGGGTGACCGCGGCAACTGTAACTCCTACCGAGCTATCTCTTTGTTGAGCATTGCTGGAAAGCTACTTGGCCGTTTGATCATGGCTAAGCTGCAGAAATTAGCAGATCGCGTGTATCCTGAGTCACAGTGTGGTTTTCGTGCTCACCGCTCCACCACCGACATGATTTTTACCCTACGTCAGCTTCAGGAAAAATGCAGAGAGCAGAAAACTCTTCTGCTGGCTGCTTTTGTGGACATACACAAAGCTTTTAATACCTATTTTTTTTTTATATGACCTTAACCTCTTAACTATTGACCACAGTAAAGCCGAATTTTGTTTTAAACACTGCGGATAACCCGACCCTACAGCTGGCCGTATGTCCAGATTGAGCCTCAAGCAACTATGCAAAACATGCAAAGTGATAAGCCCAGCCCGCATCTCTATGCACAATTGCACAGCAAACGTTCAATATTTAACTAGTTCATTCGTCGAATGGAAAGCTGGCACCACCTGCGATAGATTGTGCAGATTGTGGCATGGCACTATGCGTTGAGACGGAATGAAGGATCTCGCCGCTTGGATAGGGTCCCGGTTCTAGCGAGAAACATTCACTGGGCAATATTTCAATCACTTTTAAGGAAGGTCCACATGTAGCATTTTCTTACATTCTGGCGAATACAATTTATGGCACCGTGCTATAGGTTATGCACCTTTAAAGGCAAATTAATAAATGCAAATATTATGTATGTTATACGAAAGAGAGTCAGTGTCGTGATTCTTTGCATTTGCTTTAGTGCATACTTACAATGTTTGAAGGGTCCACGGGAAGATCATGTCGTGTTACTTTTTTTTTCAAAATGAGATTTTAATATCAAAATGTTGAGTTCGTTATGAACTATTACGTGACAGACATGTTCTTTCCGTGGACCCTTCATTTAAAATAGGCTCTCTTTTCGAGCATTTGCTTTACAATAAAATTGCCTAAAATTAATTTAAAAAAAAGTGACACGACATGTTCTTTCCGTGAAACCTTCATTTACAATAGACTCTCTTTTCGAAAATTTGCTTTTCAATAAAATTGCCTTAAATTTTTTTTCTGACATACTTATTCGAAATTTGATTAGATAGTTTAAGTGTCTAGAGATCCACAGATCCTATGTATGTACAGTCACCGGCATCAATATATGATGGAACAAAAGCCGCATAAATATCTGATGACGACTCTATTCCTAGAGCCGTTAGAGAGTGTCAGATATTTTTGCGGCCTTTGATCCATCATATATTGATGCCGGTGACGTACCATGGATGCAATAAATGATGATAATGATAATGCTAATGAATTTTGAACTCTACTTAATTTACAAATAAGAGCAGTGGAACAATGTCGGACACACATTGACTATGACTTTTATTACTATGACTTAAGACTGAGTGTGCTATACCTTACCTCGCCTAACTTCTAGGATAAGTTGCCTTTGATATTTTTGTCGTACACTTAGCACACTGAAACAAACCCATTTGAATACCAATTGCATGTTCCTGGTTTTAACGGGCCGAAATGCATCCCAAACATTCCACGCTTCCACTGGGCGCAACCAAAACCAACTGCGCTTACTTATTTATGTGCTTTGGTTAGCACAGCTGTCACTTAAGCACAACTTAATATTCAAAGGCAGTCCTGCCAGCAATGTCTCTGCATTGTGCAAACAAGTATATACCGCTTTTATCTGGTTATATCTGGTAAAGACTGGATTGTTCTGGAATTGTATGGCTATTGTTTCACTTGCTAATATAGATTTGAGTTCGTTCAAGCGTGAGTTTGATATAGTTTTGTACTGTGTGAATAGCCTCTAACAATTTGAGTTCCGAGCAGATTTAATATACTCAGTACTCACTAAATAGCTTTGTAAGGTTGTCATGAGTATTTAACAATAATAAAACCTCTCACTTTCACAAAAAATACTAAATCCGCGGTAATTTCATAGTGCTACGCTCGTAGCTAATACCGTGGTTTTTCTGCTTTGTAGACGAACGAACTGTTATAACGTCTCTTCTTGAAAATCTCGGAAAATTTTGAAGGTGTAATTACTTTGTATCCCTAATAGGGGAAAAAAGTAGGCATGTCTTAGTATGCATAAAGATGGTTTAGAGGCACGGGTAGGACCAGCTTCAGAGCAAGCAACTCAAGATTATATTTGGAGTGTTCACAGGTTAAATCGGGGTCAAGGATATCTTGGCTAAGATGGGACTATCGGATAGTTTAGACTGTAGAATGTGTGGCGAGGAGGATGAGATTATGGAACACTTACTGTGTGAATGCCCTTGCCAGACAAAGAATGAATTACTTCGGCAACGGTTATCCGCAACCAAAGAAATTCAAGGTACTTCCGCTGAGCTGCATCATCCGTTTTGAGGAAAGGTGGAGCGAGTTTGCACCTACACTGCTCAATGCGCTCTTGACCACATAACCTCAATGTGAATTGTTTGCTTGGAGATGGGTAGCTGCTTGCCATGAATGCGTAAGATTTTGCGAGATGATGGATAATAGGAAAGCTAGTAGCTGTCTGTGAATTCTGTAATACGTTGTCATTCCTATGTTTATCTTTTATGCGTAATAGTTTAGTTTTTCGATGTATTGGCGTAGCACTGTAATGCCGTGTAAACATATTTATAAATAAATAAATACACACATTTTGATTCTCTTTAAAATATAGGACGGTAAGTTTCAAAATGAATTCACATATAAGTATTTTTATAATTTTAACCAGATTCTGCCCGCGACTTCGTCCGCATGAAACTCTTTTATATTTTAGCTCCCTGCAAACTTTCAACCCCCAATTCATCCCCTTAGAGAATGATTTCCGAGATAACAATTATCCTGACCTTCACTAGGACTCAAACAATCTCTTTACCGAATTTCATCTAAATTGCCAGCAGTTTAAGTAGCTTCATACAAAATTTCAGCTCCTTTTTTTCCCGTAACGGCTGATTTCTTTCCAAATTATCACCTTCTTAGGGGATCATTTTTGGGATGAAGTCTATCCTATGTCCTTTCCCGGGACTCAAGCTATATCTGTACCAAATTTCATCTGAATCGGTTCCATCCAAATTTTCACCCTCATTTCATTCCCTCAGGGGATGATTTCCGGGACCAAAACTATCCTATGTCCCTCCACGGGACTCAAACTAACGCTATACCAAATTTCATCTAAATGGGTGCAGCGGCTTAAGTAGTTCCATATACATTTTATTTCACCCCCCTAGTGGATGATTTCCGGAATAAGAAATATACTTTTCCGATTTCTTTCCCGAGACTCAGACTATCTATTTACCAAATTTAATCTAAATGGGTTCCATCCAAGTGTTCACCTCCCATTTCACCCCCTTAGGGGATGATTTTTGCAATCAAATCTATCCTATGTCCTTTCTCGGGACTCAAGCTATCTCTATACCAAATTTCGTCTAAATCGGTGCAGCGGTTTAGGTAGCTACATACAAATTTTCACCCCCATTTTTCCCCCTTGAGGCTGGAATTTTCCAAAACCCAAAAAGTGGCTTTCTTGTGTTGTAGTAAGGAGTCTATACAAAAAGTTTCAAGTCTCTCACTTAAAGTTTGACTCCATCCCCATACAAACTTTCAACCCCCTTTTTATCCCTTTAAGGGTGCAATTTTCTGAAACCCTCAATAGGCTTTTCTCTTGTTTTGTAATAAGGACCTTGTTGCGAATAATTTAGAATCCTTGATTAAGGAACAATACAAACTCGACTCCATAGGTATTACCAAAACGGAAACTCTGCATAGCAAACAAGACCAGCGCGCAGT
Organism: Epinotia brunnichana; assembly: GCA_963854355.1. Lineage (NCBI taxonomy): Eukaryota > Metazoa > Arthropoda > Insecta > Lepidoptera > Tortricidae > Epinotia > Epinotia brunnichana. Next base: position 23,776,808 of record OY977950.1, on the reverse strand, counting down.
CGACATTTTGGAGGCGACTTCCAAACGTCTGCCCACTGGTCGGTTTGAAGTAGGGATGCCTTGGTGCGACGGTATACAGCGTGTTCCAGATAGTTACCCACAGGCAATGTCACGTTTTTTAAGTTTAGAGCGGCGTATGGCGAAAGATGTCGAGTTTGCTAAGGCATACAATGCGTTCATAAATAACATGATAACAAAAGGTTACGCTGAGGAATGCGCTCCAGACACTTACTACACACGTTGTGATAACAAATCTGACAACTTACGTCTTTATCTCCCACATTTTGGCGTATACCACCCCCAGAAACGAAAGGTTAGAGTGGTTCACGACGCAGCGGCGAGGAATGAAGGAGTCAGCCTGAATTCTTTATTGCTCCCTGGTCCTGACCTGCTCCAGCCGCTACTTATGGTTATGTTTCGTTTCCGGGAGGGACGCATCGGAATGACCGCAGATATCAAGGAGATGTTTCCCCAGGTCCGGGTTAGAGACCAGGACAGAGACGCTCTTCGGTATCTGTGGAGATCTGATAGAACACACGTCATTAAGGAGTTTAGGATGACATCTGTCATTTTCGGTGCCTGCAGTAGCCCATTTAATGCGCAGTTTATAAAAAATAAAAATGCTCAGGAACACACACACACACACACCTGAAAGCCGTGGACGCCATTTTGTTCAGCCATTACATGTATGACTACATTAAGGCGCTCTTATTAGACGATATTTAGGTATTTGCGGAGGTGAGGCAGACGGAGCGGGAGACGCGCGTCCCGCGCACCCCGCTAACGGCCTTATTCTGTTGGCATCCGTATTCGGCTCGTTTTTGCGGATCATACGATCAAATGTTTGTCTTCTTGAATAATTGTTTTATTTTTCAAATCTTGGTTGATTTGTGTAAGATTGTCCCCAAATATTGATTGTTTATTTATTTATTTAAATCTATTTTTTTAAAGAAAATAAGGAATAATAGGTAGTTACAGTTCTTAAGTACATCGTAGTATGATGACATCAATTATGGACACTTACTTTCCAAAGATATGTTAGTACAGATTTCTTCATCATCAATCCACCTATCGTTTTCCCAGTTCCTATGTGGGTGCTTCCGTTTTCCAAATACGTAGAACTGATAAAATAATAATACATCTTCACTTCCTAAGGGTGAACGTCACCAATTATGGATTGTACTAATATATTACAGGTTTTTTAAACCGAAATAAAATCGATTACTTCTGGGTAAATTTATAGCGCCGGTTAACGCCCGCTTAAGAAACCATCAAAAATAATAAACAAATAGCTATGTTCATCTATTTATCTCCTGGAAAATTATATTATTACCATGTATGTCTTTCCCGCTCACGGGACAATGATGTCCCGGACCTTTGGGAGGTATGCGTGGGGCTAGGTACCTACAAAGTACCAACTGAGCCAACACGTAGAGAGCGTTTTGACAATTTAATGAAATGCAAGGAGTATTTTTACCATAATTATTACCTTTGTTACATAAGTATGACTGACTGATCAAAAACTGGATAATTAGACCACTGTTAGTCAGAAGAGCATTTTATTATACAGGGTGGTTATTTTAAGACCAGCAAGTTCTTCAGTACATGACTATGTCTATTAAAAAATGTAATTTGACCAAACATCATATAAAAATAACAAATTCAATTTGTCTCTTAAATACCTAAACGTGTTATGTCACTGCGCTCGCGCGGCGCGTGCTGCCTACCATGCTACCTCGACCAGTGGCCACACCGCGATAGACCTTGATACTCTCAACAAGCTAACAAGATTGGACTTATACTTGACTCTATACTCCAGGCAAAATACGGTTTCGAAAATCATTAATTTATAATAGCGTTTTTTTGTATATTTCATTTTTAATCGTTATTCTAAGATGCTTTACACAAGAATCCAACAAATTTTCCAACCGGAAGTAATTATATAAATTTAAATTAAGCTTTAATTGTCTTTTTTTGTTTGATTTATATTGAATTTTTTAAAGCAAATGTAAATTTAGGTAAAAGCCTCCTTGATCTCATGCCATTTTTGTCGGTCTTTAGCCAACTGCATCCAGCTAGGTCCGGCGACCTCAGTTATGTCATTGGTCCAACGTCTTCGTCGTCTACCTTTCCTTCTTTTGCCTTTCGGTCCTGACCAGTTTGTTGCTTCCAGTGCCCTTCTTTTCTCCTAATATCTGGCGATATATGGCTTTTACCCGAATGGGGTCCATATAAGAAAGAAAAAATGGCATAAATCTTTTAGATTTAGTAAATATGTACTAACACAAACAATATGGAATAAATAACGCTTAATAAATATATATATATATATATAAACAAGCTGTTGCCCGCGACTTCGTCCACGTAAAACATGTTATCGTCTAAATGTTTGTTTAAGAAATTTAAATGTTTGTTTAATAAAAAAAAACATTGAAATTAGTTTTGTACAGTCAGCATCAGATAGTTAGTAGCAGCCTAGGTAACCAAATATATCGCAACACGTCTTTATTACTATAGGTGTAAGGATGTGTTACGATATATTTGGCTACTTTGGCTGCTACTAACTATATGACGCTGACTGTACCTAGTCTTTTAGTAAACAGTCTAAAACCGAAGAAACAAATCTCTCTTTATTTCAAAATGTCTTGCTCTCTATACAAACTTAGAACCCTCTTTGAACTCTCATAGTAAATAGTCTGAAACCGAAGTTACAAATTTCTAACTTTAAAAATGTCTTGCTCTCTATACATAATTCGAACCCCCTTTTAACCTTCTTAAGTGATTAATAATTAAAAAACCGAAGTTACAAATCCCTTACTTTAAAAATGTATTGCTCTCCATACAAACTAGAAGAACTGTATATCCTAGAAGTAGGTATTTTTGTCAAGACCAATCCAAGCATGTTCAGTAACGTTTCAGAAGGCCGCAGATTTTCGACACGTAAACAATACAAACAAAAATTGAAAACTTTGCAGGGTAGCAACAACACAGCGCTAATCAGAGGTGGAATCTTGGGAATGGCACCAAACATTTTCAATAAAATTCCAGACCGAATTAAACACTGGATATTAATAAATTTAAAATACAATTGACTTCATATTCAGATTCAGATTCAGATTTGTTTATTATCATAATTTTACAATTGAAATCATAGTACAATGAATATACAGATAAAAATGTGTTAAAATTATGACTTGTCAGTTACAATAAAATACAATAGATGTGTACAGTTGTGTACAGAATTGTTATTATTTGTAAATAGTTTAATAATACTCATACTCATAGCATAATGCTATTACATAAAATAGAGAAAGAAAACATAATACAAATATTAACGTCAAGCTTTTAAGATCTTGTTATTTAGTCATTTGAAAGAAATTCTTGTAAACTATACAGTGTTTTTTCAAGCAATAGTTGTTTTACATGGAAGCGAAAAGAGTTGTCGTTCGTTATGGTTTTAAGGTTTGAAGGTAGCCGGTCAAAAAGTCTTTGTCCTATTAACTTCGGAAGTTTTGTGCCTATTCTAAGTCTGGGCGAGGTTGTTTTGAAGTGGATACTTCTTTGCTCGCGTTCTTGTATAGGGGTACAGTTCAAAATGTATCACGTGACTTCCGGAATAACTTTTTGTAGAGAAGCCTAATCTGATTTCAAATAATTGTTTGTTTCATGTTTTAATCCTTCTTTATTTGCCATTAGTTGTTAATCACAAAATGTTATTTAGTTTATGTGACGGGCATGAAAACTATGCTGAAATGACCGCCATTTTCAATGCCTCGCGAGTCAAACGAGCTACGTCAGTCAATGATGCTATATATACCGATTTAACTGTGCTTATACAGATTTTAGTGAATTAATGCAGATATATATTTTACGGGGACAGCCAACAAAGAAGTATCCACTTAAACTTAATTAACGGTTGTATCTCGGACACAACCCGCTTCTTTTTAAGTTATTCGCATTTCTCATTGATCTCGAACTATTTTCACCTCTCCTTTGAAATTCATTTGGATAACGTTTAACATACATCAAAACTTCCAATATATAAGTTGAAACTGATGTTAAGATACTAAGTTTTCTTAAATGTTCGCGACACGTGTATCTGTACTTTGCATACGCAAGTACTCTAATTGCACGTTTCTAGATCTTTAGGATGCGCTCATAATCCGTACTGTTGCCCCAAAGCATTATCCCGTATGAAACTTGAGAGTATATGTACGCATAATACAGCTCTTTTAAGCAACTTTCTGACACAAGTGGTCTTAACTGTCTTAGAGCATAGATCCCTCTTGCTAACTTACTGCATAATGTATCTATGTGATCTTTCCATGACATTATTGGATCAATCATTTCAATCAATAGATCAATATTTGATTGAAAAGTGTTATTATACCATTAAAGATTACTTAAACGACCCTACGACATAACATGGTTCCATTCCAGACATTCCTTAGTTATAATATTCTTTAGTTATAGTATTTTTGAGAGTTTTTGACATGTGTTTGAAGTATTTAACACCAATCACTGTATTGACATTTTTTTTAAATTTTTATAAATATATTAGCTGGCTGAAATATTTTGTAAACCTACATTGTGGGTAATGCACAGAAGTCTTATATTTTGTATACCAACAATACTTGTAAAAGTTGTAACCTATGTTTAACAAAATAAATTTAATTGAATTGAAAGTACTTAATTTGTATTCTAATAAGTAATCTTTATGCAAAAATTTAAGTCTCTAGCTCTAAAAATAAAGTTTCCCCCATACAAACTTTGCACCCCTATTTACCCCCTTTAGGGGTGGAATTTCCAAAAATCCTTCTTAGCGTTGCCTACGTTGTAAAAGGTAGTTCTGGTGAAAATTTCAACTCTCTAGTCTTAGTAGTTTCGGCTGTGGGTTGATGAGTGAGTGAGTGAGTGAGTCATATCAATAACTCCATACCGACAAAAGGTATGTTCACTTAGATAACGTCACATTTATTTGCTTTAGTGGGCTTATTTTTAAAGGGGCGTGGCGGGGGAGGCTTTCTTGGTAGTTATTTGGAGAAGCAGCGGTGGCAGAGTGAGTGCGAGATGTGAAACCGCATACTTTAGTGTTTTGTGATGGGTATCATGTACACAAACAGCTGGCAAAGTTTTGCAGCTGTATAGGGGAACCCCCTGTAGTACTTTGTACCCGACTGCCTCAGAAGGAAGTTTATGTTTTTCGAGCGTATGTATCATCATATCAGCCGAAAGACGTCAACTGCTGGACATAGGCCTCCCCCAAAGAGTGCCACAATAGCCGGTCCTGCGCCACCCGCATCCATCGGACTCCCGAGACCTTTACCAGGTCATTAGTCCACCTTGTGGGGGGCCTAACCACGCCGCGCCTTCCGATACGTGGTTGCCACTCGAGAACCTTTCCGCCCCAACGGCCATCGGTTCTACGTGCAATGTGCCCCGCCCACTGATACTTAAGTTTAGCGATTCGGAGGGCTATATCGGTTACCGTGGTTCTGCTGCGGATAGCCTCATTTCTGATGCGATCGCGCAGAGAAACTCCCAGCATAGCCCTCTCCATCGCCCTTTGAGTGACTTTGAGCCTTCTTATGAGGCCTATAGTAAGCGACCACGTTTCCGTTCCATATGTCATCACTGGCAACACACACTGGTCAAAGACTCTCGTCTTGAGACACTGCGGAATATTGGACGAAAAGATGTGCCGTAGCGTATGTATGCATGTATGTCTATGACGAAGATGAGGAAGGGCCGTGGCCTGCTGCTGGTGGAGTGGCAGGATCTCTTTCCGCACTCGTTTTTAATAGAATCTACTAAACAGCAAGTAAATATACTTCAGTTCACCAACTCGTTTAGGACTTTAGACTAGGTAGTCGCTATCCGGCGCAATAGCCCTAAATGCTTTTGATATATTTCTGTATGAATAAATAAATCTTTTATTCGTACAGTCCATAATTGGTACCATTACCCCCCAACCATGTGCTCGTGTCCGAATCCGATTTACACCCGACTACTTACTACCTAACAGTTCTAAATACGTATTCAGGATAACTGAAGATTTTTATTGACATCTTGTCAATATGCTCCAGCTATACCTATTATACGTTTTAGGTGCGGATGTAGAAACGCTTTAATGTAGTAAATATCGCATACCTTATATTTGTTATTCTATCATTTCGAATGTGTTCTCCAGCATGTATTAGCGTTTCCTATTCCTTTAAGTATTTTTATTTACCTTGATAACTCGAAATAATTGCTGCAAAAAGGCGTATTTGCGTGCCAGGTAAACATTCACAGGTCCGTCGTCGGCAGTGGCCACGGGCGTACTAAATTGTAATCGCCACCGCGCATGCACGACGCGGACACCCGGTTTTTCAGACAAATGACCAAATGTATTGAATTATCAAACATATTGAAATTCTAAGAAGCCGGTAGATAGATCTACCAAAAAGCTACCTATCACAACAAATTTCATTGTAATGTTCCAAATAACTTTTGAGATATTTCGAGTTTGGTGGTAAAAAAGCACTGTTTTGAAAGGCAAAATCTATCGAGGTTTTTGTAAGCAATCGTGATTTTACGAAGTACGAACATAGCCAATGAACTGAAGATATACATATCAAAAATTTGGATCTCTAGCAATAGTACAAGTATACTAATAATCGGTTTGGAAAAGGCACTTTTTCGATGCGCAGCTGCATACAGCGCCTATAATTTTAATATCCACATAAATTCTCCAACTAGACGGAATTCGTGTATTGATCAAATAGCAAGCAATATTAAAGGAGTGGAGTCCGAGCTGCTTTATTTAGGTCTGTCAGATCATGAGTCGGCACAAATGATAGAGATAAAAACAAACAAGAAAAGGACCTTTGCTACGTATTTTGAATACAAAAGAGACTATAGTAACGAAAATTTGTCTAAATTCCACTACTATATTTCATCACTATCTTTCAGGGATGTATACACATCAAATAATTTTTCAGAAGCATTTGGGTATTTTTATGAGACCTACTGTTTATTTTATGGATTATGTTTTCCTTTAGTTAAAGTAAAAATAGTAAATCGTTCAAAAAACATTAAATGGCTGTCAAAAGGAATAAAAAAGTCGTGCAAGACAAAACGAGCTTTGTATATAAAATATAGAACAAATAGTAGGAACAGAAAATTAAATAAGCTTAAATTTAAACAATACAATGTCATTTTCAAATCGTGCATGCAAAAAGCACAGCGAATAAGCAACAATAATTACATTAAAAGTAATAGCAACAAATGTCGAGCCAGCTGGATTGCCATATCAAAAACTCTTTCAAATGAAAATGCTAACACTGACATTGACAACTTAAGAATCAATGATATATTGTGCAGTGACCCTAATGACATATGTAACTATTTTAATAATTATCTTATAAATTTGACAAATAAAAATAAGTCCGATCTGTCTGGCAAGAAATTACATGACTCGTTACACAACACGGCATCTATCTTTTTGAAACCTTGCGATGACCATGAAACCCACAAAATAATTATGTCTCTTAAGAACACTGGAGCCTCTGGTTTTGACGAGATTACAACGAAAACATTGAAATTATGTGCAAAGTCTATCTGTGGTCCTCTCTCACACATTATAAATCTATCTTTTACTAGTGGCATCTTTCCCGAACAATTAAAGATATCCATAGTCAAACCTTTATTTAAAAAAGGGGACAAATCGGATCCCAGTAACTATAGACCCATAACAATGGCTCCAATCATATCAAAAATCTTTGAGAAAGCCATATTTCATAGGTTCAATGAGTTTTTTACCAAATATGACATACTAACTCCGAAACAATTTGGATTTCGTAAAGGAAAATCCACAACGTTAGCCTGTTTTAACCTAATAAAATCGATATCTGAAAGCATTAATCAGAAAAACCCTATTATGGCACTTTTCTTAGATTTAAGTAAGGCTTTCGATTTCGTTGACCACGAAATTGTTTTAAATAAATTGTATTCTTATGGTATTCGAGGTATAGCTTATGACTGGATCAAGAGTTATCTTGAAAAAAGAACACAGTGTATCGAAATCGAAAAGCTTATACAAAGAAACTATACAAATAAGATTATGATAAAGGAAAAATTTAGATCAATCTTTTTAGTTAATGGTACTGGTGTTCCACAAGGTAGTATTCTTGGACCACTACTTTTTCTTATCGCAATCAATGATCTACCAGTTTCCATAGATCAAGATTGTATTATTTTTGCTGACGATACAACTCTTATAATAAAAAGTGACACTAAAGATATATCCGTATTTGAACGCACTATTAATAAAACTTTATCTGACACTGTTAGCTGGATGAAAAAAAATAACCTACAAATTAATATAACTAAAACAAAAGCCATGCAATTTAATAACTATAAGGTGAACCCTGTACCATTACAAATTAAATATGATAATTCCCCTGTAGAGACAGTTGACATTGTAAATTTTTTAGGTTTTAATATTGACAAGAATTTAAATTGGAAATCTCATGTGGATCACGTTTGTAAAAGACTAGATAGATTTGTCTTTGCCTTGAAGAAAGTAAGACAAACAATTTCTGTAGAAGCTGCGCTCACGGCGTATCATGGACACGTTTCCTCTGTTCTAGGCTACGGGTTGCTATTATGGGGCAATTCTGTTGACATAGAGAGAGCATTTAAACTACAAAAAAAGTGCGTTCGTGCCTTAGATAACGCATGGTTTCTTGACAGCTGTAAGCCTTTATTTAATAAGTTTAATATACTTCCACTTCCATGTCAGTACATTAGGGACGCGTGCTGTATGGCCAAAAAAAACCAGCAATATTTCACTCAACGCAGCGAAACCACTAAAAGACACGTAAGAGCTCAATATAGGAACCTTTTGGATCAGCCTCTCTGCAGATCGGCCATATACAAAAATAATTGTTATAATATGTGTATACTCCTGTACAATAAGTTACCTGACATTATTAAATTAGAAAAAATGACCTCTTTCAAAACAAAGTTAACCAAATGGCTACATGAACAATGTTTTTATAGTATTAAGGAGTATTTGACAAGAAAGTAATAGGTATGTAACAAATAGCTGTAAGTTAGTATTTAAGTCTTGACATCGTGGAATGTTCAGACAATAAAATTTAAAATATATTGACATTGACTTTGTACAAATTTGCACACCTGCATTCAGGTTGGATACGTTGGTTTATCTATTATTTTTAAGATCTTGTAACCGTATTCTGGCAAATAAATTATTTCATTATTTCATTTCATTTCATTTCATTTCATTTCATTTCATTTCATTTCATTTCATTTCATCGACTCGCAAGATGGCGTTGACGAAGCAGCCCAGTTAGCGGCAAACATCATAACCGTGCACAATGCAGCTTGCTTCGAAATGCGAGGATGGATTTCCAATGAGCCAGGAGCGCTGAACCTTATTCCTGAGGACCTCAGGGCCACTAAGCCGTTGGAAGTTGATCTTGGCGAATCTTATAACAGCATTCGAGCTCTAGGTATAGCATGGAATCCAACCTCCGATGTTTTAGGGTTTCGAACAGGCTAAGTCGAGACACCTCCTAATACACTGACAAAACGCAAAGTGCTGTCACACGTTATGCGCGTGTACGATCCTCTAGGCTTATTAGGCCCCATAGTCGTTAAAGGACGGATATTATTTCAACAAACTTGGAGATCTAACATCGATTGGGATACAGAGCTCCCACAAATAGAAGCATCCAAGTGGTTTGACTGGTTTCAAGACCTGTCAAAAGTCTCCGCTCTGAAGATACCGCGTTGGTATTCAAGGGCAAAAGGCTACGAGCCTTCCTTTAGGGAACTACATGTCTTTGCAGATGCAAGTGAGCTTGCTTATGCCTGTGTTGCATATTGGCGTCTGACATACCCTGACGACAGCATCAAGCTCACTCTCATCGCAAGCAAGGCCAGAGTCTCGCCTTTGAAGCCAACGTCAATTCCGCGCTTGGAACTTCAAGCCGCTTTGATAGCTTCCCGGTTAGCTCTTGTCATTAAGGACAGCCATCGAAAGAAGTCAGTACGCACATTCTTCTGGACTGATTCGATGACTGTTCTCCAATGGTTGCGCAGCGATGCTCGCGCCTTTAGGCCTTTCGTTGCCCATCGGCTGGGTGAAATTCTAGAAAATTCATTTGTCAAAGACTGGCGATGGGTACCGACAGACTTAAATGTGGCTGATGATGCAACAAGGTTGCGACCTATTAATTTGAACCCTTCACATAGATGGTTCGCCGGTCCATCGTTTCTTTTAAAGTCCCCAGAGGACTGGCCTATGGAGCCACTTGGCGTCGCACCAGTTCGCGAAGAGCTTAAATGTCAAACGAACGAACTGGTGGGACTAACTTCATCTGCAGCTTTACCTTTTCCTGTCACGGCTAATTTAGCTCGCTTCAGTGACTGGCTACGATTATTGCGTGCTACAGCCCGGGTACATCAAGCTGCGGCTATTTTCGGAAATATTTTGGTTTCTATTCGAAATTCCAAAGCAAACAGTGGGGTTTTTCACTCCCGCTTTCACTCTTCCTCAACGTCCACTACTCTTATACCCTTGAATGCCGACTTAATGAAAGCCGCAGAAAGGCACATATTGCAGCAAACCCAACAGGACAGCTTCTCTCAAGAAATGCAATGCATCCTCAACAAGAAACCGATTCCTTCAAGCAGCCGGCTCATCAAACTATCGCCTCTCTGGGAGAAGATAACCTTTTACACCTGGCTGGAAGGATTAAAGCCGTAGAAGGCATTGACCCCGACTCACGTTTTCCGATTCTTCTTGATGGTCGCCACCCAGTGTCACGATTATTGGTGCAACATTATCATCGTCTGGCAGGCCACGCGAATCACGAGTCAGTAATAAACGAGATTAGACAAAGATTTTGGCTATTGAGACTTCGCGACACAGTCAGAGCCGTCGCAAGTCAGTGCATCTTTTGCAGAATCCGCAAATCCCAACCGCTGAACCCCACTACTGGAGATCTTCCACACCAAAGACTAGCTCATCACCAGCGACCGTTCACCTTCTCTGGTGTTGACTATTTTGGTCCGGTGAACGTTACAGTAGGACGCCGCCATGAAAAACGCTACGTGGCCCTTTTTACATGCCTCACATCCAGGGCTCTTCACCTGGAATTGGTACACAGCCTATCCGCCGATTCTGCAATAATGGGACTCAGGCGCTTCTTTGCCAGACGCGGGATCCCCAAGACCATGTTTTCTGACAATGGAACCGCTTTCGTTGGCGCAAACCGAATCCTACGTGAATTCTACTCAAACGACGTAGAAGATTTTGCAGCTACAAAAGGCGTTCAGTGGAGTTTAACCCCCGCCGCGGCGCCTACTTTTGGAGGATGCTGGGAGCGCCTCGTCAGGACAGTGAAGGTAGCACTGAAAGCAACACTTAATGAGAGATGTCCCAAAGAGGAAACATTCTTGACACTACTAGCGGAAGCCGAGGCGATTGTAAACTCGCGCCCTCTCTCGCACGTGTCCACGGACCCAAACGATCCCACCACATTGACACCGTTTCACTTTCTCATCGGATCGTCATCAAACCAAACTCTCCCAGCGACATTGGAAGACCGTGACCTGCTCGGGCGCTCCGAATGGAAGAAGGCGTTAAAATTATCAGATCATTTTTGGAATCGCTGGGTGCGCGAAGTACTGCCGATGATGCAAGCTCGAACCCATGTTAAGGGAGATCGTGGACAAGACCTTTAGATCGGCGATGTGGTCATAATTGTCGATAATTCATTGCCAAGAGGGACATGGCCACGAGGCCGAATAGTGAAGATGTTTCCCGGAAAAGATGGCGTGAATAGAGTGGTAGACGTTGCAACGGCCGGAGGTACGTTGCGCCGGCCCCTCAAAAAACTTGTTAAAATTAGTACATAGGCCCGTTTGGAGACCTTTGCTAGCGTCCAACAGTTGGTGCATTGCTGCACGAGGGGCAGGATGTTGTGAACTCTTTGCCAACTTCGTATATAAAAGATTATGTCAAATTTTAATATTGTTTTTCTACATTTTTCTTTCGATATGTCATTCTCTTAGTCTTCTGTGTTGATCGCTGTCATTCATACTGAATCTAATTGTGATTATTAGTATTTTACAATAAAACTACGAAACAAAGGTAATTCATGTTTTCTTTCCATTACCACAGGATTTCAGCCCATCCGCCATCTTTTTCAGACCTTATACACAAAGTTTCAAAATTCTTACTTAAAATTTGACTCCATCCCCATTCAAACTTTCAACCCCCTTTTTACCCCCTTGAAGGTGGAATTTTCAAAAATCTCTTCTTACTGGGTACTAACGTTACGTAAACTACCTATTGTGAAAAAAACAACTTTCTAGGTTCAACGGTTTCGGCTGGGCGTTGATTTAAGTGAGTCAGTCAGTCAGTCAGTCAGTCAGTCAGTCAGTCAAGACTTTTACGTTTATACAGGGTGACTGGTAATTCGACCTTTTCCTTGCAAGGGGTTATACTAGAGCTAATTTGCAATAATTTATGTCCAGTAAACCAGGGGTGGAAACTCGCTGGTTTCCGAGATATTCCAGTTTTTAGTTTGTATGAAAAAAATTCTCCTTGCAGCCTTAAGCTGGTGATTGTGACAAAAGTACTTCCATTTGGATGGTAAAAAAACATTTTTGTCACAATCAGCACTTTAAGGCTGCAAGGCGATTTTTTTTCAAACAAACTAAAAACTCGAAAAATTAAAAAAAAATCGTGTTTTGACCCTTGGTTGACAGGACATAAATTGTTGCAAATTAGCTCTAGTATAACCCCTTCCAAGGAATAGGTCGAATTACCAGTCACCCTGTATATACAACGTGTCCCAAAACTCAACGATAAGCCGGCACCAGAGGATGGAGCTGCTTATGATTAGTCGAGAAAAAATAAGGAAAAAAATATATCTAAATAAGTAGCTCCATCCTCTGGTGCCGGCTTATCGTTGAGTTTTGGGACACGTGGTAGATATATTTTATTTTATATATTTAGATATATTTTTTTCCTTATTTTTTCTCGACTAATCATAAGCAGCTCCATCCTCTGGTGCCGGCTTATCGTTGAGTTTTGGGACACTTTGTATAGATTAGCTTTTGTAATTTTAGGTACAATTTACTGTCATATTTGTTTGGTTTAGGTAGGTACTATTCACACAACAAAACCATCTTATAAATTTTAACATCGGGATACTATTCTATACTAATTTTATGTTTATTAAGGCTGTATTACACCGTGTCACGGGGTCATCCATTTATTAAAACCAGCCTAATTGTATTTCTACTGGAAACCTTAGTAGAGCATGTTCGCTAATCGCTTCGAATGAAACAACGATTACTAATCATTAAGTGAATGAGCATTAGTTAATAATACATCAGTTGTACTGGTAGGTAGAAATTGGCAATCAATACTAAACGATTGCCTACACTTGTAACTATGCCGGTTTGATTTGTGTGGCAGTAACACGGCGTCGTTATAGGTACACACAGCGGCAGTTACAAACGCACTCACACATCGCACGTAAACGTGGCAGCCTACCGTGGATGCCTCATCTTAAAATTGGTATCGCAGTGATGCTTAATGGATAGTTAAACATCAAATGATTATAATAAAGTATTCAATTCATAAATATAATGAAAATCATTAAAAGATTGGTAACTTGAGAGTTTAGAAAAAGTATGCATTTTTTTAAATTGACCAAGAGGAAATTTAAAGCTACTAATAGAATTTTAACGCTTTTATAGAAATTAAATGCCATGGCTGCCTGTTGTTTTTGTTTTTTAATTAGATATTGCTTAAGTGAATGTTTAAACGATGCTATGCTATTAGAATTTCTTATCGGAGGTGGTAAATCGTTCCAAATCGTTCCAACACCTTGTCGCAGCGAAACAAAAGCTGCCACGAAAGGCAGACGTACGGTGTAAAAAAGGGCAAAGTCGAGGTGCTTGTCTAACGTCGCGTTTAGAAAATTTTAGTGTTTTGTACAAGTAGGAGGGTTTTTTACTCGAAATACGTCCACTGCTGGACATATGCCTCCCCCAAAGAGACCGGTCCTGCGCCATCCGCATATAGCGGAATCTTGCGACCTTTACCAGGTCTTTCTTCACACATGTGATATAATACTTCTGCTCAAATATAATACTGACGGTATCCCTGACAAATAAGAAAATTTGGATGACATTATAAGCTCTACGAAGGTAAAATAAAAATACTGCATACCGAATTGGTCCTGCCAGATGTTTGTTTTAAACTACGGTTTTAGAATTTCGTGTTAGACTCAGACAAGTGTAAACTGCGCTTTAATTTTCCGTATCACGCTGAAAACAGCGTTAACGCATAACTTCCATAAAAAGCATCACGGAATTCCTCCTTCTAACTCCAGTTTTAATTATTTCCCAAGCTTTTTCCGTCAAAAAGCTTGCCCCAAAAAGCTAACTTAGCTTATTAAAAAGCAAAGTTACCGCGTGGCAGGTACACGTCATGACTTTTAGTGGAGTTCATTAAAGCTGCTTTAGAGTGAAGTTGCGAAAAGTTACGGTTTTATATTAACTTAACCCGGGGATTTGAGGGAGTTATGACAATATGTTTGACATGATGCATAATATTGATATGACTATTGACATAACGACAGGCAAAAACCACCAGAACCAGCAGAAGATCAGCGAAAGGATAGATCATTTTCATTAAATTAGCCACCTCATGCCTGTTTGGGCTACACATATTAAGGAACAAGAAAATAACTGTAACACCCGTGCTTATATATACCATATGTTAATGTTACAAAACGACATTTCGTTTCATCTTCATTTCATTTCATATGATAGGCCTCCTTCAAACAGTGCCTCAAAGTAAAAAGAATATCACCTGTTTTAGTTACCACAAAACAAAAAAACTAAAACTTCATCGATAGAATTAGGTTCAAAAAGTCAATTCTGAAGTGAGGTTAGTACCTATACCTATGTATCAACAATACAATATTTGTAATAGCTTTGTTTATTCAGATGTTTTAAATATAATTTACCACTCAAATGTTTTAGTTTTTTCACTAATTTTCTATTTTAAATTGTTAGTTTTAGTAATAGTGTATTTTGATACATTGATCCCATTGGCTATAAGCCAGCCCGATCTTTAGTTATATCGAGCTTTTTCTTGCGATGTAATGGCATAAGTCTATCTTTTTGTGGTCTTCCTCTGGTCCCCTTTTCCTCTAGGATTAACAATATAAATGCCATTATATTACTTGTAATCTATATTTAGATACGTTAAAACACCTAGCGCTGGCCCTGCCAGCATTACCCTAAGTTGTGACCATTTCGTGACAAATATTTATATACGTGTCTATGTATTTATAATTTGCTGTGTTTGTTGTCAACTTGTCACGAATAAATATTTGCTTTCTTTCTTTCTTTAAAAAATGTATTCCCGTAGTTGTGTTACGTATTGCCGGTAAGTGCAAATTATTTGGGTGATGATGATGAACATAATTATTTGGTACCTACCGAGAATTGGATGTTTTCTATGGACCTTTTAGTGGACCCTGCTATTTTTACGTTCTGTGTTTTGTTTTTTACACCCATTGTTTTGTCCACGAATAAATGTTTTCTTTCTTTCTTTCTTTCTTTCTATATATTTCAGTATTAATAACAAAAGCATCCAAGACTATAGGCCAAGACTTCTGCTGACCATTATGCAAGCCTTGTTTACCAACGTTGTAGTATAAAAAAAAGTTACGTCAGTGATCGGTCTTAATCCTACTCCAGCCATATTCCACATACCTCTCTCTACGCACTAATAACCTTCATAAAAACCTGCCTCATTTACGCCTCACTAATCCTGTAAAGGCTTACGCGAACACGCAAAAGTTTCCAGTATATTTTGTCACTAATTAAAAAGTAATTGTACGCGCGGGGGCCCCGACCACGACCTCAGTTGAAATGAAACGACCTTTAATTAAGGATTGACTATATATCTGTATAGATAGGCATATGTCTAGTTACCCTTTTCAGCTGCGGTGTCGCGAAGTGGTAAGATGGGTAGTGATATGAGAATGCACGAATGGAGTGAGATTGGGGTGAGTTAATAGTCGTGTCAAAAAAGTCAGGATACAAAGTTAAATCTTTTTTCAGCAACTAATATCATTACCATAAAGTATGTAGTATTGTAATATTTTGCTCCCGGCGAACTGCATCATCCGCTTTGTGGACTGCAATGAGAGGGCAAATGCACAAAAGATCCCACTGGGTCGAAGTGCATCCGAAAGGGCCCTCACCTAGATAAGATAAGATAAGGTAGTATTGTAATATTAAAATGCGAAAGTAACTCTGTCTGTCTGTTACCTACACACACTGCACTACTGAACCAATTTAGTTGAAATTTGGTAGTTTATCATTTTTTTCTGAGGTAGGTAGTATCTCGAAGAAGGGCATAGGATAGTTTTTATTACGGAACTAATCCCCTTGAGGGGGGAATGGAGATCGAAAGTTTGTTGGGGGTCGGACGAAGTCGCGGGTAGAAACTAGTAGAGTGCATGGTTTTTAAGATTACTCGATATTTTATTACCACTCAACACCTAGTTAGTACATTTTCGGCTATTAAAGCTGAGTTATCACAGTAACGCTGTCGTGATACTATATAAAGGAGTTCCATGCGGATTGGACATGCATGCAGTTAATTTTATTTAAGATTACACCATATTTTATTACATACCTACCTAGTAAGTACATTTAGGCCATTTATTTTATTTATTTATCGTATGGCATCAATTTTCTCTACTTAAATGTTTATGATATTAGATTTAAGGTAAGCAACTGCATCCGTCGAGAGAGTCTTAAAATCAGCCGAACTCCCGCTAAATTTGGTGATGGGACACTCAAAGATGATATGATGTACCGTCTGATCTGGGCAGCCACACTGGCACTCCGCTGTCTCGCACCATCCCCATTTGCACCAAAGAGATGCGCAATTTCCGATCCCTGTCCTGATCCGGTTTAGTAGACACCAGGCCCGTCGAGATTCCTCAAAACCCACAGGCCGGGCCATTAAAGGTGTGTTTCCACAGTAACGCTGCCGTGACAGGCTCTTCAGTAACCGCTATTGTTCGCTGCGACGTTGCGCGCACATTTACACTCCAATCCTGACTAAACTCGTCTGCCGCACGCTATCATCAAATATAAACTCTATACAACTCATAATAAGGTAGCATTTACTGATTACTGAATACAAAGTTACACTTGAATTCTCGCTAAACAAGTTTATTACGTCACGTTGAGGACTTCTTTTGTATACATTTGTTAGATTTATTGCACTATAAAATGAGTGGCCATTTGCTTCCTTAATAGTTGAGACGTTTCGATACAATGTTAAAAGCTGAAGTTTTATTTGAATATGGAGGTATTTTAAGTTGGCTACTAAGTTGTTGTAATTTAACAAACCAGGGGAGAATCTAAGACATATATGTATACCTACTGCGTTTCTATTTGATCACTTTATTTGCCCGCTCAAAACCACGTTGAATGCGTTTTTTATAACTTTCTCAATTTCCTTGTGATTTATTTATTTATTTATTAAACAATTCACATTACAGGCTTACAGTTACAACCAAAGCGCCTACAATTTTTGGCCTTTAAAATATGTAAATGTACATTATACAAACATAGAACAAAAAAAGCACTATTTCACAAAATATAAGTACACAAAGCACTTCTTTTAGTCAGCAGACTCTGCCAACTGTCTGCAAACACATCGGCATCCTGTCTCAGCACCAGCTCATTGAGTGGTGGAAGCGCTTGATTAAGAGTGATCACCTGCATTTGTCTCAGGCTATCGACACAATAAATACTCAATGCTTGTGTTGTGTATAATAAGTTTAAAAAAACTGCATCCTGACTACGGAAAACTAACTACAAAAAACTGTTTATTTTCATACAAAAGATAGCCTTCCTTGCCGTGTGCATCTTCTTCTGTCGCATCTCGAAGGTCTTGCTTGGAGCAGGCAGGCTACCGTCTTGGTAATAAATAAGGGCACAAAAAAAGATAAAACACAGTCATTAACGACGTCCCCCATATACCACATACGCACAAAGTCGTTCGCAAAGTCAAACATAATATTGACGACGAACATGACAAATATTGCAACGCGTTTGCCGACCTCCTTGTTACGGGTTAAGGGGCGGGTAAACATTATTACCAGTAACGTCACGTGTAGTCGCCGTGACAGGAACACTTGATTGTTTTGCATATACATATCCCATCCGTTACTAGACAAGCGTGCGTTTTGGCGTGAAACAGTTACTTTGGCGAGCGTGTAATAAGGTTTATAGCACCATTTACAACGGCATCGGCCAGCTAGCACAATTACCCAATAGATGGCGCTGTCTGTATTCTTGATCGCGCAAGCGTTTGTTTACCGTACAGTGTATAAGACTCTCTAGATACATTTGTTATTAATAAGCCCAATCTGGATTAGCTGGAGGCTAACTCTCAGGCCCTTCTAGACGATTTCATTTCCCAGAATTTAGCATCCTGAATGAGTTTAGGAAGATGATTCTGGAAGGTGTAATCGCATTTAGACTTAGGATCCTTACTATACTTCGTTTTTTTTAAGATTAGAATTATCTGTCAAACGGGTAAACAAAGAAGCAGTGGTCGTAAACCTTCCTTCTTCGATTTCGACCAATACCACTGAATTTCTCGGAACTTATGTACATACGAGTGTATATCATTTGATATTTACCGATAGCTGAAAGCATATATTTTCTTTTAAGATGTTGTATACCGTAGCCAACGATATGCCAGCAGTCTCGGCAGTCTTTTTCACACGGTCCGATTTAGTGGGATACTCTTTTCTATGGCACATTTCTGACACTAATTTGTAAATATTCACCACCATCCGCTTTTCACTGGCAGTCAGAAGATTCTGCTTTTAACTTATCTTTGGAGATGAAAAAACATTAGCCGGAACCGGCTGCGACTTCTGTAGTCCACTCGGGCCAGCCTCGGCTTCATCCATTGTAAATGTGCACCAACAAACAAAATATCTAAATAGATCAACAACTAATAACAAAATTCAACAAAAACGATAACAACAATCTTTAAGTAAGCTAACAGCAAAAGAAATCACAACAGACTCAACCGACAACAAAATTAACTCGAATGAAAAACCCACATGAGTTATAGTTGACAGATAGTGACAGTGACGTTTAAAAATAGACCATTGCGTGAGAACTCTGCCTCTTTAGGTTTTTTAATGTACAACCTTTCTATGAAAAATTGCAAACGCAATTTATTAAAATTCTTATCTTTTCATCTTAAAATATAAATTAACTAATATTATGTTTCTTATCTGTTCACAACACTGAGTAATGTATGTATTAATGAAACATGATAATAAATACGTGATAATTTTTAAATCGTATTCACTGTTCGATCCGTAGAATGTGCCCGATAAAAAACCTTATATCTCGTTCTGCAAAGGTCTCTCTAATGCTAAAAAAAACGAAGTATAGCTAAATGCAATTACACCTTCCTGAATCAGCTTCCTAACCTAGTTAGGACGTCTGAATGACAATGTAACACCCGCTTGATAGTGATGCTGATGTATTTGACGTAAACTCTATTGGAAAATCTTACTGACTCACTAAAATGTCGAAGACGCCAAAATTTCTTATTCTGAAGCATGATAGAGATGATGATGTCTATTGCAATATGCGTTTCGTTTTTCTTGAATGAAATATTCTTTTGAGTATTTTTACTGAATTCAATATGAAGAGCTTTTTTTGTAGCTTCGGATTAGAATCCACCAATAGCATGGCCGGGCACGCTCACGCATCGTTACCTATTGGTGCATTTTCCCTCGCTCACCGCCTCGCAATCTCGCACAGCTTTGGTGGATGAGTACCTTTAGGTTGTTTGTAAGCCAGATATTGCAAATACCATTTATTACCAAAAAAAAGTGACATGCAAAGACACTTACATTTTATTTGTCAGCCGAACACCCGACTTCAATTATGTAGTTCGCCTTATTTGAAGAGTTCCTTCCCTGATGACCATGAAACCACCTGGGAAGGCTATCCTTTCTACCAAAAAAATAATCCCAAATCGTTCCAGGCGTCTTCGAGTAATCGGGAACATACATAAAAAAACAATATTCCGACGAATTGAAAACCTCCTCTTTTTCGAAGTCGGTTAAAAGTGCAAATCAAGATAAAATTATTATTCCAACACATTTTTATTCAAAGTGCTCCGATAAACTCTGGAACGTCCAATCGTTCCATCGCTGCCTTTCAGTTAACTCTAACAATGCTGGAAAGTTGAACCGCGCTTGTGAAACGTCACTTTTTGCTAGTCCAGTCTGTCTATTCACAATAGCGACCGTCACTGGTCTAGGAGCGCGTTCCTAGTATAACGTGGTTCGGTAAGAGTACAGTCAAGGTTACCAATATGTATATACCCAAAGTTGCAAAAAAAATGTATATGTAGAATCACATCACAACACACACAGCGGGGTGTGGGCGGATGAGGAGCGGATAACTGGGCTTTTTCTCCGGTAACGGACATAGCGATAGACTTCCGACCACGTCGTGGAATTAAACACGTTGAAATACAATCACTCAACTTTTATTTGCTATTACACTATTAGAGCAGTAGGTCGATCACGTAACGCATTGTACGAACGTCGGGTAGGTCTAAATGTCACTTTTTATATGGGAAATTCACAGTTAAATTGTACCGACGCCCTTTCGGAACGTTACGTGACTACCCCTCAGAACTACACTACACAAGTTAGTTTAGTAGCTATCATAAGCTAACTATCGCACTGAGTATCAAAATGGTTTCATGGAAACAGACAAGTCGCTTGGTGAGAATGTCGACTTGACCACGGCTCCAAGCAAACTGTGCCGTCCCCCGGGCAAACCTCAACTTGTCAAGTCAACCGATTCCCGACAAGAGCCATGTCCAAGCGAGGAGGAAAGTTGTTTAGCCAATCAGAGCAGAGCCATCACCTCATCGCCTGCGTTTCCAGTTAACCAACATTACAATATTAATCAACAACCAATCAGAATAAAGAATTAACGGAAATGGCATTCAGGTTAGCCAACTTTAATCAAAATAAAGTTGCCATTTAAACAAACATTCGATTAGAAATAAGTATAATGTTGCCATTAACAAAAATTAAACGAATGACGACAAATGACAAGTGGTGTCGCCACCTGTTGGCAACTATTGAAATTAAACTAATTGTTGATATACGGATACCCGCATAAGAATAAACATCATTGTAAACTGATGGCGTTGCCATCAGAATTCTACATATACAACAACCTTACTTCCGTAGTAATAAGGTCTGTATACATACATATTTCTGTAAGTGTGTGGTGTGGTGTATAGGTACATATTGGTGACCTTGACTGTACCTATATATATCTACAGATATACGGTTGCCATAAGGGACGGAAAGGCTCTTAGACAGCTTAATTAAGAACTGGTCTTAAAATGGCTGATGGCTTACCATAAACAACTTACTTGATTTGGGTGGGTAATGTTTTATTTCCCGTCAGTCATAGTAGGTAACTCAGTTGCGGCAAATAAAACAAGTGAAACTATGACGAGGACAACGAATAATATACCTCTTTTTGTCACACTAATTGAGATGTGTATGTATACTACCGTAACCCTCGGTCGTGATATTATTATTTCATCATCATCATCATATCGGCCGTAAGACGTCCACTGCTGGACATAGGCCTCCCCTAAGGAGAGCCAAAGTGACCTGTCACCGTAACCCTCGGTCGTGATATTATTATTTCATCATCATCATCATCATCATATCAGCCGTAAGACGTCCACTGCTGGACATAGGCCTCCCCTAAGGAGAGCCAAAGTGACCTGTCCTGCGCCACCCGCATCCAGCGGACTCCCGCGACCTTTACCAGGTCATCAGTCCACCTTGTGGGAGGCCTACCCACGTCACGCCTTCCGGTATGTGGTCACCATTCGAGACCGTTTTCGCCCCAACGGCCACCGGTTCTACGTGCTATGTGCCCCGCCCACTGCCACTTAAGTTTAGCGATTCGGAGGGCTATATCGGTTGCCTTGGTTCTGCTGCGGATAGCCTCATTTCTGATGTTCTATTATTATTTATTACCATATATATCGGTCGTTGTTGTTCTACGTCCGTAGGAATAACCCTAGAAACCCTACACGTGACCTCCGGGTGGTGCTAAAAGAACAACAAACTCGGCAGCTGCACTGTTCCTTCTGAACCTCGCAGCGCACACTGGAACTCTATCAGCGACATCAATACGAATACATATATGTACCAGTGTGTAACCGCCATACGATAAATAAGCCATATATATTCTGCAAAAATCTAAACTCTTAGATTACGGTAATTGACCAATAGTCAAATCAACAACTTTTTATGAAACATTAAAAACGCTCTTAGCATAAAGTTTGAAGACTAGTGACGTCACAATTTTCTACGGTCAAACAGCTATCGTTATGTATTTGTTTTCTTTGTTTTCATCATCATCATCATATCAGCTGCAGGACATAGGCCTCCCTCAAAAAGTGCCAAAGTGATCGGTCTTGCAGCACCCGCATCCAGCGGACTACCGCGCCCTGTCTTTGTTATCGAATGATATTTATTTATTTCAAAATATAGATGTCACTTTACAAGGTAATTATTTATCAGTAACCATGCATCAATCATTTGCAAGTATGACAAGTTATTTTTTTATCAGGTTAAAGTGCCTATGGAAGTTTACGGCTTTCGTAAGTTACATAATTATCATATAATTCAATGAAATTCACATGGTGTAACGACATAACTAAAAAAATTAAAACACGTCGGACACAACAAACATACGACAAATATAAGGCCGCAGTCAAATCAATTATGTATTTGGGAACTACGATGCCATAGACAGACACACAGATAAACATATCAAACTTATAGGGACTACCATCGTCTTTGCTAGTGGTTAAAAAATAAAAATAAGTAGAAGATTGATATTTTCCGAGTATTTTCGAAAGGTTTTTTTTATGACTAATGTAAAAATAAAATAAAATAAGATTAAAAACTTATGATTAGGGGACTAATCTAATACAAAAATGTATTTATCTAATTTGTAATTCACAGTGACTTAGTTTTAACTGTTATGCTGTGCAATAAATAATTTGAAATAAATAAATAATAAAAATATATACAAAGAAAACATCCAAGACTCAGAAACAAAATATTTATGTTCAATCACACAAATAATTACCCTTACCGGGATTCGAACCCAGGACCTTCAGCTTAGTAGGCAGCGTCACTACCCACTAGGCTAACCGGTAGTTAAATACCTATTTTACGTGATCGGAGGGCCCGGTGAACACTGGTTCGCTTCCAATGCGCTTGGCGAGTTATGAAGAGTCCAGTTCTACTTCGCTCGGACCTACTGACCCGATTACGCCAGAGTTTATCGGTTGAAAGTAATATTACACTGAAAAAACGCCATTTTAAATGTAAGGCCGTTCATTAAGGCGTACTGTTCTAATTGAACGTCTGGTTGATGGAAAATATGGTGAGTGGTGGTTTGTTACTAAATGTGTCAAGTAAGTTTGCTCTAAACTCTCTCGTTACATTATTTTCACATACAGTAGAATGCAGCTAATGCCGAGCTACCGTTAATAAGTAAGTACAAGAAGAAGAAATGGAATGCAGCTAAATACTACACCTAAATAGGTAGTCATACAAAGTTTAATGCCTACCCTTTTCTGACAAATACTAAGGAAATATAAAAAAAAACGTTTATTTCAGACACCTACGGGTACATACGATGTAGTCAATACAACACAAAAATGGAAAAAAAAAACCATTTTGTCCCACGGAAATTTGAGTTTTACGATCGTAGGACAAAACGGATTTTTTCGTACGTTTTATGCTACTCGTAGGACAAAACGGACTAAATATATCGGTACATACATGTTAAAATGAGCATCTAGGTATACTTAAGGTGGTTCGATTGCCATACAAAACGTTATTTGACATTCGCAGGCCAACGGCGTGATATTTTAAGAAACTTATGTAACAAACTTTCATAAATTGGCTTCCCATTTGCGCCAAATTCCCCCTTTCCTAGAATAAACTTGTATAAACTAGAGTAATTTGAGAAATTGGTTTGGGACGTGATATTTTGGGAAAACTATTTTTCTCAAATTAATCTAGTTTATATACAAGTTTATTCTAGGAAAGGGGGAATTTGGCGCAAATAGGAAGCCAATTGATGAAAGTTTGTTACATAAGTTTCTTAAAATATCACGCCGTTATCCTGCGAATGTCAAATAACGCTTTGTATGGCAATCGAACCACCTTAATTACTAGTGTCAAAACCAGGACACTCACGTGTACGGGGTGTCTATCGATTATACTCTGGTCCAATGTATGAGAAGCTGACTGTACCAATGTCTAAAAATATGTACTATTTCTTGAGGTATATACCCCAGCTGCTCAGTCATAAAGCTTTGTCCACAGAAGTTCATAGTGCACCATAACAAAAGCTTTAGATAAATCTAAAAAAACCGGCCAAGTGCGAGTCAGACTCGCGCACGAAGGGTTCCGTACCATTATCAATAAAAATATTTATTTTATTTTGTTTTTAGTGTTTGTTGTTATAGCGGCAACAGAAATACTTACATCATCTGTGAAAATTTTAGCTGGAGCTATCAGTGAGATACAGCCTGGTGACAGACAGACGGACAGCGGAGTCTTAGTAATAGGGTCCCGTTTTACTCTTTGAGTACGGAACCCTAAAAATCAACTAAATACAGGTGTGTTCCTACTAGATAGCAGTGAGTAATTGTAATTTTCTTTTTGTAATTGTATAACTGTGTAATTGTATAACCTTATACTGAAATAAATTATCTTCTATTCTATTCTACTAGTGTAGCATCGTCGGATACGATTCTACTTGTGTAGTTTCCTTCATGCATATTATGGCACTCTCTTTAGATATGCCGGGCCTCTGGACTTTGTGCTGCAGTTGTGTGATGAATCCAAACTGTGCATCATGTAGTAATAATTACTAATCAAGTTGAGCATTTTAGCATTTTTAGCATGCTAATGATTTTCAGAATATATAACGTAAGATCAAGCATATTACAATAAGAAGATAGTAATTCGTAGCCGATATCGTGGTATGCTGGGGGAAGCGACTACTTTAGGCGGGTTCCTGACAGTGTAAGTATTAAAATCAAACTAAAACTGGCTAAAATTAGAATTCATTAGCTAAATTACTACATACTGCACCATTTACGAAAACAACGTGAAACATTGTCGCAATAGACGTAATTGACCAAAACTATTGCTACTAAGCATTTATGAAATCCCATCTCATCTTTATAGCCCAAACATTGATGCATAAATGTATTTCCAAGATTCGTCGTAACTCTCAACTACGGCCATAAAATACCTTGTATTTGATTTTGCGGAATACTGTATCAGATTTCGGATAACTGAAAAACCGTTTTATGTACATTTTATCTGTGCTGTAGTAGGAAATGAAATGAAGAGAGTAATCTCCGTTCTACAACACCCTGTATCATGTATCTTAATGAGATATCTTTATATTGGGGTTTATAGTGTATTGTGTGCATTGAATTTTGAGTTTGGTTTTATGTAGGTTATTTTGTCAAACTGTCGATACAGTCACGTAATATCTGCCAGAACATGCGTGCATAAATATCTGAATCCTCAATTTTTGGCACCGTTGCGTTGGGACTTCTATGAAATTAAATCCACAATACCCATAAACGAAGTGTAGACAAAATGTTCAGGGTTTTGCTGTGTGAGAGTCTGTTTATTCAGCTGAACAACGGATATAGTAAAAACCTTTTCTACAGGCCATGCGCATTTCAATCTTATATCGGTGTCATAAATACTATGATGGGGAAAAGTGTTTACACTTTATCGGTAGCTACTAGTTTTGACTATGACATGAAATCAAATCATTTATTATTACATAAGGAGGAGCTTAATTCCTTAAGGCTTTTACGACAGGCAATTCTTTTTATAACCTATCTAATTTTATTTGCTTTTGTTGGCTTGTAAAGCTTATAAAATATTGTAAGTATTCCCAAAAGCTAAAGTTTTAACTGAATACATATATTATGTTATGGGAATAAAAACCAAGCATTACTAAAATTCATGTTTTTAAAGATTACTCTTTCATAACCTTGTACAGTCGCCATCACATACATCGGTACACTACAGATTAATTAAAAATATTGGAATATGCACCCTAATGCCTTGAAAGTAGATTTGTGTTCCGATGTTTGTGAGTTGCTTGTTTGCTCGGACGTGTTTGATGGCGACTGTACTTTTAGAATTCCGAGAGCCCAGCCAATACATGTAAAAAAATGTCCATTTCATTTCAAACACGCTCCAGCTATTTAGGGTAGAGACGCTAAACATCAAAGAATGCCCCAGAATTCCAGGAACCCACTCTAGTTATATTTGCTTACCAATAATTTGCGGCGGGCATGTCTCCGCCCCGGTTCGTTAATTAGTTTTGGCTGACGAGGGTCCAGCCGACAATAGTTTTTATAATTTTAAATTAACAAGTTGGGCTGAAGGTCTACTGTTTTGCATTTTGTTAATTTTGATAGTATTTAGGACACTCGTTAGTGAAGGCGGAACAATTTAATTGGAAAATTTTGGGAATATTAAAAAACCGGCCAAGTGCGAGTCGGACTCGTGCACGAAGGGTTCCGTACCATTATCTATAAAAACGGCAAAAAATCACGTTTGTTGTATGGGAGCCTCCTGTAGCCTAGTTGGTAGTGACCTTTTTTTTTTTACTTGGGGAAATGCTTTTACGCATCCCACCTAGCCGAGGAACTAGGATGGGTATGCCGGCTCCCGGGAACCCCCCGGACTACCGTCTATAACCACCAAGGTATGCCCTCTCTGCCGTGTAGTAGGGGCGTCATGGGATCGCGAACATTTCACCACGACACCCGTCGGCAACAGCCGCAGCTGCCCTCACTACTGAGGCAAAAGCCCCCCCCCCCCCCTCCCCCCCTCCCGTCGTAAGCGTGCTGGGCGACACCACACGCTTCCAGACCCGACCAAAGGACCTCTACGCCGGGAGAGGGTGATAGACCTCGGATTCACCCTCTCAGGTCCCCTTGTAACTTTCTCTCCCTCGCAGCCACAACTCGGCCCCGGCCTGACGGTCGCAGCCCCCGCGCCTTACATGAATCCTCTGAAAGCAGAGGATTTGTCAGGGTTCCGGGTCCGTTATTTATTATAGAGGCAAACGGTAATGGCCTCTCCCTCAAGCCGCACCTGGGGAATCTTGCGATTCCCTGGGCGGAACCCCCCCACCCCCCGTGTCGGGTTATTGGTAACACCAGCAAGCGATAACTTAAGGTTCACTAAATTATCACTTGCCGTTGTCTCCAGGGCGCACCGGCCAAGACACTACCCATTCCTGCGGATCAACCGAATCAAGAGGAGTCGGTAGAGTCCAGACACTCGAAGAGGTTACCCGACATAGCGCCCCAGTTGGTAGTGACCCTGCCTACGAAGCCGGAGGTCCCGGGTTTGAATCCGGGTATTTGTGTGATGGGCACAAATATTTGTTCCTGAGTCATGGATATTTTCTATGTATTTAAGTATTTATTTATCTATATAACTATGTTTATCGTCGTCTAGTACCCATAGTACAAGCTTTGCTTAGTTTGGGACTAAGCCGATTTGTGTAAGATTGTAAAAAAAAAAAACTGGATTTTAGTACCTATTTGTTGTTATAGCGGCAACAAAAATACATCATCTGTGAAAATTTCAGCAGTCAAACTATCACTGTTGTTGAGATACAGCCTGGTGACAGACGGACAGACAGACAGACAGACAAACGGACAGCGGAGTCTTAGTAATTAGGTCCCGTTTTACTCTTTGAGTAGGTACGGAACCCTAAAAACGATGTTGATGTTTAACACGTTCACACAAAGATTTAGGTTCGCTCTTTTGAGAATATTGCCAAGGTTCACACAAAGATTTAGGTTCGCTCTTCTGTGAATATTGCCAAGGTTAGGCTTAATTATTGGAAGAAATTTCCAACTGGTTCATATTGCAGCCTTTTGTATAGGTACTTGATAGTCAATATTTTTATTCACGTTCCTAGAACTTAAACGGCAAAATAACAAGACCAACATTATAGTCGGAGATACGAATACAGGCACGATTTGTATTTTGTTTAATGGATGCAAAAATTATATTTCTAATGCGCTGGTTAAAAAAATCTGGCAAAATTGTAGTCGAAAGTATGAAGCTTATACATTACTTACCTAGGGCGGTTAAACAAAGAATGTCTCAGATCGCAGGTATTTGACGCCCGAGCGGAAGGCAAGGGCGATAAATATGCGCTCTGAGGCTTTCTTTATTACCGCCCGTGGTAAGTACAACATTTTACGTCTCTATCGAAAAATGTTGTACTTACCACGGGTAGTAAGAAAGAAAGCCTCAGAGCGCATATTTATCGCCCTTGCCTTCGGCTCGGGCGTCAAGTACCTGCGATCTGAGACATTCTTTGTTTAACCGCCCTAAGGTAAGTAATGTACTATAAATGAATTTATTTATTACACAGATGGGTGTAAATTAATAGTTTCGACTTACCAGTTTAAAGTTACCTTCCAACCCAATAATTAGGCCAGGAAAAAAAGACACTTTCGTTTTGTATAACATTTGGTCGTAAAACAATGCAATATGTTCAAGAAAAAAAAATCGTTTTTTTTATTCATAGTCCGGCCAGGAACTTTTTTAGCTTACCCATTGACGAATTATTTTTTAATGTACTAAACTCGATATAAAACAGTTTTCAACCATTAAACAGATGGGTGCAGATCGTGGCCTGTATTCATATCTTAAGGTTCATACATGTGATGGTGCAACAACTCGCATGCCAGTTTAATAATTTAGTATTATCTTATAAATGAGTATGACTAAGAGAACTATAACATTGCTGTGATTGATTGAATTCGTCACATGTATGAATGTATGTATGTAAATATTTTATTGTACACAAACTTAGAAAGGTTGAAAAACCCCCGACACTTTCATTTCAATGTTCAATATCACAAAAAAAACTGAACCAATTTTGTTGAAACGTAGCTAAGAACCATTTCGATCACATCAGCTTTCAAGTAAAAAACCACATTCAAATCATTTCAGTGTCAGCCTCCTCGATTCCCATGGTTTAATAAACAACTTAGTAGAAAAGAGGTAGTATCACTTGTTAGGCTACGGTCTGGACACATTCCGTCAAACAAATTTAAATTTTTGATGGGCATCTCGGACTCTCCCAACTGCCCTGAGTGCGATGTAGTAGAAGACGTCCAACATGTTTTGATGGAGTGTGTCCGCAACGAGGCTCAACGGCATGAGATGACGTACCTAATGTTAACAAATGTAGGTAGTTGTAATAGCATTCTGGCTTCGCCGTTGTCAGACGAGGCCAGAATGTTATGCAAACTATACTCTAAGGTATTGTAATAAACGTACGAATTTCATTACCTCTAAGACAAATTATATTAAAATTATTATGTATATTGATCTCGCTGATGGGGTTGGCATAGTCACTGCGTGACAAAACCCCTTTAATAAATAAATAAAGAAAAAAAATAAAAAAATAAAATCGGTCCATTCGCTTAAGGAGCTACAATGCCACAGACAGACGCACACACAGACACACAGACACACAGACATGTCAAACTTTTACACCCCTCTTTTTGCGTCGGGGGTAAAAAATACAGACAAATTATAATATTGATAATGGATATGGTGGTAGTCCGCAGCCCCGCAATGTCATGAAAATGGCAAACGAGTTATTTAAAGCACCTTGCAAATCCTCGTTTAGGCTATAAAATTAAATAGACGACTCCAAAGAGACAAACGGTAGAGGCATACATGTCCACTAGTAAGTAACCGCTTGTTTTCAGAACACTTTTGTGCTTATATACTCTTTGTAAGCATTCCCAACAATGCAGTTCAGAATATGCTTTTTAACCTTTTTCCCAAGGAAAAACTGCGGCGGTTCGAGTTTTCATGAAAGATACATTTTTTAGCTGGCCGCTTTAGCATTTTACCTGGAGCTGGCGGAGTCATTCATAAAATGAAAGTTACAATTTATGCTGAATAGGGTTTTATTTAAATGTAGCCGTTACGATATGAAAAGCAGTCAGATTGTTACGGAAATATTAAAGCGGTGAAATGATAAGTAGTTTATTTTTGAATGCAAACCTTACAATTACGGGTTTAGATTCATATATAATTATAACGAATTGCTTGTGAAACTTGGAGGAATCACACCAAATCTTCAATTTTGTTATTCATAACCATTTTATCCGCCAACAAACTGTCCTCAGTAAGTTAGTTATACTGGGCGTTTTCCGCAAGTCGACATCCATTGTGCCTATTTTGCGTGAAACGGCGGTGTGGCGCTACTCTAACCACCCCAGCTCGTTTAAAAAGTTGGTGAGTGCCTTGGTGTTGCTGACTGCGTCCCGTAGTTTGTTTGGAGAACCTAGGTGCTTCATTCTGTATACTTCTACCTCCTTGCAGTCCAGTAGTATATGTTTGGTCGTTTCTTCTGCCTCCATGCACGCTCTGCACATGGGGCCGTCTGTGATACCTAAGTTATAGAGGTGTCTGTTCAAGGTGTTATGTCCTGTTATTATACCCACTATCTTGCGCAGTTGGTTTCTATGTGTCCTTAGTAGTGTGGTTGTGAGTTTGTAGTCGCGTTTCGACATAATCTCTTTGGTCTGTCTGCATGTGTCTATCTCCTCCCAGTATCTTTGGTGTAGGTCTTTAGTGTGTTGGTCCAGTTGATTGTATATGTAGCTTTGTGGCAGGGGCAAGATTGGCTCTGTCCTCAGTTTGGCGGAACATATTTTGTTAAACAAGCGTTTAAGTTTTTGTAAGATAAATAAATACAGAAATAATTAATTAATTACTTACTGCGCTGGCTCGATGACCCAATGAGGATCTTGGCCT
Source organism: Epinotia brunnichana (assembly GCA_963854355.1). NCBI lineage: Eukaryota > Metazoa > Arthropoda > Insecta > Lepidoptera > Tortricidae > Epinotia > Epinotia brunnichana. The sequence continues at coordinate 23,745,729 of OY977950.1, read as the reverse complement.
CTGACCCAAGAGGACGCCACTCTACCCTTTTCTACGCCACCTGACGCCAGTTGGCTGTTCCAAGGGTGGTTAAACCTTAAAGATTATATTCATAACTTGCACTGTGTGTATCTAAAAGTAATATAAGTATTAGAGTTTTTCTTTCCAACCGTTTTTAGCCACTTACCGGTATCTGATTGAAATTTACTTGGTATCTTAAATTTACCGCTAAAAATATTAGGGGACCATCTTACAGAAACTGAACTAGCCCCATTAGTAATCTCAATAAGGCTTGTGTTATGGGTACTAGACGAGGATATATTTAAGAGGAATGCCTATCTGCGATTTTCCCATACAAACGCTCTCGACTGTTTCCTCCCTGGTTTCTTAACCTAGAGCAATGATTTTTTCAAATAACGTCAATATCATCAATCTATATGCCGCTATGTTTCGGTTTTTCGGATATTTTTATTTAAAAAAAACTTACAGCGCCTCAAAAATTCATTGAAATGGCTGCAAAAAAGGCGCAGTATACAAATATCGCAACAAATATCCAAAAAATCAAAACATAGCGGCGTAGAATATTTCTTCCTTTTGCAGTTTCCAAAATTTTATGATGATTGGTTGCGTTTTGGAGAAAGAAATAGTCGAGAGCGATACCTCATTTTTAAATTTTTTGGGTGGGAGTTTTTATTCGAGCTGCAGTTGTCCTTATCGCATAGACAGCTCCCGCCGCCCTCAACAGCGCGACAGAAACATTGTGTCAAAAATTTTATAAGTTGCTCAGCTAGGCATTGCTCTTAATAAATATAATTACTTATGTAAGTTTAGTGACAGCGCAATATCGTGGCACCACGAAGCTGATTTAATAATTGAGACAGAAGGTGGCAACTCCTTAATTAACCATGATTAAATCAACACACACACACACACTCACACACATTGCACACTTCATATAAAACAAGTGTCAAAGAGAAGCTTATGTTCTGTGTTTAATTATTTCTTTCGTAGTGGGCTCATAAAAAGCCAATAAAATATTTCCGGAGTGAGCGTAAATTAACGACATCAATTAACCCTTTGAAAGCTTATCACATACTTACAAGTACACTATGTAATACGATAGAAACTAATTAGTCTAGCCGACCATTAACTCGGCTGGATTGATCACTCGACCAAGAGGTCAATCATACTATATAAATTGCATACCAATTTTGAAAGTTGAATAAATAATATGAGACAATATTGCACAAATAAAATTGAGGTAAACACTCCCAGTCCTTGACACATTTAATCTTAATGCATATCAATAGAGGTGAAGTGTAGCTGTCAACTAGTAGGCGTTAAGATGTCGAACGTCGGGACGTTTATCTTAGCCTCATTGTAAGTTCAATACCATATATTTAATAGAAATTAATGCTTAAATACTAAGAAATCATCACACAACTATTTGCCATTACCTACCGGGATTTGAACCCAGAGGGATGCCTAATCACGTACCTTCATTAAGAACAATTCAACTTTAAACGACTTACATGACAGTCTGCTGCGTAGGCAGGGTCACTACCCCCAATGCAAAAACTGACGTTATACCTAAGTTTAGTGCGGATGCTGGATATGATAAGATAATCGTCACTTTCGCACCCGCATACTTCCCAGAAGGGGACGGATGTCTTAACCGCAGAGATAAGTGAGGGTTATTCCAACCGGTTACCACCAATTTATTACCAGTAGTAACATCTGGGATATTTTTTTCCATATTTTACCATTGGGAAAATGGGAATAGTAATTGATGGTAACTAAGTACTGAGTTTTTTTCCCCCAGTTAGCACTGAGTACTTTAGTGGTAAAAGATGGGAAAAAACCCAGATGTTACCGCTGGTAACAAAGTGGTGATAACAGGTGGGAGTGATCAAAATGCCGACCATCATACGCCCGTAGGTATGCAATATGACGAGTGGAATAGATCTCCAGTGCCCGTTCGGCCAACTTACACTATTTAACTTCACAAACTAACTAACGCTTCTACCACGTAAGGTCATAACTGACATACATTTACTATTACAAAACGCCCAATTGGAAATATGGATCTACGGAGACCAGATGATGCTTGCTAATATCGTGCATAATCATAATTAACGCTACTATTACGATAACTACAACTAAGTAATGCGAAATTGCTTATTAAGTAGGTTACAGGATTTCTGTAATTGGATAATCTATTAATCTAATAAGAATTCTGGTTATTGTCTGTTCATCATATCAGCCGAAAGACGTCCACTGCTGGATATAGGCCTCCCCCAAAGAGTGCCACAATGGCCGGTCCTGCGCCACCCGCATCCAGCGGACTCCCGCGACCTTTACCATGTCATTAGTCCACCTTGTAGGGGGTCTACCCACGCCGCGCCTTCCGGTACGTGGTCGCCACTCGAAAACCTTTCCGCCCCAACGGCCATCGGTTCTAAGTGCAATGTGCCGCGCCCACTGCCACTTTAGTTTAGCGATTCGGAGGTATTGTCTGTTATATATCCATAATTATTAATATTACAAATTCGAATGTGACTATGCATTGTCTCTTTGTCATCTTTTAAGCACATAAGCCGCAGTCTCGGAGTACTTTTTATCCCTCTAAATCGTCCATCCAACTCTTTTAAACTCTTTTCTGAAATAGAGGGTCACACACAGGCTGAAGCCAGTTAAAACGCACTGTTTGTACCTATACAATTATTATTGTTCATGGTAGGTACTTGAGAAGGTACAATCAGTAGGTATATGACATTCATTAAAGCGAGCGTTTATACACCGTGGCCGTGAATAACCCGAAAGATTTAAGCTAACGATACTAGAGCCTAATTAGAGTATATAAAGTTATGTAACATATAGTCCAAAAACTCATAATTAAGGAGATATTATTTATTTGAAACAAATCAAAAGTTAAAAAATCTTCAGTCTAAGTAACACACCCTAAAGGCTTGAGCATAACTTGACACTTCTTGTCATGGAACACAAGTCACGGCATTCGCCGTTCGTCGTATGATTTCGGAGCGATTCGTGAAGTGTTATGCTCGCTCTCTGTTCTTCAACTTGAGTTTCTCAACTAAAGAGTTGTTCACAAAGAAGCGGGCAATTAATAAGATTTAATTTGTACTGAAATAGTAATTTAATTAAGACACATAATTAGACCCATGTTGATACAACATTATTTACTTGTACAATTTCGCACCCGGGTCCTGAAGGGGAAGCAAGAATAAACACCGTGTTTCAACAAACAGACGCATGTATATTCTCCACACAAATCTCTCACAAATACAAAAAATGATTTACACCTTATAAAACTACGTTGAACAATCGTTACCTAGTTTGCGGATGTAACAGCGCCATCTACCGGCACATTGAGTAAATAAATTCCGATATGCGTTTCGTACATACCGCTCACCAAGGACAACATGTCCTTAATCATGACCGCTCACCGTGAAGGGTCTGAGTTATTAGGGTTTGACTGTATACAAAGCTACTCTATTTTCCAACAAACTGAAAAGAAGCTGGTGGCGGTGGCGGATCATTTCTTATACTAATGACGAAGTGACATAACATTCCTTAAATTGGAATAAAATTAAAATTAATTAGCTACCGGCAGTATACATAGTTTTGACGTCGGTCGCTTGATCAACGTATTTTTACACTTGATAGTTACCACTCTGGTCAGTTGATCTGAGCCAGGGTGTTTCTGAATGATTCTGCCGAAAAGCCACTTAGAAGGAGGGAGGTCATCCTCCTTCACCAAAACAATGTCCCCAACATTAGGTTCGGGGACTTGATGTGCCCACTTGTACCGTTGTAAATAATGAGTTAAGTATTCGTTTGACCAACGACGCCAAAAGTTTTGTAGCATACGCTGGGTCAGTTGCCACCGCTTAAGAGTACTAATATTCGATCGTTCATAGTTCATTTCTGGAACTGTAACTAGAGGCTCTCCTATCAGAAAATGACCCGGAAGGGTTTGGCTCATTTGGGTCGTTGGTTATAACTGAGATAGGCCGTGAATTCAAGCAGGCCTCGATCTGGCTGAGCAGAGTTCCCATTTCCTCATAGGTAAGCGTCGACTCTCCAATTACCCTTTTGATGTGGTATTTGGTGGACTTAATCCCTGCTTCCCATAATCCACCGAAGTTCGGGCTTTTAGGTGGGATGAAGTGCCACGTGGTACCAGTTGAAGCCAGACCTTCCGCTACTTCTTGGACCATAGCTGACTTCTCTGCGTTGAAAAGGTCCTTTAATTCTTTAGCAGCTCCGACGAAGTTTGTGCCGTTGTCGCTGTAAATTTCTAAGCATCGGCCACGTCTGGATGTGAATCTCTTGAAAGCTTCAAGAAATCCACGTGACGTAAGCTCGCTCACTACCTCTAGGTGTATGGCTTTGGTGACCATACAGATGAACAGGCACACATAGCCCTTGTATGAGTGATGTCCTCGGCCCTTTGATGTTCGTAAATGGATGGGTCCTGCATAATCAACTCCACTGCGGATAAAAGCTCTATCTGGAGTAACTCTAGCCGAAGGTAAGGCCCCCATCAATTGAGTTTGGGTCTTGGCTTTGTGACGGATGCAGCGCACACATTTGTGAATATGTTGTTTCACTAAGTCCTTTGCTCGTACTATCCAGTAAGCTGATTTTAAGTAGTTCAGCATAGCTCGCTGGTCGCCATGCAGAGTACGTTCATGCGCATCTGCCACAAACAACTTAGTCAGATGCGAGTCGTACGGCAATATAATGGGATGTTTAGCCACTTCTAACATTGAAGCGTTCTCCAATCGGCCGCCTACTCGCAACATACCGTTTTCAAGAAACGGTGTTAAAGAACGAATCTTAGAGGCCTTTGAACTAATGTACCCGTTTTTGTTGATTTCCTCTATTTCGTTCTTGAACTCAGCGTTTTGACACTTTTTGATGCAGGTCAGGGTTGCTGCATTCAACTCCCACTTTTGCAGATATCGGGCGTTGATTTGGTTCTTCTGTGGGCTATCTCGCTTTCTTAAAAGAGATTCAAGATTCGTATCATTGTTCTTAGGCTTTGAGTAATGAATGATCTGGTCGTGCAGAAGTTTAGGGCCAAACCTCCACAGGTCGTGTTCTTTTAACTCTGCTGGTTGCATCCCACGTGAAGCACAATCTGCCGGATTTTCTTTTGTAGGGACGTGAGCCCATTGCGCAGAATCCACGGTGGTTAAGATCTCGGATACCCTGTTAGCTACAAAGGTTTTCCAGCTGCTTGGGTGTTTATTGAGCCACGCAAGAACCACTGTGGAATCCGTCCACGCTCTTATGTTTGGTTTGGGTATTTTCATGACCTCTGCAACTTCGGCAAGCAATTTAGCCACAAGTACGGCCCCGCAAAGTTCCAATCTGGGTATGCTGACCTGTTTGACAGGTGCTACTCTTGTTTTGGCTGTGACTAAAGCTACATGTATGTTCCCAGTTGAGTCAACTGCTCGAAGATAAACGACAGCAGCGTAAGCGGCGTTTGATGCGTCGCAAAAACCGTGCAGTTCATGAAGTGTGTCATTAGCGTGCGTGTGGAGCCATCTTGGAATCTGGAAGTCTATAAGGTGAGCTAGCTGTTCACGGTAAGTTAACCAATCCTGTAATATGTCAGATGGCGGTTCTTCATCCCATCCGATTCCTGCTAACCATAGACGCTGGATAAACATTTTTGCGGTAATGACACATGGTGCTAACCATCCTAACGGGTCGAACAAACGTGAAACATCAGAAATTATTTTTCTTTTTGTTGCAGGTGGTGATAGCGGCGGCAGTTTCACCGAGTATTGAAATTCATCGTCATCACGGTTCCAGGTAAGTCCGAGTATTTTAGTTATGTTATCTGTCTTTATTTCCAGGTTGCTCGTTTCTTCTTCGTTTTCTAGGTTGTCTCTTTCTCTTCTATTGATCTGCTTTGACAATTCTTTCTTGTTGCTAGCCCATTTCTGCAGCACGAACCCTCCCTCATTCAATAAGCCTTTCATTTCATGGTACAGTTGTAGACCTTCTTCTTCGGACTGGCAACCGGTCATCAAATCGTCCATATCAAATTCTTTATGGACGCGTGGTGCAGCTATGGGATACTGTTCTCTGTGATCGCATGCTACCTGATTAAGTGCCTTTACTGCCAAGTAGGGCGCTGAAGCTGTTCCGAAAGTCACAGTCAGCAACTTGTAATCCTTGATTTCTTTTTCAGCGTTTTCGCGCCACACTATGCGCTGAAAGTCGGTGTCCTTGTTGGCTACTCTTACCATCCTGTACATTTTTACTATGTCCGCCACTAGACAGACGGGGAACCGCCTCCAACGCATAATGAGATGACGCAGTTCTGATTGCAAGGTAGGTCCTATCATGAGCTGATCGTTTAGTGATATCCCGTCATCATATTTACAGGAGGCATCAAACACGACTCTGACCTTGGTGGTGCTTTTGTCCTCGCGGATCACCGCATGATGAGGTAAGTAGATCGCTTCTTTCCTTTTGTGATCAGGTTGTGTCACGGGAACCATGTGACCGAGCTGTTCATACTCCTTTATTACTTCAGAGTATCGTGCTTTGAGAGTTGAATCTCTTTCAAATTTCCTTTCTAATGTGTGTAACCTTTTGACTGCTATCTCCCGTGAATTTCCTTTGCAGGTTGGATTGTCCCGAAACGGCAACTTCACCACGTACCTGCTCTCGGCGTCTCTCTTAGTCGTAGATGCAAAAAGATCTTCACACCTTTGATCTTCCTTTGTTAACAGCTTAGTGTGACCTGATGGCTCGGCTTCTATTTCCCAGAAACGTTTTAGCATGTCATCTTCATTAACGTGTACGTGTAAAACAGTTACGTTCTCGTGTACGCTCGCGGAGCCTACTGACCCAGATAAAATCCACCCGAGGATGGTGCACTGTGCTAATGGCGCTCCTTCTGGACCATTCAGCACTCCATCTCTTAGAATCTGGCTGTAAACTTCACTGCCTAGTAGTATATCTATTTTGTTGGGTTTACTATAGGTTGGATCTGCTAACGTGAGCTGCTGAAGCTCCAACCACTCTGGGACTACTACTTTTTCTCCAGGAAGATCGGTCGTGATCTTGTTCCAAACATAAGCTTTCAATACGATGTTGAAATTAGGATCGGGTATCGATTGAATCTTTAGTTGAACTTGATACTTAGGTGTCACCGTTAATTGGCATCCACCTAATCCGGAAAGTGACTTCTTTATGGGAATTTTCTTTATCCCCAAGGCTTGTACAACGGCTTCCGTCACAAATGAAGCCTGTGACCCTTGATCTATAAATGCTTGAATAACCTGATAGTCCCCTGTTTTAGACTCAGCCTTAATAAGCGCTGTGGGTAACAATACCTCACCTTGATCTACCCCTTTCGTAAAACAGCTGACTATCGGCGTGACCTCTTCCTTCTCTGTTGCGCTATGCGTGGCCTCCCCAGACCCAGTTTCAGCTGCCTGAACTACGCTCTTCGGATTGACAGTTGAAGTGGATACATCCTTAGGGTGAAGCATGGAGTGATGCTTTCTCTTACAAATTCTACAACAAGTAGCTTTTTGGCAAAATCTTACATAGTGGTTACCGCCGAGACAATTAAAGCAAATTTTATTTTTTGTAACAAACTCATGCCTGTTGACGTAATCCTCACCAGCAAACTTTTTACAGTAACACAGCTTGTGAGGCTCTGTACAAAATTCACACGCGAGTGAAGCAGCAGTTGCGACATGGAGTACATTTGGTTCGTTATGACTGCTACTACTACTATTGTACGACTTCCCGTAAGCAATTGGGGTCTTATTGGCGCTTCTCGGTTCCAGAAATTCTAGTGCTCTATATCTACTTGTTAAAAACTCTTTAAATTGGCTAAACGTAGGTAAAGCGTCTGAAGCCGAGTTAGTCGCCACGTTAAGTTCCCATTGCCTGCGCGATTCGGGGTCTATATTTAACGACAGCAAATAAATGACAATAATGTCCCACGTAGAAACATCAATGCCTAGATTCGACAGTGCACTTAAACAATCATTCGACGTGTCGATCAGATCCTTAAGGAACCCTGGGGACTCAGTCGTTGCACTCTTTTGACTTAACAATCGTTTAAGTATACAATGGGATAAATATTTTTTATTGTTATATCGTTGCTCTAATTGTGTCCAACACCTAGCATAATTTGTGTCAGAAACAGGTATGTTACGAAGCAACTGCTCCGCCTCTCCAGTTAGATAACTTTTCAAATACTGTAATTTCTGAACACTGTCTAAGGACTCGTTGTTGTGTATCATGGACACAAATAAATATCTGAACGTCGTCCACTCATGGTATTTCCCCGAGAAGCTAGGAATACATAACGTAGGAAGTTTCACTACACTTGGCCTAAATGAAGCGTTATCTTGACTGCCATTACCTCCTGCCTTACTAACCAACGAACTTGTATACTGAGCTAATCCGTCTTTTAATTCACATTTGTAATCAGTATACTCTTCCTCCGTTTTATCATATATATCTCGCGTAACATAGGACTTTGCTTTTAAAGCTGTAAGGTCGGCCGATCGCATTAAGTCCTTGTGGCCTTGTCTAAACTCGGACCAAAGCTGTTCTAAAGCTTCTACCTTACTCTCCAAGTAATGTTGTGTTATGCGCTCTTTAGGCGACTTTTTAAAGTTAACTCTGGCTTTAAAAATACGAGCACACAAGTCCTCCTGATAGATAAGTAACGCATCCATAATGTAAACAAACTAGCAGTCACATACAATTTTTAAAGACTAACTATTGTGACATGAACAAACACTTAGAATAATTTACAAGCCAATTCCTCAAAATTTTACAAGTGTTTGACAAAATATAACACTAGGGAATAATTGGGCATAGGTTCCCCGTTCCAATAGGAGTTCAGTTTTTATTCTAAGTTAATATACTAACTACAAATTATTCTATGTTACAATACAAGTTACTACTAAGGAGATTATTGAAAGTCCATATAAATTGCTGATGAAATTTTCTGAGTCGATGTAAATATGCTCTTGCACTAAAGTTCAAACTCGCGTGTCATATGAATTTAAAAGTACTCACGATTTGCACTCGCTCACCCACTCTCCACTGATATGTGACGTCACACTTCGCTGAACTTCCTCACGGCGCCGACTGTTGTCTGCTAGTCCCAGGCGGCACCACTTGCGCCTCCCGTATCCGTACTCTGGATGCTTCCAGCTACTCGTCGCTAGATGGCGCCACTCGCGCCGTTTGATGCACCAAGTATTGACTTGATTTCACAGGAAACCGCCAGCTACCCAACGCTAGATGGCGTTGGCAACCTCAGTTAGCTAGCCCGGCCTTTGAAGCAGCGAACCACTGCTAAGCACGGGACACGAAGTACCAAAAACGCCACTTCCAATGGCTAATAAACATACCCCGCAACGGAGGTAGCAAAACCGTAGCAATTGACAGTTTTATGTTAGGGTTGGCGATTACGATGAATCATTTAACTTACTTTATTGCACAGTCAGCAGCAGAAGTAGCTAAGCAGGCCGGGGTTTCAAAATGACCTACACACGACTTTATTCTTAAGAAATTAAGAGCGTGTAGGTCATTTTGAACACCCGGCCCGCCTAGCTATTCTGCTGCTGACTGTACGTATGATACAAAAGTATAGATATTTAAATTATTTACCATTGACGTCGGTAGATGTGGAGCGCTCGTTTTCGACTTTAAAATAGATTTACACAAGTAGGCGACGCAGTTTGACTACTTTGACTGCAATAAATTTAGAAAAAAATATGTTTATTTATTTTGAAGATCGATAGAACCTTGAATACTGTCGCCGCTACACCTCTGTCGGCATTTTTCATCAGTTGCAGCTAGGATCAATCACTTTGGTCAGAGAATAAGAAAAAAAATGGCTGCACAAGTCCTGGTTGAAAATACAAAAACTACAGAGAAAGTTAATTGTCAACGTCATATTTCTTGACACAAGGAAACTGATATTTAAATAAATCCCACCTAAAGTCAAAATAATTATTTAAAAAGATGTGTCAGGATTTAGTTCGACACTTATTTAAAAGAGAAACAGGCCAGCTATCTCATATGTGCGGATGTGGATCACAGCTTGTATACAATTCAAGATGATCAGCCTTTCGTTCATTACATTTATGCAAAAGGACGTCATAATACAGGAACATAGTTTGTTTCAAAATGATGTCGAGGTAAATGAGAGATATTTTAAATAATAAATTTGATGATTTCAATAAAATTGTACTTTATTTTGTTCCAAGTACCATACCTACATAGTAACAACCCTGACGTACATCTGCTACCGATTTGCTAGTTCGATTGCGGGGTATGCTAATAAAGCTATCCGATTCGAAGGACCATGTACATTTTCGCACCCGGGTCCTGAAGGGGAAGCAAGAATAAACACCGTGTTTCAACAAACAGACGCATGTATATTCTCCACACAAATCTCTCACAAATACAAAAAATGATTAACACCTTATAAAACTACGTTGAACAATCGTTACCTAGTTTGCGGATGTAACAGCGCCATCTACCGGCACATTGAGTAAATAAATTCCGATATGCGTTTCGTACATTACTCGTACTGTCGTCAAAAATACGTGGTTTAAATCTTTCGGGTTATTCACGGCCACGGTGTACCTATAAACTCAACATTATTTACCTAATGAATTACATGCAATTGGTTTCTAAATAAAGTTTTTAGTACGACATCAACTACCCCAATATACTATTATGTAATAAATAAATAATGTGTTTATTTTTTAATTTTATCCCATTGTAATAACTTTTGTACCTGCTCAAAAAGGATAAATAGGCATTAAATTATAAGTACTACAAGTAAAGAAACCATTAAGATCATGTAGGCCTTTGTTTAAAAAGATCGGCCTCTTACCGCTTCCCGCGCCGTAGTAGAAACAGTGGAAAGTATGTTATCTTCATACAAACGCACCGCGCGCGCCTTGTATGCGTGCTCCATAGTATCTATGCGTCGCCGCACGTACACTTGAACAAAATTTCGACCCGTTTCTCAGTGCGCCAGTTGGCACTGCACAAGGTTCGCGCATCACGGCTTTTTGGTACCGCTAAATGAATGAAAAATGTATGATAATCGTAAGAAAAATTTTAGCTGTGCGTTTGGGTGTCTAAATAATTCATCGATTCCAGTGTTGTCTCTGTTCAGAATGCATTATTTCCCGGTATTTGTTAAGAAAACCATTGTTGAACTTTATTGAATTACTGAATTAGTTATAAAGAGATGTGTTACCTTTGGCAAGGGCCGGGCTTTAAACTAATGATTTGGTTGACAGTACTATCAGTAAACTACCGTAGGTAATAGGTACTCGTGCTCATCACCGCCCCACCCCGCGCGTCTGCTGGCACCGCAACCACATAGGTATATATTAATCGTTAAAGGTTTGATCATCGTTTAGGTAAAACCGCACTCAAAAACCCTGAACCCAGACAACACAAGTAAAAAATACAACTTCCCGACCCTTGCCAATTTCTAGGCACTGAATAAAAATTTAGCTAAAAGTGACAAACCTGAAACAGGCAAGTACGGTAGGCATTTACGAGTATATCGCGGATTGGGCCGGAGATTGCCTGCTGCTCACTCTTTCTACATTGCCCGCACTTTACATCTAGTAAGTGTGTATGTTTGTCCATGAACATAAATCATTGTTTAGAAAAGCATGTGATACTGTTACCTGATGACTATTTCACGTAACGTCTAGTGAAACATGTGTATAAAGTTAATAATAAAATGCCTGGTGAATTTCGGTCTATGATCATTATTTTGTTTAATAATTTACTTTAAAAACAAAGCTTTAACCGACTTCAAATCAGTAGCCAAATTGCTTCAAGTTTGCCTATAAAATTTGAAGAGTTCCCTCGATTTCTCCAGGATACCATCATCAAAACTGGATTTTGGTGACAAAGGGACTAATCTGGAAGTACTATATGCTTTCAAACAAAGTTTTTTTTTTAAATCGGTTCACAAATTACGAAGATATCGCGTAACAAACAAACAAAAAACCGGCCAAGTGCGAGTCGGACTCGCGCACGAAGGGTTCCGTACCATTATTTATAAAATCGGCAATAAAATCACGTTTGTTGTCATTTTATTCTAATTTTTAACCGACTTCAAAAAAGGAGGAGGTTATATGTTCCACTGTATGTATTTTTTTTAATATTTGTTGTTATAGCGGCAACAGAAAAACATTATCTGTGAAAATTTCAACTGTCTAACTATCACGGTCATTGAGATACAGCCTGGTGACAGGCGGACAGACAGACGGACGGACAGCGGAGTCTTAGTAATAGGGTCCCGTTTACCCTGTGGGTACGGAACCCTAAAAAATACAGACGAATTGATAACCTCCTAATTTTTTGAAGTGGGTTAAAAAATGTTTAACCATATGTTAATAAGTCCAAATGAAGTATCTAAACACATAAAGCTACTTAAGGATAAAAAGGCCCTAGGGTTTGATCTAATAACAAAAGAGGTATTAAAAGAGCTACCAAAGAAGGCCCTAGTTCTTATTGCAACAATCTTCAATAGTATATTGAGAACAGGGTACTATCCTAGTCTATGGAAGGTCTCTCAAATACAAATGATGCAAAAGCCTGGTAAACCCATTAATGATGTAACATCCTACAGACCGATAAGCCTACTACCACTGTTTTCTAAGCTCTTCGAAAGAATACTTCTGGACCGACTCCTACCACTACTGACACAAAAAAACATAATCCCCGAGCACCAGTTTGGTTTCAGAGCACATCATGCCACTACTGAACAAGTCCACAGAGTCTGCAACATGATTAGAAAATCTTTGGAAGAGAAAGAATACTGTTCATCAGCCTTCCTCGACGTGCAACAGGCATTTGATAAGGTGTGGCATAAAGGGTTGTTGTACAAAATAAAGAGCCTCCTCCCCCACACTTACTACACACTGCTAGAATCTTATCTATACGAAAGAATATTCCAAGTAAAAGAGGGAGACTGTACCTCTACCTTCTTTGATATAAAAGCAGGGGTACCACAGGGATCCGTGTTAGGACCAGTGTTGTACGTACTCTACACATCCGACCTTCCAGAAGTTCCTGGAGTGATCACAGCAACTTTTGCTGATGACACTGCCATCCTTGCTAGCAGCAAAAACATACAGCAAGCATCAGAAAATCTCATAAGAGGCCTTGATGAGATTTGCAAATGGCAAAAGAAATGGCGCATAAAAGTCAGTGCACCTAAATCCACACATGTGACATTTGCATTACGACAAGGTGATTGCCCATCTGTCAAACTAGGTGACAATATACTTCCACACTCCAATGAAGTGAAATACCTTGGCATGCATTTAGACCGCAGACTAACATGGAGGAAGCACATAGAAACAAAGAGAAATCAGGCAAACCTTAGATATAAAGGACTGTACTGGTTACTCAACAGAAACTCGAAACTATCAACCGATAACAAATTGCTGATCTATAATGCAGTAATAAAACCTATTTGGACATACGGGATACAACTCTGGGGGTCAGCGAATATCTCAAACGTGAATATCATCCAACGCCTTCAGAATTGCATACTGAAAAGCTTATCAAATGCACCCTGGTTCATCACAAATGCAGAAGTCCACAAGTATCTGAACATGAACACTGTAAATGAGGAGTTCGAACGAAGCATCAAAAACTACAAGAATCGCCTGATAAGCCACCCAAACCAACTTGCAGTGAACCTGACCGTCCCAGATTACAACAAAAGACTAAAACGACGTGATATATTCGAACACAGCAGTGTGTTAATAACTGTCAAAATTTACACATCGAATTTTTGATATACATAGATTTATAGAATTCTTTTGCGTACAATTATGGTTAAACATGTAAACATATGTCATATTGCCATATTGCCAGGCAGCGTGACGGTAGGTGGACCAAAACGTTAACGAATTGGTGGCCAATTGCAGGAAAAAGAAGCGTTGGTCGTCCACCGCGGGTCATTTCTGGATGAGACTAGCACGGGACCGGGATGGGTGGCGTACGCGAAGAGAGGCTTATGCTCAGCAGTGGGTGATTACAGGCTGAAAATGATGATGATGATGATGTAAACATACATAATCGTCTACAACTTCGAGCGTAAAGTGTCCGATTGAAATGGGAGTTGGTACTACATGGACGTTTGACATGATCTTCGTCTTATCCATGTTCATCCTTAGACCAACTCGCTCGGAAGCTTTACTGAGGTCATCGAGCATAGTACTCAAGTCCTCCATGGTCTCAGCCAAGACTACTATATCATCAGCAAACCGAAGATGAGTTATGTACTCGCCGTTGATGTTGATGCCTAACCTTCTCCAGTCCACAGTCTTGAAAACGTCTTCAAGTGCAGCGCTGAACAGTTTTGGGGAAATAACATCCCCTTGTCTGACACCCCGCTGCAGTGGAATAGGCTTCGAGCTCTGATCCTGAAGTCGCACTGACAAAGTGGCGTTCTCGTACAAATACACTTCAGTACTTCGATATAGCGGCAGTCTCCCTTCCAGTAAGACGGTGTCGAACAACTTCTGAAGGGCCGTAAGGATCGGTTTTCCACCCGCCTTCAGGAGTTCGGCTGTAATTCCGTCTTCACCGGGTGCCTTGCTGTTCTTAAGCTGTTTCAGAGCCATTCTTATCTCTGACAGGCTGATGTCCGGGATGTCATCGGTATAGACTCGCTCGCTCGAAGTTGTAGACGATTATGTATACCTAGGACAGACTGTCCAGTTAGGTAGGTCCAACTTTGAGAAAGAGATCAATCGTCGAATCCGACTCGGCTGGGCAGCATTCGGGAAGCTACGGCACATCTTTTCGTCCATATTCCGCAGTGTCTCAAGACGAGAGTCTTTGACCAGTGTGTGTTGCCAGTGATGACATATGGCACGGAAACGTGGTCGCTTACTATGGGAGCTATAAATGGAGAGGGCTACTCGTATGCTGGGAGTTTCTCTGCGCGATCGCATCAGAAATGAGGGTATCCGTAGCAGAACCAAGGTAACCGATATAGCCCTCCGAATTGCTAAACTTAAGTGGCAGTGGGCGGGGCACATTGCACGTAGAACCGATGGCCGTTGGGGCGGAAAGGTTCTCGAGTGGCGACCACGTACCGGAAGGCGCGGCGTGGGTAGGCCCCCCCACAAGGTGGACTGATAACCTGGTAAAGGTCGCGGGAGTCCGCTGGATGCGGGTGGCGCAGGACCGGGCATTGTGGCACTCTTTGGGGG
Source organism: Epinotia brunnichana (assembly GCA_963854355.1). Taxonomy (NCBI): domain Eukaryota; kingdom Metazoa; phylum Arthropoda; class Insecta; order Lepidoptera; family Tortricidae; genus Epinotia; species Epinotia brunnichana. The sequence goes on along the minus strand of OY977950.1, from coordinate 23,730,451 downwards.
AGGCCTATGTCCAGCAGTGGACGTCTTTCGGCTCATATGATAAACATACCAATTAATCTGTAACACCTGTACCCGTTTATTGCAATTAAAGATTATTATTATTACAAGAAAAGCAATTAAGCAGTCACATAGCGTATTAATTTGAAATGGAACGAATCACAAACAAAAGACGCTCTCAAAATTGAATATTCATCCACGCATACGCTCCAAAAACCAACTCAAATTAACCGAAACTAAAACAAACACTCAACCGATATTTATTATCTGTTCCTGAACGGAATACTAAAGCATTTGCTAAAATAAAGACAAGAAGAAAACAATTGACCCAATAACGAAGGGACCGGGAGGCGGTCGGAAACAGAAACGAATGTTAAGCGTTGACTGCTAAACGGTCTCTAACACGAGATTTATTTGGCCGTCGGGCTTCGGCGCGGTCTCGCAATGATGTAGGGGCCCCGTTTGTGGCAGAAAATTTAGCGGAAAACCATTTTTAAATTTAAGTAAATAAATAAATATTAGGGGACAATTTTACATAAATCCAACTTGGTAAGCTTGTGTGCTTGTTGTGCTTATGGATGCTAGAAGATGATATATTTTATAGATATAAATACATAGAAAACCTCCAAGACTCGGACACATTCATGTTCATCACACTATTTATTTGCCCTTACCGGGATTCGAACTCAGGACCTTCAGCTTCGTAGGCAGCGTCACGACCCAATAGGCCAACCGGCCGTTTAACAACAATAATAATTATGATCTAAAATTAATGACCGATTCAAGTTACACGATTACACTTAATCCATTCAGTGCCAATCACGTCAGAGTTTTGCTACATATGGTCATTAATTCAATTCAATTCATTTATTCAGATTACTAAGATCCATTGTTTGTTACTAATATTAAGCTGCTACGGACTATGGCGTAGTAGTACAAGCGTAGCCTGGTGGCGGTAAGTGGGGTAGCAAAGAATATAAAATATTTAACGTAAGGAACGCTGCTCTGGTATAACCAAATGTTTAAATGATCTCGCCTGCGCATCCAAAACAATTGACAAAGTTTTCTGACCGCTCATCAGGATAGACTTTAAATAATTGTTGAGCTCAAAGCTCCTTGAACCGAGACTTTAATAATTGCAAATGCGGGGGTGATTGACAACGACCCAATGCTTTTAATTTCCAAACTTAATCCACAACAATAGAGGTAAACAAGACCTGTCAACTAATAGCCATTATTGTGTCAAATATTGTTCAAATTACACCTTAATAAACATTCATATTCTCGCCAAACTGTTACGTTCTAACTTTCTTTTTTTTTTGTTTAGGGGAGAAAATGCGTTACGCATACCACCCGGGTGCAGGGGTGACCCGAGTGGTTATGTGGGACTCGTCCCGTATGGGCTAATGAGACTCACGGTGTACCCACTAAAAACCCCCCCACTTGCCACCTCGCCGCCTTGTGGCGAAGTCACGGGAACGCTTGCGCACACATCCGCGACCCCGCCGGCGGCAGCCGCCCACAAGCGGCTCCTTCGTGGATGCCCGGGGGCCCTCCACGTGAGGCACGCCAGATGTTTTGGCGCGCCTGCCTCCTCGATCTCCACCTGTTCAGTAGCGGACCCCCCTGAGTCCGACCACGACTCGGCCGCAGAGGATTCCTCTTCCTCTGCGGTCCCACCAATGCCGCTTCAGCGGAACGGCCCCGCCAAGTTCGCAGGGGGTAGGGAGAGTGGCGCACCGTTATACCAACACGCCTCTCCCCCTGCGATCCCACCTCGGCCGCAGAAGATAGCGCGCGTGAGAACTTCTTCTGCGGTCCCTCCCCAACGCATCCTAAGCGGGCTTAGGCAAGCCCGCTAAGAGCGCCCTCCTCGGGCCAGCCGGCAGCCCAAACGGGCTGGCCCTGGGTGCCTCTTAGCTTCGCCGTGGGTGTCCAGTCCACGGTTACTAAGCCCCCCCGCCCCGACAAGGCGAGCACTCTCGGGGGGGTGTTACGTTCTACCTTACCTTAACCTTATTCTTATTTAAAATCGCTTTCACTTGCACCAAACATAAGAGTTCATCGGCCACACTGAATGTTTTACTGTTGACATGGCGAAACAAATCATACCGAGGAAAATGTAACTGAAAGGATTTTTCAGGCTTCGTGGACCGTACTTTCAGTTCACCTCTGCATGGCTGAGCCTTGACCTAAATAGAAACATCGGAAAAAATCTTTCCTTCAAGGACTTTACGCTTCTGTAGGCAGTACATAAATAATATAGCAGATTTTGACATGTTTATGTTTTAACTTGTTGTAACAAAGTGTATTTTACTTTGTGTTGGGTGTGTATGTAAAGCTACTTCAACATGGGCCCTATTCTACCGTTCATTAATAGACTGGGATCGGCTTTATATTAACGCGGTCACTGCTACTTGCGTCAAACCTGAGCTCTGACAGAAAACTGATTTGAATTCAATAACTTTAAGTTGAATAGAACCCTTGAGTTCAAATCATAAAAACTGTTGTAAAATTTCATAATTTAATATGATTTCTGATAAAAAAAAGTTGAAGGACAATTGATTAAACACGCATTTTATGCTTTCTTGTGTTGTGCAAGAAACAGATTATGTCGCGCTTGTCGCTCACCGAGAAAGGACAAACCCGTGTCAGAAGGAGAGCGCGGAACAAATGCCAATTAGATTTCAAGGCAACAAATTTTGATTCCCAGTAAACATTTAGAGCTAAAACGGCACAGATATACATAGGTACCTAAAACGGTAATAAAGTTTTATGGCAGCCAAAAGACGGGAAAACTCATAAACAACAGTAAGTAAGATGTCGTCTCTACACAATCTTTGTAAAGTCTGATACCTGTCTCGCAGAGTTAGACTTGAAATTATCTGGGATGGCAGACAAACAACTAATCTATATTCTGATACATCTGGCTGGCCTAGTTTTTGTAGACTACATTACCTCAGTTTTACGAGCTATAATCAGACATCGTAAACTTGTAGCATTTTCAGTTGATTATTACGTTGTTGTTCAAATCCGCATTGATAATTCAATTCTATTAACTAATTTGAGTTAAAAGTGCTAATATTTAACTAGACAAACCACATCGATGGAAACTGTTGACACCGATTCTATTCACCACTGTTGATCAATGAAAATGGTACATTTGCGAGGTCCGGATATAACGACTTGTTAGATACAGATAGCCAAAGATCATTTATTACCTAACCTTGTAACTGTATGTACATAAAAAAAAAACAGTATTTCTTTTAAACGCCAATGTTTAGAATAAAGGTCATTTAAGGGAAATGCAGAAGAATTTTTTCACACCGCCACCTACAAATGTTATTTTTCCTTATCAGGAAATCATTTCTAATGTGTATTAACATAGGTGTGCTTGTAGGTACTTAGTTTTAGACGTTAAATTTATTAAACGCAGCACAACGTCAGTTAGGGGTCAAGGAAGTTAATGAAGTTTTTGCAAAGAGGTTATATCGATATAATCCTTTCATACTCCTGGGACCCAAACACAGATTTAAAATATGACGCCTCTCCGTCATCTCATAGGAATATCGTCACTGTAAACGTCTGGGTAGGTACCTAGTTAAATATTTAGCTAGTGTACCTACAGATAACAGTGTACAACGTTAAGGGAAAATCTAGAATGTAGTTATCTTATAACATTTTACTAACAGTAAGAATCGCAAATCACCTAGTTATTAAAACATAAAAAGGTTAGAAGTTAAGAAAGAATACCTTGTAATCCAACAAACTGTTGAAGTTCCGAATAATAATTCTTTGCATTTCGCCTTTGGGGAAATCTCTTCGTACGCCGTTATAATAAACGTGAAAAATGCCTGAGAAATGTGCTTTAAAATTTCAAAAGCTGTCAGAGGCGATTATCCTTGGCAGTGCATTTGATATTAAACTTTATTTTTGAGGTCACTGTTACATACAATGATCTAAAAAGTAAGAATATAATTCTAGAGTGAATATATATTCTAGTCTGACATAAATAAATCTAGTCCCAAACCAAGCATACCATGATAAGGTACTGGACGGCGATGATCGTACATAAATTAATATGCAAATAATTAAATAAGCACGTAGAACACAACGCAACGACATTTAATGCTGAGAATAGATATCTACAAATATATTCCGGAATTCAAACTCTGGACCACGGGCTTCGCACAATTATCCGACACACCTAACTATTTATAATTAAATACCTTACTATTTCGCTGCTTCTTACGAAATTTTAAGAATCTCGTTGTAGCTCTGGGTCAAAATAACAAAAAAAGTTCACGACGTTCTTAGTTGTGGGCAATCATCGTTTAAGTCACGTCACAACGTTTACGATGCATCAGCATATTTTTAGCACTGGTATGGTAGGTTCTTTATTCGTAGTAGGTACTTGAAAAATAACCCAACTACGAGTAAATAGGTACTTTGCTAAAGTTTTGTGTGGCTACCGGCAAAAGCTATTCCTTTTTAAAATATCACCAGAACGATCGCCGAATAAATTCCCCGCTTGATCGATTGAGTGTCGATATACCGACTGTGTCAACAAAATGGCCACGCCGAGCGCTTTCAACGTATTTTAAGCAGATATTACGTCAGTTTACGGGACGTTTACTACGTTTATTTATTGGTGTTCAAATTTTCCTGTGAGCAGTAAACTGCAATGTGATTTAAGAGACTTTCAGATTTGTAAAATGTTGGCATCAATGTTGTAATGTATTTAATTGCATTTTTATATTACATGTTTTAGATTATAGGACCCTATTTTTAGGGCGCATCAAATCAATTGAAATCTTAATTGTTTGCTAATATTATAACTGAATCTAAAAATGTACCAATAATTTTAAAGAGGTAAAGTTTGTGTTTGTAGCTTTGTGAATTTGTGAGGTAATCTCTAGAACTACTCATGCGACTTGAAAAAAAAACCAGTAGGTACTTACATATAAAAAATATCACCTCATGACAAAACAAACATAGGTACCGAGCTAAAATATATATATGTCGACGGACCAGGTTTTTGAATAAAAATACCCCATTCAAATCGGTCCATCCATTTCTGACCTACGACGCCACTGTACGACATACGGATGCACAGATAGATAGGTATTTTCGTGATAGATACGAAATGGATCTTCGGGATAGACGTAGACTAATTTTATTCCCGGATTTTCTTGCGTACGCTCGCTAGTACTTATTCCCGGTATATTGCAACATCAATTTAATACCTCACTTATATTATTCTAATTGGCATAAGCACTCCCATTTCGACGTCCTCTTAATAAAACAAGTGTGTTTACTCACTACGTCACTGCACTTATTACCTTATTGAATGAAACACTTTCTTGACAACTTAATACTCATATAATTCGGATTTTGAAGGGAGCCTTATACAATCTACGAGAGAACAACGATAGCGCGTTTCACGGGTGTAAGCGCCATCTACCATGCAATTGGTGCACTATAAAATGTAAACAACTACTCGTAAAACATTGTACTTTAAACATTATCGGCGCCCAAGGACGAATTGTCCTTACAAAGGTCCGAGTAAGTAGAGAAAAACAGACTTAGTTTTACTCGTACTAGTGAAACTCTACATGAATCTGTAAACTCAAAGTTTAAATACACAGTAAACTCAATAAACTGACTTCTTGAGAAGACAAAACCAACAAAAACAAAACTTTCATATCAGATCATAGCTAAGAATCTAAAGGCAGAGGGCAAATTTTGGCAATAGGTCTTCGAAAAGTACCATTTTCATATTTTAAAGTAACAACTCTTGTCAAACCATCTCTACCAGGATGCTTATCTATTATTCGACCTAACAACCACTTTCCGGGAGGGAGTCTTTCATCCTTGACTAGAACTACCGTTCCGATATCAGGATCTGCATTTTTTACATTCCATTTGTATCTATTCTGGAGAGTAGTTAAATACTCTGAGCTCCAACGCACCCAAAGCGATTGCAACATCTTTTGGAGTAATTGCCAGCGATCTAAACGAGATACTGGTACGGTTGCGAGACTTTCTTCCGGAATAGTGATAGGAGCTTCACCTATAAGAAAATGTCCGGGCGTAATTGGAGAAGCATCATCAATCGTACTACTGATTGAAGTTAACGGCCGCGAATTTACACAAGACTCGACTTGAGTCAACAGAGTAGTATACTCTTCAAATGTGAGTAAAGTCTGCCCTATGACACGCTTTAAATGGGCTTTAATCGACTTCACGCCGGCTTCCCAGAGTCCACCAAAGTGTGGAGAGCCAGGAGGAATAAAATGCCATGTAGTTTGGTCATTTGCGAGAACCTCAGATATTTCTCCTACTACTTCTGAGTTTCTATTTTTAAACATAGTGTCAAGCTCCTTTGAGGCTCCTATAAAGTTAGTACCACAGTCACTCCACAGATCACTACAATGACCGCGTCTGGAAGTAAATCGCCGAAATGCGGCAATAAAAGCAGCCGTGGACAAGTCACTCACAAGCTCCAAGTGAATGGCCTTGGTTACGGTGCAAACAAATAAAGCAATATAGGCTTTGCATATACGTTTACATCTGCCTGGGTACATTTTTAACTGAATAGGACCCGCAAAATCAACTCCACTTTTACGAAATGGCTTATCGGGTGTGACTCTACACGTAGGCAACTGACCCATCAATTGATTAATCGGTGCTGCAGATTGCTTGAAGCAAGGAATGCATTTGTGAATAACCTTTTTAACCAAATTCTTGGCACCGATTATCCAATATTTACAGCGGATACCATTTAAAGTCAGTTGAGGACCTCCGTGCAAACAATGAACATGAGCATTATTTACAATTAGGACAGCTAAGTGGCATTTCGAGACCAATACGACAGGTGACTTAGTGTCGAAGTGCACTTTAGCATTGCGTATACGTCCTGTAACTCGTAAGATACCATTTTCATCAATGTAGGGGGTAAGAAAAGTTAATTCACTCGATTTTGGAAACCTTTGGCCTTTTCTCAGCATTTGTAATTCTTCCTGAAACCAAAATCCTTGAGAGAGTCGAATACAAATGTTTGTTGCATATCTCAGTTCACTAACTGTCAGATGCTGAGGAAAAGTCTCAGGTGGTGTCTGATTACGCTTAGTCTCAATACGTGCCTTACACAATTTCACAAATCGCATGAGATAAGCTGTAACACGAATCAATTTTGTCAGAGTAGAATATCTAGCCAAATATGTGAGTCGATCATCACTCTCATTCGATACACCACTTTGTAATGCAATTAATTTACTATCATTTCCTTTCGACTTTTCTTTGACTTCTAATTGTGTTGTTGGTATGTCAAGAGAGAGCGAGCGATATCCTTCAAATTCATTATCTTGGTGAAGCATAGCTGGTCCATGCCACCACAAATCGCAGTCTTTGAATAAGTCAGGACGAATGCCTCGCGAAGCAACGTCTGCAGGGTTATCTGCCGATTTGACGTGGTGCCACCGTCCGCTACTTACACTATTCACAATTTCAGTAACACGATTTGCTACATAAGTCTTCCAAGTATTTGGAGTTCGTCGAAGCCAAGCTAAGACAATCATTGAATCTGTCCACGCAAATACAGACTCCTCAGGAAGTTGAAGACTATGTTGCACATCCTTGAGTAATTTCGAGAGTAGAACCGCGCCACACAGTTCCAAACGGGGCACAGTAACCTGCTTCACTGGTGCCACCCTAGTTTTGGCAATAATCAGAGATACATGGATCCCGTGGGGCGTGATAACTCGTAAATAGACTACAGCTGCGTAAGCTAAACAAGAGGCATCGCTGAAGCCGTGAATTTCCACTCTTTCATTGCCCTGGAATTGTGTGTGAACCCAACGATCTAAGTACAAGGTCGGCATGTTACAGAGCTGGTCTCTATAACTTGACCACTCGGTAGCAAGTTCGAGAGGAAGTTCATCGGTCCAACTAATACCACTCAACCATAGTTTCTGCAAAAACATTTTAGCAGTAATAATCACAGGTCCTAAAAAACCTAAAGGGTCAAATGCTTTTGCAATATCCGACAGTACTGACGTTTTGGTGAAGCGCTCGGTGAGTTTCGAAATATCTAACTTTATCTCAAAGACATCTTGATGTGAGTTCCATCTAATTCCTAAAGCCTTAATAGTGTCATCAAGCTTGATGTCGACACTTGGTTGACTTGTCTTTTGCGCATCAGGAACCTGTATCAATACGTCAGGACTGTTAGACGCCCATTTGTGCATTTCAAATTTACCTTTAGCCATGACTTGTGTAATACGACTCTGTGACTTAGCAGCCTCTTTCACGTCATTCGCACCTGTGAGTAAGTCATCCATATAAAAATCGTTACTGATGACATCTACCAAATCGGGAAATTCGCCTTTTTCGTCTTGTGCAAGCTGTTTAAGTGTGCGAATGGCGAGAAATGGCGCACACGACGTGCCATACGTTACGGTCAGTAAACGCTTCTCGATAATGTCATCGTGAGGAGAAGAGCGCCACAAAATGCGCTGATAGTCGACGTCTTCTTTGGCGACGAGTATTTGGCGATACATTTGTTTCACATCTGCGAGTAGACAAATCTTGTGAGTACGCCATCGAACAACCAAATCGCGCAGGTCTTGCAAGAGTGATGGGCCAACAAGTAGCTCGTCGTTTAGTGATGAGCCATCTGACGGCTGTGCAGTCCCATCAAAAACAACTCTGAGCTTCGTTGTAGTGCTGGATTCTCGAATCACCGCGTGATGAGGGAGATGGTAGACTTTGTGAGTTGGCACATGTTGTGGGTCTACATCTTCCAAGTGGTTGAACTTTTGGTACTGTTCGATGAAGTCCGAATAATCCTTCCGAAATTTCGGCTGGTGTGCAAATCTCTTTTCCATGTGCTTCAGTCTTTGTACAGCAATTTGTCTCGAGTTGCCCAAATTGTCTTCGTGGTTGTCTTTAAAAGGTAAGCGTACCACGTAACGACCATCTTCTTGTCTGGTGTGTGTCTTCTTATAGTGCTCTTCGCATTGTGTCTCGAGAAGTGTTTGTGGTTTCTCATGTGGCTTATATTCTTCAGTCTCCCAGAATTTGCGCAAAAGTTGATCTACCTCGATGAGTGCATTATTTACTGTTATGTTGTGAGGTGGCAGATCGTTCGGTGATTTCGTTGCTCCAGAGACTAACCATCCCAGTCTGGAGTTTTGTGCAAGGAGAGTGTCATATTTGTGAAGTCCTTTCAGTAGAATACAAGAGTAGACATCGGCGCCCAGTAGAACGTCAATAGGTCCCGGTCGATGCATGTGAGGATCTGCTAATTGCAATTGGGACAAGGCAGGCCATTGTGTGATGTCAAACTCTTTAGTGGGTAACAATGGTGTCAACTTCGAAAGTACGTGAGCGTTAACTTGCATTACGTGGTGAGTTTCCATCGGTGAGTAAATATCTAAGTTAACGACGTGTCGTGCCTGTACAGCGTGATTCCCGATGCCTGTTACATTAGCTGACTGTGGTGTCTTCTTCAGTCGCAGTAATTGCACTGCCGACTCCGTAATGAAGGTAGCTTGTGAACCTTGGTCAACTAAGGCTCTAAGGTGCACGAGAGAACCACTGATATCCATCACTCTAATCTGTGCTGTAGCCAGAATGACTTGGTTGTCGCTTAGTAGAACCTTTAGACTTGTGAGTTGCGAAGATTGTGGGTCATCAGGTTCTGTGGGTGTCTCCGTTGTAAGCGGCTTCGTTGTTATGGTCTGGTTGTGCAAGAGCGTATGGTGTTTGCGGTTACAGGTTCTACATGTTGTGACTTGTCTACAATTCCGTATGGAATGTCCTTTGACAAGGCAATTGAAGCATAAGTTGTTGTTTCGAACAAATTCTTTGCGTTGGTCTACGTCGAGTTGTGCGAATTCGGTGCAGTGACAGATGTAGTGACTTTTCTTACAATATGAGCATTCCGTATCAATTTCTGTGGCGAAAGATCTGAAATTCTTTATTTTAGGTGTAATAGCTGGTTGTTGTAACGTAAACTCCTTCTTTTCTTTCTTTTGTGTTGCTTGTACCATCTCCATAGCTCTGAATCGTCCTTCCAAGTATGAGGTGAGATTCTTATAAGTGGGTAACTCCGTCGAAGAACCAAGTGACTGCTCCCAAGCTTTGTGAGTTTCATTATCTAACTTCGATACCACAATATGCACGATAATGGAATCCCAAGTAGTCGTGTCTATTTTCAAATTTGAGAGACTACTGAGACACTGATTTGTAGTATCAAGCAGATCCTTGAGGCCTTTAGAGCATTCGTATGTGAGTTTCTTTTGATTGAGCAAACGATTCAGTATGGTATTAGCTATCACTCTATCGTTACTATAGCGGCTGACTAAGGCGTTCCAAGCCTTACTATAGTTGGCAGCTGTGATTTCGAAATGACGGACGACTTGTTCTGCTTCACCTTTCAAGCTCGATCTCAAATAATGATGCTTGTGTATATCACTCAGTCCCTGCTCATTGTGGATCATCGAAAGAAACAAATCCTTGAAATGCATCCATTCTTGATAATCGCCTGAGAATGTGGGGATATGTATAGGTGGTAACTTGCTATGCGTGACAGTTTGAGATGCTTGAGGTGCATGAGGTGAGCCAACTTCTTGTTTTGTGACAGATTCCGTCAATTCCAATAAACCAGTCTTGAAGTCCATATACAAATCTTCAACATCATTGTAGAGTGCCTTTAATTCCCTTTTCTCGTCTAATTTCTCTGCAGTTTTTAGGAATTCTCGATGTTGAGAAACAAATTGTGTCCAATACTCTTCAAGTGACTCTATCCGTATCTTCAAGTAGCTTGCAGAGTATCGCGATGGTGATGTTTTCTTGAAGTTAGTTTGAAGTCTTTTAATCTGACTAAAAAGCTCTTCTTGTGATGCTATGTTCTCCATTGTAGTTAAAATTCGATAAGTGATGATTAGATTTCAAAGTTTTTATTTTCAGCAAAATTTATTCTAAGTCGCTGAAGATATAAATTTTCAAAGTAATTTTGAACTGAAATTACGCTAAGTCCCAGAATTCACAAATTGTACTAAGTCCAAACTTGACGCGAATTTTCTAAGTTAAATTTTCACCGGTTTTTTTCTATGTCCTAGAATCACGAAATTGCACTAAGTTAATAATTCCGCGAAATATTCTAAGTGTTTGTTACCGCGAAAATCGACTAAGTCTTTGACACATCACTTTTTTCCACTTTCACTGTACTCACGATTATCCTTGGTTCGAAGGGCCAATGTTTACTCACTACGTCACTGCACTTATTACCTTATTGAATGAAACACTTTCTTGACAACTTAATACTCATATAATTCGGATTTTGAAGGGAGCCTTATACAATCTACGAGAGAACAACGATAGCGCGTTTCACGGGTGTAAGCGCCATCTACCATGCAATTGGTGCACTATAAAATGTAAACAACTACTCGTAAAACATTGTACTTTAAACAAAGTGCGAGTGCACTTGAGTGTTATTGAGTGGTATGTCGTGTCGTGGAGACAACTTCGTCGTCTTGGATGGATGGTTAAATTGTCATTCAATTGCTTACATTAAATTATTCATGCAAGTTTTTCTGTTTCGCAATGATTCATCATCTTCCTAGCGTTATTTGCCTACGGTTGTGCCTTAAAGTTGCCCGGCGTCCGCTTTGAAACCTTAACACCCCTGAAGTTGCAAGCGTCCATAGGCTTCGGTGACCGCTTTTCAGACCGTTTCAGACCGTAGTTTGCGGCCGTCATTGTATTAAAAGAAACTGAAACGCCCAGACTGAATTTATTATTTTAAGCAAAATTCGAAGAACCATGGCCCATGGAAGTAATTTTTAACCGACTTCAAAAAAGGAGGAGGTTCTCAATTCATCTGTTTTTTTTGTGTGTTTGTTACGCGATAACTCGGTAATTTATGAACCGATTTGAATTTTTTTTTCTTTGTTTGGAAGAATATACTTCCAGATTGGTCCCGTTTTCACCAAAATCCAGTTCTGATGATGGGATCCTGGAGAAATTGAGGGAACTCTTCAAATTTTATAGGCAAACTTGCTGCATTTTGGCTACTGATTTGAAGTCGGTTAAGACTTTGTTTTGAAAAGTAAATTATAATAAATTAAATACAGATTTGACATTGTTGCAGTCCCTGTTTTTTATGAAAAGAACTAGTACAACAAATACGAGCAATGTCATTGCCTTCTTTGTTATGTTTATAAATAATGAAGACCGAAACATTGTTTTTTTTAATCCGTCAGTTATTGCAAAAAAAACCACGGAAAAAGCAATTATTCGATCATGAACAAACTGTGTTTTATTTACATTTTGTATTGGGATTTAGGTTGTAGGTATTTTTTCAGTGTAAAATAAAAATGCGTTAAACATTATAACGTCAAAGCGATACTATAAATAAATCTACAATTTATCGACCGCAAGCTATGATTTAAGCCCTCAAAAACAAACACCATTTCTTGGCAACCACGTCCACCATTTTGTTTCGTAAACGAGCACTTAAGTGCAGCTCATTGAGTGCGATATCGTGTCTTGGGACCAAATTGCTTTGTCTCTCTAAACGTATCATTACCGTATTTGTTGCTGGGAGTTCACTTCCGTGATTCAATTGTTTTATTTCTATTTACGGATAGTGACACGATGGTGATAACCGAGGCGCGATGCCAGTCTTTATGAAAGAGTACATCCCTAGGACATTGATTTTGTTCCAGCAGGTCGATCACGTAACGCATTACTACGTACGTTAGTTAGATCTAAATGTAAATTGTTATTTGGAAAAATGACAGTTATAAATAAAATGAAGTAAATAATTTAGAAACCGTAACGAAATCACAATTTTTAACCCCCACTGGTGCGGTGCATTCAAGTGTGTTAAGTGCAATGCCGTGTAGTGCAAACTAAATGGCTCTATCGTGCCAAACGCACCATTAACGTATTAGTTTCGACGAGCTCATTTTCTAGATCCAGTCGTTGGGTTCTAATTGTGTTTAAGATCCGGTTTCTTATTACTGTTCGATGGAATCTAAGTCAAAACTAATCTATGCGGTTCAAGTACCATTTGGATTGCATTTGCAGATAACTTTACTCAATGCCAATTTTAGAATTGCTAGCTACTTAATGTAAAATCTACGAAATAGTTATTTTCAACACACCTGCTCGTAAAGTAGGTCTTATTACAGCGTATTTACACTGATAATGCAGAATATTACCCATGCCGTGCCTTTTACATTACATTATCGCAATAGTGCCTTTTCATTACATATCTTTTTAAATATTAGCAAAATAATGCAGAATATTACCCATGCCGTGACTTTTACATTACATTATCGCACTAGTGCCTTTTCATTACATATCTTTTAACATTTTCATTTTTTTTTTTTTTTGTTTTTCCTCGCAAATGTGTTGAAAAACGTCGTATGAAACACGTGAGCATTGGTCATTACACTTCTCGTCTCCATTAAGCCTTCGCCTTCGGCTCAGGCTTAAAAACCGACTCGAGTGTAATGACCAACTTAGCACACTTGTATCATAATGTACTATTGTGCAACAAGAGAGCAAAATGTATTATTGCTGCGAGTGCTGAGACACAAATACTTTGCTCTCGAGTAACACATACAACTTTTCACCTCAACAGTGAGAACATATTTTACACACAAATAAATATTAATAAGCTTTTACGTACCTTCCTATTATTTAATGAATATTCAGGAAGAAAACTTGTTTTGGCGTTCTTTACTGCTTGTTTTAACTCCCCAGTGCGGCTAAAATGTACCTACTAGAAGCACGCGAGAGCGCGGGGCGAGACAAAAGGCGCAACAAACCAATAGTATTTTTCACAATCGTGTTACTTATAATAGAGAGCTTTTTAGTCGAGTACCGTGTTTAGGCCACGAAGCTTGCTGAGTGGCCTAAGAAAGGTACGAGATTAAAAAGCTTGATTATAACACTATTGTGAACAATACTTTTTGTACGAGTTCATTAAAATTAATTTTCTACGAGTCAACTGAACTAATTAAACAAACTCGATACTTTTGAAACGAAGTGCAGCTCATCGCTCGTACGCTTGTTGATATCTTAAAAGACATCAACGAGCGTACGACATCAAAGCGATTCTATTGGTCCAATTCATTACAGTTCAGTAAAGCAGCCACGTGATTGGTCGAATTTATTTTAGTTGTCTGGAGCGTATCGAAAAGTAGTTATTTCGATTGTTTCGACAGTAACATGGACTACAACTATGAAAAGAGTGACGTTGCAGTATTCTCTATGAAATCTTAATACAAATATTTTAATCGTCGAGTACAAAAAACATATTTTAGTAGGTAATCTACACGAGTCTCGTGTGACACTAACACAACACAAAATACTAACCGTATTATTTGTTAAAATACTGTCACTCGGATTCTCACTAGCTATTTTTGAATTTCACTTTTCACCACTAATGTCCTGTTTCGCTTTCACTCACCAAAAACAGGGGCGGTAACCACTCTGTGATTCCGTCGCGCCGCTACAAGTACACGCCGGCGGCCGCCAAATTGGCGGCCCATTAGTAGCTGCCGCGTGTTGGTACGAGACGCTCGCACGGGTCGCAGCGCGTTGCATGCGATAGAAAGAGATGGCCACATTTAGGCACGTTTGCCGTACCTAAACAGGGAATTTGTTAACAGAGAACCTTCTGTACGTAGTACTATTACTTATTCTGTGACAAAAACTAGCAGTACCTATTGTTATTTCAATAGGTACTGCCTTCTTCACTAGTTTCACTATATTTCTTAATTGGATAAATAATTAATTTAGCCTAGTCTTTTTTATGTTTAAAACTAATATCAATTGCGCAAGAATGAAGAAAAATATATCGAATAAAATATAAAACATTTTAATTAATAGCGCGCACAATTTTTTAAGGGGCGGGGCGCCCGGGTGCGTTCGGATATTTGTATCTGTGGTATAAGTTCTTGGAAATGAAGATTGTTAAAATTGGAATCATTAATAAACTTGGTCAGCGTAAGAAAATGTATGTTTACCAATTTAAGCAAAATGGACTTTATTCTGAGATATTTCATGTTTTTCTTCTTAAATATATAATATTACTGTGGGAAATGGAACGTAAGTGAGTGAAAGGGACAGAAAGAGCGAGATAGAGAGAGTATTGTAAGATGGCGGTTACCGTTTAAAACGTGAAAATGTAGTTCCGAGTAAATTATAATAAATAATTGTTTAAAGAAAGACTAGTTTCACTCTGGATATATCCCATACTACAATTTTTGGGGGCTCGTCCGGGATGTCCTCAGAGTGAATGAAGACGACAAATACGACGATTACGACGTGAAATAAGATTTGATTTACGACGAGGCGACCATAGCGTCCCATGACAGAAGAGAAGACGATCGGAAGAATTGAAGGCGAACAAAACCACGACGACGACGTGTTTTTTCAAGACGACACGACGTATCTTTTAAAGAGAATATTACAATTTCACGACGAAGACGACTACGCAAGCGACGACGACGACATGCCTGATCCTCCTACGAATGCAGACGGCGGTAACAAGAATGGCGGCTCAAGTTTTCTGGCAGCAGCAAACGTGTTCTTCGACGGTGGCATCACTCAGTTCGACGGCGAAGACAAGACATACACTTCGACAAAATGGGCTCAAGATATCGAGGATAACGCGGATGTGTTTGTTTGGACTCCTCAACAAAAGTTGGTAATTGCGCGCAGATCCTTGTGCGGCACGGCGGCCTTGTGGCTGAAGTCTGAAAAGTCTTTAAGACTTATGAAGAGCTCAAACATGCGCTACAGAAGGAGTTTCCAGATGCCGTTAATTGTAAAGAAATGCATGAGTTAATGGCAGCGACAAAGAAGTCTAAAGATGAGAGTTGCTATCAGTATATGTTACGTATGAAAGAATTGGGTAAAAGGGCGAAGTTTCCCGATTACGTAGCTATACAATACATAATAGACGGTATTGAAGACTTGCAAGTTAATAAGATGATTTTGCATGGCGTAACTACGTATGGTGTGCTGAAGGAGAAATTGGCTATTTACGAAAAGATGAAGACCGATGACATGAAGAGAGAAGTACGGGTCGAGACAGCTGTAAGAAAGAAAAGTGATTCATCTCGGCGTTGCTACAATTGCGGAGACAGAAGTCATGTATCTTCGCATTGTCCTAATGGCATAAAGTGTTTCAGATGCAATGAGTATGGTCATATTGGAATTCGGTGCCCTGTTAGTCAGAATCATAACAGTGCGAAGTTCGACCGGAACGCGTCTGCAGTTGGTGCGCCTCAACTTCGTGCGTTTGGCGGCCACGGCGCTAGTGGCGTTACTCCGTCGGCGAAGCAGCGTACGGCTATGTTCGGGACATCGGAAGCGACCAATCGGAACGATCGTACGAGCGGCCATATTTGCGACAATGTCAACGAAGTGACAAGTTCGTGTTTGGACAACTCAGAGGTTATGCAGATTGTAAACAAAGAGTTTCGGTGCAACAGAAAAAACGATAAACCAGTGAAATTAGTGACCATAGCACGAGATTATTGCTATAACGCGCTGATAGACTCTGGCAGTGACGTTAATCTGTTGGCGGCGGAGTTATACGAGAATATTTTCGGTGAAAAGTGTCATGTCGGCGGCGGGCTGACTTTAACAGGACTTGGACGCTCACAAGTGCGGTCCTTGGGCAAGGTTACGACGACAATTACGGTTGATGGACAGTGTTACAACGGTGTTACATTTCATTTAATACCTAGAGACTGTATGCCTTACGATATAATTATAGGACATGAGTTTTTGAAAGAGGTGACAGTTTACATGAGTGAAGGATGTGTGAACATATTTAAGGATGAGAATGAGTGGTTAAATAATGTGAATTGCTTTACAGGTGAGGCAGAATCTCTGGTGGAGCATATCAAGGATCCATTAATCAAAGATGAGGTACGTCGTAGTGTGGAGAGCTATCATCCAGTTCAAGTGAAGGAGGTACCTTTACAGCTCAAGATTGTACTGAAGGATGATGTGCCTGTAACACAACGACCACGAAGGTTGTCTTACACGGAGCAGGGTATTGTGGAAGCACAAGTTGAAGAATGGCTAAAGGACGGGATAGTCAGAGTAAGTTTTTCTGAGTATTCAAGCCCTCTTGTGTTAGTCAAGAAAAAAGATGGTTCAACTCGAGTCTGTGTAGATTATCGGCAGATTAATGCCAAAATGGTGAAGGATGAGTATCCATTACCCATCATCGATGACCTGATTGACCGGCTTTCATGGGCTAAGGTTTTTAGTGTGTTGGATTTAAAAAATGGGTTCTTTCATTTAAAGGTTAGCGAGGAATCTATCCCATACACATCGTTTGTATCTCATCATGGTCAATGGGAATTTCTTCGAGCTCCTTTTGGTCTCTCGGTCAGTCCGAAGGCATTCACGAGGTTCGTCAACATAGTGTTCAGCGAGCTCTTAGCTAAGAAAATAATGATGATCTTTATTGATGATATAATCATTCCAGCTGAAGACGAGGAACAAGCATTGCAAAGATTGAAGCAAGTGCTAGCAGTGGCAGAGGAGCATGGATTGGTGATTAATTGGAAGAAAGTCAAGCTGTTACAAACGGAAATTGTGTATTTGGGTCACGCTATCAAAGACGGTGAAGTGCGACCAACCACAGAGAAGATTGATGCAGTCATGAAGTTTCCGGAACCAGCTACGGGTAAGCAACTGAAAAGTTTCCTAGGTTTGACTGGATATTTTAGAAAATATATAGAAAACTATGCTACCATAGCAAAACCTTTAACTGACTTGCAGAAGAATGATGTACACTTTGTATTTGATGACGAGCAAAGGCAAGCATTTAAAATATTGAAAGAGAAGTTGACGACGGATCCAGTTTTAAAGATATATGATCCTAATTTGAGAATAGAAGTGCATACAGATGCGTCTAGTATAGCTATATCAGCTGTTTTAATGCAGTATCACCCCAACACTGGTCTGCATCCAGTCCAGTATATGAGCAGTAAGAATGACGATACTCAATGTAATTACTCGAGTTATGAATTAGAGGCATTAGCGATTATTGAGGCTGTTAAGAAGTTTCGGCCCTATTTGTATGGAAAGCATTTCAAGATAGTAACCGATTGTCAAGCGTTTCAGCAAACACTGATGAAGAAGGATCTGACGGCCAAAGTAGCAAGATGGGTGATTGACCTGAACCAGTACACGTACACGGTAGAGCACAGAGCAGGAGCGAAGATGCAGCATGTCGACGCTCTCAGTCGGAACCCCTACGTGTCCATTGTGACGTCACTATGCGACCAGGTTAAGTTGGCGCAGGATCAAGATGACGGTGTAAGAGCCATAAAGGAAATTTTAAAGGAAAAGACGTACAAGGACTACTCATTGGATGGAGATGTCTTATACAAAGGAAATAGTAAATTGTTGGTCATACCAAAACATTTGGAAAAGGAAATTATAATGAGAGTACATGGAAACGGCCATTTTTCAAGAAGGAAAATGAAGGAGTTGATTTTACAGGATTATTACATAAAGGACGTAGATAAGAAGATAGACGAATTTATAATTGCCTGTATACCATGTCTATTGGCTACAAGGAAGGAAGGTAAGCAAGAAGGGTTCTTGAATCCTATTGAGAAGAATAGTATTCCTATGGATACTTTACATTTAGATCATGTGGGTCCATTAACGGAAACCCGTAAGCAGTACAATTACATACTGACAGTGAATGATGCTTTTACGAAGTTTGTGTGGTTATTTCCAACGAAGAGTACAGGAAGTGCAGAGACACTAAATAAGCTAAGGGTACATCAGCAAATATTCGGAAATCCACGAAGATTGATAACAGACAGGGGAGCTGCGTTTACTAGCCACGACTTTGAAGACTACTGCAGCAACGAGGGAATTCAGCATGTGAAGATCACTACCGGAATACCTAGGGGAAACGGTCAAGTTGAACGAGTGCACAAGATAATCATCCCTATGTTAACAAAACTATGCATTGAGAATGCAGGAGTGTGGTATAAGCACGTCAGCAGAGTGCAGAGAGCGCTAAACAGCACATTCCAGAGAAGTATAAATACAACGCCTTTCAAGCTGTTAGTAGGTGCTAAGATGAGATGTAAAGAAGACATTGAGATCTTGAGATTACTCAAAGAAGAATCTGCCAGTTTGTATGACAGTGATAGAGAAGAATTACGCAAGAAGGCTAAAGAACAGATGTTAGCAGTCCAGGAAGAGAACATAAAATATTATAACAAAAGGAGAAAGGAGAGCCAGAAGTATATGGTGGGTGACTTAGTGGCTATTAAAAGAACTCAGTTTGGAACCGGTCTGAAACTAAAGCCGAAGTTCTTAGGGCCTTACAAGGTTACTAAAGTCAATGTGAACGACCGCTATGAGGTGGAGAAGGCTGACAGCTCCGCAGAAGGACCCAACCATACCTCCAGCTCAGCTGACTTCATGAAGAGATGGCCAGGTGGCGATAACATGGAGTAAAGTCAAGGTAACTATATTGCTATGTTGCAGATGATTGAATGAAAGAGTTTATTTTAGTTTAAGGCTTATGTGTAAGCCATTACGTTGTTAATTAAGACTTCTTATTCAGTTTATTTAAGTATGATTGTGATGACGCCTGATGATCAGTAGTAGAGGATGACTGGATGGGATGTCTGTGGAACAGACATAGTGCAGGAATGGCCGAATGTGGGAAATGGAACGTAAGTGAGTGAAAGGGACAGAAAGAGCGAGATAGAGAGAGTATTGTAAGATGGCGGTTACCGTTTAAAACGTGAAAATGTAGTTCCGAGTAAATTATAATAAATAATTGTTTAAAGAAAGACTAGTTTCACTCTGGATATATCCCATACTACATTACTTTGTATCCATTTTTTGGTAATTTAAACTTATAAGTACCTAAGTATGTTGAGTGTGTTTTCAAACGTGTTGCTTGCTTCGCGCTGTTCTGGGGTTCTACTTTGAAATTAAAATGTCGAACTATGAATCGACTTATTCCTGTCGTATTATTTTTTCGTACCTAATGAAATGAAAGGGACAGAGCTCATAAAGTACAAGAATTCTGAATTTGTAATAGACCCCACGCTAGGAAATGTCAGTGGTCGACATCAAAATTAAAAAGCCACTTTGACTCACGGAGTGAGCAAAATCGCATTATGCTCACTGTTTTCACGCAGCAAAATATGCTTGTTCAAGCTGCTGAGGTGAAAAATATTTTTTACAGTGCACATGGTGCTACTTTTCCGCACGTGTGCGGAAAAGAGCACTTTCCGTGCATATGTCGAAACTTTCAAGAGCCATATGTACTGTAAAACGTTGTACGATACACATTTCGCAACTCTTGTCGATTTAAAATACTCCCTTCGGTCGTGTTTTAATTTATCACAACTCGTTGCAAATTTCCTATTTTCTGCACTTGTATCGTAAATTACTATTGTATTTAAATTGAATAATAAGGACTATGTTTCTATCTATGTTGTCTATACCTTTGAGGGAGTGGGGAAAAATGTAACGATTCTACCTCTTAAATGGCTTGCTTTTTATGTTTTTGTATTCTGAACTTAAATTAACCCCTAGCTGAAAGCTGAAGCTCCTGAGAAGCTTCTAGTCGTCTGAAAATGGAATCCTACCTGAAGGAAGAGCTATTGAATAAAATTAAACAGATAGTAAGCGAGAAAATAAATCATTTATTTACCATAGAAATATCAAATTAAATTTGTTTGTTTTGAAGCTAAAGAACCTTTGATTAATTAATCCAGTAAAATCAAGACTCGATTGTACTAGATATCCACTTTGATCCTATAAATACTAACTCGTACCAAAGCGAATAGAAAAACCGAGTTAGTTCCGGCCGATCCTATTAGGAAGGTTGAGTTTTATTCTAGTCTAGGTAAATCTATCCTACAGCTACAAGATCTCTCGTTATTTATGTTAAAGTATTCGAGCTTGAGTACTTTAACAGACCAAATCATCTCCTAGGATATTGCCGGACGGAAAGAGATTCGGTCAAATAAAAAACCGTCCGACTCCAGGCCTACAATGCCGTAATCTAACCTAGAATTTATTATCTCTGGAACCTAACCTCGAAGACCTATTTAGACCTAAGCTATACGTGATTCGCGCTGGTGAAGTGGCGTGGCGTGTGATTTCGTCTAGTGGATGAGGCCCCGCGTTGTGTGAGTAGAACCAGGCCCTTTTCGAGAAGTATGAAGTTTGTATTTCTATAAAGGGAAACAGTTACACGTTAATTGAAGTTGTACATTAACCCCATTTTAGTAGAACCTATAACTTAAGTAAGACAATTATACCAGGTTCCTTAGAATTAATTTACAATTCTGTAGTTTCATTAAGTGATGCACAACTATGGAGGCTAAAGTGGGCATAAATTCCTTGTTATACTAAGTTGTGGGAAGTGATAAATTACGCTATGTGGTAGGTGACGCCCTTTAAACAGGCTCGCAATACAATAGTGGTCAACTTGTGTTGGCCATGATGGGATCTCTATTGATGATGATGCGATGATATAATAATGAAAATAATCGTGAAGAAGTCAAGATATTGATGATGATGCGATGATATAATAACGAAAATAATCGTATGTCAAGATATTGATGATGATGCGATGATAGTCTATTGAAATAGAATATTAGTACATGTTTTACTTACAGGTACATTAAAGACGTAATGTCTAGTGTAATAGCGATTCTCCCTAACGATGAATCTTAGAGTTGTTAGCGAACTGTAGCGGTCGCCTCTCGCTCGCTCGCGGCTGCTCGTACTCACTAGTAATCCCACCTCATCTGTTGATTCCGTCTACCCTATCGTTATTTCTATCAAATCTAATACCAATTAGTACTGACTTTTCCTAAGCAATTTATAATACAATTCATCCCCAAAATATCTCAATGGATGTAACACAGTGTCTTAGCAACCAATCTCACCCAATCAACTCAAAGGCACTTTATAGTCGGAACAATGTTAAATATACGACAATGCACAGTTGAACTGACGAATGATAATTAATTACCAACCCACCGCGATACTTTTGTTGAGATCCCGATAATAACGACCCCACCTAAGAAGATACCTACTTAATTATTGCCGTTACTAAAGCGAAAGTGTTGGATTCCCTCGCAAAATCAATATAACAAAGGCCTCTAGATAAGAGGCCTTTGACTAAACCAAATCGATAGCTCAGCTACTGAGAACTCCCAATTTGCAAGATTGGGAACTCTAAATACCTTTGCCTAATCGATGACACATCCATGACGGTGCTTAAGGTGCGGTCACATCTCACTTGACTAAGGAACCTCTTACGAGCGAATCATCATTGGCCAAGGTCGTCAATGTGCCCTGAGAACAAGAGTCCTGACACCAAGCGACGCGATCACCGGCGTACATGAACTAAATTACCTTGCTACATTCATTCGGCTAAGGAATCCCACACGGTATACCTATAGGTATATTTGATTCCTTCATAGATTAACGCAACCGCACCCCTTATTAAGAGGTTTGTTAAGACTAAGACGGAAGCTTGACCGGGGAAGATCCCCAATTTGCAAGATTGAGGACCCTCAGCCACTCGCTCCGCCTACACATCCATGAAGAGCGCATAAAGTGCAGTCATACTTCTCTCGACACAGTCGAGGTCTTAAGTATGTCCAAGGGACGATAGTCCATCAACACCGGTGCGAGCACACCTCTTCTTGACGTAATCAAGGTCCACAATGCGCTCTGGGTGACAAGAGTCAGCGACACCGAGCACTCAATCATAGGTGTACATGAACTAAATTACTCAGCTACGTTCACCTATTAAGGAATCCCTCAACCATATCTATAATTAACCACCGGGTCTAATATGTACTTGTAGTAACATTAGTCGCTTATCCGCACCTTAACAATTTATCCTCATAGTGTAACGCGTACCACGGACCGAGTCAATTGCTATAGCTAGGTTGTCGTATAATAATTGATCACTTTATCTCGTGAGGGCGCACGGAACCCAATCATATCGCAGTGACAAAACAACTAGTAATATATATGTAGAACAAAACAACATTCCTGTAATATCGTCAGTTATTTAACCAATGACCTAGATCCGTTCATAACCTATACATAAAACACTCGTACTTTATCTGGCATATTCCCCAATCTACATACCGTAGAACTAGATTTCGACACACAAATACAAGTATGATAACGTTGAAATGGTTAGATAATAGTCCCCAAAAACAAGTTAATAAATTCAGAGTCATTCAATACAGAGATTACAAAGATCACTCACCAGATTTTAATCTCTTAATAGTACAGACACGTACCGGCCTGTCTCAGTGACTTGTAGGGTCCCTGGTTCAGCTTGTCCTCTTTCCGCCTCCCGTCGCTGTGATCCCGCCTTGACGCCCCGAGCAAAAGGTGACCCGCGCCTCCATAAATAAATTACAATATAATATTAGCACATATTTTAATAAAGATTTCCCTCATTTGTACCTACAATTAACCACTAGATACTGGTATACAATTAGGAATTATTTACCATTGTAACAGTAACAGCATAACTACAGGCCGCGTCGATTGCAATGAATAGACTATAATAAGGGTTCACTTCATTTCATGGGAGTATACGGAATTCTAATATGATGATGTCTTAAGCGCATTTATTAGGTGATAAACCTATTAGACCGCCACATATTCAAAATACACACGTGATCATATAAGATCATATCAGTTCACGAGCAGAAAGATATTGCCTAAATATTAATCACTCAATTCAAGACAATGTGCGCACAAGATAATTACTCCCTAAGAAATTCCAGAATTCACTATGATTAGTCACACTTTAAAATAAAATATTCAATCTCCCCAGACGATCGCAAAGGCATTTGCGACCTTACCAAACTCTAATTCCTCTCAGCAACAGCCGTAATGCAGCCCAGCGGTGACCAGCCTTGCTCCGCCTCGAAGTAGTACGCGCCCAGAGGTCAGCCTAGCCTGGCCGCCCTCGTATTCTGCAGCGTGATCTCGCTTCGACGTCCCATAGAAAAGTGAAACGCTCCTCGGCCCGCCGGGGTATTTATAGCCAACACTAACACGATCACGCCACTAATCCGACTCCTCATCTGAAAATATACCTTAACAAAAGGGTATAAGGCCCATTTTCCAGGGAGCGTTCCTCGCCCCACCGTGCCGATCGATGTCCACTTTTCTCGACTTCGCGGGTAGAATATTTCTGCAGGCCGCGCGTCCGTCCACGCGTTTTCTTGCTGGCCAGCGATCCATTCCTGCAATTAACCTAACTAGTCTAATTTATGAATCCATAAATCTAGATCTAGCACACATTAAATGATACACTAATCCAACAATACTGAATTAGTATGCTGAAGTATGTTTTAAACCAATTATTTTGGACGAAATGCGAGTTTTCTACACATCTAATTGTAGTCTTGATTTTAGCCTAGAATAGCATCTAACGCAATTTATATCTAACTTATTTACATACATAATTAACAGGATGATAACGAATGAAAGCTTCAATCCCTTCATATTTGGACCTGAAACCCACCACGCTAACATCTATCAATTTAAAAGAGTAATTCCGCCCTTAGATACTATTGAGTCTGAGAGCGAAGCTCTCGGATCGTCTCAAAATGCAGCGAAAAAATTATGGTACAAGCTGTTATTGACGACTGTATTTTTCTGCAAATTCATCAACTACTCGTTCGTTTCGTGAGCCCAGAGGAGTAATATGACTACGATCCGATCATCATAATAGTATTACCACATTAATGCGTGGTTACGGAATTTAAAAAGAAATGCATAGTTTTAGTACATTACATCCGGCCAAGAGCGAGTCGGACTCGCGCACGAAGGGTTCCGTACCATTATCTATAAAAACGGCAAAATGGGAGCCTCCTGTAGCCTAGTTGGTAGTGACCCTGCCTACCTAGCCGGAGGTCCCGGGTTCGAATCTTGGTAAGGGCATTTATTTGTGTGATGAGCACAAAAAAAAATTGTATTTAAGTATTTATTTATCTATATAAGTATGTTTATCGTCATCTAGTACCCATAGCTTTGCTTAGTTTGGGACTAAGCCGATTTGTGTAAGATTGTAAAAGGAAAAAAAAACGGTAAAAACATATAAAAAATTATTTATTCCGTTTTTTAGTATTTGTTGTTATAGCGGCAACAGAAATACATCATCTGTGAAAATTTCAGATCAGCCTGGTGACAGACGGACAGACAGACAGACAGACAGACAGACAGCGGAGTCTTAGTAATAGGGTCCCGTTTTACTCTTTGAGTACGGAACCCTAAAAATGGTTTGCAAATTTTGAAGCACAACTTAGTTACATGCTTACAATAAGTATTACATACGAACAGTATTAGTTAAATGAAAGCTCGTTAAAATGTATGCCTATTGAGAAGTATTTGGTCGAAATGCCTTTCAAAAAACGCGTCGAAACTTGGTCCAAACCCGCCGGAAACCCTAATTCTCAACAGACCTTCCCAGCATCTGTAAAAACCGGGAACAAATGGTGCAGAAAAAGTAAAGAGCACGAGTTAAAACGCAATGTCGAACGAGGTACCAGTATCATTTACATAATAAGGCGACGCGAAACGTAAAGGTGCGGGCGTGACCCGCAATCCGAGTGTGTCGTACCTGATGAAATTCGGAATCAGCATTTTTGGGAGTTTCATTTGCGAGTGTTGGGCGTGGATTATCGGAATCCAGCCAGGTTGGGGAGCTTTGTGAAATATTGAGTTACCTACTTAGGTTTTTTGTGACGCGCTGTAATGAAAAACGACAGCTTAGCTTAGCGGGTGCCTACGCCGTAGTCGCGTACGAACTACGAACTCGGAAAACCACGACATCGGCTACGAGCGTAGCGCTTCTTGGCACTGAATGTGCTACGCTGGCAACTGACTGGCGTAGTATTTGACTTATGCGCTACGCTCGCAGCCAATCCCGTGGTTTTCCTTGTATGTAGCAGAAAGTGCCTACGGCGCCTGATAGTCGGGTTCTCGGCACTGAATGTGTTCAATAGTATTTTGTTTTAATGGCGCGTGCTCGCTTCCATCCTAAATAAATCAATATAGTTAATATTATATGCGCGAGGGGGTATTGCGGGTGGCGCAGGACCGGTAATTTTGGCACTCTTTGAGGGAGGCCTATGTCCAGCAGTGGACGTCTTTGGCTGATATGATGATGATGATGATAGTATATTCTATAAATAAAGGTATTTTGTATAAAATCTATCATTATTCGTTGGTACACTTTACGACTTAAAAGCAAACTATAAAAAATGCTTTATGGCCGGGTTAAGTACCTATTTATTTTAACCCATATATGCCCCTTGACTCGAAAACGATCACCGTCATAATATGACCGTAATTAAGTTTGTAATTGGTATTGTATATGCCTTCTGTATCGAAAACGATCAGCACTGCATCTGCCCAGAACTATTGAACATCACCAATTCTTGTAAATTTTGGATATGTTTGTTATCATAGATACCTATAAACGGAAAAACTACTTTTATGGCAGTTGGTATTGGATAAAGACCATTTTTTTTAATGTTCGATAACGAAACGTTGGGCATTTAAGTGACGAATATATAAAATACTGTAATTAAAAAACAAGTAAATTTAGTTCTATTTATTTATTGAGAGAATATGTATGTATCTATTTAACATTATAATTTAGGAATGAAATGCAATAAATAATTTGGCATGTAAGTTAACTTGACATTTTTGACATGATGTAACCGTCAAGCTATTGGAATTAGCACAACGCAATCGGCTAGATGCCCGCCTGATCATATGGACGGAACAGTGCCAAAAACCCTTTTAGAAGAACCTGGTTGCCACTTATCAATGCCGTACTTTAGGAGTAAGGTTCGAGCAATACTACGCCGAAATTTAAGCGTATCTACGTCGTCGCGATAATGCCCCGCGGTAATTGTTGCGTTGTTCACAGCCACATCAATAAGCCAGAAAATAATGGGAATGTACCATCTTTTTCCTCTAATTACAATTCTGTAGACGCCGACATTAGCATCTAAACGATCCACTCCCCCCATGTAACGATTGTATTGATATACAACGTCTGGTTGTGGCACATCTACACGCGCTTTCTGCGCAGCTGAGTATCTTCTTGCTGTTCGTAGGGGCTCCACTCCGAACTCACTGGATAACAACGTCACAACACTGTTGCCATGCCAGCGTACAACAGAAATACCGCTCTCTTCACCCAGCTGAACATCGTGATAGGCTCTCTGTTCTTTTTTAAATATCTTGATTTCTTTTAAAGGACACTTTTCAGTGCGGTTATTGCGTACTGTACCTGTCACTAGAACATTTCGCTCCCTCATTTCAGTGATTAGAGGTATCCCTGTGAAGAAATTGTCAATATAAACAGAGAACTTTGTTCCCTCGTACATAGCTTTGACGTCGGTCATAAGTTTAGATACTACATGTTGGCCTAATCCGGTCCTAACTCCTTCAGATTTACCTTGGTAAAGATCTGCACGCAAGCAGTATCCCAATCGCAGAGCGGCAACTCATGCTTTAAAACCGAATCTGATTGGCTTGCCTCTTATGTGCTGTTTGCATCGCCAGGAGGGTCCATATAAATATTTATACCTGTTGCTTCATTTTTCGAGTTGAAATCATTTACAATATCGACTATTTCGTTAATTGAAAACGGCTTGCTCCTTCTGAAACACAAAATTCTATTCACTGCATATTTTCCCACTGTTTCGTTTTCGATACACTGTTTAAATAAACCCTTTTTAGGTGTCTGAATACAGACATTTTTTTATTACAAATACAATAAAATATGTCTAAGTCATCTAACTGTATGTTCTCATTACACAAAAACCGATATTTCAGTTAATTTTGGTAATTACTTACTTTTTTGTGGAAGACGCCATTATTTTAGCACGCCAAAATGAAGTCACAACTTGCACTGACAAATTTACCGCCAAATAAGTTAAGGTACTTGATGAAATCAATGAAAACTAGAAAAAAGTACCCTTTCCTTGACATAGATGGTGGTGGCATGCACATCCCGAACGAAATGTATACGTTATTGAACTTCAATGACAGCTCCTTATTTGATTCGTTTTCGAATCAGTAGGCTTATAAGGAACCACTTCAAAATATAGTTACGAGCATATATGTTGCTGTTCGTTTTTGAATCAGGAGACATTCACGGGACCAATTAAATACATAGTTCTGGGCATGTATGGGTTAATGCTACACGCATTTATAATATGAAAATAGCGTTTGAGGGTGGGATTGCAATAGGTATACTCCTTCCTGCTTTTTTATCTTTTAATCGCCCAAAATTTTAGTTAAATCCATAATTTTAACGCAGCCTTTGCAATACATGCGTAATTGCATATTATGCATATTCCTATAATAGGCTTGTTGCGTGGTGTTAAAATTGATAACGTCGTGTTGCTAAATGGATAGTAAACCATCAAATGATTGTAATAAAGTATAAATTACAAAATATAATTCAAATCATAAAAAGATATGAATTTCAAAAGTTTAGAAAAAAAAGTTTTTTAATTTATTGTCCAAGAGTAAATTTAAAGGTACCAATAGAATCCTTACGCTTCTATAGAAACAAATTTGTTTGACAACTATGGACCTAAACGCAGTATTTCGCGACCGAAACAGCAATTTAATTCATTTTCCATGCAACGGTTAGTACAAATTGCACGGTGTGACGTCATTCTTTAAAGCCAATCAGTATGAAGCGTTTTGGCTGCTGTCAGCGAGGTCCGTCTTTAACTCGATTTTTTGGGTATTAATGTCCTTTAAATGTAGTTGCTTCCATACAAACATTTGTTCATCTACAAAAACTAATTCGAATGGCATCGTAAACAAATTTAAGGTCACAAGCCCATTGTACCGGAATAAAATAGTAAAAGAAATAAATTTTATCGAATAGCATATGATTCACCTGGTAGTATTGGTTCTAGGTTCATGGTTGCGTATGTAATACAATATATCCAATAAGGTCGCAGCCAGAACACCAGAGGGCAGCGGTGTGACGTGCGGCGGCTCATACATTTGATATAGTTCAATCTATGAATGTCCGCTCTTCGTCACGCTTTCCTCTGGCATGCTGACTACGGTCTTCGATCTTTTGTAGATCGTACAATAAAAGAGAAACAAACGAACAATGTTTCTATCTAGTTTAACTTTAGCCATAAGAAATTGCTACGCCCTTACAGGGTTCCCATGTACTTAACATTTATGATTTCTAGCACCTTATACCTATAACCATGGTTTTGCAATAAATATTTTATGTAGATATGAGTAGGAGTAATTTTTAGGGTTCCGTAGCCAAATGGCAAAAAACGGAACCCTTATAGATTCGTCATGTCCGTCCGTCTGTCTGTCCGTCCGTATGTCACAGCCACTTTTTTCCGAAACTATAAGAGCTATACTGTTGAAACTTGGTGAGTAGATGTATTCTGTGAACCGCATCAATATTTTCACACAAAAATCGAAAAAATACATTAAGTTTTAGGGGTCCCCATACTCAGAACTGAAACTCAAAAATTTTTTTTCATAAAACCCATATGTGTGGGGTATCTATGGATAGGTCTTCAAAAATGATATTGAGGTTTTTAACATCATTTTTTTCTAAACTGAATAGTTTGCGCGAGAGACACTTCCAAAGTGGTAAAATGTGTGTGTCCCCCCCCCCCTGTAACTTCTAAAATAAGAGAATGATAAAACTAAAATAAATATATGATGTATTACTATGTAAACTTCCACCGAAAATTAGTTTGAACGAGATCTAGTAAGTAGTTTTTTTTTAATACGTCATAAATCGTAAACCGCAATTTATTTCACG
Source organism: Epinotia brunnichana (assembly GCA_963854355.1). Classification (NCBI taxonomy): domain Eukaryota; kingdom Metazoa; phylum Arthropoda; class Insecta; order Lepidoptera; family Tortricidae; genus Epinotia; species Epinotia brunnichana. The sequence goes on along the minus strand of OY977950.1, from coordinate 23,700,534 downwards.
GAACCCTTCATGTGCGAGTCCGACTCGCACTTGGCAGCTTTTTTTTATTTTATAATTAAATGACAAAAAGTGAATTCAATCACGGCAGTTTCAGAACTGCCCTATACAAAGGTGATAAATACTGACAAAATCAATAAATACTCTTAAATTTAAATTGGATTATATCAAATAGTGCAATTTACACAATTACGCACATAAATCTACTTTTCAAACTCACACTCACTCTACAAAACCTCTGAAATCATATTATTTATATTCCGCTCTCAAATTCTATACATTTTTCACAAATTCCCAATAGCAAGCCAAATACATGCATACCCGTCAGTTCATATTTCTATTCAGAACAGAAACTTGGCTGTGCATTTTAAACATGAACACAAGGAATGTGTCGAAGTTTTGCAAAAGGCGTGTATTGACAAGATAAAGAAAGAATGCCAGCGAAATTGATGAAAATGGGCAGCAAAGAGGGTTTCAAACACATTACATATTCGATTATATACATAAAGGTATTTTGTGTGTGAAAGAAAATAATGTAACAGGAGATAAACTTACAGAAATCGATCTTTGTAGTCCCTAACTAGAGGCTAACATACAATACTCCTATATATAGATCAATGAATAGAAAACAAGATTTTGGGTGGTTCGCACGAAAACGTCTTTAATTGTAGCGTCTTTAAGTGTAAAATTTGACAAATTTACATTTATTTAATCGTATCAATAGTATGGCATACATTATTTTAGCCTTTGAGTTTGTCACTCTCTAGTACCACCCAGAGGAGGGTTGTGGACGCAAGTAACAGTTGCCCCCCCTTGGTCAAGTGAGTGGGCAACTCGACTGTTTGAGGTTCTTAAGAGCAATGCCTAGCTGAGCAACTTTTCAAATCTCAAATTTTTGACGCAACGTTTCTGTCGCGCTGTTGTGGGCGGCGGGGGCTGTCTATGTGTGAGCGCACGCACACAGGCGCGAGACGCGAGCACTCTCTCGCTGCGCGCCGTTCCGTTGACATCACCCGCGAGCCGGACGGAATTTATTTAGTTCATTCCTGCGCGCCTCAAGCCTCTGGGTTGTTATTCGGAACACGCTAATGCACCTAACCCCACCCGTCAAGCCTAACGAAACTAGACCTCTGCCTGCGTTTAGTTACTACGAACCGCGGCGTCGAGATTTATTTGTGGGTGAACAGTGAGGTGAGGTTAAAACAAGTTACAGAATAGCGGACCTGATGTATTTGTTTTTGGTGTTATTGCGAATTTTACTAACTGACCCAGTTTACGTCTAATGGACTCGATATCCTGCTAACTTTTGTGAGTCGGCTTTTGTTTACTGGACTTTTTATGGTAGTCTGGTACCTACGTAGAGGTTAAAAAAAATATTTCCCACAGGCAACGCAAAATACAACTCGGTTATCCGTGTCGTAAACCCTTTCGCAAGTACAAAGATTAACCTATCGTTAGGTATATGTAGGTAAAACCTCTCTTATTATAGTGGAAGCAACTATAAGCTCAAAATTTGCCAAAAATACTGTAGTTCTTAAACATATTGGGATGTCGACATGTAAGACAGAGTATTAAAAAATATATATTCACGCACACCCCGGGGGGGGAGCTTCACCTCCTCTTACCCCCAAAAGTGTCCCAAACGTGGATTTTTATCATTACAAACAAAACCGTAAACAATACACGAAAAATGTGTACCTACCACTAAAATAATCGTTGATAAATTTACTATCAACTTCTCATAAATACCAAAGCAATATCTCTTATGATTGTCGCGCATTCTGCCACGAAAAGTCAATTTTATTATGATGTCTAGGTTTCTTTTTTCAAAAAAAAAAGTAAGTGTAATTTTCTCAAAAATATGAATATTTATTGCCAAGGTATGAATGACAAAGTAAATGATAGAATTTTCTCTTTAAAATTAGATATAGTTTATTTGTGGCAGTTAAACCCTGCTGGGTTTTGTCCGCTGCCTGGCCGTGTATTGTAAAATAATTATATATATAAAATATATATATATATATAATCTCCTGCGAATCATGTTGCTGCGCCATTTTGAATATTCATTGTCATCTGTTCCAACAGAATCAATCTTGATCTTGAGGCAATCTTGATCGCAATGTATCAAAATTAGGAAAAATATTGTAGTTCTGAAACCTCTTCGGATGTGTAGGGAGGATATTTTGCTAAATGGCTGAATACATACAATTTTCAAAATAGCATAGAAACGTTAAATGAAGGAGTGTTTTAATAAATTATACCTCATTTTAAAGAAGCGGAAAGCGGTTAAGTAAGAATGTCTTGAGAAAACTACTAACCTTTAAGCAAAAAAATGCAAAAAATAAATCATAAAACATGTAGACGTTTCGTGGCAGACTGCGCAAAAACCACAAGTGATAGCGCTTTGGTATGTATGAGACATTGATGATTATTTTATCAAGGATCATTTCGGTCATGAACACTTTTTGTGTATCTTTTATAGTTTTTCTAAAAATTAGTAATAACCGAGTTTTGGGACACTTGTTTGGGTGAGGGGGGTGAAGGTATCCCCGGAGGGGTGCGGAGAGTGAATTCAATTTACTACTCTGTCCCTCCCTACACATCCCAATAGGTTTCAGAACTACAATATTTTTCAACATTTTTCATACATTGCGATCTAGCTTGCCTGTATTATGTTATCATCATCATCATCCTAGCCAATTTCGACCACGGCGACTGGAAATTTGGCTAATTGGAGCGTCGTTCGTGAGCTCTTAGGTGACCGATGTAGTCTATCTTTGCAGATAATGTGCGACCACATTCCCTACAGGTCATCGATAATTTTTCACCACTAGCATATCGACAAAATATGTCAACGACTGTTGCCCATCACTATTCCTTCTGTGTACGTATATTTAGAAACTGGCTCCGCCTCCAATTCGTGCGATAAGGACGAATGCAGCTCGGACTAAAATTCCCACCCAAAAACACAAAAATCGAGGTTTAGCTCTCGATTATTTCCTCCTCCAAAATTCAACCAATCATTATAAAATTATGGAAACTGCAAGAGGAAGAAATAATCTATGCCGCTACGTTTTGATTGTTTGGATATTTGTTGTCGTATTTGTATACTGCGCCTTTTTTTGCAGTGAATTCAATAAAGCCGTTTTTGCTATTTTCGAGGAGCTGTAAGATTCTTTAAAATAAAAATATCCAAATAAGCAAAACGTAGCGGCATAGATATTAATGATATTGATATTATTTGAAAAAATCATTGCTCTAGGTTCAAAAACCAGGGAGGAAACAGTCGAGAGCGTTTGTATGGGAAAATCGCAGATAGGCATTCTTCTTAAGCCGCCCGAAGGCCTCTTACTCGGCTTAACGACTACTGTCATAGACAGCACCCGGGATCAATTGCTTAGCGTGCTTTCCAAAGCACGGAAGCGCTCATTTATAGTAACCACTCAAACAGGCGGTCACCCATCCAAAGACTGACCGCTGCCATCTTTGCTTAACCTGCGTTATCGTTTCCGATTCGCAGGCACCGCTGGGCTATGAACGCTCTCCAACCAGGGACTGATTTCGGTTACGGTTATACCGGTATGAAACCGGTATTCCATTACGGTACCGTTAGGTCGTAAAGGATATGCGCGCCGCGCGAAGATAACGGTACCGTAACCGTTTTGAAATAACGGTTAGCGGTACCGGTATTATAAAGGTTATCGAGAAAAGTAAGCGAACTTGCACTCTACAGAGGAAGCATTGGCTACTAAACATTTAAAGACTAAAAGACAAAGCAGCAGAGCCTTTACCGGCGGTTTGGCAACAACCCCAGGCCAAAGTCGATATATCGGTACCTTTAAATAGCGGTTACGGTACCGGAAAAAATAAAGGTACCTTTATATTTCGGTAGCGTAATATAAAGGTTCCGCTACCGAAACCGCTATTTGACAACCGATATGACGTCATACCGTTAAAATAGAATACCGGTATTTTTCGGTTATGCAGTCCCTGTCTCCAACACAAATTTCTATGGAATGACAGCTGCCGGCGCCATCTTTAACGTTGATCGGTCTGTAATCGTAAGTTGGTGCTCTTCCGCCCTTAGTAACCAATATTTGTGTTCATCATACAAAGAAATGCCGGGACCGCTGGCTTTATAGGCAGTGCACAGTGTCACTACTAGGTCAAATTGGTCTTAGTATAAGATATAGACTCGTTTTGTATGTCTCATTATAGTGGCATACTTTTTTTTTTCATTTCATGTTTTTTAATTTTAATTTTATACTTGACAAGCCATTATTATATCACTCGAGCGCTTCCAAGCTTTTGATTTGAATACCTACTTTAACGATTTACAAATCAAACATGCAAAGTTAGGCAAATATATTAGTACTAGTTGACCCCGCGAACTTCGTATTGCCATATTCGCCATACAAAATCTAAGAGAAAGTTTTTTTTTCAAAACTTTTTTTTTAGTTATTCTGCTATTCCGTGCGGATGCAAATCCAACAAATCAAACATCATAGAAATCGGTTCAGCCGTTCTCGAGTTATAAATGGTGTAACTAACACGTCTTTCTTTTATATTTAAAAAATTAGGTACTCAAAACATTATAATACCTGAATCTCATCATTCACTTATCTTGGGTTGTTTCAAAAATATTTTAACAAAAAAATGCTGAGTAATGCGTGCTGTTAGGGAAAGGATGCTAACGAGCCTAATGCGGGGTTTTGGCCATAATTAGTCAGGAATGCTCTAGGTGGTTCTGGATTACCCTTGTTTAAAAAGTCTGAAATATTCTGCTCCATGATGCTACTTAACTTTCTGAAATAGTTACTTGTTTCTCTTTACTCATTAGGAAATAGCTTTTGCCCGCAACCATGTCTGCGTGAATTGCAGTTTTAAGTTCCAACTCCAATTTCATCCCTTTGAAATAGAGTCCTGTACATATATTTATGTCCTTATTCGTTCACCCTCAACTGGACATAGACCATAATATTATCCCACTGTTGCGCCTATAGGTTCTTTCATACGCGGGCAGTTTCACACATAAAATGAATTTGTAACGATTAAAATGATCGCCGGCACTCTCTTACCATACAAAGCGGTCTAGATCTCGCTAAATCCAGGCACGTCGCTCCCGTATCTCGCCTGGATCCAGTGTAACTGCACTGGTTTATAAACTCATCCTTTGAGATCGCCGTATGAATTTATTAAAATTGCGGCTTGAAACGTAAATAGAATGATTTAGCTATTACTATTACTATCTGAGAATTGATACTAATCAGTGGGCTAGCACACGTGCACACTTAACACTTATACTGCCAGAAAATAGCTCTTTTCTCTTTTACCGTTCTTAACACGTCCTCATTTGTTACTCTCTCAGTCCAGCTTATGCCTTCCATCGCGACTAAACCGTAGCTGCTCGTTAGCGGGGAAATTACAGGATCGGCTACAATAGCGCGTAGCGATTCTTGGCAGTGAATGCGTTAAGAGCCGATCCCATGGTTTTTCTGCTAAGTAGCGAAAAGCGGCTACGGCTTAGTCGCGATGGCAGGCATATATAAGCTCGACTGAGAGAGTAACAAATGAGGACGTGTTAAGAAGGGTTAAATAGATGAGAGCGATCTTGAACACAATCAGCACTGGAAGGGGGAAAATGTTTGGTCATTTGATTCGGCACGACAACTTCTTTAAAACCATAATGGAAGGAAAGATAGAAAGAAGGAGAGGCAGGGCGCAGTTATATAGACCAAATAGAGGAAAAAACTGGTGTCGAGTCGTATCAGCAAATCAAAGGGCTAGTAAGACACAGATAAATAGAAAATACTCCACCGACAAGAGGATAACTCTTAAAAAATAGCGGAAAGTGCCTACAGCTTTGGCCCGGTGGGCGGGTTCATGGCAGTATATATTCAATAATCAATATATATATTTCAGGTTAATGGACCCATAATGTGTTAGTTACAATAAATTCAATTAAATTAAATTTTAGTGACAAAATAATTTACTAAATACTACTCTAACATTAATTGAATTGATGAAAGTGAGTTTATTAGTGAAAGTGTCAATGGTCAATCTGATACAATTTCCACCATTAATTAAAAAAACTTAGTAAGCAGTAGCTCACTAACTTTTTTTAATCTCGTCGGTGGCAAACTAGCGTACCTGATAGTAAACGGTCACTGTCATAGCCTTTGGACGCTTTCGCCTCCAGCGGCGTTACACATGCGCATTATTGACCCTCATCTCCACTTATAATAAATCTCTAAATTAAAAAAAAAATCAGCCAGTTTGAAACTAAGCTTTCTGCGGTACGAATGTTCTCAGCATCCCATGAACGGAAAAATATGAAACATTTTATATAGGTACATTATTATTCTAGCTGCAACTTAGGATAGTTTTTATCCGACTGCGACAATTAATTAATTTTCCGAAATATACGACTTCATTTAATTTTTCATTTATTTTTATTGAAATCAAACGTTGCTCCAACTGTCAGCTATAAGAAACGTCAAATTTTCGTCAAAATGGCGGAATTGCTTTGCCTTTCACTTATTAATAATTTAAATCCAGTCTACGATAGACCTTTACGATACACATGCCAAAAGTTAAACCATAAAAAAATATTCGATTGTGATATGAGAACTTATATGCGCAAATGTCGCATTATGGCGTAATTTCAAAAAATGTATTAACAAATTTGAACAATATAATTAACACGAATTTGTTTTTTTGAATGGCAATGGCACGCGTTCTTAGCGCATTCTGCCAAAGTGCCTACGGCGCTACCACGAAAACTGAAACTCGAAGTTCGTATAACTGCATCCCTGTCACTCGAGTATAGTTAGTGCGATAGAGATAGAGATACCCGTATATTTTCGAATTCCGAAGTTCGTGGTTATAGCCCAGAGGGCCTACCGCGAACGGCATTCGAAGTTTTCCCTCTCTGTCGCACTTATGTACGAACTCGTAAGTATGACAGAGAGGGGAAACTTCGAATGCCTTTCGCGGTAGGCCCTCAGGAATCGAAACTACACCCCGTAAGCCGCGTCCGCTGCGCCATGTTTTCGTGGTTTTTAAACGTCAAACATGTTTTGCCAATCAAAACAAAACCCTATTTGTTTGCCGAACCTAACTAAAAACATGTTAGATGTTTAAAAACATGGAAAACATTGGTGCAGCGGGCCCGGCTGTAGGTAGACACTAAATAAAATAATCAAAATGTATTTTCTCGAAAAAAGGATAATAGAGAAATAATCAACGCAAGAGGTTAGGTATATGTATAGGTAATCACTAAGTTCCAAAGTTGTATGTGCTGTCCCTTTTTCACAAAACACACCTTCAAATGAAACGATTGTTTTTTACCTACTACCTATGACGCTCGAGGATCTTGACGTTACAGTCCCCGATCGTTTTCTCACTCTAACAAGCGACAACGGTTTTGAGATATTTGAATGGGATTTTCGTCATCTTCTGTATATCTATACCTACATATAAATGCCCTGACTGACTCACCCACTCACTCATCAACGCACAGCCGAAACTACTGGGGCTAGAGAGTTGAAATTTACACCAGAACTACCTTTTACAACGTAGGCAACGGATAAGAAGAGATTTTTGGAAATTCTATCCCTAAAGGGGTCAAATAGGGGTGCAAAGTTTGTATGGGGGAAACTTTATTTTTTATAGCTAGAGACTTAAAATTTTGTATAAATATTACTTATTAGAATACGAATAAAATACTTTCAACGTTTAGGAAAATTCTGCCCCTAAGGGGGTAAACAAGGGGTGCAAATTTTGTATGGGGGAATTAAACTTTATTATTTTAGCAAGAGACTCAATACGTAGTAGAAAGCTTACTTATTAGAATACAAATAAAAAAAAACTGCGTTTTGGAAAATTCCACCCCTAAGGGTATGAAAAAGGGGTACAATGTTGGTAAAGGGGATTTTTTTGAGCTAGAATCTCAAACCTTTTTAAAAAGATCGCAAGCGACAAACCTTTGCTGAAAGATTACTTATTACAATACAAATAAAGAACTTTCAGCGTTTTGGAAAATTGCACCCCTAAGGGTGATTAAAACAGGTGAAAATTTGTATGGCGGAAACTTTTTTTTGAGCTAGAGACTTGAAATTGTGTAGAAAGATTATTTATTAGAATACAAATATATAGGTTATTTACTTTCAGTGGTTTGAAAATTTCCACCCGCTAAGAGGGGGATAAAGAGGTGCAATGTTTGTGTCGGAAATTTTTTTTTAGGTAGAAACTTAAAACTCTGTAGAAAGATTAAGTACCTACTTATTAAAATACAAAAAAATACCTACTGCCAGCGTTTTGGAAAATTTCACCCCTTAAGGGGTTAAAAGGGGTGAAAGGTTCGTATGGGAAACACTTTTTTTTAGCTAGAGTCTAGATAAATAGTTAGCAGAAAAAATACTTACCTATTACAATAATAAAACCGAGTGTTTTAATTTTAATTTTTCCCTGAAAAGCGTTCAAAGTTTGTATGGAGAGCAAGAAAATTTTAAAGTATGATATTTGTAACTGCGATCTTAGCCTGTTTAGACTACAAAACTTATTTCAGCGTTTTTTTTAATTCATCGCCTAAGAAGGTTAAAAGGGGGTTCGAACTTTGTATAGAGAGCAAGACATTTTTAAAGTAAGAAATTTGTAACTAAGGTTTCAGACTGTTTACTATGAGGGTTCAGAGAGGGTTCTTAGTTTGTATAGAGAGCAAGAGATTTTGAAAGTAAGAGATTTGTAACTTCGGTTTTAGATTGTTTTCTAAAAGTCTAGGTAGAAAATTAATTTCAATGTTTTTTTTTTTTAATTCATTTCTTCAACAAACATTTAGACGATAACATGTTATACGCGGACGAAGTCGCGGGCAACAGCTAGTATATACAATATATTTGACGACCGCTTTAGCCTAGTTCGTAGTGACCCTGCCTACGAAGCAAGAGGTCCTGGGTTCGAATCCCGGTAAGGGCATTTATTTGTGTGATGAGTACGAATATTTGTTCCTGAGTCATGGATGTTTTTTTATGTATTTAAGTATTTATTTATCTATCTATATAAGTATGTTTATCTTCGTGTAGTACCCATAGTACAAGCTTAGCTTAGTTTGGGACTAGGTCGATTTATGTAAGATTGTCCGCAAATATTTATTTATTTATAAATATAAATCGATTTGCTGCAGGTAAGGGCAAATGTGTGCTATGGCCATGAATATTTTGTTTCTGTGTCTAGGATGTTTTCTATGTATTTGGGATTTATTCATTTAATTTAGTTTGTATAAATTATCAATTTGTATGTACTTAAGAAAATAAATTATGAAATATAGTCTCTAGTACCCGTAAAACAAGCCTTATTGAGTTTAGTATGGGGCTTCATTGGTGTAAGATTGTCCCATAAAAAATATTTTAATGTCAAGGCTCGACCAATCAGAAGCATGTCGTTTCGTGTCATAAACATAAAGAGCCCAAGATCAAGGGGAAATATTACTTCGTATCCAATGACAAGCAGATGATACACAAAACGTCACCCTTTCCTCACCTGACCTAATTACCGTCACCGCAACATCGTAACAAGACGCCAACAAACATAAATCAACAACTATCAAGAGATACATTAGCCCTAAATTTAACATAAACAACTCAACGTCGGAGCGAGATGGATAGTACGAACGAACACGCTGGAGTATCCTGTAATACACCTTAAAGCGTTGTTATAAGGTTTATGTCAGGTCAGTTATTGCACATGTACGTTTAATCCGAAAAATGTGTGCACAATTTTGAACCGTGTTTTCAAGATATAAGATTCAAAACACAATAGTATTTTTCACAATCGTGTTATAATAGAGAGCTTTTTAGTCGAGTACCGTGTTTAGGCCACGAAGCTTGCTGAGTGGCCTAAGTAAGGTACGACATTAAAAAGCTTGATTATAACACTATTGTGAACAATACTTTTTGTACGAGTTCATTAAAATTAATTTTCTACGAGTCAACTGCTTAAACAAACTCGATACTGTTGAAACGAAGTGCAGCTCATCGCTCGTACGCTTGTTGATATCTTAAAAGACATCAACGAGCGTACGACATCAAAGCGATTCTATTGGTCCAATTCATTACAGTTCAGTAAAGCAGCCACGTGATTGGTCGAATTTATTTTAGTTGTCTGGAGCGTATCGAAAAGTAGTTATTTCGATTGTTTCGACAGTAACATGGACTACAACTATGAAAAGAGTGACGTTGCAGTATTCTCTATGAAATCTTAATATACATATTTTAATCGTCGAGTACAAAAATACATTTAAAAACGTGTGTGTAAACCGTTAGAAAGGGAACAAAGGTATTGAATTATGACAGTAGGTTGAAATTATTTAGATCGTTTTTATTGATATTCAATCTAAATTAGCGGAGGTAATTTTTGTGACTGACGGTTTTAATGGCATTGGTACCGCAAGGTAGTTGCGTAACTTTTTCAATTAGGCGATAGGATGTATTGACTGTAATTTTCACCTTAAGACAGTGGCAGTTGATACAATAATAAGATTTATACTTACTCGAGAGTCGAGATGATTAAATTATACTTACGCAAGAGTTTTTTTTTATTTTTATTTATATATTCAAAATTTTGAGTTGATTTTGTAACATGTTAATGTTATACCTAATACACGTCCGATATCATGAGTATGAAATTAGTATCTTTACGCCACTCTCAGCCTCAGCCTTGCTTATAAACTAACTATTACCGCCCACTACAAGTGCGGAAAATCCCATTTCCAAAATTCAAATATTTATTCTGCAAGTATATATATAGGGCGCTTTTACATTTCAGAGCTTACAAATACAATTCATTAACATTCATGGTATTATTAAGTGACATGAATATATAGCAACAACGAAAACATAAACAAATGCCGAGAGATGTATAGAGTTTCCGGGTTATATTACAATTAACTTATCGTATAATAGTTAAAGAGATGTAAATAAAGGGTCTCCAGCCCAGCGTCAAAATCAAAGATAAAAAATAATGGAGATGTAAAGTCTCCAGCGTCAAAATAAAATAATGGAGACGTAACCTCCCTGGTAAGGCCTTTGCAAAGGAGACGCAGGATTTAGTACTCAAAGTGGGCGGTAGTAAAGAAAGCCCCAGATCGCATATTTAACGCCCTTGTCTTCAGCTCATCAGGCGTTAAATATTTGCAATCTGGGATGTTCTATGTTTTACCGCAGCTCTATGTGTGTAATGTAATGAACAATTAATGGAGCAATGTTTACTGCCGACAGAACGAGTAATGTTGACATTCGTAAGTACCATAACCCGCTAGATCGATGGTGGCGCGGAAAGCCGCCGATATGCTCGGGCGCGCGTGACGGGTGGACGGAGAAATGTACGTCAAAAACATTCTTTATACGACACGACATAGAGTGGGTTGCAGCAAACAGTGTGTAATCATAAGCGGTGTTCGTTAAAACCTGAATGTATGGAAAATTTTACAAGTTCCTATGGGCCCAGACAAAGAATGAATTACTTTGGTCACGACTACCCGCAACCAAAGGAATTCAAGGTGCTCCCGGTGAACTGCATCATCCGTTTTGTGGAAATGATGGAGCAGGCATAAAGGCGAGGGCAAATGCACAAAAGATTCCACTGGGTCGAAGTGCATCCGAAAGGGCCCTAACCTAGATAAGATAAGATGGGCCAGGCCACATGTCTGCGGTGCGCGGCGCTGCAAAACCCGCGTTTCTCGGTAGTAAACGTGGGTTTCTGCGGCGGCGGCGCCGCACCTCAGACATGGTGGCCAAGCCCTATGGAATGACTGCTCCTGGCGCCATATTTAACGTTGACCGGTCTGTTATCGTAAGTAAGTAAAAGCCTGTGAGATTGTTGCTTTGCATGTTAGTAAATTTGTATGTATACGGTAATCTTTGAAACTATATACTCATCTGATTTCCATAATTCTTTAACTTGTAGATGGAGTGTTTCTCAGTGGACATACCTTGCAGTTTTCGAGATAAATTGCGCTAAACTATGGCAATTTTAGGCCAAAAAATCAGTTTTTTGATCGTAACTTTTGTGAAAATGAGTTAAAAATTAAAATTTCTCGTGGGTTGTTAGAGACGTCTATAAGGAACAGTTATGCAAAGACAACATAATTATATCGAAAACATGGCTGATTTGGACCGTGTTTGCATAAATCATAAAAAAAATATTCACTTTTATCCAAAAAAATTCGTTTACAAGTTAGACAAGATAAACAATTGAAGAACCGATAAGCGTTTGTGTAATAAATATGTGTCTCTGTACTTTTGGCGGAGGAATATCAACGCAAAACTCGTCAAAAATCGACAAAAAACGCGTGGAGCCCCTGATATATTTGTAGGTGAACGGAGAGGCGAGGTCAAGCAACAGAATAGTGGGGCTGAAATCGTCGTCGTATCGTCCCGTCTAAACGTCACCAGTTACTTTGTTCAATGCTATTTTCAAATCTGAAACGTGTTGAATGCAGCCTGCAGCTGAAAAAGGCGCACTGGCTGAATGCAACGTCAGTTAGCGTCAGTGGAAATAAAAAAACATTCTGATATTATGCGTGGCTTGACTACAGAGGTTGAATGCACCTGCAGTTTGTTAATGAAAGTTCTGAGGGCCCCGATGATAACTGGAGTGGAGTGAAAAGGGATTTGTTCCATGCCTCGATATTTGTGACTTCTGTTTGCTGACATGGTACAGTTAGCTTGGTTAGGTAGTGTGTTTGAATGGGTTTGAATTCTGGCTGAATGACGTTATGATTTCGGTTTATAGAAATTTATTTCTCATAAGAAATTTTACAATTCACTTACATGAGAATTAAATTAAAGTATTTTAGTTAACATTGTTATGGTGAGCATATCGATACCTGCAGACTCAAAGGGCGTAACAGCCTGTTGTTGTAATGGCTGTTACGCCCTTTGAGTCTGTAGGTATTGATATGTGTGTATATTTACATTTACAAAAATAGTATCTTAAATTAACTCCTATTCCATATACATATAGGATAAGACAAAACTTGCGTACGGCATGAGATTTCAAGGAAAACCCTTAAAAAAATAAGAACTGCTTGCTTTTCAAACAATGTAAACAAATACATTGTTTGAAAAGCACATAATAATTGAAATAAGTAAAACTAGTACAATGTTTTCTTTTGATATCCCAGATAGGTGAAGAATTTTTAAATAAAAGTTTTGAAAAGGTTTAATAAATCCCGTCTTCTTATTATATTTCGGTAAAAAAAAAAAAATTAACGAGCCAGCGAAATTCTCCGTTTCAGCTTGGGCTAAAATACTTTCGTATGTCCGGATGTCCCACTGTCCCGCTGTCCGGCTGTTCTCCTGTACATACCACAAGTTGCTTGATGGCTACGACAAATGAAAAGTGGGTTACTTTGACCCAATGGAGGGTAACTTTGGCCCACATGGACAATGGAGGATCACTTTGGCACACTTACGGTACCTACCTGCAGGTATAAGTCCTGTGAACCTGCTGGATAATAATACCTAAATCCTCATTCGTCACACAACAACCTCATTTTGAATAATCCATCTAGCCAGTAAAATAAAGCAGAGTACCTATACCTAAACATGTAAAAAGGTCGTCATTACTGAAGCGTCGCAGAAAAGGTCAATTTACTTTTAATCCCGGAACTTTGGTAAGCAGCAAGAAAGTAGTGAAGTGGCGAAGTCCTCTCGACAGATACTCGAGGTAATGCGATACTTCGCTGTAGGGGTCCCTTTAGAAATGTACACACTACAAATAAGAGGATTAAGTAGCGTAATTAAATTGCGCCGTTGTCAAGTAAAAATAATTAAAGAATGTGAAAATATTAAGAGACGAGAGATCGATACATCTGTACAAAAATGACTAAGTCAGGTTCTCATCTGTATCATCTTCCAAAATGTTATTAGCAGCATCATATCAGCCGAAATATTCCACTGCTGGACATAACCTCCCCCAAAGAGTGCCAAAGTGATCGATCCTGTACCACCTGCATCCACCGGACTCGCCACTTGATAACCTTTTCCGCCCCAAAATGTTACCTATTGAAACTTTTTATATTTTTTGCCATATTCAGAAAATAAAACATTCCATAAGCGAATGGCACCTATTCTTAGAATTGCACGATTTAAAAATATTTATTGCTCTGACGAATTCTCGGAACGGGGCGTATTATTTTGTATGTACAGTCGGGGAATGAAAAGATTGACCAACTAAAGATCTGTTTTGCTTGCTCAGTATAAGTTATCACTTATCAGTATCTGCTTTATCGATCGAGTATGACACATTCCGTCATAATGAATTTAATTTCACTATACGTCCCCTATGAGAATTGACCTCTTTGCATTTTTAAAGGGCGAGTTAAAATTAAAAAAAAAAAACAATACAAGAAAGAGCAATGATGACAGGAACTGTTGTTATTCATATTTTATAGTTTTAATCATTATAAGCGAAGAGGATTTAATCATTAGATTTATCAAACTTGACATAACGTAATAGCAAGATAAAATGAATAAAAAGGTTTTAGTTCAACTATTACTGGTCAAGGAACATTCGTCTAAGTAAATTTGAACTTGGTTGTCACACAGTTAAACATAATTTTCAACACAACACTCTCGTCTGTTACACAGTTTATAAAGGTAACATGTGCCTGCACGCGTAAATGAATTTATTTGAAAACTGGTGCAACATGCTGATGATGTTATGAAAGTGAGTGAAGCGAAAGTGGTTTGTCAGGATCGTAGCAAATGGAGATCCGTGATCTCTGCCTACCCCTCTGGGAAAGAGGGGTGATTATATGTATGTATGTATGGTCAACGTTTTCATTCCGCGACTGTACACTACGTAACTTTTGGGGTTTCGGGGTCAAATTCCATCTATGTTGTAACGGCGTCAAATTGATATACCACTTTAGACCATTGTCAAGGGCAATACCTCCCACATTTATTCAGGTTCCTATAACGCGACGTTGGCAAAAAAATAATCGGCTTGTCTGATGATAGTGATGATAAGCAGAAATCGTAGTCTATGGACGCCAAAGGAGTCACATGTTGCTGACCGTTTATTGGTTTATTTTGAGGACTCTTTGTCTTCGTTCACAGCTTGAGAATTTTCCCTTCATTTTTATTTAATCCAATCTGTACCCCCCTTTACTTGAACCGTCGCTTTGTGGTTGCGTCAGCCGGTTGAGTTTTAGTTAGTTAGTCCATCGGGCGGTTACTTACCGTTAATTATTGAATCTCATCCGCCAGAGAAGCCGTGCTTCACAGTCAATATCGCTGTATTTTCCAAGTTCGATCGTGAGAGTTAATTGGACGTCTATACCGAGTAATGCACGATAAGATTTTGATAAAGTTAGCTTGATTGCAAGTATTTAGTATAAGTATCTCTTCGTGTCCTTAATCAAACCTTACAAGTTATTTAACATTTCAAAGAAGCACTTAAAATTCAGAAAAAAGATCGACGTTGCACTTTTCAGTTGTGTTATCAGTAAACAATTATAATGATACCATAAAGTGATTGTACCCTCTTTGGAGTTCACTTAGTGTTTCTTGGTAGGTAATAATATTTTGAAGGATAACTTACGTAGGTACTTACGAGTACATCATCATCCTTATCATTCTTCTAGAGTTTTCCTGGTTGTACTTACCTTATCCCCAGATATAGCGTAGGCTCTAGTTTTACAAAAGCGATTAAATGTAAACTCTCAACCCTTGCTAAGGAGTGAGTACCTACATACTTAGGTACATACAAACAGCGCAAGTTAAATAAAAGCTTGTAAAAAGTGTCATAATTATCATCATCATATCAGCCGAAAGACGTCCTCAGCTGGACATCAGGCCTCCCCCAAAGAGTGCCACAATGACCGGTGCTGCGCCACCCGCATCCAGCGGACTCCCGCAACCTTTACCAGGTTACCAGGTCCTTGTGGGGGGCGTTAAATTCAACCGCAATGAGTTTGGGCTTGGAATAGCTGTCGGTTCATAAAAACTTTGATGTATTTCAATGACAAAGATGTCACATTCCAATCCCTTTCTAATTGCAGTTTGTTAATATAATTGTAGGGCACTGTTTCTGAGCAATCACGCTTGACCAGTTTTTAATAAAAATCCAATTACTTTCTCACGCGTACTAATTAAATTTATTAGAGAGGTTAACATCATCTTGAATGAGCTTCATGAGATTTAGTGGCCCACAGAATCCCCTAATTTTACCGCTACAGATTTTGATGGGCTATGGTTTCAATTAATAATTAAAGGTCAGGTACTTAATGGGACGAGGATGAGAATAATAGCCTAATTTGGTTGTTTTCAAATAAACTGTTAACTGTTAAGGTAAACAAAGAAAGGTTAAATTTGTCACGTGAGTTCAAAAATTAGCCGTATTAATGGGTCATTGTCAGTCACAAAAACAAAAATCATCTCTCCGGTGTTCAAAAGTTAAGGGCTAACATTTACATACAATATGTTTTTATCACATAGAATTATAGAAGGGGCAACGCCGTTTATGCGGATTCAGAGTTCAACCAGAAATTAGGCTTTATAGCCTTTAACTTTGGCAATGTTCACCGAAGAGACGCGAACCTAAATCTAACAATGACCCAAATGTATGGCTAATTTTCGTGACCTACCTGACAAAGTTAACTTTCCTTAATGTTGCCTTAACTAGGGTAACAGTTTATTTGAAAACAACCCAATTGTGAAAATATGTCACTGACGTTGGTCAGTTTTTTTTTGACATTAAAATATATTACGCTCGTTAGGACAACCGAACTCAACAGTTATTTTTACCTGTGCGGATCCATTACAGCATTAACGCTATTTACAGTCGGCTTCATAAGTTGCTGAACACCTAAGTACCTTGTCGTTTTCACTCGTTTGACAACTTCATATGGCAGTTTAACATTACGTTTAATGTGACACGGTACAAAGGTGTAAAGCCCCTTAAATTGTGAGGCTGAGCATACGTCAGGTAGATCTAAATGTCACTTTTTATATGGGATAATTTACTTTTCATAATACAGTTTTAATCGACTTCAAATCAGTAGCCAAATTGCTTCAAGTTTGCCTATAAAATTTGAAGAGTTCCCTCGATTTCTCCAGGATCCCATCATCAGAACTGGATTTTGGTGACAACGGGACCAACCTGGAATGCTTACAAACAAAGAAAAAAAAATCAAATCGGTTCATAAATTACCGAGTTACCACGTAACAAACACAAAAAAAACAGACGAATTGAGAACCTCCTCCTTTTTTGAAGTCGGTTAAAAATGACACTTAGTTTGAATTGTCCTGACGTGCGTTCGAAATGTTACGTGAACACCGCTCCGGTCGCCCGTTCATCGAAAAATTGGTTGTCTATTTATTGTTTAATCGTATGGCGAACAGGATGACACAGTAACAAATATACATATTCAACTATAAATTAATATTGAGGCTGATCAGCTACTCGATGGCTTCGTCGCTAAGGACGATCAGGTATATAAAGGATTGTCTATGAAGTCGGTTTACGGACGATCATTTTACGTGATAACGTCATAAAGCCGAACGCTCGGCTCGGCGGAGCGGGACAACGAGTCATACTTTTCCGTACGTGCTGCCGGTGTTTATCGATTTATAAGACGTTATCACGTCAAAAGGGAAATTCGAGGTCTGTGTCTCGGCTGTTACCTCCTCCAAAATTTCATATAACGATTAATAGAGTCTGGCTCTAAGTTTATCTGTTTTGATTTCAGGGATCATCATCATCATCATTGTCAGCCCGTAATCGCCCACTGCTGAGCATAGGCCTCTCTTAGAGCACGCCGCCCGTCCCTATCCTGAGCTAATATTATCCAGAAGCGATCTTCCTAATATCGTCCACCCATCGAGCTGGTGGGCGGCCGACGCTCCTTTTACCTAGAAGTGGCCACCAATCTGACCTTTTTGATCCACATACCATCATTCTGCCTGGCGCGGTGTCCTGCTCAGCTCCACTTGAGTTTGGTAATGGTATCTCCAACGTCGCGCACCTTAGTGCGACGTCGGATCTCAACATTCCTCACTCGGTCTTGTAGTTTAATACCGAGCAAGGCGCGCTCCATGGCTCTCTGTGCTACTCGTATTTTATGCACAGCCTCATTTGTTAGCGTCCATGTCTCGGCACCGTACGTCATGGTGGGCAGGACACATTGGTTAAAGAGGCGAGTCTTCAGGCATTGTGGCACATCGGTAGACTTGAGGATGTCGTCCAGTTTATTAAATGCTGCCCAACCCAGCTGTATTCTCTTAGAGATCTCCTTATGTTGATGCTCTTTGTCAAAGGGATATTTGTATTTATTTATTTATATTTCGTTTTATAATTTGTACTACCTGCCCGTGTGGCTGCGCCTGCATGTTACGTTACAATTTAGCCTCTAAAAGGCATATTATAATTATTTTTTATTTTTATTTGTAGGTATATTCGGGATATATATTAGTTTAAGTTATATTAGCAAAAATATAAAAAAATCAAGATAAAATCCAAGGAATTAAACTACTTATCAAATAAAATAACTTATATCTAAAACTAAACTACTTATAAAATAAAATTACTTACAAATAAAATATTTGACCGAGTTCGCCGTCGCTGGGCAACATGCCCAGAAGGCTGGCAGCATTGCCACGTTGGATGGCAATGCTTATCCTCTGTGCGAGGTATGAGCCAGCCCTCCGGTCACCCGTTATTTCGGCGAGTCGCTTCGAGCACTCTTTAAAGACCCTGTGGGCACTTTCCCCCCAGGGCCCTAAGGTCTCAACCCCAAACGGCTCAAATATGCAACCACTGTTAATGTTTGCATACTTGCGCCGTTTGAGGAGCTCGGCCGAGTTGGCTGCAGCGCCAGCCTTCACGGAGGTGCCACGGAGATGGGAGAGCGCTAGGGTGTCGGCACATGTTGCGTCCCATACTAAAGGTCGTCCCATCTTCCATGGCACGAGGGTCATACCGTCGGGCCTTTTGCCATCATCTCGGGCAAGACCGGATGGCTCCAAGATGGCAGGCGCTCCTGCGCTGGCTAGGGCCCGACGGATGATATCGTTCAGGCTAGCATGTCGAGGTGCACGACCTGCACTTCTGCAGCAGGATAGACCATGGTGGCCGAGCTGGTCGACTCGGTCACCACAGCGACAGCGATGTGGGGCAACGCAGGTCACTCCCAGGCGAAGAGCGACAGAAAAGCGGAATGTGGAGTTGTCCATCAATGTACCAATTTGCGGGGAAGGCAGAGCTTGGAGCCACTGTCCGGATTCCCATTCAACAACGGCAAGGAGCCGAGCGCGCTCTGAGAGACTGGTTGCCGTTTGATGCAAGTTATCCCGTACCAGTCTACAGAGCGGCTCGTCCCACAGTCGCTGAGAACTTGGGTGTCTAGGCAGGTCAGTGCTCGGACAAGCGGTGGTCCAGGCCTCTATGGCCTCAGACATAAAAGGTATTATGAGTTGTTGAAGCGGAGTTTTTAAAATTTTGGAGGAAAGTTCTAGTGAGCTGTGTACGGAGGACAGATATGCGGGGAGTGAAACACTGGAAATTGTTCGGATACCCAGGCCACCGTGCCTTATTGGAAGCGAAGCCTGGGTCCATGAGCCGTCGTCCTAATGGATATTTATTTATTAGGTATATTCTATAAACTGGTGAAAGATTATTTTTATCGGATGTACAGCTGTTCCTGAGATTACCACCTAGATACTTACTTACATGTTTATTGCTGCAGATGCTTTAAAAAAAACGTTTGTATAATTATGCCTCATACCTTCTTTTACGGGTATATCCCAACGTAAACAAAGTTTTACCTCTGATTAAAGCAATTTTTTTTATTGTTGATTTGTGGGCCTTAGAGTGCCGTTCAACCAGCAAGTGATGTATTGTGGCAGCCCTTTTTAGGGTTCCGTACCCAAAGGGTATAACGGAACCCTATTACTAAGACTCCGCTGTCCATCTGTCTCGTCACCAGGCTGTATCTCATGAACCGTGATAGTTAGACAGTTGAAATTTTCACAGATGATGTATTTCTGTGGCCGCTATAACAACAAATACTAAAAGACAGAATAAAATAAATATTTATGGGGGCTCCTATACAATGAACGTGATTTTTTTGTCGTTGTTATAGATAATGGTACGGAACACTTCATGCTCGAGTCCGACTCGCACTTGGCCGGTTTTTTTTTAGATTTCACCCTTAACGCCCATTTCATGCAGGATTGAAGCAACGTTGTCTAAAATATGTTATTTATGTTTAACTAAATAATAATATCATTAAATACTAATCTAATCTTATGTTGGAAAGTATCGTACGCCCATTCTAGAGTAAATCTTATTCCCCGAGTGCTTCGAGCAAAGTAGCGTAGAAACTAAATTATATTATGGCTTGTCGCCTACACTGCTCCTCATACTTTGCACTATATGAGGGCAAAGATTTTAAAAACAGATAGGCCACTTGGTTGACTTGACGAAAGTTATCATTATCATGTCGGAAGGAGAAAATGAAAGAAAAGTAAGTTTTGGTCCCCGACGAGAGGGAGCAAAATGCTACTTAATAAAAATTAATGCTTAAGCCAATGAATAAATTAAAAAAGCGGCCAAATGCGAGTCGGACTCGCACATGAAGGGTTCCGTGAAATAAATTGCGGTTGACGATTTATGACGTATAAAAAAAAACTACTTATTAGATCTCGTTCAAACCAATTTTCGGTTGAAGTTGACATGGTAATGTACATCATATATTTTTTTTTAGTTTTATCATTCTCTTATTTAGAAGTTACAGGGGGGGGGGACACACATTTTACCACTTTGGAAGTGTCTCTCGCGCAAACTATTCAGTTTAGAAAAAAATGATATAGAAAACCTCAATATAATTTTTTAAGACCTATCCATAGATAAATAATAATAAATATTACGGGACAATCTTACACAAATCAACCTAGGCCCACGGTAAGCTCAATAAGGCTTGTGTTGTGGGTACTAGGCGACGATATATATAATAGATAAATACATATAGATACTTATATACATATATAACATCCATAACTCAGGAACAAATATTCGTGATAAACACACAAATAAATGCCCTGACCGGGATTCGAACCCGGGACCTCCAGCTTCGTAGGCAGAGTCAAACCCCACACGTATGGATTTGATGAAATTTTTTTTTGAGTTTCAGTTCTGAGTATGGGGACCCCTAAAACTTAATGTTTTTTTTCGATTTTTGTGTAAAAATCTTAATGCAATTCACAGAATACATCTACTTACTAAGTTTCAATTGTATAGCTCTTATAGTTTCGGAAAAAAGTGGCTGTGACATACGGACGGACAGACAGACGGACGGACATGACGAATCTATAAGGGTTCCGTTTTTTGCCATTTGGCTACGGAACCCTAAAAAGTAGCTTGAACAGATTCAAGCTACTTTTTTAATTTATTCATTGGCTTGTAGCATTTACGCAATGTGCCAATAGAATCTTAATAAAATAATCGATTGTAATTTCATCGTAATCGATAAACGTATATACATTTTTGTTTTGTTTGTTTTTGTTATCTGTTTTTGTTTGTTTTTTTTTTGTTTTGTTTGTTTTTGTTGTTTTTTTCGTTTTAGTTGTTTATTTTTGTTTTTTTTCGTTTTGTTTATTTTTTTGTTTTTTTTTTTGCAATTTTTTTCCTCTTAGTCGGTGTGAAAAGTTACATGTGTCACTCAGGAGCAAAATTATTTTCGTCTTGGGCGTTAACACTTGAATCCTTCACTACGCTCAGGATCCTACGTTAGAATCCCTCGCTACGCTCAGGATTCTATTGTAGGATCCCTCGCTACGTTCAGGATTCAATACACCGCCCTCGCCGTAAATATATTAATTTGCTCCCTTGTGACACAAATAACTATTTACTTATAGGATCACTTTGATGTCCGTCTGTCTGTCAAGACCCTTATTCTCAAAAACCTGTGACCTGAGTATTCCATATCAAAATAAACCCGCGCTAATATGCTGTAAAAAAATAAAACTTCTAAGTAACGCAATAAAAAAATCCGCCGTTTATGGTGGTGCATATTTTGGTCAGAGGTATTGAGGGAAAACCTTGGAACACAATTTTTGAGTTCATAAGAGGGGCGGGGAAGGGGGGGGGGGGGTCTGATTGAAAAGATATCGAAAAACTTGACGGAATAAAACTTGTAGCTAATTTAATCAGCTTTCATTTTGTGTACAATAGTCATGTCGCTAGGACGCATAGTTTCCGAGATATAAGCGAAAACCCGAAAAATGTGAATTTCAAACCCCCCTCTTTTGATATGTTCATCTCCTAACTAGTCCAAACTGAGTTACGAAGTCAAAAATTATGTTCCAATAATTTACCTCTATACCTTTTTGTTGCCTGAGCTGTTATTATTATCCGAGAATCGGTTGAAAATGCGATCATAAGAGGAGAACAGCCGGACAAACGCCGAACATACGACATAATTTTTGCCCAAGCTGAAACTCGTTCAATAACAAATTTGCGAATTAACTGACAAGGCAAGTCAGTACAAAGCTTGTAAAAAAAATCAACGAATCTGGATTAAGCATATACAACCAGTAAAGTAGGTATACCATGTCTTATTCTGTGTCAGGACAGAGCGCTAAAATATAAAACACAATACCGTACAAAGTGGGAGAGCTTCAGGAGTCGGATTACACGAAGCCAAGCTCTGCAGTAAGTACTATAAAATTATCACCAGTACGTTAACTGAGGAAAAGTAATAGTGCATTACGTACCTAGGGCGATAAAAAAAGATTATCTCAAATCCTAGGTATTTGAAATTTAAAATGATGAATATATCTGAGGCTTTGTTTATTACTGCCCGAGGTGAGTATAACATTTTATCTATCCAAATTTCATAAACCCTCCATGATGCGTTCAAGAACCGCATATTATGACCACCATAATAATAGACTGTTTTGTTAGAACAAATTTCTTATCGGTGAAAATGTTATTATTGCTAAATAATAATATCGATTTCGATAATAGGTATTATTTCATTCAAATTTCGAACCTCTCTGAAAAACAAAGAAATTTGATTTGACCTCTATTCTAATATCAGTCGAGATGACGTTTATTTTGAAATGAATTGTCTATTTGCATACGAATTTGACAAATGTCGCACGTAAGTAAGATATTGAATGATATGATAGTTGGAGACGACTCTAGTTTGTCTTTGAATAAAAAAAAAACTATGATAGCTGCCATAAAACAACGCTGCGGTCATAATATGCGGCTCCTGAATGCATTATGGAGGCTTCTGATATGTGGATAGATAAAGTAGTGTATGAGGCAATAAAACACTCGTGATTAATGCCCTTCTTTATGTACAGCCACATAATAGTTAATTATGATACAAGTGCGGAAAGTAAGTAATTCCCAACGAGTGGCGATGACTTAAAACGCGACCGTTAGTGAGTGTTTTTGATCGACACGAGTTGGGAATTACCAATCCGCACGTGTATCATGCAACATTCTATTACAACAGGAAAAGATAACGAAGTGACGTAATAAAACTGACCGTAGTGAGGCATGTATATTGGAGTAGCTACTGTTTTATATAACACTTTAAACTCTCGCGCTTTGTAGTTGTACACATATTTAAGTACTGTTTTTTCCGGGTCTAACGCGATATTTATTTACCTTTATTTCTGACGTTTCGACACGGGTTGCACCGGTCATGGTCGCAGATAACTGTCGTCCCAGCAAGTTGTCAACAGAGATATGAGTTTACAATATTTCACTACCCTCCAAAAGTCGATAAAAACAGTACACCCGAAATAAGTCCACTGCCAAATATCGCATTAGACCCGGAAAAAACAGTATTTAAATATAGCTACTGTTTTCATTTCATTTCAACGTAATATCATTATGTTGAAATGAAATGAATGTTAACATGATTTAGCATGCAGATGAAATCTGAATTATAAAGGCATTTTTTTTTAATTATTATTATGTATCTCCTGTTTAAATTCACGGCACAAAGCCCGGTCCTTTGGAAGGCGTGCGTGGAGATATAGATCCAACACGTAGAGGC
Source organism: Epinotia brunnichana (assembly GCA_963854355.1). Taxonomy (NCBI): domain Eukaryota; kingdom Metazoa; phylum Arthropoda; class Insecta; order Lepidoptera; family Tortricidae; genus Epinotia; species Epinotia brunnichana. The sequence continues at coordinate 23,676,458 of OY977950.1, read as the reverse complement.
CCTTTGGAGACGAAGTTTAATGTGATGTAATACACCTGCTAGAACCCATTCACGGGTACATCGGTAGATACCAGTGAACCGGTTCCAACAGGCGTTGGGGCTATTGTGGGTTATATGGATAGAGAACGTGTTCTATGGTGATGAGATTTGGGTGGAATATGAAACTGGGCTATTGCAAAAAGATCCGGACACCTGCCATAACAATGTTATCCACAACGTTATCGAGGCAGGCGGTGACTAGCCGCTCATTAGATGGGCCCCTGAAAATGCCGTCGTAAAGACGGCCAGGAGCAACACCGAGTGAGCGGCTCAGGGGTGTCGAGAGGTGGTACTGCGCTTTCTCCGAAGTTACTCGCGGCGTTATGCCCTTTAACACTTCCACCCCTGGAGCATATAGCTCTAACGACTCCTCTCTGGACGGCCAATGAAGGCAAGCCAGAGCTGAGAGTCCTGCGGGCCCCCTTGGGGTTCCACTCCGACCGACGAAGACACGCCGGAGACGGAGGCCCTGACCGACTCTCGAGAGCACTCGGGTCCGTGGGGTTGTTACTCCCCAACAGCTCGCCACAAGCTGCCCTGCGGGCTTATAATTTTTATTATTATTATGTATGTCTTTCCCGCTCACGGGACAATGATGTCCCGGACCTTTGGGAGGCGTGCGTGGGGCTAGGTACAAAGTACCAACTGAACCAACACGTAGAGGCCCTTTTGACAATTTAATGAAATGCAAGGAGTACACCGAGCAGATGCTGTCCCTGCCCGTGTCATGGGACGCACACAGAGACAGCACCGGCTGGGATGTATAGGGACTATTGCTGGTTGATGGAATCTAAAGAAAACGGGTTATTGGGTGAAAATTATGGACTAGTGGCTGGGCTATTGGGTGAAACATCGGACGCCTGCCTAATAAACTGTCTCATTTTTTATCTCTGGCAGACGGTGACTCGCCAACTGCTAGATGGGCCTCTATTAATAGCGACATTAAAAAATGGCCTAAGGGCAACACCAGTCAGAGAGGCTGGGGGGGTAGAGAGGTGGCACTGGACTTTAAACATATAGCCAACTCGCCACTTAGGTGTCCACATCTACCCTCGAGCAACAGCTCTTGCGAATCCACTCTGGACAGCCAGTTAAGGCAAGCCAGAGGTGGGGGGCCTGTCCAACCAACCACCCGATCGGCTCAGCCTGACCACAGGACACCCCCAGGAGCACTCAGGTACGTAGGGTCGCTACTCCCTAACAGCCCGCCACAAGCTGCCTTACGTTGACTGATTGCACCAGAAATCTGGTGGGCGATGGGGCCGTCACATCCCTACGCCTTATTATTATTATGTTTTTGTTTTTATTTGTTTTTCTCTCCAAAGGAGGGTATTTTACTTCCATACCCGCGGGCTTTTGGCCAAACGAATATAGAAGGTAGGTATGTTACCTAAGGACTACCTAATGTTGTTCTAAAGCTAAAAATTTGCGTACTATTCTGCATGTGTTCATAATTACAGCTTTTTGTAGGAGGATGTATGTATGTGGATGGACACCGAGGGTTTTGAGGCTGGTGTGGAGGGTGCGTGGAATAACACCTGTAGATGAAATTACGATTGGAATTGTCTTCACCGTATTTACTCGCCATTGGTTTTTTATTTCTACGGACAAGTCAGTGTACTTGCTGATCTTTTCAGTGTGAGTAGACGCTAGATTGTGGGTATTGGGTATGGCTACGTCAATCAGATACACAGTTTTTGCAGGTTTGTCGTGAAGTATAATGTCAGGTCTATTGTAATGCACGGTTTTGTCGGTGATGATAGTTCTGTCCCAGTATAGTTTGTGATTGGATGACTCTAAAACAATTTGCGGTGTATATTTATAGTAAGGGGTTCTGTTTTCAATAAGGCGGTGTTTAAATGCAAGGTATTGGTGGATGATGGCTGCTACTTGGTCATGACGGTGTTTATAATCTGTCTGGGTTATGGATCGGCATTATTATTATTATTATTTTTTTTACTGTTTTTTTTCTATTGTTTATACACTGCTTTGGTCCTACCAACACACCTGCGTAATTGTTTTACAACCCTACTTGAAGACAAAAATTAAACAATAGAAGACGGTAATGGTTGGGTTTAAGTACTTTTCGTCATCTAACAGACTACCATACCAGCAATTGTTGCATAAGTATAAATTGATAGAATTATGTTCCAGGCGCATGTTACTAGAAACAATCGTATTGTACGGCCTCTGTAACAATCAATGTTATTGCATTGCCCTTAATAACAAACTCGCATATAAGGTACCGGATCGTTGTATTCAGCGAGAGGCGCGTCCTCACCGGCTGTTTGTGACAGGCCGCTGCCGCACCAACGCCGGTGAGCGCGCTCCTCTGCGCAGGCTCGTTCACAATTACAATGTACATTTTAATCACATAGATATATTTGGCTTTCGTATTAGTTCATACAAAAAACAAATAACAGATGTACTCAAAAACAATACAAACTAACTGAAACACTTTGATGTTGTTTATGTATAGTTGTTATTTTCTAAGCCGTCCGTTCTGCAGTGCGGCGTTCTTTAGTGCGGAACGGACGGCTTAGAAAATAACAACTATACTTAGTTTAACCATATTAACTTACATACTCAATTATCTTTTTTAATGTGACCGGGCATGTGTTTTTGTTTATATTTCTTTATATCCTATATAAGGTAGGTATGTTACCTAAGGACTACCTAATGTTGTTCTAAAGCTAAAAATTTGCGTACTATTCTGCATGTGTTCATAATTACAGCTTTTTGTAGGAGGATGTATGTATGTGGATGGACACCGAGGGTTTTGAGGCTGGTGTGGAGGGTGCGTGGAATAACACCTGTAGATGAAATTACGATTGGAATTGTCTTCACCGTATTTACTCGCCATTGGTTTTTTATTTCTACGGACAAGTCAGTGTACTTGCTGATCTTTTCAGTGTGAGTAGACGCTAGATTGTGGGTATTGGGTATGGCTACGTCAATCAGATACACAGTTTTTGCAGGTTTGTCGTGAAGTATAATGTCAGGTCTATTGTAATGCACGGTTTTGTCGGTGATGATAGTTCTGTCCCAGTATAGTTTGTGATTGGATGACTCTAAAACAATTTGCGGTGTATATTTATAGTAAGGGGTTCTGTTTTCAATAAGGCGGTGTTTAAATGCAAGGTATTGGTGGATGATGGCTGCTACTTGGTCATGACGGTGTTTATAATCTGTCTGGGTTATGGATCGGCATTATTATTATTATTATTTTTTTTACTGTTTTTTTTCTATTGTTTATACACTGCTTTGGTCCTACCAACACACCTGCGTAATTGTTTTACAACCCTACTTGAAGACAAAAATTAAACAATAGAAGACGGTAATGGTTGGGTTTAAGTACTTTTCGTCATCTAACAGACTACCATACCAGCAATTGTTGCATAAGTATAAATTGATAGAATTATGTTCCAGGCGCATGTTACTAGAAACAATCGTATTGTACGGCCTCTGTAACAATCAATGTTATTGCATTGCCCTTAATAACAAACTCGCATATAAGGTACCGGATCGTTGTATTCAGCGAGAGGCGCGTCCTCACCGGCTGTTTGTGACAGGCCGCTGCCGCACCAACGCCGGTGAGCGCGCTCCTCTGCGCAGGCTCGTTCACAATTACAATGTACATTTTAATCACATAGATATATTTGGCTTTCGTATTAGTTCATACAAAAAACAAATAACAGATGTACTCAAAAACAATACAAACTAACTGAAACACTTTGATGTTGTTTATGTATAGTTGTTATTTTCTAAGCCGTCCGTTCTGCAGTGCGGCGTTCTTTAGTGCGGAACGGACGGCTTAGAAAATAACAACTATACTTAGTTTAACCATATTAACTTACATACTCAATTATCTTTTTTAATGTGACCGGGCATGTGTTTTTGTTTATATTTCTTTCTCTTTTTATATTTTGTTGGTATTTAACCCCCGGATTCACAACACTTCAGGGGCTGCACCCCTGACTTAAAATAAAATAAGTATTAAGTGGTGAACGGTGTTGGCCACACATATTGTATTTATTTATAAGGCTAATAATTTAAGACTCCCTTGTTGTTTGTTTACCTAAATTAAAAAAAAATTAAAAAAAGTAAAACAAACAATACGCCTTATTTGCATAAATGAAAGTTCTACCTTTCGTCTGGAAAGGATAACAGGACATCGAAAACACAAAAAAAACTAGTAAGCCAAAACAATCGTTGAAATCATCAAAACAAATTATTAAAACCATTCAAAACAATCACTCATCAATCATTTCGTTCTGCTAACGACTTTGACATTGACATTAGATAAAATTTCACATAGTTTGTAAAAAAAATATTCGTCAATTTTTTATTACTGTTTGGTTGAATTCGACCTTAGCATCTAAATGTAGTAAAGGAATATTAAAATTGTTGGTGTCATATCATGAAGTTAAATAACTGGCAGTAAATATGATTCATTAGACTGTGGCTGTACATATTGCACTACTAGGCAGTAGTAGGTAAGGGTTTTAAAATAGTGCCCCGGCACTGGGGTCGCAAAGAATCAGATCTTCCGTGACTTAGTCCGAAGGTTTTATATTTTGATGAAAAATAAGAGCGAAGACAGGAAAGTTAGAGAAACAAAATCTTTTCTAACAATAATATAGTCTATCATCATCATTCAGTCGGTCTTTCAATGTCTCTGATCGTATAAATAAGTAATAATAATAAAAGTTTCATTTCGCATATTTTCTTACAATAATTTCCAGAGGTTTTCGCACTAGGCTTCGCCTGTATCGCGGGGAACCAGTTACAAATTACATTTTGGAATTTTGTTGGTAAAGATCATGAATGTCTTAGCCCGGAACAAAACGATGAAAAAAAAAATTAAACTGGCGCCCAACATGGGGCCGTTTTTGCTAAAACTAAATTATCACATACACGAATATAGTTAAAGTAATTTAGTGAACTCATCTAATCATTGAGAGGCTTTTACTTGATTACATCACTCAATCACCAAGCGACATCTTACTAGACAGATCATCCTTCTACGTAAAAGGAACAAGGGAAATGTTTTACAAAATGAGACAAAAAGCAAAGAGGAATTTGTAGCAAAAAATAACCTATTTTAGAGTTTTTAGACAAGCTATCCGTGTCTATTCGCCCGCATATTACACACAGCAGCAGGATAATAAATAAATGAATATGAATTTAAATAGAATATATGATTTGTCCATCCCGAATATTCATTCTGGTAAAATATTTTGGATGAATAATTTCAAAGGTTATTTATATACACACTCATACCCTCACAAAGCCACAATCACAAACTCTTAGTTAAGAAATAGCCTAAGAAGAGATGGCTTTCTAAGGATCAGAAGTACTGTTTTGTTACGTCAATAACCCTATACTCGTACATACCATAGGCTTAAGTTTACAATGTAGAACTGGAAATTAGTAAGCCTTTATTTAGCATAATACTTTGGTCTAACACGTTCAAAGAGATAATATATCTAGAAATTCTGGCACATGACTATCATACGTCGCTTTCTATAACATGTAGATAAAGACCGCCTTCAGGCTAGGTCTGCTATTTGAGCTTTGTTGTGGTTGTATTGAGTAATATATAAATTAACTAGCTGTTGCCCGCGACTTCGTCCGCGTAGAACATGTTATCGTCTAAATGTTTGTTCAAATAATGAATAAAAAAAAAAACATTGAAATTAGTTTTGTTGTCTTTTAGTAAACAGTCTAAAACCGAAGTTACAAATCTCTTACCTTCAAAATGTCTTGCTCTCTATACAAACTTAGAACCCTCTTTCAACCCTCATAGTATAAGTCTGAAACCGTAGTTACAAATTTTTTACTTTAAAAATGTCTTGCTCTCTACATAAACTTCGAACCCCCTTTTAACCTTCTTAGGCGATAAATTAAAAAAAAACGCTGAAATAAGTTTTGTGATTGTTCCGACGAGGAAAAGATGTAGGATTAAATTTTACTTATTTTATTTTTCTTGATAAGGTAATAGGTATTTTTTCATGCATACAAAACAACACAATTAGTAAAGAATTATTTTCCTTGTATTTTGGGGCTAGTTTTTCGGAACTGGCAACTTTCTGGTGAATTCCAAAGCCTTTTCCGGCGCTTGCAGCGCCACCTGGAGATTAGAAAAAACTCTTGCTACCGTTGCGACAAGAAACGCACGCTCCGCGCCGATCGCGAATTAAAATTACTTTTTACCAACATAGACTGTTGCATCTTGCTCGACAATCAACCTGGACATCCATAAAACCAGTGCCTATGAGTGAAGTGTGTGGGTCCCAGCTGGGGTGGCTATAATCCCGAAATCCAGACCAGAAACGACGAGGAGAAAGCGCAGCTGGATTCACGTGAGTAGCTACTCTGATAAACTGCCCCTACATAATTTTTTGATCCGTTCGATCCGGATATTTCTTTATCAGGTTGTGTTGTCTTGTTTTCTTAGTTTTTTGCGGTATTACGTACCCATTTCTAACACGTTCGTAATTCAATTTCACGTTGTCATTGCCGCCATCTTTGTATTCGCAAAATGGTACCTAATCCTAACGAAGATAATGTCGAACCCGATGATACGTCGTGTATAATTACGCAAGACATATTTGAACGTGATTTAATTCTCGACGGATTAAAGAGAACGTTACAATTCGCAGCGACAAACATCGACCAATTTCGGTCTAGAACAATAGACTTAAATGCACAACAGCGAAAGTTTAACAAAATTCAAACCAAAATCGAAAAGGAATTAATTAAACTGCAAAAGTTCAATAAAGAAGCAAATATTAAGATTCGTAACGATTTCGATGAGTTGTACTACGCGATAGTTACTCATTTAAATAACATGAAGGAGGTAGAAACAGAAAAGCGTCGCGCGAGCCGCGTTCCTGCCCCGTACGACACGTTTATAAATGATCGTCGTACTCTGCCGAAATTATCGTTACCCGAATATAACGGCGACCCGACGGGTTGGCCTGCCTTTTTCGATTTATTTCAATCGCTGGTACACAACAACAATGCCTACACGGGCGCGGAGAAGTTTAGGTACCTACTTCTATCACTTAAAAACGAGCCACACAATTTAATCAAATCCATTCCCATTACGGAAGATAATTATTCAGTTGCGCTAGATATTCTAAAATCCCGATATGACAATAAACGCATAATTGCATCGCAACATCTTGATCGACTGTTTGACATTGAAACCTGCACCGGCCGATCAGCTGTTGCCATCCGGAATCTATTAAATGTTTATCACGAAAATACCAAAGCGCTCGAAGTTATGGATTTTCCGGTTAGGCAATGGGACTTCGTACTCTTAAATTTATTACTACGTAAGATTCCCGTAAACACGAGAAAAGATTACGAACGATCTTTGACTAACCCGAGAGAAATACCTAATGTAAATTCACTGATTAAGTTCTTAGAACGCGAACTTTCGGCTGATCTGATGATTAACGTTTCAAATACACAGTCCACAAAATATCAATCCTTAAGTAATCATTGTAATAAAAGTAACGTAAATATAGGCCAAGGTCAAACAAATACGAAACGCATTTTTGCAGCGAGTGTGGCTCCAGACCAAAATCGACCTTATGACCACAGAGATAAGGTCCGATCTTGCTTGAAATGCCAAGGTGGACATCATTTAACGAGGTGCTTAGAATTTCTAGATCTATCGGTACATGATAGACATTCATTAGTAAAAACTACAAACGTGTGTTACAACTGCCTTTGTCCCGGACACGACGTAAGGAGTTGTAAATCGAATTTTTCGTGTAGAAAATGCAATAAAAAGCACCATACATTAATCCACTTAACAACCGCGAGTGCCTTACCGGTTATAAGTGACACTGCGAAACCTGATGCTGTCTCGCTCGCTCCTACGGAGCAGCCTGGGACTTGCGCGGTGATTCAAAATTCTTATGCAGCAGCTAGTCAGCGAAATGCAGATAAACAGGATAGCATGGTGTTATTGTCGACTGTTTTAGTTGACATACGTTTAGAGGGCAATAAAATTGCTACAATTAGATGTCTAGCGGATAGCGGTTCTCAAGCGTCAATAATATCGGAATCGTGTGCGCAACGTCTTAATTTGCCGCGACGACAGAGTAGCATTCCGATATTAGGTATTGGCGATGAGAAACCAGTAGTACCTAAAGGTACAGTTTCGTGTTTAATTACGCCGAACGGCAAACAACAGCCGATTATTCCTGTAGAAGCATTGATTTTGCCTAAATTAATGCCAAAAATGCCTAGGGTACCACTAGCACCGGCCGAATGGCCTCATTTACAGGGACTTGCGTTGGCGGACCCTGAATTTCATACACCTCAACCTGTTGAAATGTTATTAGGTGCGGATATTCTATCCCAAATTTTACGTGATGGCGTTATCACGGGTAAACCTGGAACGCCCATCGCAATGAACAGCGTGTTTGGTTATTTACTATTAGGTAAATTGTCATTGAATGCTAGTGTTTCGGCTCCACTCCATTCATGTTTTAGCTCGTTTGACAACGACAATCTTCAAAGATTTTGGGAGCTGGAGTCAGTTCCAGAGATGCGAGGTTACACCTCCGATGAAAAACTATGCGAATCCTTTTTTCAAAAGACGCATACGCGTGATGACACAGGGCGATACGTGGTCGCTCTGCCGTTCAAGCCCGACGCACCGCCCCTCGGCGAGTCGCGGCAAATTGCCCTAGCACGATTCCATAAGATGGAATATCGTCTAGAACGTAACCCCCAGTTGAAACAGGATTACCACGCGTGCCTCCAGGAGTACGTGGATCTCAACCACATGGAGCTCGCGTGCGATAACCCTCCCACTGGCGCGAGTTACTATATTCCGCACCACTCCGTGGTCAAAAATTCGAGTGAGACAACCAAGACCAGAATTGTATATGATGCTGGTTGCCGGACAACCAGTGGTTACGCGTTGAATGATACCTTATTGACGGGTCCTAAGTTACACTTAGACATCGTTGATGTTCTTCTGAAATTCAGAATACACACTATTGCATTCTGTTCCGACATCAAACAAATGTATCGCAACATTCTGGTTCGTGAAGAAGATAGGGATTTTCAGCGTATCCTTTGGCGTCAATGGCCGAAGAACCTATACGCGACTATACACTTCGAACTGTCACATTCGGCGTTTCCTGTTCCCCTTACTTGGCGTTAAGGACTATTAAACAGCTCGCTCATGACGAAGCTGAGCATTTCCCGCTCGCAGCACCCGTGCTGCTAAATGACGTCTTTGTCGACGACATTGTCACCGGTGCAGATACCGTAGATGGAGCCCTCGCTCTGCAGCAGGAGTTGGTAGGTATATGCGCCACTGCCGGGTTTGAGTTACGCAAATGGCACAGCAATTCGCAAGCGATATCGCTGCTGCGCGACCGCCGGACTTTCATGGTGAGCGGCGCGAAAGTGTCCACTTTGCTGACATGGAGAGTGATAAAGGGGTCAAGGTCCTTGGACTTCAATGGAATTCAGGGTCTGACTCATTGAGTTTCCAAGTACAACGTACTTCTACGGTTTGTACGAAGCGGGCTATCCTGTCGGAAATCGCCAAAATTTACGACCCGCTCGGGTTATTATCTCCGGTAACATTGTTTGCCAAACATTTGATTCAACTGCTGTGGTTGGCTAAGGTTGCGTGGGATGCAGAACCACCGATCGATATAGTTAATTCATGGACAAGTTTCGTTAACGAGCTGCCGCTCTTATCACAAGTGTCGTTTCCGCGTCACATTTTGAACACCAATGACTTCGATTCAATCGAAATTCACGGATTTGCAGACGCAAGCCAGATTGCGTATGCGGGATGTGTTTACATACGTCTTACAGACAAAAACGGTAAGGTTCAAACCTATTTGGTTATGGCAAAAACGCGCGTCGCGCCCTTACGTGTGTGTCTTACCATCCCGAAATTAGAACTTATGGCATGTGTGACACTTTCAAAATTGATCGAAAAGGTGATGCAAATTTACAATGATCGTATTCGCCCCGACCAAGTTTACGCATGGTCCGATAGCTCCGTCGCGCTGGCATGGCTCCGATCATCCCCGCACGAATGGAAGACTTTCGTCTCTAACCGCGTCAGTGATATTTTGTCCCGCGTTCCGGCAAGCTGCTGGCGTCACGTCCCATCGGCCGATAACAGTGCCGACCCCGCATCACGTGGCCTTCTGCCCGCCGCGCTGGTACGAAACGACTTGTGGTACCATGGTCCCGCATGGCTCCAACACAGTCAAGAATCCTGGCCTTTGCAAAAACCGGTCTTAAATACAGTCGAAGAGAAACGTAATAAAAGCGAATCGGTAAATAATAATTGCGCATGTGTGTCCACATCGCCTCCTTCCCCGGACGATACCCTAATTACGCGATTTTCGTCGCTAGGTAAATTAGTTCGCGTCACCGCACTCGTATTTCGTTTCTATAACAAGTGTAGAAAACATAAACAATCGTTCCCTGAGTACATCACCGTACCAGAGTATAACTTTGCATTGAATCGACTGATATTGATGACGCAACAAATAGTTTTTAATGATGACATTAAAAATATTTCAGCAAACAAATCACCTTCCTTAGGTTTACGGCGTCTCTCGCCCATTTTAGATAATGACGGATTATTACGCGTCGGCGGACGCATTCATAAATCTTTTTTACCGTATGAAGCCAAACATCAATTGATTTTACCTAAACGACATCCGTTAACAAATCTCATTATTGACGATACTCATATCACTGAGCTTCATGCCGGTCCGCAGTGCGTGCAAAACTCGCTCTTACAGCGATATTGGATTATATCAGGTCGTGATATTGTGCGTCTGCGAGTCCATCGCTGCATCCCATGTTTCCGCACACGCCCGACGCGCGTGCAACCGAGGATGGGAGCACTTCCCGCAGTTCGTTTGCGACCCGCTCGAATATTTCTAAAAACTTCATGCGATTTCTGTGGGCCATTCTACGTTCGCGCAAATAAGGTGCGCAACGCAAAAATCGTAAAATGTTACGTTGCAGTTTTCGTATGTATGTCTGTCAAAGCCGTACATCTCGAACTCGTGTCTGAACTGTCGACAGAAGGTTTTTTAGCGGCATTACGACGTTTCACGTCCCGACGAGGATATTGTACGGATATATATACAGATTGTGGACGGAATTTTCTGGGTTGTAATAATTATCTTAAAGACTTATACGCGTTTCTGCGCAGCGATTCTGTAATAAGCGCGCTCAATCAACAGACTTTAAGACAAGGATTAACTTGGCATTTTCAGCCACCTTATGCGAGTCATTTCGGTGGACTCTTTGAGGCAGCCGTTAAAAGTTTCAAAACACATTTGCACCGCGTAATAGGTACTCGGACTCAAACATACGACGAAATGCACACTCTAACTTGTCAAATAGAGGCCGTGTTAAACTCGCGCCCCCTTTGCGTGTTAAGTTCGGACTCGTCAGATCCGCTTCCTCTGACACCGTCTCATTTTCTTATTGGCGAACCCTTAACGGCTTTGCCTGATGTTTCATTAACGGACGAGAACCCTAATCGTCTGACTCGTTGGCGCTGGATACAGCAAGCTGTCCAGCATTTCTGGTCTAGATGGAGTAGAGAGTATCTCCACCATATACAACAAAGTACAAAGTGGCTTCAAGATCGCGGTCCCGCCCTCCGTGAAGGCACTGTTGTTGTGGTATGCGATGACCATTTGCCACCGTTGCAATGGAAACTCGCGCGCATTCACGCGCTACATTCGGGGTCTGACCGAGTCACTCGCGTAGTGACATTGAAAAGTGGGAATACATTATATAAACGACCGGTGGTCAAAGTATGTCCCTTACCGCTAGAATAACTATATGAAATCGTTACGACCCCTAATATATATTAGTAATTAAGTTTAGGTATAGTTCTAGTTAACTTTGTTAAACATTCGTGTTTCTTTAAAAGACACTACGTGCTTTTAAGGTGAGCGGCATGTTCCGACGAGGAACAGATGTAGGATTAAATTTTACTTATTTTATTTTTCTTGATAAGGTAATAGGTATTTTTTCATGCATACAAAACAACACAATTAGTAAAGAATTATTTTCCTTGTATTTTGGGGCTAGTTTTTCGGAACTGGCAACTTTCTGGTGAATTCCAAAGCCTTTTCCGGCGCTTGCAGCGCCACCTGGAGATTAGAAAAAACTCTTGCTACCGTTGCGACAAGAAACGCACGCTCCGCGCCGATCGCGAATTAAAATTACTTTTTACCAACATAGACTGTTGCATCTTGCTCGACAATCAACCTGGACATCCATAAAACCAGTGCCTATGAGTGAAGTGTGTGGGTCCCAGCTGGGGTGGCTATAATCCCGAAATCCAGACCAGAAACGACGAGGAGAAAGCGCAGCTGGATTCACGTGAGTAGCTACTCTGATAAACTGCCCCTACAGTGATCTTTTAGCAAACAGTCTACAACCGAAGTTACAAACCCTTACATTCAAAATTACTTGCTCTCCATACAAACTTGGAATCCCTTTAGAGGTTGAATTAAAAAAAAACGCTGAAATAAGTTTTGTAGTCTTTTGAAAAACAGGCTAGGATCGAAGTTACAAATCTCATACTTTAAATTTTTCTGACTCTCCATACCAACTTTGAACCCTCTATTTAACCCCTTTAGGGGTGGAATTTCCAAAAATCCCTTCTTATCCGTCGCCTACGTTATAAAAGGTAGTATGGGTGTAAATTTCAAGTTTCAAGTTCCAGTAGTTTCGGCTGTGCGTTGATGATCTGTCAGGAAGTCTTCTTTTATATATATAGATGAAAATATTTATTTCAAGTAACACATGACTGTTAAAGGAAATTACATATTCATTAAGGTTAAATTAAGCACCTATTAAAATTATACAGTATTCCGTTTTCGTACAAAAAATACATTAAATACTTTTACTTTTTTATTTAAATTTTTTTTACACTTAATTTTTTTTAATTGTTACATGAAGCCACTATTTAAAACCTACAAGGTTTAGGCAATAGTTGGCGAAATCGCGCGGTACATCCCGCGATCCTTAAGTTAGTTAAGTATAATATAACAAATTGCTAATAATGACTACAATTTTATTCCTTACCTATTTACACTAACTTGTTCATCTAAACTTAGGTAGTACCTACTATAAAAAATATGCACTGTTGAAACATGCATTTCGCAACAGTGCCTCATGTATGGACAATCTAACCTGTCCGCTATCGACCGCAGGATGGGGTTGGGGCTGGCCCGCGCCCGGCGCACCAGGGATGTGCAGCGCTTGCGCATAGTCGCATAAAAACAGTCTACACGCACTTCTGTGAACATCCCTGATGCGCTACAGATGCGGGGCAGCCCCACCAGCACCCGGAACGCGTTATTATAATGGACCCGGAGGGCTCCGTGGGCCCAATAAAGCCAGGGATTTACTAGTACTTGGAAACATAATTTCCTGTATAACCTGTGGTGCCAACGACATCCAACGAAATCGCGCGAATTTGTCTGGAATTATCATGCAAAAGACTCTCAACGAGTTTCATCTGTCGTGCGCTGTCCCTAGTAAAAACCTTTTTTCCATTAGGACGAGGATGGATCAGACGGGTGTGTGGGACTCCCTGCAGTAGGCTACCAGGAAGGATTGTCCAACATCGTAACTACCAAGGCCTAAGGTTCGCTTGACGCATTCTACTTTGACTTCCCTAGCAAATGCCCGCTATAACTGTAAGAGCCATAGGAAATTTACATTCACGAAAAATTCCATGGTTTCTATTTTGGATTTAAACTATTATGTGGAGATGCAAGCATCCATATGATATATGGATAGAAAAAAAAATACCACCCCTAATGATTAAATACGATAGGCCCCTGCCTACGAAGCTCACGGACCTGGGTTCGAATTCCGGCAAGGGCAAATATTTTTGTGTTGAGCATGAATATTTGTCTATTTGTCTTGAATGTTTTGTATGTATTTTATTTAGTATTTATATCTATTAAATAAATCGTAGTCCACATTACACAAGCCTCATTAGAATTACCTAGTGCTAGTTCGATTCGTGTAAGATGGTACCCTAATAATTATTAATTATGTAATCTACTCGGCTACCACTTTACTTTGCATGTATGTCACCTTAAGATTGTGAACAACGTCAGTTTATAATTTTACTCGCTATATTCTGAACCGTTGAAAAATTGTGAACTGCCAAAACCGTTTACGGTTTGCACCATTTTTCCCCAGTTCATGGCTTGATCGCGCAGTTCTGTCTCGACAATGTACACAATTAATGGATATTATTAACATTGTACTTCCCTTCCTGTCCTCGGGCAGCTCTTTGGTCGCAAATTGAATTAGCTTACCGTGAACCATCAAAGGCTGAAAAACATTTGCGTTGTTATTACAGTTAAATTATTGCATTCATTGGGTGGTTTCTTATGTTAAAATGTATGATATGATGTCACTGTATTTATGTTCAATACCTTACTAGTTATGTACCTAAACGTAGTATTTAACAACGGATACAGCAATTCACTGGATACAATAGGACGTGAGATCAGCAAGCCCTGCAAGCAGTTTAGTAATGAAAAAAAAACCGGCCAAATGCGAGTTGGACTCGCGCACGAAGGGTTCCGTACCATTATCTATAAAAAACGGCAAAAAAATCACGTTTGTTGTATGGGAGCCCCCCTTATAAAAATATTTTATTTCGTTTTTAGTGGTTGTTGTTATAGCAGCAACAGAAATACATAATCTTTGAAAATTTAAACTTTCTAGCTATCACGGTTCTTGAGATACAGCCTGGTGACAGGCAGACGGACGGACGGACGAACAGCGAAGTCTTAGTAATAGGGTCCCGTTTTACTCTTTGAGTACGGAACCCTAAAAAGTGCCTAATTGTGGTCCTTCCTTGTTCCGTGCCCGATGACGTTGCGTTGCTTCGTTATGTTTGAGCTCAATAAGGACGGGCTGCACTAACTTACGATAACAAACCGATCAACGACAAATTTGACACCGGCAGCTGTCATTCAATAAAAACTGGTCAACTTTCCATACTTTTAGATTTTCACGAACACCGCTTATGTTTACAGACAGTTTGGTAAAACCCACCCTTATCGCTGGTCTGGTATTCGACGTATCCCCGAGATGTCATAGAGACAATTTAGGGATTCTCTCTGACAAATTAAATCAAATGGAATCGCGGTCCTTGTCGTTCAAAGGCTAAAAGATAGAATTTACCTCGTTTTGAAGCCGGGTGTATAAAGTTAAATGTCGATTAAGTACGTAAGCCAAACTCTAATGGATCTTCAGAACGAGTTTTTCTCTTCAACGTTCTTACTGAACTTATTTCCATGAAGTTTAATGCAAAGTTTGCATAATCAAATTGAAAAAGAAATTGTATTTACTCTGCCGGAGTAAAAATGCAGTGGCTGCGTTTTAAGCAAAGTAAAGGTCGCGAATTCAGGGCACGGTTTTGTAGCGCCTACATTTTTGCAGCATAACAGTTTAAGGGTGAATTTCCAGCACAGATTACTTAGCTGAGTTTTTAACCGACTTCAAAAAAGGAGGAGGTTATATGTTCCACTGTAAGTATTTAGGGTTCCGTAGCCAAATTGCAAAAAACGGAACCCTTATAGATTCGTCATGTCCGTCCGTCTGTCTGTCTGTCTGTCCGTCCGTATGTCACAGCCACTTTTTTCCGAAACTATAAGAGCTATACTGTTGAAACTTAATAAGTAGGTGTATTCTGTGAACCGCATTAAGATTTTTACACAAAAATCGAAAAAAACATTAAGTTTTAGGGGTCCCCAAACTCAAAAAAAAATTTTTCATCAAACCCATACGTCTGGGGTATATATGGATAGGTCTTCAAAAATTATATTGAGGTTTTTAACATCATTTTTTTTTAACTGAATAGTTTGCGCGAGAGACACTTCCAAAGTGGTAAAATGTGTGCCCCCCCCCCCTGTAACTTCTAAAATAAGAGAATGATAAAACTAAAAAAAATATATGATGTACATTACCATGTAAACTTCCACCGAAAATTGGTTTGAACGAGATCTAATAAGTAGTTTATTTTTAATACGTCATAAATCGTAAACCGCAATTTATTTCACGGAACCCTTCATGTGCGAGTCCGACTCGCACTTGGCCGCTTTTTTTTAATGTATGTTCGCCGATTTCTCGGTCAATTGTGGACCAATTTCCAAAATTATTTTTTTATTTGAAACTGGATATATAAACCCCAGGGAAACTGAGCGCAACCCTCAAAATTCACAGGCACGCGTGTATTGATTTCAGTATTTGCTATTATTACTCGTATATTTACCCTCGGAAATCACAATTTTGGATAACTGGAACTGATGATGAAGACCACAGATGGCTTATAGAACTCCTTAAAGATGTAAAGTACGTCTTTTCTAGATTCTGACATTATTCCGTTGAAGTAGCAACTAATGAAGTATTAATTCTGAGATCCTTGAGGAATCGGCGGAACTCCTCAAATATTATCAGCCCACATAATAGTGACTTGGATTTTTTCTGTAATAATTAACGCATTTGCTCTCGGAAAGCAGTTCATGTGGTAAATGGAAAGGAAATGTGGAAATTTTCATGTACCATGTGGCTTGGCGAAGTACTGAATTGAAGTCGGTTTAAACTTTGTTTTTAAAGTACCTAAATTATCGTATACTTGATTTTAACGACCTTAATACCACTAACACAACGTTAAATACTTCTTAACGTGCGCTAAAACACTTACTTACCTACTGCTGTGGCGCAACGACACAAAGTGAATCTTGGCCTCCGACACTATAGACGGCCAAGCTTCCCTCCAATCGACGGTCCAGAGTTCGTTCAGTTCTTTTTGAACTTCGCTACCCCACCGGTCAAACCGGTGCCTAGAACTTCCAACACGTCTTCGACCAGTTGGACGTCCCGAGTACGCTTTTCGGACTGCAGGATCGTTGCGATCAGAATCAATTTTATAGCACATTGTAAAGAATCTAAAATATAGTTAGTACCACACAAGTACTATATTTACACAATTATATTCAGATATAATATATCTTAAACAAGAATAATAAGAAAGTAAAACAAAACTGAATAATAGGGACGTAAAAATGCATATTATAAAAAGCGGCCAAGTGCGAGTCGGACTCGCACATGAAGGGTTCCGTGAAATAAATTGCGGTTTACGATTTATGACGTATTAAAGAAAAACTACTTATTAGATCTCGTTCAAACCAATTTTCGGTGGAAGTTTACATGGTAATGTACATCATATATTTTTTTTAGTTTTATCATTTTCTTATTTTAGAAGTTACAGGGGGGGGACACACATTTTACCACTTTGGAAGTGTCTCTCGCGCAAACTATTCAGTTTAGAAAAAAATGATGTTAGAAACCTCAATATCATTTTTGAAGACCTATCCATAGATAACCCCACACGTATGGGTTTGATAAAAAAAAATTTTTTTTGAGTTTCAGTTCTGAGTATGGGGACCCCTAAAACTTTATGTTTTTTTTCGATTTTTGTGTGAAAATCTTAATGCGGTTCACTGTATACATCTACTTACCAAGTTTCATTAGTATAGCTCTTATAGTTTCGGAAAAAAGTGGCTGTGACATACGGACGGACAGACAGACAGACGGACATGACGAATCTATAAGGGTTCCGTTTTTTGCCATTTGGCTACGGAACCCTAAAAAGAACACCCCGTCGAGGAGATCCTCTTGCATTAATTATGCTTGATGCGAAACTACAAAGCCTAACATTAAAAACTGTTAATACAAAGCGCGTTCAATAAAATATCATGAAAATAGTTGTAGGTAGTTATAATTTTAACATAGTTTGGATAGGATTGCAACTGATTGAAAGATTTTGGGGCTGAGACAGATTGTTCCGATAGCTCAGTTGGTTAGTAGCGACGGGCCATGTATGCCTGTGGTCGCCGGTTCGAATCCGGCTCGGAGCCTAAATTTTTAATTTTTTTCTTTAATTTGAAGTTCTCAAACATTGTTATTTTACTATACTGCACTTTAACAAGCTTTAACTTTGAAACAACTAGTCCTTAGTCACCTACTTACTTATAAAACGCGTGTACAAAAAAATAACGACATTACTTGGGTTTACTCGGATGCACTCCACATTTTCGAAAAGGCTAACACAGCACTCTGGGCCCTAGCGTGTTACAACCTTACCCGTACAGCTCAAGCAATCAATTTTAGACTTTATCAGTACGGGATATGATATAATTGTACGGCAATTGTTATTTTTTAGAGTGTTCCGTAACTGTCGCAGCTAGGTTCTGAATGAAAGGAGTTTTAAATAGAAAAATACTTGTAAAGCTTGACTGAGCTAGAGGTTGTGTTAATTGTTGCCAGGGGTTGATAGAATTACTTGTAATAAACAGTTGGCCCTATTTATAAAAGTTTTGCCTTTGCAGAAATATTAAACTTCGAGGCCAATTTGTTTCCTCACGACGCATACCTAGGAAAGGGATTTCCATTTCACACACTTTGTTCTAGATGGATGATTGGTGTAAAGTAAACGCCCTAGTTCTTGAAGTTGCACTTGTGTATAGTATGGGCACGTTATGTCAAAGTGACATGGCTTTTTGGACGAAGAAAACTCCTCTTAGTTCGAATTTAACCCATTATATTGCTTGGACATATAGTGCCCACGCAAGTCGTACACTAGTGCAACATGTTTGCCAGAATCGTTGTCGAAAGTCACACACACACACACATACTGTGGCAACGTTCAGGCCACTTCTGCCTTTGGCCTCGACTCTCCATAAGGCACTTGTCCCACCGCCGGCGAGTAGCGAGTACTCTCATAGTAATTCTTACTCGCTTTTACTCGCGCGAGTAAGAATTACTATGAGAGTACTCGCTACTCGCCGGCGGTGGGACAAGTGCCTAAAACCGTAGTTTGATCTCAATTTAAAAGGACATACTTGAATAACAGCATGACATTTTGGATACACAATGGAATTCAAATTATCTAGTTCCTGTTGCTCGACGTTAAAAGAGAAAAAAAAGTAAGCAGATCTTTTTAATGCAAAGTCTCTAATCGCTTAATTATTTTTCTATTATATTTATAACAACAGAAACTAGATGAACGGAGCCTTATTTTTGTAAAAAATTTTTAAGAACATTTAATCACCCAAGATTACTTCAGTTCCATTGTCATCATCATCATCATCATATCAGCCGAAAGACGTCCACTGCTGGACATGTCACACGCCGGGCACGTTATTTTTTGCTATCTCGAATCGCGCCCTGGGCGGGTTAGGCGGGCGTTTTGCGTAGGCGCCGAATCGTTGGCATGTGCTAACAGATTCAATGAACCTAAACTTCATCATAATATACCAGCCGAAAGACGTCCACTGCTGGCCTCCCCCAAAGAGTGCCACAATGGACGGTCCTGCGCCACCCGCATCCAGCGGACTCCCCCGACCTTTACCAGGTCATCAGTCCACCTTGTGGGGGGCCTACCCACGCCGCGCCTTCCGGTACGTGGTCGCCACTCGAGAACCTTTCCGCCGCAACGGCAATCGGATCTACGTGCAATGTGCCCCGCCCACTGCCACTTAAGTTTAGCGATTCGGAGGGCTATATCAGTTCCATTGTACCTTAACATAAATTATTCAAGTATGCCGTTTTAAAATGAGAATCAAATTACGTTTGTATAGAGAGTCAACCAGTAGAAGTCCGTCCTGGCAACCTTTAACCGATAGCCTAATGTCACCCATATTTCCTTACTTGTCGTTATTAGCTTATTAGGTACTGTAAGTATTAGGTACATTGCACAGAAACGGGACGGTACTTAAGCTACTGAAATAAATACAATGTTTTACGTAAACAATAAAGCAGATAAATAATATTTGTATAGGTATAGAAGACAAGGATAGGCTATTTTCGTCCAAAGCTTATTAAAAATCTTTCGCACCATTCCACTGCATCGCGTCCCTTCAGCAAAGCCCCAGACAAAGGTCATCTGAGGTCAGCTTGGGAGGTACATTAAATATTAAAAATGCCGTAACGATCAACGCTGCCTAGGGTATGTTGAAATTTAATTGTTTATTTACATAGGGTGGCATTTGTTGGGCTCGGTGTGGTATCGGTAAGCTGTCATCAAATGCAAATGATATCAGGTACTCATTAGTTACTACCATATCATAACCCTAATACTAGACTTGGCAGCTATCTTTAAATGTGTAAATTTTATGTATTTTTTTCGCATTTTTTCAAGAAAGTTACGTTTGCGTGTCTTCTTACAGTATTAAAAGGTATAGACCTGAAGCCAAATTTTTGTTGGCTCTCTTAATCCGCATAAACGTCGTATCCTCTTATAATGCGAGTATATTATTTCACGCAATCAAAACATTTATTACCTATATGTACGGCAGTGGCGGAGCGCCCATACAAGCCGATTCCCACAGGCTTGCCTAAAATTTCTAGCAATATATTACCAAACTCGTAAATCATCAAAAAACCGACCTTTTCTAGCTCCGGGTTGACCAGCGAAAATTCTCACCTGCCGCCACTGATGTACGGAAGCCCTTAACCATTGACCACAGGAAAGACGACTTTGTTTTTCTCATTCTGTATACGCTGTTGATCTCCATACAGCGCAACTCAGGTTTGCACCCACCTTTAAAAAAGACAGGGTTTGGGTTAATATAAAACTTTCACTAGGGTACTCAACATTCTTACAACAACGTAAAAAATAAATTAACTTACAACAACGTAAACTATGTATTTAAGTATTTATTTCTCTATATAAGTATGTATATCGTCGTCTAGTACCCATAGTACAAGCTTTGCTTAGTTTGGGACTAGGTTGATTTGTGTAAGATTGTCCGCAAAATATTTATTTATTTTATTTATTTATTTATAACTTACAGACTGGGAAATAAATCCCCCAAATGTGGCTCAACGCTCATCCTTCGAGAGAAATTATTGGTCGAAGTTAGAGACATTAAAAAGTAATTCACAGAATTAAATTTTGTTTGTCCGGACAGAATCCGGATCCGGTACCATTAATCAGCCCAAAACGAGAATTATTCACGATCTGAGTTAACAAAGTCCGTGAATGCGACTTCTTCTAACGTCGTTAGGGAAGTTTTGTTTAAATCGGATAACTGGTGTTGAACCGACTTTAAACAAAGCGCTTCTACATTTGTCACGTTTTTAGGGTTGCGTAGTCAACAAGGATCCGAAAAATGGGTAGTATGTGGCGCAATAGGAAGCAGAAGATCAAAGAGGTCGAAGCCCCAAATGCTGCTTCAACCAGCAGGTCGATTGCGTAACGTTTCGTACGTAGGTACGTTCTTCTCCTACATCGGTTCCTCAAGGTTGAGGGTTATGACCACCAGGAGCGTAGTTCTTCACAGCTGTTCTCCATGCCCCTCTATTTTGGGCTTATTGTGTTACGCCTTGGATATTGACGCGTGTGGCATCGCAGACTGCATCAGTCCATCGTGTGGATGCACTTCCTCTACTCCTCTTTCCTTCAACGCAGTCAACCATTATCAACTTCTCTAAGCTGGACTGGTCTTGGCGGACTTCGTGGCGTGGCCAAAGAATGTCATCATTCTCTGGTAGCATGTAATTGAAAGCCGGGTGTCGACACGGAGCCCGTTGAGTATCGACACATTTTAGAGCGGCGTTGTACCTATGAGACGTCCAAGAGGTATTTAGCAGTAGTAGGTACGTTAGGTAGATCTAAATGATAGTTTGTTGTATAGGAAAATGATAGTCGATTAGTCCTAACGCTCAATACGGTGTCAGAGCCTCTTAAAATGGCGGTTAAATGGTTCTGCTGATATTTTATCGGATTAATGCAGCCCCCATTAAAGTTACACCATATCCATTTGTTTACTCGACATTTTGGGGCGTATTTCGGTAATCCTTGAAAAGAAGAAAGCCGTAATTTGGCATGGGTATAGACATCAATCATGCAAGAAACTGGTTTAATAAAATCTTATAAATATATGTATGTTTCAATATAGGTATGTTATGTGTTTTGGGGAGTAAAGTAAAGTAAAGTAAAGCCTCAATACATTAGGATTCCATTAACGGCAAGACTTCTTAGAAAATTTTGAGAGTCTTCTCTGCGTTCCGAGTTTTCCGTTAAGTCGGAATGTATAATTTTCTTGTTAATATTATCTTTTTTTATTAAATATATATGTCACTAACGCTCTTGTTGTGGAATGAGCTTCCTGGCACGATTTTCTTAAGAGGCTTCATACAAGAATGGATTAAAAATGATTTAAAAACTGTTGACGCCACGCATACCCATTGGAGCAGCAAGCCTTGATTGTATATATGGCAACTCATCAGATGGATCTTACGCATCCTGTGCACCGTAGTGGTAACTCTAAGTACTTGGAAGTGTCTAAATAAACTCCATCTAACGAATCCAAGCAAAAAACTACTTTGTTGACTGACTCTCTCTCTGAGGTAGTTTTTTTGCTTGCGTGTTTTTTGACAGGATTTACAATTTCGGACGTACTATCCTCGTAAGGCCTGTCGACCTAATTTTAGTACAAAATATTTCAGGCTTAACAGCCTAACTCATTAGCTTTGTGTAATCAATTTTAAATTATATTTACTTAGGGATGCGAAATTCAAAATAGTTAGTTATTTATGACCTATTTTCAACACTGGGTCGTTATTGCATTAGTCCTAAAAATATCTTAAAACTTACAAGGCTATACAAAAAAAAAAACAAATGTCACAACGTTTTATCCAAACATCCCCGTTTACATAAAAGGCGATCCTACCAATCAGACCAATCCAATCGGCGCTGCAACTGACCATCCATTCATCTTTTAATTTAACCAGAGTTTTCTTTCAATCGCAAAAGGGAGCGGCGATTTTTATACAAGACCAATGACCTGAAAACGTGGAGCGAATAGTTTCAGCTAGTGCTGTAAAACACTCGAGTACTGGATTCGTATTAAACGACTCGAAACTCAAATAATGAGCCTCAATACATTAGTACTCCATTAACGGCAAAACTTCTAAGAACATCTTGCAAGTGGTACTAAACCTTGAGTCTCTTCCCTGCGTTCGAGTTTTTATGTTCCGAGCTTTTTACGCCTGTTCTTCTCGAGGCAGAAGTTTTCTTTCTGTAGCTCTAGTATAAGTTTTATCGATACATATACGTTATCGAACGCGTTTGCGTTTAGTTTCAATTTGTATGGCAACGCGTAATTCCTAATAGTTACCACCAGAGGCGCTGTTCGCGTTGCCATACAAATTGAAACTAAATGCAAACGCGTTCGAAGACATTCATAGGTGCAAGATATATGCCTAAATTGAAGAATAAATAACTTTGGCTTTGCGTTGGGAGTTTGAAAATGTGTATGCATGTATTGGCGAAAATTATAAGACGTTACTTTAACGATTAAACTTTTAGTTTTAGTTTGATACTTGGCGTATGCCAGTGGGGTAATTATGTTACTTTTTGCGAACGAGCATTAGGACAAAATAAAAGTAATTTTCCTATACGGATTCACTTTACGTACGTACGAAGCATTATTCAGTCGAAGAGACGGTCCCTGGTAGAAATCTGGCTCGGAGCAAAACGTTTAAAAAAATCCTCATTATAGTCGGGTACTTATGTCACGGGTGCGGCTATCCAGCCAAGGGTTAAAGTCAAATAAGAACGCGTGACGTTATATCTCGAATCGACCCCTAAAACTCGAGTCTTTCACAACACTATTTTCAACGGGCCATGTGGATTATTCTTGATTCAATGCGCGGTAAAAGTGTTTTATGTGAAGTTCGGCTGTGATGCATTCTGCGCATAGATAATATCCGTGGCCCATTCGTTTGAGTTATTATTCTGAGCCGAATAATAATATTATCTTACACTGTTTACTCGTAAAATACGTACTTGTACGTATTTGGCTGATTTTTTCCAGAATTTTCTGGAATTTTGAGCTATTCTATCCTCAAGCTGCTTCACACTTTTTTAATTTGTATTTCTCGCTCACAGAGCTGGCCCAAAGTAGTCATGGAGGTGCTATACGATGGGCCACGACGACGTAGCAGGCCGAGACAGAGATGGTGGGATGACCTGGCCCCTATTTCACCAACTTGACAATTGTCACCTGACACTGACAATTCGCGATACATTGCTTGTACCAGAATTTAAGGCGGTCGCTAGGTTACTTGTGGAACCAGCAATGTACGGAGAATTGTCGATGTCAGGGTCAGTCAGTCAATAGGGGCCTGGCCCCGTAGCATGGTTGGCCTTATCACGCGATAAGTGACAAGATAAGAGCGTCGTCTTGTTCTATCAAACGGTGTCAGCCAGTGACGGATGCTCTATCTTGTCACTTATCGCGTGATAAGGTCAACCATGCTACGGGGCCTGGACGCATTTTGTAACGATTGGCTAGACTGGCCCGAAGCCAAGACGAGTGGAAGTCGAGAGGGGAGACTCCAGCAGCAAGATACTAGCTGAAAAAACTCGTTCATTAGTCTGATAGGATGAGAATACTCGTGAGTGCAGGTTTGCACAGTAATGTAGCTCACGGTTGCCTGAGCGAGAAGGACTTATCGCCCGTCGTCTCGCCCTCCCGCTAATAGCCCAGCGACAAAACTATCGCTCGCTTCTCGCTCGCCAAGTCAGTTCTAGTTTCGCTCGTCGCTCATCGTTTGCGACAGCTACCAAAACAAGAACTCCTGAAGAGTTCGAAACATGTCGTCCGTTATGACAAATAACACGCGAGTGCTCCTATATGATAATTAGTACAACTCGTCACTGATAAGCATACCTGTGCTAACTCGGGGCACCTATACTAAAGTGATGTAGCAAAATATTTTATCGACAAAAAATATATCGATGTTACTGTCAACATCTAAATGTTATTCAACATACATACATAATATTATTTATTTTCTCTTCATTTTAAAATAAAAACAATAAACAAATTAAAACGCGCATTTATTTGTTTATTTTAAATTAGTTTTCATAGTTTACAATTTATATTTTTTCCGTATTCGTGGGTTATAAAGATTGCCGTCTAGATGAAAATATCCATTTAAAATTAATATACGTTCTCTTAACGTCCACAGTGGTCAACGGGGCATTTTATCTTATCTTAAAATATGTCTATTGACTTTTGAGTCAAAATAAATCAGATATGATATGTGTTCAGATATGATATCGAAGCTTTTTATAGTAATCGAGAAATTTCAATGAGCGCATGTGTTAATACTTAGTCGGTCCTTAGGTTTTGTCACAAATGTTTTGCCGCATAGTAAATAATACCAAGAATGTTTTTATTTAATGCTATATATGGTTGGACAGCTCATGAAACACTGATAAATTAAAACGATTATTGGATTTAAATGCTTAAAGCTATATCACACAAATGCTAGTTTCTTAAGAGATTTTGCACTTTTTTAGCCAATCAAAAACACGGGCGGGATCACTGTATCTTTTTTCCATGATTCTTAAAACCTTACAAACTTACGTGAGATTTTAGTCAGAACCCCTCCCTGAACCCAGCCCTCCCTCCTCCATTTGAAGCATAAGATAAGTAAGTCTGGGTACAACTTCATATTCACATTTTACGTAGTGTACTTGTTGCCCACAAGCTCAAATTTACGCGTTTTGCTGAAAACGTAAAAAGTACGTAAATTTCTCGATGGGAGCAGTTGGAATTGAATGCTAACAGAAAATCAAATGCTAGTTGCTAAGCATGGTCTAAAATCGAGACTTCAGAATAAATAAAAAAAATCCTTGTTGGTCATCTGGAACACTGTTTTTTTATTAAATTTGTGTAAGTGGTTTTGGGTTCACGGTTGTCTCAAGTTACAAGGTTTTTTGTCATATTGCGATAATTGTTCAAAATGTATTTTATTGCAATTTGATTCGTATAAAATAAGCTTTTTAATCATGTATAATACGAATAAGAAAAAGTTTATTGCTGAGTTTTATCTATCAAAAACCTTGTGACAGAACTTTAGGACCGACTAGGTATATATCGACATCTTTTTTATCGATATCGAATCCCTAAAAAGTGCCCCGAGTTAGCACAGGTATGCTGATAAGTATGAGAATGGGGGTGACAATTTATCCAAATAAATACGTCAAAGTGTGTATGAATTGACGGCTAATCTACTCGTACTCCCAAACACGTAATAGGTCATTTAGGTATTCGCGGTAATGTCTGGATGTTTAATTATCAAATTTTGCAATTTTTTGTAGTGATTCATGTATGAAATATTTTTACCAATAAATTATGTCTATTTCAGTCATTCAAGAATATAATTCTACAGTTTTCTGCTTTACATACAATCCGAATTATGAAAAAATATAACGCTTTGTACTCCCCCCCGGCCCCCCTTCCCCCACCACATGATTTTACTCGTAACTCTTTGTTCAGCGAAACTTCCGCAAAAAGTTGACTGAAACGAAACTTCCTCAGCGGCTAAAAATAAAGTGGCTCGCAGTATCAGTATGCATAACTAGCTTTTCCCAAGTTTGCTCGTGAATTCCCTTTTTCATCCATTCTGTGGAATATCCAAGCGATGTGGCATAATGCATAATATATCTCGGGTAAATTTTTTCGGCGGAAAAACAAGTGAAAACTTAATCCTGACGTCGATAGGCCGGTGATTCCGCGCGATGGCTTCATTTACGATTTTTTTTTGATATTATGTTTTTTGATATGTGTTTCGTTTATTTTATTCCCACATCTTATGCTAATTTGTTGTTGAGCAACGAGGTAGCAACAAATGTGTTGTACTATTTTGATGTGAACTTTCACAATTTAATTACATTCGTTTTACTAAACCGGTGAACTTTCCGGTGTGTTGCGACATCTATGGTCGCGAGAAGACACTCGATTTTAGCAAAAATAATAAATATACCTATTATCTTTATTACTAAGTGTGGTTCCAGACTGAATCAGACGCAATAACTTACGTCGATGCAGCGCTTCGTGACGTCAGCATCAATGTCAAATATTTTATACTTAGGGCCACGCTGCGCAGCGAAATCGTTGCCATGATGACAGCGCAAGTTTTTTAGCCGCAAGCGTCCACCAAGGAGTATGCTTATTTATCAGGCAATTTGTATACTTTTTTGCCACCTTCGTAGTATAAAAATTAAAAAGAAGTACGGCCCTAAATAATGGAAACCACTTTTTCAAATTCCAATTATAAAAAGACACTTCGTTCTTCATTCAATATCAACTTCATTGACTGTTAACGATCGCCTATGACGATAACGACTCCCATAATTACCTTGAATATTTTAAACGACATGGCACTTGTTTCAAATAACATTTACGGCACACATTGTGTTTTTAACAACGTATTATTACGTAGCCACTTTAAAAGTTATCGCCACAGACACCTTAATGATAGTGGAATGTACAGTCAACCAATTTGATTCCTAGGCCATCATAGAACCTTGCCGTTGTAAATGCTATGTCAATACGGGTTACTAGGATTATTGCGTCGCTATGTGGCAGTTAAAATGACAGGGTTCTACGGTGGCCTAGGAATCAAATTGGTTGACTGTACGCATAAGTATAGTAAAATTTATATCTATACTAATATTACTATTACTACTATTTAGACATGATTTGGGTACTTTCCTCAAAGATGTGAGACTTGAAAGTTTAAATAAAATATAATCTTTATGTTCTGCGTTGTGTTTTTTGAGGTACGAGTATGCAATAAGTGTATTTGTATTGTATTGTCTTTTTTTATCGGCCAAGAGCAAATTTAAAGATACTATAGAATCCTTAAATTTTATATAAAAAAAAGTTATTACAATATGTACCTATATAAACGCAGTATTTCACGACCAAAACCGCAATTAACGTGATTTTTCATACAACGATTAATACGAAGATGATGCTGTGACGTCATAATACTATGTTAATTTGTATTAGCCGTTTCGGCTGTCGCCAACGAAGCTCCGCCTATGACCCTCGTTTTTGTGTTTTTACCTACGTGCTCTAATTGTAGATCTAATTGTACAAACATTTGATCCACTCAGAAAACTAGTTCAATGGCACCGTGAAAAAAAATGGTCAAGCAGCCAATTGAAAAATGATGAGAACAAATAAATAGAAAAAAAAGATTTATTTTCGCATGTAACTACGACTATATATTTTGTTTGTATCTCTGAAGCCAAATTTTTCTCATACTTTCGAAATTTTGTATAAATAATGTGGTGAATTCCTGATTTAGCAGCCCGGTAAAGGTATGTGGCATTTCGTACTTTTACGTGAGTTCACTGCCGGTATACTGTCAGTAGGTATAGCATTTGCGTAGCAGTACTTATGAGGCGCGCAAGCGGGGCGGTGCGCTTGCAGTAGGTACCTATTGGCTATTGCTTTCATACCACCCAGCTTCCGCGCATCCCGTGCAGGCAGAAAGCACTCATCTAAAAATAGGCGTGCAATAAAAAATCTGGTATTGACCCAACAACATTGTATAAATCCATATGTTAAAACTTTAGTTACAATAATTTAAATTTTAAGCGTTAACTTTAAATGCATGTCGTGTTTGCATCGTATTTGTCCACTGTGTTTGTATGTAAGTTCTAGTATTACACCTGTTGGCAAACCTTCATCACTACATAGTATAAAACAAAGTCGCTTCCCGCTGTCTGTCTGTCTGTCCCTATGTATGCTTAGATCTTTAAAACTACGCAACGGCTTTTGATGCGGTTTTTAACAATATATAAACTGATTAAAGAGGAAGGTTTAGATGTATAAAACATGCAGGTATTAATTGTATTATACATATAAACCCGTGCGAAGCCGGGGCGGGTCGCTAGTAAATAAATAAACTCACAGCTGACTGATATCATAGGTTACTTATAATGTTAGTTTTTATCTGCGCATGGTTATTAGTGTTACCACCTTATACGTACAGTCAGCATCAAAAGTAACTACGCAATCGAAGACGCCAAAAGTTCTTATTTCCTTTTAGTAAAGACTTTTGACGTCTTCGTTTGCGTAGCTACTTTTGATGCTGACTGTACTAGATAATTACATCAGTGTTGCCTGCAAATAAACTATTGGACAATGCATTCTGAGATGTTATCCGTTAAGTAGTTTTAAATTCAGATTAGTAATTTTTAAGTATACAAAGTACACATTTCCTAAAAATTATAAGACTTATTGTTTAGTTTAGTTTTAGTTTTAATTGTTTTGGGACTTTTACTTAAAATCAGCGTCAAGGCCTCCGTGACAACATGCTAAGTAACCTTTTTTGATAAGTATGTATGTTTTTTACTTCATGTGCAAAATAAGTAAATCATGAAATTTTCTAAAGTAGTTACAAGATGATAATTAACATAAACTAAATTAAATGAAAACTACGTAAATTCTAGAAAAGGCCCTCGAGGCATTGTACCGAGGATGCTGGCGGCATTTCCTCGTTGAATTGCAATGCTGATGCGTTGCGCAAGAAAGCCGCCAACTCTTCGGTCACCAGTTACGTCAACCAGACGTTACGTAAATTATTAATATTCTTAGGGTGGATTCTTATTCCAAACCGTCTACAATCGTAAGCGGTTTCGTTAAAATCTGAATGATTGGTAAGTTCGACAAGTTAATAGGGAATAACAGCTGCCGGCTTCATATTTAACGTCGGAAAAGTATGCGTGTCTGAAGTTAGCCTCGAGTTGCCTCCCGTATACCCGTCCGACCCCTCTGACACCTTTGCGGCGCTACTAGTAGCTAACATCACACGCGCATACTTTTGTGCCGGGTACTGTACGATAACAAACCGTAACCGTATAAACTTGTTAAACTTACCAAACATTCAGATTTTAACGATACTGCTTAAGATTACAGAAGGTTTGGATGAAACCCACTCTTATTCTTATGCTACCTCCACACCGACAAATCAGGAAGACGCCGAAGGTAAAAATCTCGAAGAAGAGATATTCAAGATTCCTGTTGCTTCAAGTCAATATTCTCCAAAACGTAATACAACCTCGCCACAAACCACTCTGCAGTTAATTAAAAACGTGCCCGTATCCAATTATGCATGTAAACAATTGGGCCCGTTTGTAATACGTACGTGATACCATTTAATAGGGGAAATTATTGCGTACGGGGAAATGTATTGTGGGTTCAATGCAATACAATACATTGTAATTTAATAAATAGCTGGCTGCACGGCTCTGTCCGTGTATTATACATGTAACGTAAGCAAAAACGTGGGATAGTAAATTGTGCCACGAGGTTAATGTTTTAAAAAACCGATATAAAATAAAAAGATGCAATTCATTTTATTACGAAAATCCTAAGTATGATGCAGAGGAATACCAACAGTAACATTAAATCTTTCTTATGATTTCTTTTTCTGATGTTATATGCATTTGAAATCTGCACGCGCCGGCACCCCCCGAAAACGCTCTATATTAAACGGGCTTATGCTACGATGACGTCACAACTTATATTCTCGGCGCGTTTACCATGGAGTAAGTGATTAATTTGCAATTAATTCGCAAATATCATATTACTTTTATACGCTTTATTTTATACTCGTATGTCGGAGCAGGAATAATAGGTATGTATTTAAAATATGATGGATAAAGTTAATTTCGCATTTACATAAGATATAGATTGCAGGATTGTCAATAATGTAACCTAGGCCAGAAACCATACTATCAGTTACCCAACAAGCAATTTAAGTAGACACTAACAGTAAATATCGTGACGTTTATCATTGAAAGCGGCTCTTACATTTCGTAATTAGTGTCAAAGCAACGGTTCGTTCGTCACTAGATATTTCAAACGCTGTTACATTTAGTGCGTGAATTACTGCGACGGTGTTTGGCTTTCATTGCGGGCTATTTATTTTGTTTTATTTAGCCGACCGGCCAGAACATTTCTTCTATAACCACTTTGGGACGTTCAGGACTGTGCTTTAGGCACCTTGGACCGATCAAAGACTAGACGCATCCGACGCGAATTTCGTACTGCACGCGTCGTGCAGTACATACAGATAAGGATGGAAGGAGAGTACCAACCAGGAGACGTTTGGAGTGGCCACGCAGCTAGCATTCTAAAGTCTATCACTACCTAACCGAACCAACTCACCTGATATATTTCTTTGCTGCTTGATCTTGATATACTTCACATCCACGGAAGTAGATGTTATTTTGGGCCGCAGCTATTCAAGCCAAAAGTCTTAGGTACGCATGTAACACATAAGTTAATAAGGTTTACTGAACCACCGTACCTAATTAGGGTTCCGTAGCCAAATGGGAAAAAAAGGAACCCTTATAGATTCGTCATGACGTCTGTCTGTCTGTCTGTCCGTCCGTATGTCACAGCCACTTTTTTCCGAAACTATAAGAGCTATACTATTGAAACTTTTTAAGAAGATGTATTCTGTAAACCGCATTAAGATTTTCATACAAAAATAGAAAAAAACACAATAAATTTTGGGGTTCCCCATACTTAGAACTGAAAATCAAAAATTTTTTTTTCATCATGACCCATACTCGTATGTGTGGGGTATCTATGGATAGATCTTCAAAAATGGTCTTGAGGTTTTTAACATCATTTTATTCTAAACTGAATAGTTTGCGCGAGACACTTCCAATGTGGTAAAATGTGTGCTCCCTTCCTGTAACTTATAAAATAAGAGAATGATAAAACTAAAAAAATATATGATGTACATTACCATGCAAACTTCCAACGAAAATTGGTTTGAACGAGATCTAGTACGTAGTTTTTTTTTTAATACGTCATTAATCGTAAAAAGCAATTTATTTAACGGAACCCTTCACGTGCGAGTCCGACTCGCACTTGGCCGCTTTTTTTTTTATACAATCCGCCGTTGTCGACAAGCAAGTTACCTACAGTAGCCCCGAGCGTATGTCAATAGTAAATTTGACATTAGCTTTCAAATCAAACTTACTATTGACCGCCACCGCAGGCCGCGCCAGTTTGTGAGAGGGTTTAGTATTGGGACCGAGCGCGACGACAGCGCCACGTGACAGGCGGCCATTATGGACAATATTGTCACCGCTGTCAAACAAGAAGTAAGTAAATATTGTGAAAAATATTAATGAAATCTTCTGTTATTTTATATTACTATATTACACAATTTTGGACAATGGTAGTCAGTAACATTATTGCCAATAATATTAAATTTGTTGTTTTCAGTGAGAAATGAGCCTACTCGTGACTAAAACGGGGTTTCGTGCCATCACCCACGAAATCATTTTCCAACCGGAGACGATGAATAAAGGCAAGAAATTGGTGCTAGCTGGGCATGTCCTTGAGGTTGAAGACATTCGCCAAGGAGACATGACTCGTATCAGCCCGAGTGGTTCGCCAAACTTCTGTCACGGCAACGGCGTACAAGACAACTTTGTTTGTAAGCAGATTTTTATGTTGAGATGCCGTTTAACAAAAGCTTATTTATTTGGTCTCGTTTCCACCATGGTCTTGGAAATTGGTAAAATTTACAGTCGCTATTCTTCTTGGTGTTATTACAATTCACAACAACACATCTTACCAGGACCATATTTTTATCTCAAAAACGATTAGAAAATGTTTACTGCAATATGGATTTGACAGCTCAAGTCAGCGACAAAAATGATAATTTTAGCCGTAGCGAGCGCTGTGATCGTTTAGGCTACCCCCTCCACCCGCTTTGCACTCTGCCAATATCACCATGAAGGAAGAACTGGGTGAGTAAAGAGTTCGAATATTGGGACATAATAAAATGCTTGGAAATATTTCTTCAACCTCTAAAAGTTTCTTCCAGTTGTGTCCTAAAAAGGCCGAGTCTGGGCTTGTATTTACGGTACTTTAATGTCAGTAAAGTAGATCACAATGAATATGATTGATTGGCTAGCTAGTAAGTAACTTATTGAATATTTAGAGTAATCGGAGAACCATTGTGAATAGTTCTGAGTGTAGACTTCTGAGTCAGTCTATTTAGCCACCATCGTGATAGGAATAGGCTGATTTAACGTAAACTTTTTCAATACCTCCGAATCTGCGTCTCTAAATTTTAAATATTCACAACGCAATGTACACGGTACAATGGCACCGAAATTCACATTTGTTTCAGCCTGAATAGTTGCTGATAAACTATGGAACATTTGACCTTAACGCACCAATTTAAACTTAATATCTCTTTGCATAGGGTTCAAATTGTCGTGCAACGAGCATCGTGTAGCCTAAACAAACAATTGTTAATTTGAACATAAGTAGCGTTTAGTAAGTTGAATTATGTTCGTTTTGATCGTTTAATAATAAGTATCAGGTGGAAAGGTTCTTTAATGAAATTAAGTAGTTTGTTCAGAATGTTATTTGTCTATTATAAATGTTTTACCTAAACAGTGAGTTTTCACCAGAGCTGTGCGAGATTGCGAGTGACCGAGGGAAAAATGCATCACTAGGAAGCGATGCGCAAGCGAGGCCAGCAATGCTATTGGTGGATTTTTTCCTCGCTCACCGCCCCGCAACCTAACACAGCTCTGGTGGAAACTCGCCCTAAAAGAGGTTTAACAATTATATACGTTATGAAAAATGTATACTTATGCTCATTTATAAATAATGAATCAAATAACACGCACGCAGTTCGTAATATGTCGCCCGTTATTAGAACTTATAAATGAATTTAACTAAAGGTAATTGTGTTAATTTGGTTATCATCCCCTTAGCTTATTGTTTATGTTAAAAAGGTAGAAAGAATTTCTTCACTAACTTTTGATTGTCTCTATACAAAATTATGAGGTAGGTAATTGTGAGCGACAGAACACACCTACCATGTTGCTAGCGACATACACATGCGTGTAGCACACTTTAATTAGTTCACTATAAGGAAGAAATGTATAAATAATAAATCTCGTTGAGCAAACGCGACCAATATTAAGGGTACGCCATTTTATATTTATTTATGTACTGTACGTACAGACAAAATGAATAGCTCATAGGATAGCTAAAAGTACGAAGTACCTACAGTAATTAATTTGTAATTATTGATAAGGGGAGAGCCCCTTTAAAATGAAGGAGAGATAGGCAGATTATTGTTTTAAAGAAACCAACTTCAGACTATAATATATCCCGAGCTAGTCCACGAACAAGGGACATCGGTGACTAGAGTTACTAAAAAAGTGAAATAAAAATCTACACAACGTATGTATAGAGTTTTCTGATGTAATATTGCGCAATAGTTGCAAAGTTCGAGTTGATTTCTCTGATTGGCTGAAAAGATTGGAGCAAATATCAGAATTGAGTCAGTGTAGGCCTAGAATTGTGAAAATAGGCAGTCTCTTCTTGCCGTAGCGTCGGAAGCCAATGAGGTATGACAATGTTTTAGGCATCATTAGAAAGATAAGGAAAATGCCCTTACTTATGTTTAATTACCTTTTCAGAAAAATATGACCTGAAGCCAGTAGGGCCTAGCAAAGCTTTTTAAAGACGGAAAACTCTGTAATTTTACGTATATATCAATTTGCCCAGTTTCAACAGGAAAAGTCTGAAAAGCAGACTAAATTGATTTGTATAGCCTAGAACTTGATTTTTTTAAGAAAAATATGTTAAAGTCCTCAGGCCTCTCCTGAAAAGCAGGAGAAAGTAAAATGCAACATTTTAATAGATAAAGTGGGCGAGGCCTTTGAAATTGTATGGACTGGTGGGGACCAGCTTGGATTTCCTAGGGGTATACGAGGAAAAGAAGCGACAATCGCCATTCGAATTTGTGTTCCGCAAGCTCCAACAAGTAGAGCTCCTAGTAGTAGAGTAAAATCATTAGGGAAGTGTTAGGGAAAGTTTAAATACCAGTTTGTGTCTATTCAATATAGCAGTTTATTAAAATTCAAGTTTTATCATTTCACCGTCACCCCACCTACAATCAGCACAGCGAGGCTGCTGGGATTAACACTCCCCAAAATGTTCTGGCCGTTTGGAGATTCGTCGAGCGGTTCAACCGCCGCGTTTTTAAAAACGCTTATTGTCATGTGACTGGCGTTCCGCCCGTCTCAGCGCAGCGAAGGTGCGGTGCGTCAGGCGACGTGTCCAGCGCGCAGGGTCGCGCACCGTTACCTGAGGACGGGGCATCGTTCACAGTACCGTCTACTAAAGTTTGAAAGTGTTCGAAATTTGAAGGTCGATTGGTTGCGTAGTAAATTGTTAAGCAACAATATCAGCGTTTAGCAATTGCGTAAACAACGGCTCCAGCTGGGCCATGATTACATGTCTTAATTTACAGAAGGGGACATCCCTAGGATATCAGTATTGTTTTATTTTTTGTCAGTCGGGTGAGTCGGGTCATTTTATAAGTTCTAATCATTCTTCTTTCACCAACCGAGTTTTTCGTGCAGAAAACCTGCTAGCTACGACCGATATCGGTGGATGACTGGGTTAATGTGGTATTTGTATCCACTAAACAACTCCACGGTGGTCTACATCTGCGCTCTCATGCGAAGGACTCCTATGGAGTATCTCAATACTGAACACATTGGGGGTTTTATAATCCAAGCTTAGTTTTAATTGTGCTATTCTTAACCGTATAAATAAACCTTATCACCAGTGGCTAGAGGTTATATTGGAATGACAGGCTAATCAGGTCAGACTGAAGGGTTAACACAAATATATCAAACTGCATAATATATTAGACATGTAACGACTTCCGCCAATCGTTTCATATTCAAGAGAAAAATAAACAAGAAACAGGAAGCAGGCCAAGGGAGAAAAACAGAGCAGCTATTTCTTACTTTGTTGAGTTTCTTAGATACGGTGGTTATAAATACTGTTTACATTTACTTTGGCATAGGTAATGAGTGTTTATTTTATCAATAATCATGCTTAATTCCAATGTACAAGTAAACATTTAAAATTAAATCTAAATAAATAAAATTAAGCTAGCCTAAAAAAGTAGTAAAGTAAAATAAAATTAAACAAAAAAAGATAACATCACAAATAGAAAACTTGGCCCAGATCGGCGCCAGGCGGCAGGGTGCCCAGAAGGCTGGCGGCATTGCCACGTTGTATGGCAATACTAATACGCTGGGCTAGGTATGCGCCAGCCTTCTGGTCACCAGAAGCGTCGACAAGGCGCTGCGAAAGTGTTTTGAAGATTTTTAAAGCGCTGGTGCCCCATGGCCCTAAGGTCTCGACCCCGAAAGGTTCAAACATGAAGCCACTGTCAATGAGCCTTTTGCGTGACTCCGCTGAGTCAGCAGCAGCACCAGCCCTAGTAGAGGTTCCAGGAAGGTGGGACGGCGCAAGGGTATCGACGCAGGTAGCGTCCCATACCAGTGGCCGTCCCAAGCTCCAGGGCACGAGCGTCATGCCGTCGGGCCTCTTGCCGTCGTCCCGGGCAAGACCAGTAGGCTCTAAGACGGCCGGAGCTCCGGCACCAGCGAGAGCCCGGCGGATGAGGTCGTTCAGGCTGGCGTGTCGCGGGATGCGGCCTGCGCTCCTGTGGCAGGAGAGGCCATGGTGCCCAAATTTGTCGACGGTGCAGCCGCAGTGACACCGATGTGGAACGACACATGTCACTCCAAGACGCAGTGACACGGCAACCCTAAAAGTTTTATTATCTAAAATTGTGCCTAAGTTGTGTGAAGGGAGTGCCTGGAGCCAACCGCTGGATTCCCATCTAGCAGAGGCAAGGAGACGGTCGCGATCTGCGGAGCTGGAAGACGTTTCATAAAGGTTATCCCGTACCAGCTCACAAAGCGGCCCATCCCATTGCCTCTGTGAATGGGGTTTCTGTGGTAGGTCTGCAGTTGGACATAGATCTTTCCAACGGCACTCGGCTTCAGCGACAAAAGGAATTTCAAAATTATTGTGGGGAGGTTTTAGAATTTGACTAATTAATTTTTGGGAGCCGTGTGCTGACGAGAGGAAAGCTGGGAGAGAAACGCTTGAAATTTTACGAATCCCAATGCCTCCATAGTAATCTAGATTATATGCTTAGTAAAAACTTTCAGTATTGTACTGGAATATACCTAATTCAGTTGTGAGTTTGCCAAGTTTTTCTTAGAAATGAATAAAAATGTTCAACTTGCTCTTCATGGTATATCAAAAGTTTTGCCACATGAAAAGTTTTTTGTAAGTTTAACATAGGGATTATTGATTGGGATAGGAACCCAGCCCTAATTTAATAATTCAAATAACGCAACTCCGAAAGTACATTATATTATACTTAAGAATGATTTATGAAATCGGATAAGTTGTTCCTAAGATTACCCCGTACACACTTACAAAGCTACAATCATGCAGATTTTCCTATTTATAATATTAAAATAGATTATACATCATGGAATTGTGATAAGTATAGACTATGTAGATGTACGTGTAGTAGCAAAAATGCGTTGGTAATTACCCTGTTAAATTCACGTATTAAATGTCACTATGGGCTACATGTTTCAAACCCTTCGGACGGACTTCTTCGAAATGAGTGTTATTGCGGCATTTAATGAATGAATGAATGAATGAATATATTTTATTTCAGGTCTTCACCGACCCATATAAGAGGTGTTAGTTACATTTTAATTATAAGGTTAGATTACAAAGCTTACATACAATTTAACATACAACATAAACTGACATACACAGAACACAAAACATACACTTACTTACTATATTGCAAGGTAGATTTGACCTGCCCAATCCAATACAGAAGTATTGGACAGTCAAACCTACCAGCCATCATTTTCAGGATGCTGTTGGTACTTTTCCTCACTCGAGCCATCAGGGATGAAATTTTATTTCGCATAATCGCATGTAAGTCATTTGTGCGTGCCTCTGCGAACATCCCCGAGGCACTACACCATTTGGGCATTCCTAACAGCATCCTGAAAATATTATTATACGTAACGCGTAGGGCGCTATAAGCTCGCTTTGTGTACTTAACCCACAGTCCGCCAGCGTAGAATGATTGGCAGAAGGCTTTAAAAAGTGCAATCTTTACCTCTGCGGAACACCTAGCGAACCTGCGGGCAAGCATGTTACCTCTGACTGATAACGCCCTACGCTCCCTTTCTATATCCTGGTCATCACTCAGGTCTTCATCAATAATGTGACCAAGATACTTAAAACTTTGTACAACTTTAAGTACAACTCCACCAAGAGTGACAGGGGGCACAAAATAAGGCTTGATTTTGCCCGCCTTGAAAACCATTACTTCACTCTTTGCGGAGTTGTACACTAATCCATGCTGCTTAGCATAAGCTTCACATCTTCCAACCAGCTGTATGAGAGCTCCGATGGAAGGGCTCAGCAGCACCATGTCATCGGCATAACTTATATTGTTGAGACAGGTATCTTCAACATGACATCCCGCATGCATGCTGCTGAGTCCCTTCATCAGGTCATTCACGTACCAGTTAAACAGCAGGGGAGATGTTAAGCCACCCTGACGCACCCCACATTCCAGCCTGTAACCTTCAGACAGAGCACCAGCCCATCTCACATGGTTCCACTGATTTCGATACCAGTACTGAAGGATATTAACGCAATCCAGTGGAATACCAGCCTCACGCAGTTTACCCCAAAGTATATTATAATCAACCCGGTCAAACGCCTTAGAGAGATCCAGGAAGCAGGCATAAATGGGCGTCTTTCTGGCCGTATAATTAATTTAATGAATGAATGAATATGAATATATTTATATGCTTATTTCGGAGTAAAAGGGCACATCCATATATGTTAGTAACAATTTTTACTTAGGTCTATGTTATTTCTCATAGTTCACTTGTGAGCTATGAGACTTCGTCCATTAGCAGAATATACATACATAGGACTATCCTGCGTTTCCGCAACTGCACTCAGGAGTCCGTTTGGATTTGAGAACGTTATGTGCATCGACAGTCAGAGGTATTAAGCCTAGAGTGAAGAATAAAAAGAACTTTGACTTTGATCTTGCAAGCAAAAATATGCAAATAGGAAGGATTATTTAAAAATATGATGCAATTTAATTCAATTTATAACATATATTTAATTAACTAAATAACATAGAAATTATTCACAATGTGGGTAATCCTGTGAATAGAAAACGATTTCAATAAAAGTATCAAATAAAAAATCACCTTCGCATAAAGTCTATGTTCTTTTTTTAAGGAAAGCTGCTGTAAAAAGGCGCATTTATTGTTGCAAAACCAAATCCGTATTTCATTTTTTTAAAACAAAACACTCGCGAAATTATTCAGCCGGGTATTATTACTGCGCCGAGT
This sequence comes from Epinotia brunnichana, assembly GCA_963854355.1. Lineage (NCBI taxonomy): Eukaryota > Metazoa > Arthropoda > Insecta > Lepidoptera > Tortricidae > Epinotia > Epinotia brunnichana. The sequence continues at coordinate 23,637,199 of OY977950.1, read as the reverse complement.
GTTTGTGGAGACAGCTCGATTTTATAAAAATAAAACTTTAAAGTAAAATAGTGGTTTAAACCCGCTTTTATAACTCACTCGGTAACACACAAGGATAACCAAGCGACCAGATTCCAGATAATGGGAGTGCCGTAATACAGCTAGGTATAAATTAAATATATTATAGAATATAGGTAAGTTAAGTAATAATCTAAATATATAAAAGAAAACTGATCATCAACGCACAGCCGAAACTACTGGAACTAGAAACTTGAAATTTACACCCATACTACCTTTTATAACGTAGGCGACGGATAAGAAGGGATTCTTGGAAATTCCACCCCTAAAGGGGTTAAATAGGGGTGCAAAGTTTGTATAGAGGAAACTTTATTTTTTGAGCTGGAGTCTTTAAACTTTGTGGAAAGATTACTTTATAGAATACAAATAAAGTACTTTCAGCGTTTTGGGAAATTCCACCCCTAAGGAGGCTAAAAAGGGTTGCAAAATTTGTATGAGGGAAACTCTTTTTTGAGATAGAAGCTTAAAAGTTTGTAGAAAGATTACCTTTTGAAATACAAAAATTAACTTTAAGCGTTTTAGAAAATTCCACCCCTAAGGGGCTTAAAAGGGGGTGCAACATTTGTATGGAGGAAACACGTTTATTTAGCTAGAGACCTTTGTAGAAAGCTTACTTATTAGAATAAAAATAAAGTACTTCCAGCGTTTTGGAAAACTCCACCCCTAAGGGGGTTAAAAAGGGTGCAAAATTCGTATAGGTAACACTTTTATTGAGCTTAGATACTTGATAGTTTGTAGAAAAAATGCTTATTACAACAAATAAAAACTCTTCTTCTTAATTTTTCCTTGAAAAGCGTTAATATGGGGTTCAAAGTTGGTATGGAGATTCAGAAAATTTAAAGTATGAGATTTGTAACTTAGATCCTAGCCTGTTTGTTAAAAAACTACAAAACTTATTTCAGCGTTTTTTTAATTCAACCTCTAAAGGGGATTATAAGATTTATAAGGGTGTTCCAAGTTTGTATGTAGAGCAAGTAATTTTTAATGTAAGGGATTTGTAACTTCGGTTGTAGACTGTTTACTGAAAGACTACAAAACTTATTTCAGCGTTTTTTTTTTTAATTTATCGCCTAAGAAGGTTAAAAGGGGGTTCGAAGTTTATGTAGAGAGCAAGACATTTTTAAAGTAAGAAATTTGTAACTACGGTTTCAGACTTATACTATGAGGGTTCAAAGAGGGTTCTAAGTTTGTATAGAGAGCAAGACATTTTGAAGGTAAGAGATTTGTAACTTCGGTTTTAGACTGTTTACTAAAAACTACAAAACTAATTTCAATGTTTTTTTTTTTATTATTTCCTTAAACAAACATTTAGACGATAACATGTTCTACGCGGACGAAGTCGCGGGCAACAGCTAGTATGTATATACAAGTTAATTGCGGAAATCGCAAAACGCCTGGTTTATGTACTTACTGGAGACCAAAGAGCTGGCGGCTTTCTTGCGCAAGTCCTCAGCATTGCAATTCAGTGAGGAAATGCCACCAGCATCCTCGGAACAATGTCTCGAGGGCCTTTTTTAGATTTTACATAGTTTTAATTTAATTAAGTTAATGTATAGTATCAATACGTATGTATTTAATTTTGAAATAAATATACCGTTTAATGTATGGTATTTATACAACTTTCTACTCACAAACATTGAAAATGAACACGGTTAAGTGTTGTTGAATTAGCTTTTTTCTGCGAACATTGTCACTAGATTTTGTGGTAATGAGCGGTAGGTTATTAAATTTCTCCATGTTTTCAGTATTTTTGACGACAGGTAGTCTGCGAAGATGACGGTCATGGCTTTGAATCCCAGAGTACTTGTTTTTTTTAATTTGTGTTATATGTTGTATATTTTCTATGGACTTCATTATTAAACATATGAAATTAAATTAAATAATTTATTCAAGACAAACACAAAGTATTAACCTAAAAAAAAACAATATATATTAAAAACAACTAACCATATAACTATAACTACCTATGTTTGCCCCGAAATGGTCCCGCCTCAGCATAACGAGTCAGCGCTGGTCTACCGGCGAGACCATTTGTGGGCCCCACGTTCTTTTGATTCATTTGAAAAGCTACGCTGCGAGACATGACATTTATTGATGTCACAAATAAAAAAAACAGTGTAACAGAAGTGTGTGTACACTATGAGTATGGTTAAATCCATAAAAAATAAATAATAATATATGAACATTCTAACTACACAAAAAAAAGAAGAAGACAAGTGTATGACCTCAAAGTGCGGCAATGACGAGAGAAAATTGCATTTTTATATTTCACCACATTAGGGACAGAAGATTAAGGTAAGATAAGATATAAATAAGTGCATAAGAAATACTATTAATAGTACAAGTTCATTCGGCTTAATCCTACATTACCGTAATACAATTTTAACAATTTGTTTTCCCATCTAAAAGTTCCTACATTATATTAATACAATTATTTTGTTCCCAGGTCCCACATGGCTGCCACAAATTTACAAATGAAAAATGTTTTACAATGAACTACAGTGATCCAGGCATCCACAGATAGACAAGTGTAATTTTAAATTTAATATCGTTACCCATAACAAACGCCTTATTTAATTTAAGTGGGGCGTTTTCAAATCGTATTGTGCCCAATTAATTTATTTTCATATATTCATATTTTATATACAGTGTGTTAATATGCTACGGGCGAATATTTTGATGACAATTAGTGTCGGTCCTAAATAACACATTTACATTTCGTTAACTGTTTTTTTTTCATACAAAATAATTGAGCGATATTCACTGCACGTCATGTCATTTGTTTACGACACCCATAAAAGTCAAAATTTCAAAAATTATAATGTCGTATTAAAAAAAAACCCTTGATTACCTAATAAAAAGATATTTAACAAAATTGCTTTCTCATATCATTTGCACGGTCGCAAACTTTGGATATTTGAAATACACGCCCGTATGAAATTTACAGGCTGTATTTTGTATAGCGCCGAGCTGAGGCTTTGCATACCACGCCGTCTAGCAAGCAATACTAGTAATTGGCACCCTGTCTGCTTATATGTTATTAGCCAAATAGACGTTCCTAAATATTCCTAGCCACATTTCAGATCCGTATTTTTCCACGAGGTTATTTAATGTCAACGCTACCCTACATAATACTAATAACTGTTGTCAACGAAATGTCACCGCCTACGCCTCGTTTACTTCATTGCTTAGGGGAAGAATATTGCAATTAATTAAACAGTAAAATAATAACTATACAGGTCAATTCACGAGAGCTGGCATGAATGGATTGAACGAAAGTAATGTCACTTGCCACTGTGAGTGGCAGTGTCAGTGCCGTTCTTATGTCTTACTTAGGTCTAACTACCTACCCTTTGTATTAAACAGCTTTCCCAAAACTACTGTAGAAAATATAGAAAGTAAACCTACAAAAACTAAAAATATAATTAAGAAAATGTTCATTATGGCCCCCAGTAGTAACATAGATAAATATAACTAGTTATTAAGATAAAAAAGTTTAGTAAATAATCTTAAATATTAAAGATTGTACTAAATGTAACTGATATATATAATTTAATCACAGATCTGAAAATAAACAGTTCAAATTTTAAATTTTTTTTTTTTTTTTTTTTATACAGGGGCCTCCTAATATTTTGTAAACATGTACCTAATACGTTTTCGTCATTCAAAAAAAAATATATTATTATAATCTGCACCAAGTATCATATTAATCCTTTTAGTAATTATTATTAAAGTCCTTTGTAAATAGAACGTTTATTTATTTTTCTTACTTATTTTTAATGAATGAATGAATGAAAACATTTATTTCAAGTAACACAGGACTCATACAGGAAATTACATATTAACTTAATGTCAGAATCGAAAGCTGATGGTTGATCGAATTGTAAAAAAATAAAAAAATCCGTCGTCAACAGAGTTTCTAATTTATTTATATCCTGTTTTCACACTGACGCCGCAATCTACAAAATGACGGCGAAAAGATTCGATATTCGTACATTTAACTGTTATTTTCGCGTTTCAAGGCATCGTCATTGTGCATGAAACATGGTTATAATTATATATTTATTTATTTATAAAATGCTAAATGTCTGAAACACAATTATCGTAATCACTTTTTGCATCAACCTGTATTTAATATTTATGTGATGCACACATAGACATTATCATTCACTCGTTCAATTCAACCGTGCCAGCTTTCGTGAATCGAACCTTGCGATAATATTGAGGTTTTACTATCACGATTTTCTTATCTGTCATAAATTACAGTAATCTTTGTATTCATTTTATATTAATTAATCGGCTAAGCGACTACGAGTATACCCGCGCTCGCTTAAGACACGCTTTCACCCCTACCTCGCAAGAACGGGAGTGCAATACGTATCAGTAGTAAGTCAAACTCAGATAGACCACCTTTGCAGTCGCAGTTTCTCCTGTGAGTTAGTACGGTGGTCGCGTTTTCTGTGACACTCACAACTACAAGGCTTGCCGCGCGACTATGTGCGATCGATAGTCATAATCATCCACCTAGCGTTATTCCCGGTTGTGCCCCTAAGGGAGCCCGGGGTCCGCTTTGACACCTCATCACAAGATTTGACATAGACACTAGTTTTACGAAAGCGACTGCCATCTGACCTTCCAACCTAGAGGAAAAACTAGACCTTATTGGGGTTAGACCGGTTTCCTCACACTGTTTTCCTTCACCGAAAAGCTAACGGTAAATATTCCGTACATAAGCTCCGAAAAACTCATTGGTACGAGCCGGGGTTCGAACCCATGACCGCCGCTTGACAGCCGTATGCCTGAACCACTAGGCTACCGTAGCTCTATGTGCTAGATTTGCACATTGGAGGTAAAGAAAATCGAGTTTAGCCAAAGCAAAAAGAAGGACAGGCTTGCCATAAAAATTAAAATTTTGGCAAAGTTCGAAAAAGTTTCTTACTCGTCATCTTCCATTTTTTTTAAACTGATCTGATCAACAGTTAGCTTAAAGAAATGGTCTTAAACTTGACCATACATACTAGATTACATATTTTTTTACTGCCCTATGTGTGCAATGTAATAATGTGGCTAAGCAACGAGGAACGAATAACACACAGGCCGTAAAACACAATTCATAATAAAACACTGAATCAGCGTCACAATTATGAGTTCCCGCTGCGGAAATCACATTACACACGTATTTGACACGCACGGGATTCATATGGCTCCTGTTTTGGTGGATTACTTGATTGTGAGTACTTACACTTTTGAATCCTACTCGCATTTCAATTTGTTTCGCGCTCACTTCAACACGCTTATAAAAAGTGTATCAGAGCGAATGCACGATAGTCATCGGAATGCGATTTTGGCCACATCCGTATTTCTTCTTTTTTTTTTTTTTATTAGTTGTCTATAAAGTCGGTTTACAGTCGCTAATTTTACGTGACAACGTTGTAAATGCGCCAATAATCTTAGCTACGCTGACGACATGGTTCTGCTGAGCCCTTCTATCACGGGACTGAGGATACTGATATCCATATGCGAGCGTTATGCTGCACTGCACGGACTTAAATATAACGTGAAAAAATCCGAGACAATGGTATTTAAGTACGGCAACGGACCTGATGTAGTGCCGCCCGTTAGACTGAATGGGACTGAATTAAAAAATGTCAATAGTTTTAAGTATCTCGGACATATACTGACAGACAAACTTAAAGACGACGACGATCTCGAGAGGCAAAGACGGGCCATTGCTATGCGAAGCAACATGTTGGCACGTCGGTTCGCTCACTGCTCTGACCAAGTGAAAATGACTCTGTTCGGGGCCTATTGCCAGGCGTTCTACACTAGTCACTTGTGGTACCATTACACGAAGCGGTCGTTCAGCAGACTCAGAGTACAGTACAACAACGCGTTTCGTGTGATGTTACGACTGCCGTGGCGGTGTAGCGCGTCTGGTATGTTCGCCGCGAACAGAGTGGACGACTTCTACGCTATTATGCGTAAGAGGCACTGGTCCTTGGTCAGGAGAGTGAGCGAATCGACAAACAGTATTGTTAAGGTAGTGTGCACGACATGCTACCTAACGAGTAAGATGTCAACGACACTTTTTCTGTGATTGGAAATTAATTTAAATTTTATTTTAATTGCATCCTAATTGTATATTTTTAATTTTTAATGTAACCAATGTAATTTTATGGGTTAATACCTAAATAAATAACTAATTTATTTATTTATTATAAAGCCGAACGCTCGGCTCAGGCGGAACGGGACAATGAGTCATACTTTTTCGTGCGTGTTGCCGGTGTTCATCGATTTATAAGACGTTATCACGTCAAAAATGGCTGCCATCCAAGTTAAGATGATTTCGCCAATGTCAAGTTTGCTAATAAAGCGACGTTGTTCGGTAGTTTGGTCAGTATTTAATAATGCAAGATATTTCAGCGTCAGAAGCTCTGCTGAAGAAGCAATGCATCCACCGCTGACCGCGTCTCTGACGAAAGACCCATATTCATATTCATATTCATTTAATCATTCCCCAATTTAATCAACCCACACTCACATTTGGAACTTCGGAGTTAGTATGACGACAGTTAGCTGTCAGCTGTCAACTGTCAGTCGCGTCAGTATGGATTCCTTACGAAGTACAGTCGCCATCACATACATCGGAGCAAACAAGCACGTCACAAACATCGGAACACACCTCTATTTTCAAGGCAGTAGGGTGCATGTGCCGATATTTTTCAACACCAGGTGTCCTATTAGTGTACCTATGTATGTGATGGCGACTGTACTTTCATTTAAATGTGTGCTTCCTGATTGGCGCAGCGCGCGGAAGGAAGTTCATTTTACATTCCAGTATTTTTTTTTAAATTGGATGAGTTGTTCCGGATTACAGACCCTTACATACAAACCTACAGACCAAGATCGTCACTATTTATAATTTTATTATGCAGGATGGTCGGAATAACGATGAAGGAGCTTAAGTAGTTGATACATTGGACTATTAGGAAGAGTTCGAACCTTATATATCTTTGTCTAATCCCTGATAGTTTTTAGGGTTCCGTACTCAAAGAGTAAAACGGGACCCTATTACTAAGACTTCGCTGTCCGTCCGTCCGTCCGTCCGTCCGTCCGTCCGTCCGTCCGTCCGTCCGTCCGTCTGTCTGTCACCAGGCTGTATCTCAAGAACCGTGACAGCTAGAGAGTTTAAATTTTAACAGATTATGTATTTCTGTTGCCGCTATAACAACAAATAATACTAAAAACAAAATAAAATATATTTTTTAAAATATATTTTTTAAGGGGGCTCCCATACAACAAACGTGATTTTTTTGCCGTTTTTATAGATAATGGTACGAAACCCTTCGTGGGTGAGTCCAACTCGCACTTGGCCGTTTTTTTTTATCGAGTTTAATAATTTTTTTATAAACTCAATTAAGAAAAATAACTATGACAGATTGGACTAGTTCACGAAGCAAAGATCCGAACAGCCTATATATAACAATTGTTTCATTTCACGAAGGCGAGTAAGCGCGTACCTATTATTATAACGTTAAAGTCTAATTAGGTAAAAACTCACCTTCGTGCATTGAAAGAAGTAGTTATACTAGTTTTTAATATTAGAATAGATAATAGTTGAAATACAACGTTAGTTGAACTATTTTTTACCTACGAATTCGTTACGTAAGACGGAAAAATAGCACCAAATGTAGGTACAGTCAACCAATTTGATTCCTAGGCCATCCATCATAGAACCTTGCCGATTTAATTGCTATGTCAATACGGGTTATTGCGATTATTGCGTCGCTATGTAGCAGTTAAAATGACAGCGTTCTACGGTGGCCTAGGAATCAAATTGGTTGATCGTACATAGTATCATCAACTTATGGTTTTATTACTCTGGCGTGCATCGTTTGATAAGAAGCGTAGCTGGGCCAATCTCCGAGCGTTTGAACCGCTCGGTTCTAAAGTCATTGTCGGCTCAAGATTATTTCACCAGAGGTAAAACATACCGCGGAAACTTAAATCAAGAAACACTCGGCACCGGTGTTGGCTTACGTCTTCATCAAAAGTGGACTCTGATATTCGTCTCTTTTAGTAGTATTTCCTGGAGACGACAATGACGAAAAAAAAGCGCCTTAAAAACGCTGAATATTCGCCCAGCTACGTTTATTATCAAACGATGCAGATATGTTTATGGCCTAGACTAGCTAGTCTAGTTCATAAACATATCCGTATTCGAAGGTCAACCTATATCAACATATCGCATAACAATACTAGACAAGTGGCTCTGTAAGCGATAGAATTTGCGAGTCTGGTTTTTTTTAATTTCAAGTATATGGATCAACAAAAATATAATTATCGAACCTGCTCACAACGTTTCACGAGAAACGGTTGAGAAATTTTGACCTGTGGAGGAAAACAGCCGGACAGCGGGACATCCGGACATACGAAAGAATTTTGGTCCAGCTGAAACGGAGAACATCGTTCATTTCACTCGCTCGTATATATTTTTTGTTTTTTTTATTCAAAGTTACAAATAATTCTTACTTATCGCAGAGTTTCATGAGACGTGCTATAGCCATTAATGACTTATTTACAGCTGTTACAATTATAATGTTATACATGCGCATTGCTGGATGCGGATGGCACAGGACCGGCCATTGTGGCATTCTTTGGGGGAGGCCTATGTCCAGCAGTGGACGTCTTTTGGCTGATATGATGATGATGATGATGACATGCGCATTCTCCAAACCAATGCACGCTACAACTACATATAACATTCAGATCCCCAAAGTTGCAAGCGTCCCTACAGGCTTTGGTGAAGGTTTACACTGTCACTGCTAGGAACCCGCCTATCAGGCGCCTACGCCATAGCAGTTTTCCGCTACTTAGCGAGAAAACCACTGGATCGGCTACGAGCGTAGGGCGTAGCGATTCTTGGAAGTGAATGATAACATCAGACGTCTCGAAGGCTGTTGGATGTGGTATGTAAAAATCATAAATCATAAACTTTATTCGCAAGAAAAAAGTACAATAGCTACTTACATTTTAAGTTGATATACCTATATCTATTTTGAAAATCAAAAGGATGACTCACGCTAGAACGGGCCGTGTCCGGCCCGGGCCGTTTTCTAGAAAAAACGACGGAGTTTTTGCGCAGCCGAGCCACGGACGAGGCTCGGAAGCGGCTCGGTGTCGGCACGGCCCGGACGTGGCTCGGCCGGGCTTGGGTATGCCTCGGCCGCGCAAAAACGCCGTCGTTTTTCTTAGAAAACGGCCCGGACCGGACACGGCCCGTTCTAGCGTGAGTCATCCTTAAGTGTGTACTGACCCCCGTACTAGTTTGCACTGTATCACGGTGGAAAAAAAACTGTTAGTAGGTATGATGTTTGTAGGGAACATGTGATTAAACGATTTAATACGGTAAAACAAAGCTTATTTTTGGATTATTACGTAATTAAAAATATGTAAAACAGAAAATATAAGTTGTAGCGTCATCTTTTCCGAGTATTTCCATTAGTTTTGTTTAAAATGAAACTAAAATAAAAATCTGTTATTATCAGACCACAGACCAAATAATAGATGCTTAGATACAATATCTTAAAAACTATGTTAGTGAAATACAACACGTGGAAAAAAAAACGGTTCAAAACTAAATAAAATGGGGGCATGTAAGGAAAACAACCTAATTTACCTAGCCTTGCCAATAGCCAGTTCCATCCAGTAGCGAGCAGGGCAGTTGAGGCAAGGATTTTTACTGTAACCAAAAACCGTATAAATATCTTCTGTGGACATTGCCTAAGTTAGGGGCTATACTTAAGCCTAATTTTTAGTTCGACTCTTAATCGCATAAAAGGCGTTTCCTCTTTTATATGCACATTGACCACAGGAAAGACGATTGTTTTTTACTTTTATAAGTACTTAAAAACTCAAAATGAATTTATATGACCAAAGGTAAAATAAAACAAAGAGGAAAGCGCTAGTTTTCTACCTACCTAATTAACATTGTTTAAAACTTTGCTGGTTTTAAAGTATCAACTCCGCAAAAAGTCTTAGCATAAGTAGCAAACTGTGGCATAAGTAGTTAGGTTACGTATACTTATCATTAAAAGTTGTTAACTTAAATATAAAATTTGTAATTAAATGTGTTATGTTTAAGGGTACTCAAATATCAATCTAATTGCGTTAAAAATAGGAGTCATAAAAAGCAAGCACAGTTAAACCCCGTGGAGCCATTAAAATCACACATTACACGGCGCAAAACCAACAATAAAAGTGTAACGTACCAAAAAATACCAAATAGAATGCGTTTCGCCTTGGTCTCCCATAAAAACCTACCCAAGCAAAGTCCGTAATTTCAGGCCTCGCGATATAAAATATGAAAGACAGCGAAATTCGGGTCCCGAGCGCTCGCTCGGGTGCCCTCGGGTAAACTCGGTCGCTCACGCCGCGCCGTAGCGGCAGTTTCCCAGCGATCGCCAACCCTAACCTACGTCGCGTCAGTTTGAAAAATTCACAGCAAATCGAACCTTAATACCCCGTGATAGTGCTAAATATTGTGTTATCAAGTGTTATCTGTTACAATCAGTGTTGTGAGGATCGCTGTGGCGTTGGATGGTGTTGAAAAATGGTATGGCTGATTAGTTGTGCTATAATTAATATTGGGTATGTAATAGAGCGTAAATTGACCGGTTGAATGGTTAACGAAACTGGTTTTAATGGTTTTTGCGGTTAACCATTTTGGGTTTTGCGGTGAAGTGACCTTGAAATTTTAAGGTATTTGTGGGTTCCGCATTTAGAGGCGTTTGGCTGAAAAAAGTATTTTAAGGTGTTTTTCTTAACGTTTCGTGTTCCATAACCTTATCTTGTGTAAAGCTGTAAATTTGAAAGGTATAGGTGTTAAGAGTAAGTACAAAATAAACCACAATCATAAAATGTGAACAAAATGTTGCGATTGATTTTATTTATCGTACACGCAATTTTTTGTAAATGATTGTTGAAATATAAATGATTACCAGAAGTAGAACTGGCACTAAAAATTGTTTTGCTTTGCCTACCTTTTTGGAATATAGACGTGAATTTAGAAAATATGATTTTGTTGTAAAATAATGAACGATTTAGATAGACTCTCAATATTGCGTGGCTGATAATACGAAAAAAAATGTTTAATTTTTTATTCTGATTATATTCCAAAAGAATACGACATTATACAATTAAACCAAAAATCTACCTTTGTACAAATAATTCAAACATATACCTATACTTTATTCCATATAAGATTAGATAAATCCTGCGTTAAACGTCATGCCATTTCAAGGAAAACCATTTTGAAACGCAAAAGCATTAAGTTATGTTCGATGGGCACTTGATGATTGAAATAAGTTAAACTCATTTATTATGGAAAATATGAATAATTTGATATCGTAGATAAATGAAGAAAATTAATATAGACAACTGTTATTGTTGTAAAAACAACAGTGGTAACGAGCTTATTATCCGCCAACAAACTGCCGTCAGTTTCGAAAGACATATTTTGTTAAACTAGCGTTTAAGTTTTTTAAAGATATATAAATCAAAATAAAAAAGCGGCCAAGTGCGAGTCGGACTCGCACATGAAGGGCTCCGTTACATAAATTGCGGTGTACGATTTTTGGCGTATTAAAAAAAACTACTAACTAGATCTCGTTCAAACCCATTTTCGGTAATGTACATCATATCGTTTTTTTAGTTTTATCATTCTCTTATTTTACAAAGTTACAGGGGGACACATATTTTACCACTTTGGAAGTGTCTCTCGCGCAAACTATTCAGTTAAGAAAAAAATGATGTTAAAAACCTCAATGTCATTTTTGAAGACCTATCCTACCCCACACGTATGGGTTTGATGAAAAAATTATTTTTGAGTTTCATGTCTAAGTATGGAGAAACCCAAAAATTTATTGTTTTTTTTCTATTTTTGTGTGAAAATCTTAATGCAGTTTACAGAATACATCTACTTACTAAGTTTCAACAGTATAGCTCTTATGGTTTCGGAAAAAAGTGCCTGTGACATACGGACGGACAGACAGACAGACATGACGAATCTATAAGGGTTCCGTTTTTCGCCATTTGGCTACGGAACCCTAAAAAAGATAAATATGTTCGTTAAAATTCTATTGCTATCTGGAATGAAGTATAAGTGCTTTTTTTAAATGAATTGAAATTAATTGAATTGAAATGTTATGTGTGAAGAACCCAGTATCAAGTATATTCCGCTGTCCGCAAATATACTTCAAATCTAAGTACATTACGACATACGACCAACCGTTGGCTTCCCCTATATTAGCTCCAGGAAACTCAATTTCTCAGCAGTCCGCCATTGGACCCGATTTATGGCATGCCACTTCACGTCCAAGTGCTACGACTGCCCGTAGCATTGCTACAATTCCGTAGCATCACTACGGCGTAGAGCGCCAGGCCACGTAAGATGGTAGATTTACTAAGGTTCGAGCGCTCAGAAAGCCTGATACGAGCTTCGAGTAGGAATTTGAAATGTAAAACTTGCGTGTAGCATTTTGATTGGAGTGTAGTCTTTTACCATTTTCGCTATGGAAGTACTCTTCGATGTGAAAATTGTTTAACTTATGTTCTGTTATTTTTTTATGCGATAAAAATTACATATGCAAATAAATAAATAAACTACAGTTATTGCGTGAAGTAACATTTTTCCGCCTTGTGGCGGAAATCGCTCGTGGAGCATGACTCATTTGTAGGTGTGAGTCACATATGAGCCGCATGCTTCTACGAACGATTTCCGCAGTAAACAACGCTACACGTCGATTCGTGGCCTTGAATGGGTTTAATTCCATCAACGGAACATGGTTTTCAGAATTAAAAAAAAATGCCTTGAAAAGAGAATCGCTATGCGCTATGCTCGTAGCAGATCCTGTGGATTTTTCCGTATGAAGTGGAAAGCGGCTACAGCGTAGATGGCAATAAAAGTGTTAAAAACACATTTATCACCCATCCAAATCATATTCAATTACGATTGAATACTATCGTTCTAGGCACAGATGTATGAATATAAGGAGATCGGACATTCCGGCCGATTTGTAGAGAGTGAGCCTGTCGCAAGTACATTAACCCACACAACGCCCAAGTAATTGACAAGACAAAGCACACATCTAAAACACACACACTTGTGTACCTACACGCTTATTTGACACTAGCTGTACCCGCGACTTCGTTTGCGTAGGATTAAATGTGTTCCTTCTCTTTGGACCATGGAGGACATAGGTACCTACTTATTGATTATTCATTAGGCCTGCCTAAAATAAGCGCGGCTTGTGGTGGCGGCCAGATGTATAGCTACTATGATAATCAAGGCCGCGTGTGTCTGAAACATTAATTATCATAGTAAACAATTGGCCGCCACCGCAGGTCGCGTTAGCTTGTGACAGGTTTTATAGTATTCCGACAATTCGACCGAAGTTCTGTATAAAATTTATACAGAACTTCGGTCGAATTGTCGGATTATGGCCAGCTCAGCATACAGGACGCAACTATGCGTTCAAGTTTTACTTAAATCCGTTATATCTAATGTCGGTGTAAATTTTAATAAGTCAATATTATTTTTACTTTACTTATTTACAGAAATTGACGGCTTTTAACGGATCTGTATAAAACTGAGTTTAACTATATGTGCCTATAAAAAATAGAACAATTTGTAAAAAAAGGTATAATCATTATAAAAGACATATCTACATCCTTATCTACAAATTATGGGTTTCGCATGCTATGATCTAATTTAAAAGTCGAATCAGCATTTTTAGATTTGAATTGTACAACGTAACAGTTTTTTATTACTTATTAGTATGAAAGACTGTATGTCTTCACATTAGTATTTAATCATGCCATGTACATGCAACCACGTGGTGGGTAGTGACACGTTTGCTTCTACTAAAACAATTAATTAAAAAGTATAAAAATTATATAACATTTAGCAAGTAGGCAGTAGTGTCATCTACATAATGTCTTAGGTACACATATCTATCAATATACAGCCTAAAAATAAACGTGTTACTCTCAATTTTTTTTTTGTTTTAAGACACGGTTAACATATTGCTGTCCGAATATTTATTTACACAGTCATCAATTTCTCGCCGCAACATTGTAAGGAACATAAGTTTGGTTGGGAAACCGTATTATTCGTAGCATTATCAGATAGTTGTTATGAAAATCATCGATATCATGACCAGTAAAGCTTGTCGGTAAGTTACAATTTGATCAGTCCAAGCAACACTTTAAAAAGGCCACTAGTCATAAATATTGACTACACGACGGATTGACGTCTAAATAGACGTGTATTTTTTTTAAACTACCTTTTGTAGTTGTCTCTAAGGGTAAGGCCTCCCGTTTCCGTCATCAGACTAACTTTATATATATATATATATATATATATATATATATATATATATATATATATTAGGTATCATTAGTTAAAAAAATACTTCTGTAAGTTGATCATATTTGATGTACACAAATTAACATTATATATTACTTAGGTACTATAGATACCCTACCGTTTAACTCAGACGGCGCGTGGACGCTGCTGATGCTGCAAAGTAGCAGGGGTGACGTCAAAAAGTAAGGACTTGCCGCCCACTAACCGCCCTACACCCTTTGACGTCTCCCCGCTTGTGCCGCGCGCCGATCAGGGACCATCTGAGTTAAACGCTTGGTCTAAAGTGCAAGTTAAATAAAAGCTTGTAAAAATGCAGTCACTTGATGAATGATGAATTACATTGTTAGACATTGTTACGTTTTTTGGGAATAATTTATGCTTTTACTATTGAATGGCAAAACCGAAGCTTGCCACGTTTACCTACCTGACTACACATTTTTATATGGACCATACAGATAGATGATATCATATGTGTATCAGCCTAGCTAGCACACTAGGTTTTATGTCGGCGAAAATGTACTGAAACGTCACGTAAAACGCGACATAAAGCCTAGTGTGCTAGCCCCCCGGATCTACATGTTATTGTAATTACGAACATGATACACGGCCCCTGTGGCGCCATCAACCCCTAATTACCGTGCATTACACACGGGAAGTGTTCCGAAACCACGTTTACCTACCTGACTACACATTTTTATATGGACCATACAGATAGATGATATCACATGTGTATCAGATCTACATGTTATTGTAATTACGAACATGATTCACGGCCCCTGTGGCGCCATCAACCCCTAATTACCGTGCATTTACACACGGGAAGTGTTCCGAAACATATATAATTTACATAATTTGACGGTACACTATTAATGACAATGATGAATCTGAGACGGTATGTTCGCTGAGTTACTTAGTAGGTACGGCATAAATTATTTAGTGCAAAACTTCTTGATAAACTATGTTAGAAGTTTTATTCTCCGGTGTGTAAACACATACATCAGCGGCATCGCTGACTCGAGAGAGAGCAACGTAGAGTTGACCGTGCGAGAAACAGCTGCTAGTGAGATCTATGCCTGCTTTGCGCAATGTCTGGCCCTGGGCCTTGTTGATGGTCATGGCAAAAGCAACACTAACAGGCAGTTGAATCCGTTTAAATTGAAATGGGTAATTATTGGGAATTATTGGAATGCGCGGAATAAAAACACATTCTCCTGCACCGCAACCGGTAAGTATTTCCGCTTCGATTACGTTCCTCTGTAACGCAACTACTTTTAAACGCGTTCCGTTGCATAATTTTGGGGGGCTTAAATTTCGCATTAAAATGATAGGTACGCCTATTTTGAGTTTGAGTTCATGCGCTGGGAGACCAGACGCTGATAATGAGTTTAAAAATTCTACCGGGTACGTTGTAGCCTCTTCTCGATCGATTACTCGGTTTATCGAGGTATAAGTGTGGAACTGCCCTTCAACTTTTTCCATTATGTTTGAGTTGATTGTTGTCGCCTGATCATTCCGAGGCGTAAGAATGGCTCGCTCGCAAAGCCAGCTGTTCTCCTGATTTATTATGTCATGTGGGTCGCCATACACCGACGAAATAAGTTCGTTGAGATTGGATACCAATTTACATATGTCGTTTGTTAAAGTTATTTTGCCTTCTACTACGGGATATCTGCCTTCGCCTATGCTTAGCAACAATTCGGAGAACTGTTGAGCATTTATATTTCCCCCCAGTAGAGCTCGCATATTGGTTGTTAAATTTAATTTGTTAACATATGGCCACAGATCAGATTTTTTAAAGCAAGCATTCACTTCATCCGCTCTCGTTCCACGGGTTACGACTGGTAATGTTTGGCGAAAATCTCCACAGAAGAGTACAGTAAGCCCGCCCATGAGTTGGTTATTTTGGCGTATGTCTTGAAGCGTTCTATTTACTGCTTCAATTGCTTTGCGATGCGCCATTGTGCACTCATCCCATACAATTAGTACACTGTCACGCAATACTTTAGCCTTTTCACAATTGCGCGAAATGTCGCAGACGGGAGTTTCAGTGACATCTAATTGTATGGGAATTTTTAGCATGGAATGTGCAGTTTTTCCTCCGGGCAGTAACGTGGCCGCAATTCCAGATGATGCCACAGCTAAGGCAATTTGACCTTGGATTCGAACTTGTGCAAGAATGAGTTTCGTCAAAAAAGTCTTTCCTGTGCCTCCCGGGGCATCCAAAAAATACAATCCTCCGGATGCATTTGAAACACTTTGGAATATTATATCAAAAACTCCTTTTTGTTCTGTTGTGAGGCTTGAAACCCCTTCAAGAGCAACAGTAAGTTCTGCGAAGTTATAATTAACTTCGGTTGCGTATTCTCTATGAGTGTCGGTTTCATTCAGGTCAGGCTCAGGCAGACCGTAGTGTGGTAACGGGTGGCCGCCAATTGAGATGACAATTTCTTGCAAGTCACACAAACAACAGTTTAATTTGATATTGCGCATGCGGTCATCGAGCTCGTGATGAGTTTCAGGACCAGTGTAGCTAGCATGCTAATTTTATGCACGGTTTTATAGTAACACAAACGTCAAAAACGTATGGGAACTGACAGTTGTGTGACCACATAATCCGACGTAAAAATTAGCATGCTAGCCCCCCTGATGTGCGTAAATAGTCCTCTGCCAAGTAGTTTTGGTATTTTAGCCACAGGTGATTGGCGTCGGAAATCCCGCAAAAAACTAACATCACGGCAAACAACTGTCGTAAACGATGTGGACTATCACCAAGTGATGCTTCTGATAGAGCTTCGTCCCAATGCTGGTCATCGTCCAATAGTCCGCGAGCCCGACAAGCTGCCTGGAAAGTCGGGTACTCGGTGCCATTGAAAATTTTTAAATCTGAAAAAGACGTCGGTCCTCTAACATTGTGCAAAAGCAACCGCACATAAAAACATTCTGCGTTATTGGGGTGCACGGTGTACACCCTTCCAATAACGTGTTCTCTCATGATGGAGGGAAAATTTTCAACAGGCGTTCCACGTCGCCGGCGTGTAAACAATCCGTGTTGTTTGTCATACGTATAGTACGATGGAACTTCGTCATAAAGCAATGTTTTTGCAAAATCGTCTGCCTCGCATAACGAAAAGAATGCCGTTAATGTTGTTTGCCTGGGATTCTCTAACTGTTCTGTTAAATTGTTTGTATTGAAATAAATACGTTGCCCACCTTCTACGTGAACGTTTAGGTGTATCACAGGCGGAAATCGTTCAAAAATCGGAAAACTGAATATCCGCCATGCTGCTTCCGAGGAACTAATGTAACGCCCCGTTTGGAATCTGGTTACTTCGTCACGGTCATTACTTGTAGCAAGCGTAGCCTGATCGGTTCCTTTATTTACATACTTGAAAATGTATTTAATCGATTTTATACTGTTACACAGTTCCACGTTTACATGACCCTGAAACGTTCTCGACAATACAGGTGAGAATGGTACAACCCACCGATTGTCTACTTCCAACAACCGTAGCATTGCAGTAAACCCTCCATGGTCTGGAGCACGTCGCCGGTATTTAGGATAACCATCTTCACCTGTAATTGTCTCTTGTAGTAGGCTTTTCGGAAATTTTTTAACACATCGTCCGTCCTGCATGCAAGGAGAGCTATTGTTTAAAGGGCCACAAGGTCCGTGAATCATGTGTTGCTTCACAATTGCGTGTAAAGCAGGATCTGAAATGGGATTTGGTATTTCTGCGCTTATTACTTTATCTACGTCATGGGGACGTATTTTTTCTTTAAGCCATAAAAGTATATGAGCGTGTGGTAGTCCTCGCTTTTGCCATTCAATGTTATATGTAAAGCACAAAGATGCGCCATACATTTTTTCTTTTGTGAGTAAATTAATTAATAATTTAAGTTTTAAATGAAAAACTCTACTTATTAAGTCGTGTCGGTCATACGGAACTTGACCTGGCAGCAGCTCTTGAGTTATTTCATTCCATTTAGGATTTGTAGTAGCAGTGATAAATAAGTCTGGCTTACCATATTTGCGAACATACGAAAGTGCGTCTTGCACTTGCTCGTGCATGTTACGTGGACTTCCGATGAAGCTTGAAGGTAAAATTACCAAGCGCCCCATGTTCTCGGAATTAGTATCATTTTGCAGTGCATCTTGGAGATCTGCATAATTCTCAGCTCGTAACTGCCTTTGATGAGTGCGGATATAAACTAAACGCTCAGTTTCGATTTTTGCGTACATGTCAACAATGAATTGAGAAAATAGACCGCGAAAACGTTGTAAATACGTAAATCTGTTTAGTCGGACCTGCAAAAGGTAGCAGTAAAATTGTAGCGCCGTGGCTTTTTTGTCGTTTCGTATTGCCCCAGTGGTAGGATCAAGTTGTCGTATTGCAAAGTTATAACCATCTTCACCGCGACAGTAAATAAGCGGATATTGTAATGAATCGTAAGAACGATGGGTTTCACTTATACGTTTCAGACGGTTATCTCGTGCACGTAAGACAATATCACGTTTGTCGCACTGTTGGTCTACCAGAACAACAGCTACTTCGTTGGTAGAAGGAGGGTTGTAGCGACCGCGGTGTTCTGTAGGAGGTCGTTTATCAGCACTTATAACAAATTTGTACTCCTCCTGCTGATCAGGAGGTATAGATTCCAATGCGGCCTTAAAATCGGACAAGTAATGGTTAGACTGATGAAGCATCTCCTGAAGATCAAATATGAGACCGGAGTTTAAATTTGTGAAGTGTTGGTTCCTGATATTAGCCTGCTCTTGGTAATCGGAAACAAAATAAATTTGCAAAAATTTAGGATTTTCTTCGGGCAATAAAGATCCTATTAGGTGATACACTTGTCCTTGCACTTTAAAGGTAGGCATAAATGTCCCGTGTATCACCTGTTTTGCACCAAAAGACGTCATTTGAAAAGCGGCATTATATGTACGAATATTGGCTAGAAATTGTTGTGATAATGGATGTTCTCCATTCAAAAGTGACTTTATAAGTTCAGGCGGATTTGAAAATAAATCAAAACGAACTTTGCCACCTGAACAACAGAATCCCATCGATTCTTTTGCCCACTTCAAAGCTTGACAATTACCGCAAACATTAACCATTCTCCCAACTGAGGCAAATTCTTGGTAATTAATATTAGGTAAGTAGGCAAAACCACTATTTTCTATTTGATCCCATCGAAGTTGTATGAGGTTTTCTTCTTCATTAAAATGTGCGGAGCTTGGTGTAAATGTCTGCGAAGCCCGTGACATGGCATCTTCATCGCCGCTTGCGGAGAAAGGCACCGGGCTCGGTGCAAATGTCTGCGAAACCTGTGACATGGCGACTACACCGCTGCCTGCGGACAAACGCGCCGAACTTGGTATAAATGTTTGCGAAGCTTGTGACATGGCGTCTTCACCGCTGCTTGCGAACAAACGCGCCGAGCTAGGTGTAAACGTTTGTGATATGATGTCTTCGTCTCTGCTTGTAGACAAAGGCGCCGAGCTTGGTGTAAATGTTTGCGAAGCTCGCGCCACAGCGTCTTCACTGCTGCTTATGGAGAAATGCACCGAACTTGGGGTAAATGTTTGCGAAGCTCGTGACGCAGCATCTTCATCTTCACCGTTGCTTGCGGAGAAATGCGCCGAGGTTGGTGTAAATGTTTGCGAAGCCTGCGCCACAGCGTCTTCACTGCTGCTTATGGAGAAATGCACCGAACTTGGGGTAAATGTTTGCGAAGCTCGTGACGCAGCATCTTCATCTTCACCGTTGCTTGCGGAGAAATGCGCCGAGGTTGGTGTAAATGTTTGCGAAGCCTGCGACACAGCGTCTTCACCGTTGCTTGCGAAGAAATGCGCCGAGCTTGGTGTAAATGTTTGCGAAGCTCGCGCCACAGCGTCTTCACTGCTGCTTATGAAGAAATGCACCGAACTTGGGGTAAATGTTTGCGAAGCTCGTGACGCAGCATCTTCATCTTCACCGTTGCTTGCGGAGAAATGCGCCGAGGTTGGTGTAAATGTTTGCGAAGCCTGCGACACAGCGTCTTCACCGTTGCTTGCGAAGAAATGCGCCGAGCTTGGTGTAAATGTTTGCGAAGCTTGTGCAACGGCGTCTTCACTGCTGCTTGCGGACAAACGCGCCAAGCTTGGTGTAAATGCTTGTAACGATTGTGATGTGGCAACTTCACTGCTGCTTGCGGACAAACGCGCCGAGCTTAGTGTGAATGTTTGTGAGGCCCGTGACATGGCGTCTTCACCGCTACTTGCGATCAAACGCGCCGACCTTGGTGTAAATGTTTGTGATGTGACATCTTCGTCTCTGCTTGTAGACAAATGCACCGAGCTTGATGTGAATGTTTGCGAAGCTCGCGCCACAGCGTCTTCACCGCTGCTTGTGGAGAAATGGACCGAGTTTGGTGTAAATGTTTGTGAGGGCCGTGACATGGCGCTTTCGCCGCTGCTTGCGGACAAACGCGCCGAGCTTGGTTTAAATGTTTGTGAAGGCCGTGACATGGCATCTTCACCGCTGCTTGCGGACAAACGCGCCGAATTTGGTGTAAATGTTTGTGAAGCCTGTGATATGACTTCATCGTCTCTGATTGCAGACAAACCTGCAGAATTTGGTATAAATCTCTGTGAAGTCCGTGACATGGCGTCTTCGTTTCCACTTGTAGACAAACCTGCAGAACTTGGTGTAAATGTTTGCGATGTCCGTGGCATGGCGTCTTTTTCTCTGGTAGCAGACAAACGCGCACAATTCGATGTAAATGTCTCTGAAGTCTGGGAGATAGCATCTTGTTCTAAGTCTGAAGTCGCTGAGCTTTGAGTAAGCTCCTCTGATATTCGAGCCTCTGCTTTGCGAACGCTCTCTCGTCTTCTCTTTATAGCGACCCGAGTGCGACGTGAAAGATTTGTCTTTCTGCGAACCATTTTATTCTTTATTGGGTCATGTCTCTAGTATAAGTAGTTACTTTCGAATGCTTTCTTGACTCAAAATCGGGAACCAAAATAAACGTTCTGTTCTTCCTGTAAACAATACAACAGTTAACGGTTTATACACCTATACATATGTATATAAATTATGTTCGATAAACTGCCACTGATAAGGAGTCATTTTTGTAGCTATTGTAACATCTGTGTGAACAGGCTATGTGGGTCGTCGGCCTACCTCAATTGGAATCCATATTCCTGATCAATTTTGCTACAAATATAGTCATACATTCACAGTCGTGAGGAAACATTATTTAGTAGGATTATATGTTTTGTCGCCACAGCACGGCTATCACAAGACGGCGCGCGAGCTCTCTCGATTTTTCTCCCACTATACATCTCTTTCTAAGTTTTCTAATAAGAGAGAGACAGATAGTGCGAGAAAAATCGAGAGAGCTCGCGTGCCGTCTTGTGATAGCCGTGCAGGTCCTAATAGCGCGATAGGTTTTAGTGTCAAGTTTTACGTGACGGTTCAGTACATTTTCGCCATAAAACTTGACGATAAAAGCTATCGTGCTAGCTGGGGCTCTCGGTCGTCGTGGCATGGTATGGCATGTACGTATTATCCATTGCAGTCGGTCATATAGCTACCCACAGGCAGAATTCCGTTGCGAAATTCTGCTTGGCAGGCCACATGTAAAGGTTCCTCTACTTAAATGACGACGAACACAAACTACCATCACGGCGGCAGTACTTATGCGGATGAGATAAAAGTAGGCCCTTTCTCCCTTTAACGCATAGTTGTATCCTGTATGATGGGTCATGAGGTATTGATGGCCCATTATCAAGAGCATGCCTAAGCGGAATGACGGCTACCGCCATGGTACCGCGTATGAAATCGGTGCTAGAGGCGCTAGAGTGTATGGAGCCAATTAACATAAATACTTATGTAATACACGGCCAGATAATGTACCACTTTTTTGGGCCGTGCATTATGAGCCCGAACAAAAGTGGCTTCCAATTATTGCCCCGGACCAAGATTGATGTGATGAATTCAATTCGGCCAGGTCAATAGTAAACTTGACAGCTATTGTCAAATTTACTATTGACTGCCACCGCGGGCCGCGCCAGTAAGGCGTGGCCTGCGGTAACGTCAGTAATAAACTATACGATTATTATTACCCGACTGCCGAAGGAGAGGAGGGTTATATAGTTTACTATTGACGGCCGCGCTAGTCTGTGAGAGGCTTGAAGCCTGAATCACACTGACGCGTCTTGTGTGATTCACTCTGAAAGTAAACTTGAAATTAGCAGTCAAGTTTTATATTGACGGCCACCGCAGGCCACGCTAAGCCATCGCTAATCGCTAAGGGTTAACTTATACCATATAGGTAAGTTATATGTAACTACACCTTAAGGATCAAGGCACGCATGTTTTGTACGAAGTACAACGTACCTAGTACCTACCTACCTATTTCACTCGCGAGGAAAACACATTACATTAGATTATAAGGTACCTACTTACGTTTTCGCTGACCATTCTTTGCAGCATTTAATATTTATATTAACCTACACTACACGAGTTAAGTATGATACCTATGATATGAAATGAATAAATAATGGCGCGAACTTTTTTTTGTACCTATATACCTACTTACTTTGATATTGAAATACCTATGCGCGCGCATGTAAGACAAAAAAGGCTCCAAACAGCCAATATAATATCAATTAATTCATAGTCAGTCAAATATTTTGTGGAAATTATTAAATAATATAATGAAACGTTACGAAGTATGTTTACATTGTATTATTATATTATATATTTCGATATTTTAATCATAGGTTTTAAAAAAGTAGTAAGTACAACTTGATTATTTAAAGGCGTATATAGACGGGCGACCACGGAGGACTCTGGTTTTGCCGGACACCGTGCAGCGTGTAATGGTTCGCGTTCGTTCTTTTGTTCAGTGTGTGCCCACCATAAGAGCTGTTAGGCCTGAATTACACTGGTGCGGGCTACGGTGGCGGACCATAGTAAATTTGACAGCATTAGACAACTCTTCTATTGTCCGCCGCGGTCAGGCCGCGCCAGTGTGTGACAGGGCTTAAGCCTGCACCACACTGGCGCGGCCTGCGGTGGCGGACAATAGTAAACTTGTCATTAGCTGTTAAATTTACTATTGACCGCCACCGCAGGCCACACCAGTGTGTGAGAGGCCTAAAGGAAACGCTACACCTACGAATTTTCCGGACGGCCAAGCAACGTCACAGAAAATCTAGTATGGAGTGACCTTGATTTGGCCGGCCGCCGTGCTTCCGACACGTATCCACACGGACTGAATCACGCGTCGGCTGGTGTGCAGTCCGGCCGATATCGGCCCGTGTAGCGTCTCCTTAAACGGTCTTGCATTGTTTCGACCATGGCGGCCATTACACAGTGAGTATTATCAGGCGACCCACTCATTTTACAATCCCAATCACAGGCATATTGACGTGTATTACAGGATTGAGATAATAGAGCAGAAAATCCGGATAATTTTAAAATCCACCCAAAGATAAGAAATAATCTATCAGCGACTAAAGCCACACCACACGATTCTGTTTGATGGATGGCGCCCATACACGGTGAAGTATTATCACGCGATCCATGCGCATTCTCTTTCTCAATTACTTGATTGACACTTGAGTATTTTAGCAATATTTTTATTATAATCATATTGTGATACTCGAAATTGTACGGTGATATATTTCTAGCTTCTCTATCTTTAATAGGTTATGACAGACAGCTAGAAAAATATCACGATGATAAAAGTGGGCGCACGTTATGGCGTTCTATATTATTTGTCGCACCAACTTGCTTTAGTAAGAGCCATGAAGTCTCTCACAGACTGGCGCGGCCTGGCCGCGGCGGTCAATAGTAAACTTGTCATTAGCTATCAAATTTACTATTAACCGCCACCGCAGGCCGGGCCAGTGTGACTCAGGCCTTACACGCCTAGCAAATTGACACAACCACTTACTATAGTTGGAATGGCGGCCAATACACGGTGATTAAATACTGATGATCCACCATAGCTGTCTCTTTCTACAAAATGCAATAGAAAGAGACAACTATGGTGGATCATCAGTATTTAATCATCGTGTATGGCCGTCTATGAGGAAACCGTATATATCTTTCATTCCAAGGCCTGAATCACACTGCCTGCGGTGGCGGTCAAAACTTGCCAAAACGGACCCGGGGCTACTTTAGGGCACAACCAGGAATAACGCTAGGAGGATGATGATTTTAAGGAGTTCTATACATCTAATGCCTAGTTTACACTATGCCGAAGTGAGCAGGGAAGTGTAGGCAGAATGGGCGTAAAATGCGGTATTACGCCCGTTCTGCCCACTTCCCTTCCAACTTCCCTGCTGACTTCGGCTTTGTAAACGTAGTATAACATTTTGTCACAACAACCGCCTTCAAACTGACTTTACAGCTGCGTCGGTAGATTGCTGTGACAAATTGCTAGTTGTATAATAGCCTTAACTACATCAAGTTGGTTTGACAAATTGCATATATTTGTGCTATATATCAAAAAATAAAATAATTTATTTCAGTAACTTAAATACATATACAAGTATCTGTGCTGGTGCCTCTTTTTAAGTATATAATATACTTGTGCTAAGAAGATCACCGCTCTTCCACATGTTGTGATTTAGGTGTAGGCATAAGTAACTTAAAATATAAATTAGAAAGTAAACATTTTATATTATACTATGTGGTAAGTGTGTGTGTGTGTGTTTGTGTGTGTGTGTGTTTGTGTGTGTGTATCACATTTAACATACATTACATTATACATTGTACTCATATTATTGGGCCGTGTATTATCACCCTGAGGAAACTCGGTACGGGGGGATGCCACATTAAAATTTGTCCGGGCTGATAATGCACGATCCAATCATTCACGTACATTGGACGCGAATTATTGGGCTGTACATTATCATGGCCGTGCATTATCATGGCCGTACATAACCGGCACCTACTCTACAAAGAGAATATAAACACTACGTTATACTCTACTCCGTGATTCCCGAATAAATTATAACCAACAATAAGGATACAATAGCGAAAACGCTGGACGTGGTGTTTGTGAAGTGAAGATCATTGATTTGTAAAGGCATTTACCAAAACCGAATCGTATTCTCAATCCTACAATCGAGTGGTTACAAAACAAACGCTGATGCCTCTCATAGGACAGCTTAACCTGTCCTACCCCACGACTCGCGCACTCATTAATGAGCATAAAACTAATAATAAGATTTGGTAAGTTATGATACTAATATGCTTTATTGATTTGGAGATTCGTTGCATTGACAGTGAGAGACTTACGTAGATTCCTCACAGTGGGTGACCTTACTAACCATCACAAACACAACACTGTCTTCTGGAAGGTAGAGGTTGTTCTCCAGTTGGGCTGCTCCAAATATGAGTGAGAAGACATACTGTGCTAGGGCACAGTATGTCTCAAGCTAGGGCTTGAGCTATAAGACAAACTCACTCTTTTGTGTACCTATTTAATGTAATACTACAGTTATAAACTTTTTTGTTGTAAAAACCTAATCTATATAATAATTTATTTTAGGTATGGATTTTCATGGGCCATGGATTTTCTCAACCAAGGAACATAATAATTATAATATGATGTGTAAAGACAAACCAAAAAAAATGGAATTGTGTTCAGTTGAGTATGCAGAATAAGAAAAGGAAGAAAAACCACTCAGCAATTGGAAAGCCAAAAATAATGAACGATTTACTAAGTTTCAATTATTGTGCTTATTAAAATTGATGTTTGTTTTGTATCTAATTTTATTTTTCACTGGGCACATTATCATATTTGGCAGATGATTATTGCCGAATTATCTATCATCATCATCATCAGTCCTTCCCCCAATGCTGAGGATGGTGACTTCATGTCCTATTGTTGTTGACCAGATTACCCCATGGGCTCCTAACACCCACTTTATGCGTGGCCTCATGGAGATGTAGTTGCAAGGGTTCAGTGATTTGTATGCTCGATTTAGCAGGTGCTCTGCCGGTGTGCTGCATCATAATAATCCTCTCCAGGTTATCTGAAGAACATTGTCTATACTAATATTACAAAGAGGAAAACTTGAGATTGTAACTTTGTATGTAATGGTTGCCAAAGTAATGGGTAATCTCTGGAACCACCAAACCGATTTTAAAATTTCCTTTACCTGAGAAGAGTGACTCTAAGATAAAAGTTGATGGAGAAAGTTTAGAAATTCACAGTGCTGTCTTTGAATTGTTGTATAATATGTACTTGTAATATATGAAATTAAAAACTGCCAATACATCAGATAATTTAAGATTAACATCCTATACTAACCTTTCCTTTCATCACATTGACAGTTGTTATGTGGCAATGACAATTTGTTGTACATTGAGAGCTCTATATGTAAAGAAGATTGCCATAGAACAGCATCATTACTTATTATCTTGGCAATATTATGTCAATTTAAGGTTGTGAAATATCTCCTATCATCATCATCATATCAACGGAAAGACACCCACTGCTGGACATAGGCCTCTCCCAAAGCGTGCCACAATGGCCGGTCCTGCGCCACCCACATCCAGCAGACTCCCGCATCCTTTACCAAGTCCACCTTGTCTATCTCCTATAAAATATCTATTTGCCCAGACATAAGTGGTGAACCTTTTCTTCAGACTGAACATTGCATTGCAAAGGATAGACCTACTGGGTGAAAGATATCATACACTTTGGTTAAATAATCTATATGTTTACTATATGTTTATTTTAAAGAAAATATTCACACAATTAAAATATATTAAATTTTACTAAAAGAAGATTGTAGCTTTACAATTTTGCATGTACCTACTTAATGGGTACCTACATAATATCCAGAACCACTTATTCATTTCACCTGCATGTTGAATGCAAAGGTTATAGGCTATATTTTATCCCGCGAGTTTGCCTGCATTCTTTGCAATACACGGGTAGCTAGTAGGTATACATCGTGTAAAATCAAATGATAGGGAAGTACAAGTAATACATTTTGATAATACAACCAAAATCAATGTTGAGAGTACATAGCTGTCCAGCAAATAACTAAATTACCTATACAAGTAATACTTGTCTCGGTGTTTCTTCATAATTCTTTTTACAATTAGGTACGTCCCAGTTATAAGTTAAAATTCTTGTTAGTTTTCAATGCTTAGATTGACTCAATTCCGTCTTTACGGATTTGTTATGTTGGCCGTCTCTCTTATCTGCAAGAACAGTATCACGCCTGTTTCTCATCTCGAATATTTAATTAAGTAGCATTAACATCAGAATCTCGATTCACTGTATTTTCACCTATACTTACTCAATTTTTCACCTATATTCAATTTTGACTGATATTTCCCATGGGCCTTTTAAATATAATTTCATGATGATCATAATCTTTTGAAACTTGTATAAAATTGCCGAGATATTTTTGGTTGACAAATTTTATAGTACACATCAAATATCAGTTATATCATTCATATCATAACCCGCCATGAATATTTTGACTTCGCAGTTCGCTGACAGCTCACCTGTCAGTGTCACCTGACAGTTGTAGCAGCGTTTGATTTCAATAAAAATAAATTAAAAATTAAATGAAGTCGTATATTACGGAAAATAAATTAATTGTCGCAGTCGGATAAAAACTATCCTAAGTTGCAGCTGGAATAATAATGTACCTATATAAAATGTTTCATATTTTTCCGTTCATGGGATGCTGAGAACATTCGAACCGCGCAAAGCTTAGTTTCAAACTGGCTGATTCTTTTTTTAATTTAGAGATTTATTATAAGTGGAGATTAAACGCGCATCATATCAGGCATTTTGGGAAAAAAACGTAATATTCTCTGCGATCAGCACGCGTGCACAGTATGGCAGTGTATGCCCATTGAGCATACAGCTGCGACACGGCCGCCGGCACTGTCCTTTCTCTAGTATTCTATGCTCTGAGGTTCTAGGAGTGCCCAAGCATATTGATTACTATTTGATAACCATTAATTAAGGTGCCAAACAAGCCACACACTATGTAGGTGCATGGCAATTATGTTAATGAAGTGACTGAATATACACAGAATACGGATACCGATTGCAAGGTAATCACGTAACGTTCCGAACGCGCGTTAGGACAATTTTACTGCCATTTTTCCGTATAAAAAGTGACATTTCAGTAGATCTACCTGACGCGCGTACAATGCGTTAAGTAATCGACCGCAGTAACATAATTATACGCGCTTGCAAAATATTAATAATTATTAATACAAATTTAATTCGTTCACGATCTCTAAACTCTCTTTTTCCGACGATTTAACAGTTTCAATGAGCTTAATTATAATATTTGAGGAGTTCCGCCAATTCCTTAAGGATCTCAGAATTAACACTTCATTCGTTGCTACTTCAACGGAATCATGTCATAATCTTTGAGGTACTTTAAATCTTTGAGAAGTTCCATAAGTCATATGTGGTCTTCATCATCAGTTCTACTTCACCAGACTTGCGATTTCCGAGGGTAAATACACGAATTATAATAGAAAATACAGAAATCACTATGAAAAATGAAATGAAAAATAGTTTATTCAGTAACTTAACTTAGCTTAACTAAATACAGGTTGGTGTCTCTTTAAGTATCGAGATACCTGTGTCAAGAGACACCGCTCTTCCATAGAGTGTTACTTGAAACGTATAGAAGTGCAAAGAACATGTTTAAATAACTAATGTTTAAATGTAATGTTTAAGAACATGTTGCACTCGTAAAAGTAATACTAATTGTTAATTTTAAATACTAAAGCAGTGTGTGTGCGTGTGCAGGTGCGTGTACGTGGGCGTGTGCGTGTGCGTGTGCGTGTGCGTGTGCGTGTGCGTGTGCGTGTGCGTGTGCGTGTGCGTGTGTGTGTGCGCGCGCGTGTGTGTGTGTGTATGTATGCGTGTGTGTGTGTGTGTGTGTGTGTGTGTGTGCGCGCGTGTGTGTGTGTGTGTGTGTGTGTGTGTGTGTGTTTGTGTGTGTGTGCGTGTGCGTGTGCGTGTGTGTGTGCGTGCGTGCGCGCGTGTGTGTGTGTGCGTGCGTGTGTGTGTGCGCGCGTGTGTGTGTGTGTGTGTGTGTGTGTGTGTGTGTGTGTGTGCGTGTGTTTGTGTTTGTGTGAGTGCGTGTGTGTGTGTGTGCGTGTGCGTGTTTGTGCGAATGAGTGCGTGACTATGTGTGTGGTGTGTGCGCGCGTATGGGTGTGGATCTAACTAGATATGTCGGTATATAGTGAGTTTTATCTGTCGTTTTCTGATAGCTTTCTACATCGGAGTAGTTTTTATCTTTTAGCCAAGTCATCATTTTCTTTTTACACTCTTTAAAGGTTGTGGAGTCGATGTGAATAACAGGATTTATTAGGTTGTATAGGTGAAAATACTGGAACTCGTATTGTCTCCTAGCGTAAACAGAGTTAGCTGTCGCGGGGGGGATCGTCTTTGGCAATCTCCTTCTCGTCATTGTGATGTTTGGTTTAAAAGAAGTGCTTTTGTGTCTTCTCAAGATAGCATGTAACACGTACAACTTTCTGACAGTCATCAGCTCGCAAATTTCGTACAGCTTTTTTGTAGGGAACCTATAGGATTTAGAGTACATCACCTTCAACAGCGCTCTTTGTGCTCTCTCTAACTCAATAAACTTCGTTTTGGTGGCACCACCCCATATAGGGATGCAGTATACAAGGACAGACTGGGCCAGGGAAACGTAAATTTGATTGAGTCAATTCTTCGAGGCTATATTGTTTGAGATTTTAAAATATAGATATACATCATTTTTTATGGGACCACCACAGGATAATACTCTTTCTATAGAAAGACAAATACTTACTCCACTTTACCACTACACCATTTTATATTAAGTTGTGTATTTTTTTAAATTGACATGGCAATAAAATGTACATTTATCAATAAATTATCTGAATCTGAATTAAAAAAGGTTTTTAAAATAGAAAATTAAAAAGAAAATTTTGGAGATCGGTCCACAATTGACGGAGAAATTGCTGAACATACATAAAATATATATATTCAGTCTGGAACTATGCGATGGACAATAGAACTTACTTTTTTTTGTATTCTACCCACTTTGTTGTGCATATTGCGGTGATACTATTAAATAATATTAAGTCGATTTTAAATGTATTCTTTGCATTCGTACACGTTGTTTAATTAAACATTTAGGCATGTTATTGCATTTCTCTAGAATACTCGTAAGTGAATTGTATTCTTTTAGAGAAATACATTATTTAACCTCTTACTTTTTTGAAGTCGGCTAATTGGCTAATTGGGAGCGGGGAGTTAAACTATTTCGCTCTTACGAATAAGATAGTTCAACTACTTCCAACTAAACAATTAAGTATGAAGTGAAGAGATCAAAACATACACTGTAATAGTGTGCCGCAGGCTTCGCACGGGTATGTCTTACATATAAACCTTTCTCTTGAATCTCTCTCTCTTCCTAGCTATATATCCCACATGGTGGTGGGGTCAGCTTTCCTCGTCTTACTTCTCCACTTCGCTCTGTCCTCGACATCGGTTTCGGATAACTTGCTCTCTCTTATATCTCTTAGCACTACATCCTTCCATCTTGTTCTGGGTCTGCCCCTGGATCTTCGACCAGAGACGGAAAGTTGTAGTGCCAAGTTACCAACATAGTTTGGTGGCCACCTCTTCACATGACCATACCATCGCAGCCGGCTTTCTTGGATCTTATCGGCGATGTCACGGACGCCCAGGCTTCCTCGTACGTACTCGTTGTGGATTTTATCGAGCCTGGTAACGCCGCACATCCACCGTAACATCTTCATTTCGGCAACTTGGATGGTATGGACATGCTTTTGAGTCAACGCCCACGTCTCGCTTCCATACATGAGAACCGGCCTTATGATGCTCTTGTAGACCAAACCTTTAAGTTTAACCGGCATTCGCTAGTCACATGTAACACCAGTCACTTCTCGCCATTTTAACCATGCAGCGGCTATTCGGTGCTGAATGTTGCATTCTATGTTCCCTGAATTGTGCATCATACCTTTCTCTTGAATAATTCTAACTATTAAAAAAAACCGGTCAAGTGCGAGTGAGACTCGCGCACCGAGGGTCCCGGACCACCCCGTACAATAGAAAATCTTCCACTATAAACTGACACTCACTAAGTATGTATTCACATACTTAGTGCGTGTCAGTTTATACTGGGCATTTAATTTTCAGTGATTCAACAAAATATTTACGGTTTTCACAATTTTTCCTTTATCTGTCCTATAAGACGTTGCTTCGTACCAAATTTCAAGATTCTGAGTTCACGGCAAGTACCCTGTAGGTTTTGATTCCCTTGCGAGTTCCGAAAATTTGCTGAATAAACGGCTGTATCTTTTGCTTGCGTTGGCATAAAGGTTTGATTTTTTCACAGCTCCAAGGGACAGTAAACTTGAGTATTTGATATAAATTTAATCTTGAAACGCTTTCCTGAGAAAGATGGTCTTGACAGAAGGACGGACGGACAACAAAATGATCCTATAAGGGTTCCGCTTGTTCCTTTCGAGGTGTATAACCCTAAAAACCGCATCAAAATTCGTTTCGTAGTTTTAAATATATAAGCATACATAGGGACAGACAGACTTTGTTTATTACTATGTAGGGATACCGGATTTCCGTACTAACCACCTTTATTGTTCCCGATCCTGATATTACATTGCAGAAGACACTTAGTATGTTTCACGCGTTACTAAAATTATGCTTAAAATAGACACCAAAGTATCGTAACATTTTCAATGTTAAATGTGAAAACTGTAATTTGTAGGTATGTTTGATAACCCGCTCAGAATATTTTGTGTCCGGAAAGTGTCCGTCTAAATAAGAATTTATTGTAAAAGGAAATACGTTGAATTATAAATCTGTCCATAAAAAGGTCAAATACGAGCAAGATTCCTCCTAATGGTATATTGAAGACGAACTAGGTAAATCAATAAACCGATTTCTGCCAGATGTGATATACCTGCATAAAAAATTTCATTAGTGATTTTCAATCGTGGCTGAATGCCGAAAGTTCTTTGCTTTACATTGACGTCAAAAACGACAAAATCAACCTTTTTACAAGTTACAAGCTTTTTATTAATTTGCAATGTATGTATGTACCTAACTAACAGTGTAAGTATGTGATATGTATTACATGTATGTAACTATGTTTGTTCGGGTGGAATCTTACAACTCAATTTTGAAGCAGATATCTTCAACCGATTGAGCTGAAATTTTGGGTAAAGGTAAAGTTTGAATGACAATTCAATATTATGGTACCATCGAGCTGATCTGATGATGGAAGCAGAAGGTGGCCATGGGAATTCAGTACTTAACCGACGTAACCCCGTTGAGTTTGGGCTCGATGAAATTGTCTCAATGAGTAGTTAATTACGGTATACAGAAAAGTACAGATGGCAATAAAAACTTGTACCAAAAATGAAATTTTTGACAGTAATTTATTCCCAACCTCTCTTATGACTTCAATCGTATCTGCCTATAGTTATAGATTTTCGGTTACTGTCCTATCTAGATACCTTATAAACACTTAGATCGGTTACACACAGTGACTTTTTCATCGTTATAAACCCTGGTTTGACGCACGACTGTCGCGCGACTTTTGCGATAGATTACCAGGCAAAATCACCAATATCAATACTCTCAAACCGCTCTTATAGCGTAGGTATATCTAACTAACGTTGTCTAAGACGTCATTGTATATTCAGAACCCCGCCCATACAATATCGCCTTGAACGTTTCTAACAAAGACATGTCGTGGCATGTCTGAACGAAAATATGAATTACCGACGCATTTTTGCTGGGGGAAGATTCCCTGTCCGTTAAATTAAAAAAAAACACATTGTGGAACGATTTCGTCGTGGTATTTAAATATGAATAAATGGAGGGGAATTAAATTATATTATACTTAGAGATATGAAAATACGAAACAAAATATGCTGTTTGATACATTATCTGACACAACAAGGTAAGACTTTCCCCGTTAAAGTATGAGGAAAAAATGATATTTTGACAAATAACAGGTTGAGTACACAGGCATATGAATTAACTTGCTAAAGAAACACAAAAAATTGTTGTGTTATTTTAACCTGTTTAACACATTCATTTGCCAAGAATCGCTACGCGCTACGCTCGTAGTCGATCTCGTGGTTTTCCTCGTATGTAGCGGAAAGCTACTACGACGTAGGCGCCCACTAGTCGGATTCCCGGCACTGAATGTTTTAAAACCGTTTCGATTGATTTAAAAATGTTAAGTGTTTTTTTGTGTAGCCTAGACAATTTTTAAGGCGAGTACCTATAAAAACGTGGCTTGATGCATAGGGGAGTGTTGGTGCCCACACTTATGTATGGAAGCGAAAGTTGGGTGTGGCAGAAAAGACATCAAAGTCGAGTGAATGCAGTAGAAATGAGAGCGTTGAGAAGTATGTGTGGAGTGAAATTGAGTGATAGAATCACAAACAGTGTGATAAGAGAGATAAGTGTGGATTGGATGGAGATATAGTCACGAACATTGAGAAGGGTATGTTAAGGTGGTTTAGGCATGTAGAAAGGATGGATGAAAGAAGATTAACGAAGAGAGTGTATATAAAAAGAGTGGAAGGGCAAGTTGGAAGGGGAAGACCTCGGCGAACTTTCTCCGATCGAATTGGAAAAATCTTACAAAATGGCCAGGTCAAAAGTACCCTAAACCAACGAGCATGTATAAGAAATGTTATGAAAGTGAGTGAAGCGAAAGTGGTTTGTCAGGATGGTAGCAAATGGAAATCCGTGATCTCTGCCTACCCCTCTGGGAAAGAGGCGTGATTATATGTATGTCTATGTATGTATGTACCTATATTTTTTTTTTAAAAGCAATTAGGCCACTAAATGAGCCAGCAAAAAAGGATCAATATTATTTATTATATACATATATTCTTTAATATTTCATTAATAATCTGATCGTTTGAATTTCTAGTAGTAACACTAAATATTATATAATGACAAAATCATTCCTGAAAAAAGGCTGTTTTCAACCTTATGTTTGCTACTGCTTTAAAGCTACGCGGTTTTTGAATACAAATTGCTTGTTTACTTATCTCTATCCATCCCGAGATAATAAATGTTTTTTTAATGGCATATGTCACAATGTCACGAAGAATTGGCCTGAGAACCGCCATGTCACGACCTGTGATTACAACGTCGTGAATACGACCATTTCTATTTTGTCTAAGTGAACTCAAAAGAAAGTTAAATAAACTAGAATATTCTTTAAGCAATTATAAAGCAATTCTGTGGTTCACCTTGCTGATGTGGTGTACGCCTAGCTGGCCTTGGTCTACTTAAAATGTATTTAACTCAATTAGATGAAGGGTATTGCTTTATAGAAACATGCAACAATAAGTCTTATTTAGTTTTTCCGAAAACATCTTAACTTTATGTTTTGTCCCTTTCTCTCATTTCACTTCAGAATTTAGTTTTTTTGTTGTTTACACTGAAAAAATAGTCTTCTCGGTTTTTGACGAATAAAATATTGACTTATAGTGATGTCTGGATAGTGATGTCACCGTAAAATAAAGTATAGCGGTAAAACAGTATCTACTTATATAAGATGCGGCATCTAATACCTAGTTAAACATATGTGAAATTATTTCAACAAAAATAAGCTTTACCACACTTAAGTATTATTATTCTAGCCTCATGGATGAGACTAAATGGCTACGTTAGCTTAGGCATTATGGTTATTATAGGTAGAACACTGGTATTTA
This sequence comes from Epinotia brunnichana, assembly GCA_963854355.1. Taxonomy (NCBI): domain Eukaryota; kingdom Metazoa; phylum Arthropoda; class Insecta; order Lepidoptera; family Tortricidae; genus Epinotia; species Epinotia brunnichana. Next base: position 23,601,937 of record OY977950.1, on the reverse strand, counting down.
CTTAGGTCTACGTAAACAAGGTCTAAAAATGAAGGCAAACTGAAATCGTTTAATAGTAGGGGTAGATTTGGGAATATAACCCTTTTAAATCTGTGAAGTAAACACAAGATCGCAGTGCAGTACAGTCGTCTTCGCAAGGTTAGCACGTCGTTCGTGGGGAACTGTATACGTTTTTACAATAAAATACCTACCGAAATTGTTAATTTGCCGTTAAGTAAATTTAAGTCTCGTATAAAAAATATTTGCTAAGCAAGGCAAGGTATTATAATGTCAACGATTTCATAAACGACAAAAATGCCTTTAAGCCAGTAGCAGTCAAATTCTATTAGAATTAATATACCTTCGAGTATGATTGTCTTGGCGTATTACCTTTGTAATTATTATAAGTAAGTACCGGAAATAGCTGTTCCGTTTTATGTAACATGAGAGCACGTAATGCTTTTTCTCGCCGAACAAGTCGCTTTAATCTTTGCTATTATCAATGTCCATTGTGGCTTGAATGTGTCATGCTCGCTTAAAGGGCTTTGCTTACGGTGGCGTCGTTGATCGGGTCGCCACCTTCCCTAACATATGGTTGAGGGAGGCGATGGCTGAGATATGCGTCATACTCGTGATCGGGTGCTGTTTGTGGAGTCCGGTCTGTTCATGCTTGCAAGGGCATAGTAACTACCTAAATACTAGTGTTATTATCATTATTTTGACGAGAGACATCATTCTGTTCTTGACACGTTTTATTGTTATTGACCCTGTACATCTCTGACAATATTACATTAATGATCCTTTTTTTATGTTTTAACGCTTAGAGACAGTTTATACATCTCTATAAGAACATTAGAATAATTATTAATTGTATTTGGATGCTCAGAGACATTATACATCTCTGGGGTACTAAATTAATATCAAAAACTTATTGTTAATTCTGATACAGACCTTATATCGAATGTATTTGATAATATTTTACAATTTTGGCCCTTGTGGCCTATTTGCAGAATAAATAATTGATTTTGATTTTGATTTTGTAACGATTATTATTTACAATATAATTATTCAATACAGAAAACTTAATTCCAAAAACAAAAACCAAACAGAAAGATAGACATACTCTCTCGGCTTGTTCTGTAGAAAACCTTTACTAGCCCAACCTAAATTATTTACGATTTAATATGTTATCGAAAATATATGGTGCATAAAAAAACGTTTTGTCTAGGTAAAGTAGTACCTCCAGCGTCGGGCTTCTGATAGACTCTCGTTTGCAATATTCCACTTACGCCCCTCGTTAAACCATGTACTATAGTTATCGTCACGTATAATGAGTGTTATACCTTCTATTGCAGCCCAGTGTAGTTCATTTAAACTTGTTCAACCCCTGGTCCGAGAATTAGTAATAGTTCAAGAAAACAAACTTAGCCCTAAGACTACTTAACAAGAACGTAAAGCAAACACTTTAAAAAAACAAAGACACTTTGGATCCGTAGAAACCCTTTCAGGCTTAGGTTGATAGAACTATTTAAGTTATATCTTAGAGGTACAGCTTAAACTGTGTCTTAAGACACAAACGTTTGTTCAATGAAGTTTAATTTAACTAATACAATCGATATATTAGAGGACTTAAGATCTTTGCCTACGAAGCTGGCGGTCCTGGGTTTGAGTCTCAGTAAGGGTATTTATTTGTGTGTTAGCAATATTATTTCTTGAGTATTTTTGTTCTGTGTATTTCAGTACCTATGTATGTATCTTTGTAAGTATGTGTTAATCTTCACCTAAACAGTACTCATGTACACTATAGTAGCTCTGTGAGTTGTAAAAATCGCAAACCCGTAATGTTGTAATTCTTTTTCGAAAAATGTATTCGGCAGAATAATCTATATAAATATTCTACCTGCTTACAAAACTTCACGAGAGTCGGTTGAGATATGACCTCTAGAGGAAAACAGCCGAACATCCGGACATACTACAGAATGATGACCCAAGCTGAAACGGAGGACTTCGTTCGCTTCGCTCGCTCGTTCAACCAGCCTCGCTTTCTCTGGGTAGGTTGATTTGTGCAAGATCGTCCTCAAATATTTATTTAAATTATAAAATTGGCATTTTAGAACGCGGGTGACTGAGACATATATACAGCTACTGTACAACTGCCATTTTCACCTTAACATCACGCGATTACCCTGCTTCCACAAACCCATTTTCGATCCCTGATGACGAAAAGTAATTATAAATGTCAAGCAAAAGGTCAGAAGCACCGAATTCCCTAATGACAATACCATAGACCGTGTTGACGCAATCGATGACCAAGCTTCATTAGACATAGATTCAGTAAATACCACGAACAGGTGGATTCCTGGAGTTGTCAAAAAAATCCGAGCCAAAGGAGAGTCTCTAAATGTTAAAAGGAATTCTTAGCAGGATATTTTGTTACTGTACAAAAAACAAAGAATGATCTAATGATCTTTAGTTTTTACAAATAAAGTATTCAACGATACACACAGAAAACTAAAAACAATATTATTTGGAGTAATGTATTTTTAAATTGACAAACTTAATAATCGCTTAACGCCAGTAATTAAACTGCGCATTGTTATACACCGAATTTAGCCTAAAGTTTACATTGTATAATGCAAATTAAATTTTCATTTTTGTTTTTTAAAGCCTATCCGTATGACAAACCCAGGCAAAGCCACATAATAAAGTAGATATAGCTTATGGCCATCCAGAAGATCATTTACAAATACTGAAGAAAAAAAATAATAAAATCGGATAAGTAAGTTTTATAGGTTTACCTTTATACAAACTTACATTTAACAGATTTTACCCGTTTGTTATTAATAAAGACTTTTATATAAACACTGCCGGGCACATCTGGCGCATGCCGGAAAACTTGTGGGCTAAAATCACCACCAAGTGGGTCCCACACAACCGAACACGGCGTCGCGGTAGACCTCGTCGGAGATGGCGAGACGAGCTTGACGTCTTCGACCAAGACTGGTGGGAGACTGTCCAGGATAGGGATACGTGGAAGGAAAAGAGGGAGGCTCTTGCCCAGCAGTGTAACACTTAAGGCTAATAAATATATAAATACTAGCTGCCCGCCCGATTTCACCCGCGTATTAAGAACGCGGGGTAAAAATATAGCCCATAAAAAATCAGAAAGTCTATTCTACACGCAGGAGACAGAATTTTTTGAATTGGATTAGCGGTACCGGAGATTGCCCAAAACATACAAACTTACAAGGCTTTAATCTCACAGACTTTTACTACATTCTAGAAGAAAACGTGGCATAATCTAGTCCTTCAGACATAAACAAATATATATAATCCTTTCGCACTGCGACAAATCAAAAATGGCGGAGGTAGCCATAAAAACGCACGTGCGGCCACGCCATGTAGGGTGTTATTCAACAGTCACCGACCTCGCCAAAGATGATCCAGCTGAACACTGACCTCTGATCCCCATACCAGTAACGAATATCTGGGCCAATTTAAACTGGTAGCGTCGAGGCAATTTATTTGTGAGCGACCTTAGGATGAATTGGATATACACCTTCAATGATGGTTGGGTTAGGAATCAGAACAATTTAATAACGGGAGTGATGTAACTGCTGCCTAATTCTTCTTGGATTAAAGGGTATAAGGTAACAGTGTCTATTTCACTGCATATTGCAAGCCACGCTTGAAGCAAACTAAAGCCCCAAGTGACGCAATAATTACCAAGCCTAGCTCGTTCATTAATTGAGCCCCGACATAAGCCCTAGGCATCCTAATAAGATTTTCTTAAGGATTCAGCGACATTTAACGTTATACGTATTAGTGTTTAATTACGTTAGGATTTGTGTGTCGGTGATATCGTGAAGCGTAAAGTGTGTTAGTATTTTTATTCGTTGAAAAGGAGCGTATTTAACTTCATTTATTCCTTTGTAAAACATAGTTTTACATGTAAATTGTTTAGGGTCAAGATAACTAGAAATAAGCTTTTAATGACGTTCCTCGATTCTCAAAAAATCGTCTTCGTGTAAGAGACACGTTTATGCACCCGGTATGAGATCACAATATGGAACAGACATAATAGAAGAACAAAAAAAACTAATACATACATATTGCTTTTAGCAAAACAAAAGGGTTCATGGCTCAGTTATACGTTTCGCTCTTTCGAGAGACGCACTGATATTCTGCGTGAACCCGAGACGTAAGTTCAGTATCACAATATACGAAAAATCTAAATCAAAACTGTACAAACTCTTCAAAGTGTTATTTCACACATGCCAGGTGAAATTCAATCTTGTGACGGTAACTATGTCGTGCCATCTTGTGTGAAGTGTTGTGTAGGTGAGTAATATTAATATTGAAACTTAAAAGAAAGGTTACAAAAGTAAATAACTATAATAATAATTATGCTCTGTATTGTGTTTCCCGCAACTAACTATGTACCTATTAAGACAAAAAATAATTCTAATATCAGCAACCAAGTAATCGTAAGGTGCTATTTTTGGTAATATTTTTATAGTAATGTTTGAAAGAATTTTCAGTATAAAGGCGTCCTACAGGTGGCGGAATATTGTTCCAGCATTTGGTTGCGAGATATTGAACAATTTTCCATGACAAGGATTTTCAAATTTTTTGGCATTTTTCAGATTTAACCAATAATTTCCAGTTGTCGATTTTGTATACCTGCTGAATGACAATAAATCGAAATGGGGGCCCGAAAACACTAAAGCTTCAAAATCAACGTCCGAAATCGCTACAGAAACTCATCATTCAGCTTATTTATTGAGGACCGTTGCAGTTTCAGGCAGTCATTATTATTTGATTTATTTATTGGGCATTACGCAAAGTGGCCGTTTTGCAGGCCTTACACGTACATTATTAAGTATCTGGCGTGGTATCTGGGGTTCCTAGGAACAGGCTAGCACGTACAGCCATAAAAGTAACTGTAAGACATTGCTTAACGTGACATTGGTTAAGATAGTTTAGTCTTAACCCTAATATAACCAGTTTAAGATGATATTGAACGGGTCGTACGCTCCATTAAAAATAGAGGTCTAAATCACAACTGTCCCTCGTCCAGAGTGGCAATTACGTAATTTTTCCAACGAGCGTTAGGACAAGTCACTGTCATTTTCACGCACTAAAAATGACAATTCGATATAGATACCCAAGGTATGTACGAAACGTAACGCTATCCACCAGCAGAATTCTGCATTTTTAAATCAGTAACCATGTACCTTTCCGCCCTAACAGCCATCAGTTTTATAACACAAGCCTTATTCGATACCTCCTACGTATACTGAGCCAACTGACATTTTTACGATTTTCGTTTTTTTGCATATTTAAGATCAAAATACTTATTACATACTATAAAAAAATTGTGACGAAATTACTGTTAGTTTTCGAAATAAAGTGACGTATACTGACCCAACTAACACCGTTTTTTAATTAAGAACATCGTATACTGAGCTAAGTCACTTGTACCACTATTCGCGGTACACCTAACGGGGAAGGGCGGCGCGGGCGCGGTGCCACTTGGTAGTTAGCTCAGTATGCTCGCTCGTCGTCGTTGCGGGCGAACGTTGTCCCACTATGCGACAGTCGATGCGGCATACGTCTTTTCTACATACTACACATAAAATTAGGCTCGTTTCGTTATGATTTAGTCATTGTGTTGTTATGTAATTAGTTGTTATGTTAAATTTAACAAAATTATACACAAAATACATCAAAATGAAGCAGACGATTTTCTGGTTGTTGGGCATACTCAAAATGAGGGAGATAGTATGCATACTCTGATCGAAAGAAAGACAAAAAAAACCGGCCAAGTGCAAGTCGGACTCGCGCACGAAGGGTTCCGTACCATTATTAATAAAAATATTTATTTTATTCTGTTTTTAGTGTTTGTTGTTATAGCGGCAACAGAAATACATCATCTGTGAAAATTGCAACTGGAACTATCACGGTATCAGTGAGATGCAGCCTGGTGACAGACAGACGGATGGACGGACAGCGGAGTCTTAGTAATAGGGTCCCGTTTTACTCTTAGAGTACGGAACCCTAAAAATTTTAACATTTACAAACCTGAACAATGGTACATGACTATGCGCATGGCAAAAACTGATAAACCCTATGAAGTGAAAGAAATTTCGCAAAATCGGTGTTTAATTTTAAAGCATGCTTACCTCTTTTTAATAATTGCAAAAAGGGCACTAACGGACAAACTGTCATTTGTGGAGTCAAGTGTGTGAAGTACATGTTTCACCTGATGAGCCCTTCACAATAAAATATGAATGCACTTCGAAGAGGGCACATATCAGTCAATTGAATGCGCTTCAAGTAAAAACACAAGGAACCAACAGAATGAGCTAACGGTTGGCTTGAATAACATTCAATTTGTCTATTACCTATCGACAAAGAAAAAAGTAAAGATCTTAATTCTTTATGTCAAAGGGGCATAATTCCCGCTAACTTTTTCAAAACTTTAGTTACTAAATAGAAAAAATGTTATTCAGTTCGTTGATTTTTAGGTGCCGTCAGTAAGTAGGTATAAATATTGACCTAGTTAAAATAAATTATGTTGCTTCTTAGAAGATGTCTATTTTGTTAGTACCTACATTAATAATTCTCGAAGTTCTAGGATTTTTTATCCGAATTAAGTTTTTTATGATAAGACTAAGTTGATCGCCGTTGTGTTCTTTATGCCAATGACTTGGAGCTGTTGTAGTCAATGAAGGTGTTTACATAAAGATCTCATGCAAGTGCCATTTTAATTAAAATAGGTACTGTTTAAGAAGTTATGTTTAAATTAGTTTTTTTAGAAGTGTTAATATTTTATTTTTATTTTGTATTGGTAAGAACTATCTCTGTTGTTATATTTATAACGTGCCACTTAAACTTGCTCTTTTTTAATTTTTATTGTTAAAGTTAAAAGAAAGTGATTGATTTTGTGGATGTATACTATGGGAATTAAGACTGTGAGATAATTAATCTACAATAAATATTAAAACAGTATTAATGTTGACAATTTGCCAAATACAAAAAGCATCATTCCCTAAATACGGGCTGTGATTAATTAATTTTTATATCCTTCATAATAAACGTAATGTTAGAGTAAATTTGTTTTATTTTTGGTCTTACAAACGTAATTTGCTTAAATATCCCTAATACAAACTTCTAAACTCACTATGATGGACATAACATACAAAAGAACCTTAACAGTATACTGGTACATAATGCATTCATTCAGGCGTATACTGGTACAAGTGACAAATCAGACGAAAACTAACCGATAAAATCCATCCAAGCACGAGCTTTGAGTTGTTTAGATATCTAATAAGTGGGACATCACACATATAACAATATAATTAGCCATATTCATCTAATCATAGTTTACTACGTATACTGGGTCAAGTGGTAGTTGGCTCAGTTTATCAAAAACTAGAACTCGTAAATTTCACTAACACTGGATTAACTACCGTTTTTTTCAAAAACCACTATTAATTTCGAAATAGTAATTATGTAGATCTAAAAAAAAATATTCAGTATACATATTCGAAAATTTCATGAAATTATTTCAACGTATGAGTTAGTTATGGAACTTTATACCTTTGAACGGCCCTCCTGTAAAATCGTGATTTTGCACTTGCCTCAGTAAATATACGTAGGAGGTATCGTATTGAACTTATAGTAAGTTCAATACTTATAGTTCGATTTGTGTAAGATGGTCCTCTAATACCTATTTATTATTTATGTTATTATTATAGATAGACTATTTATTCGCTATAGAACTAAACAAAAATAAAATCAAAAATGTTTCCATATATAGGTACCTACTCGTGAGACAGCCGCTTCTTGCGCCGCTGAACGCTCCGCTTATCCAGAAACGCGGGCTTACAGTTATTTCCTCAAATCTTTACGACCTAAGCTGACATTAAGTGCTCAAGCTGTGAACTCAAATACCTAACCTGTCCTATTGAGTGTCGCTCGGAGTGCACGGAGCGATCACATAAGGTCCCCGTGATATCGCTGTATACCTAGTTCGTGTCGTGTTGTGTGAGTTTAGACGTCAGTTTAAAAAGCTTGAAATGCAGTGAGGTAGAATTATTTAACACGACGTGGAAATTTTACGGGGGTATTGCGTTAAGTCTAACTAGTAAACACTGTGAAGTATTTGACGACCGGTTAACTCTATTTGCTGAGCTGGATTGTAATTGTCTTGACATAATGAAATCCGGTACATTAATTGTACATTCATTACAAATAATTAAATAAAACCTTATAACTGAGAAAAATACGATACTTATAACTTTATTACTAGTAAATTATAAAATATTTATGATTTTTGGCAGACAAAAAAGGGGACACGGCAGTGCCTCTGCCAAGACGAGCCAAGCGAGGCAAGGGTACTACAATACCTTTTCTTGAAGCGCTTCGTCGTTTTTTGAACCTTTATAATATTTGATATAGTCTGATTTATTCGCCATATTGTATTTGTTTTTTATATATGACAGGTTATGTTTGGTTTTTTTTCACTAGGTATATTGTAACAATAGTAAATTACACCAAAAGCCGGGAAAACACAGATTTCCGGCCAAGTAGGTATAGAGATACGAGGCCGGGAATCCGTTTTCACGCCGAGGCATGTATAGTGCTTTTCTCATACATGCAATGAAAAAAAATATCCTGTGCCACAAATAGTGGAACGAAAATTAAAAAGTTACTTTGCAGGCTAGGCCTGAAAAGTTGTATGAAATCCCATTTCAGGCTGCCTCGAGATGCTGCGCCCGAAAAAGGATACTTCCGAGTCTATTATAAGGAACGTAAAGAGAATTCTTTTGGGTCTGCGTTCAATACCCATTTAATACCCGGTACACTAACCATAGTATCCAAGAATAACAGGAAACTCTACCAATTCCCATTGCCCTTTACTATGTCAGATAAAACTCAACTATTCTACGTTACTTAGTTATTAAGTCCGACAGAATACTTGTCAAGGTGTTCAATGTTTACGTGGCGGACGGATGATCGCGATAGGGGCTGGCAGCCCGCCCGGACAAGTACTTAATGGACGAAGTTATTTAAATTTCTGACGCTTCTGTTTATAGTTATTCAGTTGATATTTGTCTGATAGTGAAGTAGAATATGTATAGAATAGCGGGGCAGGTGTCAATAATGATTAGAGGGCGGAGTACCGGTGGCAAATTTCACACAAAAGGTATGGAGTCGTTTTTATAATTATAATAAAATTATTCATTTACCTAATGTACTTAGTATGGTACCTACTCGTAAATTGGAAGTAAGTACTTAACATTTATTTTTATAAATCGATTTCAGGAACACCTAAATGTTATGTCGTAAATGTTTTGGGTTATTTTTCAATTTCTTTTAACAAAGTCATTCATCGATATAATATTTTTTACCATATGCAACCTTTCTTTTCAAAAAGTTACTAATTTATAAATTTATGAGACATTTAGAAACTAATTATTTGACATTGTCAATTTAGACAGCTGCTTTACATCTATATTATCTGAATTATTATTGCGTCGGCTAAATATTTAAAACCGAAAAATATCAAGATGAATAAGCCATGTGAAGCAACAATTCTGCAGATGATAGAACCGTACGAAAATCTTATATATAATGAAGAAGAATGAAGCATTCACTGTATTTCTTGCTCAGTGGATTTAAAGCAGTTGAAAAAATATAATGTCGAAAAACACGTTAACAGTAAACAACACCAAACTAACTGTGAAAACCAAAATGGCACCTTTGCCTATGATTTATGCGTTTTCCTTATAGCGTGTAACATCCCATGGAAAAGAGTTAACCATCCAGAATTTAAAAAGTTCTTTGGAAAATACTTAGATAAAGGCGTAAAACTTCCCGAAGAAAGTGTTTTGAGAAAATACTATCTTACCAGTATATACAATGCGACCGTCAAGCAAATACGAAATACATTTTTCGATTCCAATTCATGGCTTGCGGTGGATGAGACTCTTGATAATTTCGGTAATTGCGTAGTAAATGTAATTATAAAATCACTCGATGATGCTTTACAAAGGCCATATTTGTTAGCGTGTAAAGTCGTTAGTACTGTAAACGCGAACTCAATTGCAGCGGTGGTTGACGAAAGCTTGAATTTTTCGTGGGAGGATAATTTTACGGATAATATGAACAAATTTTTAATATTCTGTTCGGATAGCGCAGCGTACATGCTTGCTGCCGGCAAGATTTTGAAGAAAAAGTACACTAAAGTACGACACGTAACTTGTTTCGCTCATGGACTACACAGAGTCGCGGAGCAGATAAGATCTGAACATAAATTGGTCAATTCTTTAATATCTAATGTCAAGAAGATTTTTTTAAAATCACCACACCGCGTCCGATTTTTCAGGGACCATGCGCAAGTTGTGCCTTTACCGCCGGAACCCATTATCACTCGTTGGGGCACCTGGTTAAATGCAAGCTTTTACTACGATAGACATTTTGACGTGATTAAAAATGTTGTGATGCAATTGAACAGTAAAGAAGCTATTGCCATTAGAAAAGCCCAGTAGTTGTTTGAAAATGAAAATTTAAAAAACGAGTTAAGCTTTATAAAAAATTGTTACAAAATTATACCTGAATCGATAGAAAAATTTGAATGCACTAAAATTCCGATAGAAGAAAGTTTTCTGGTAATAGATATAGTTAGGAGTATTTAAAGCCTCCAAGGAAGTGAAAAAGTGCGAAATAAACTCAAATTGGTTCTAGATAGAAACCCAGATGCTGACGAATCAAGGAATATGATTACAATGGAAAATTATAAACAAGTCCTTAAACATGCAACCATGACATCGGTAGATGTAGAGCGATCGTTTTCCACTCATAAATGGATCTTCAATAAATTAAGAAACCTATTCACTCCGAAAAACCAGGAACATGTGGCCATAGTCCAATCATTTTATAACATGGATACGCACTTTAAGTGTAGATTGTGAGGATGACCTCGAACACATAATTCCAGTCCTCAATTGTGATTGAATGGTCTTGAAAATAATATATCGTTTGGCAGGTTTAACTTCTCAGTCTAGTATTTAGTACCTAATGATAATGTTTTGATAAAAAAACATAATTATTATGTATTTTAGATATTAACAACATATTACTTTATATTTGTATGCTCGTAAGATAATTTCTATAAGTTCCTAAAAATTATTATGCAAAATTAATCATTTATTCGTTATTTATTTAACCCTTAACTACCTACGTCGTATTTGTATCGCACAACCACCTACTTGCGGTCATGGAGACCGCTACTCGTTATGGGACCTGATTTATTTACTTTGAAGTAACTGAAGGGTGTTTTAATATAGTAAGTACTCATTAAATAGTTAAAGGCATTTATTAGCCAAAACTTATACAAAAATAATCAACATTATATATTTCAAACTTAATAATACTTAAGAACTTATTACTTTTTTAATCACAAAACTAGGTATCCTTCAGGACATGAGATCTCAATATTTAGGAATGTTATATAAAGCTTTTCATTATAAAATATTAAAATTGAGCAATCAACAATGCTAATAAACTATCTATTTTGGTTAGAAATGGACTAGTTTTATAAAATTACAGGTCTTTAAAATAACCATTTTTGTCAGCAGTTCTTATAAGAAAATTCAATGCAAATCGGGCTTTTACATTCGATACAGATGTACTGTGTCTTTCGTGTCTTTTTGGGGTCACAAATCAAGCACGTTTTTCTGACTGTTAACCGTTCTTCAGTATTGCTGGGACCCGGTAGTATTGCTAAACTGGTCTCTTTCTTGAGGATTTGGCTCAGAGCAATTTTCAAGTCCCGCGGAAGACGCTGATTATTTGCACGACGCTCTAGATGTGGTCTTACTAATTGTTCAGCCAGTTTCTTCATAAATTTGAACCTTTTTTCAGGCTTTCCTGTTTGTGTAGACACGCTGACAACATAACTGTTTGAAGCCGATATGTCCAACAATCTGTAGAATACTGCTAGGGGCCACCTGTGAGTTCGACGACCTGCAGAATAATTTGAGCACCTTTGATCAAGAACATCAACACCTAATTTAGTTTGGTTATAGAACATTATTATTTCCGGCTTTTTCGTACTTCATCAATAGTTGGTGTATGATGCATGCTTGAAATTGTGACCACTGCTTTATTTTTCTTTGAGACATATAAAGTCCGACTCGCAACTTTCCTCCGGTAAATTTAGTGGAGCAAGTTCTGGTTCTACGTCACTGCATTCTTCATCCAACTGGTCATCTTCATCTGACGAAACTTCTTCTAGCCACCTTTGAATTATCGCATCACTAGGAAGCATATTTTACTAGAAAAAACAAGAAACGTGTCAAACTAAAGTAAAGATTATAAGTATAAAGAAACACAACCACCTACGTGCGGTCTCGGAAAAAAGTATAGTAACCACCTACATGCGGTCTCGTAGACCGCCGATGCTATTTTTTTATTCACCAAATCCAAACGAGCACACGTCTGAACGAATCGACGGCGTGGCTGGCTCTGTGAGGGGACCGGGCAAAGGTACAAGGTCACAGACACGTGTGCGATGTACTCGCGTTCAGTTATTGACAACTTTGTATAATCGAGTGTCTGTGAGACCGCACGTAGGTGGTTATCATAAGAATACTTAGGCGACTCCATACATTTAGTGTGAAATTTGGCACCAGTACTCTGCCCTCTAATAATGATGAACACACATATTTTAAGCAAATTGAATAACCTTTGCATTTAACATCGCAGTTGAGTTAACAAAAGAAAACTTTCCACTTAACAACCCCAAGCCCGTCATTACTGCTTTAGAAAATAACTTAACCTCCATTATTTAAACAATTCACTTCGCAAATTCCATAGACTTCAAACAAATTCAACATTCAAATTGTCTTAAATTGCTGGGCAATTTTCTTACATTATGATATTTGAAATGGCCTTATGTATAGGATTAAGAAGTGCCACTCGTAATGGTTACTTAATTTTGATGGTTGCTTGTAGTATTTTACTCATCAGTAAGTCATAAGCCTGATTTTCAAATTCTAAGGTACCTAATCGACAATTAATTGTCCTTATTTCTTTTATTTATGTTTGCGTTTGTATTTATTATTTCCTATGGACACATACAACTTTAGCTAATTCAGGTATGTAAATGTGCCTTTCCAATTTGTATGAACGGAACATGATTTGTACGGTCGAGATTGTTAAAGGTTGCCAACTTTTTTACAAGCTTTATATTAACTTGCACTGTTCGTATGTTAAGTATGTAAGTTGTCCATCAACATTTGCAATCCATTTTTTTTAAATTTTGCAAGCATATGTATATCGCATAACAATACAATATTATGGTAAATTGGAGCTGATCTGATGCTGGAGCTGGAAGGTGGCCATAGGAACTCCGCAATAAAACGACACAACCCATTCGTGTTTGGGCTCGTTAGAATCGTCTCAATGAGTAGTTGATGATGGTATACAGAAAAGTACAGTCGGCAATAAAAGTTTGTACCAAAAATGAAATATTTAACAGAAACTTATTATTTTAAACGGTCATTGGAGTTTGAATCTCTTAGCTTGGATGTTACAGTCGCTTTTTGTATGGACTAGTTTCATGCAATTCGGCCAACTCAAATAGTCTCAAGTTTACGAACCTAGATTGTCACTATGCCGAAAGTGAGGGAAATGCATTACTCTCTAACAGTCAACAAAACGAATCCTTAAATCAATAATTTACTTTAAAAACAAAGTTTAAACCGACTTCAATTCAGTACTTCGCCTAGCCACATAGGTACTTGAGAATTTCCTTTCCAATTAAGCACATGAACTGCTTTTCGAGAGCAAATGCGTTGATTATTACAGATAAAACCCAAATCGCTATCTGTGGGCTGATGATTTGAGGAGTTCCGTCGATTCCTCAAGGATCTCAGAATTAACACTTCATTAGTTGCTACTTCAACGGAATCATGTCAGACTCTTTGAGGTACTTTACATCTTTGAGGAGTTCCATAAGTCATCTGTGGTCTTCATCATCAGTTCCACTTGACCAAATTTGCGATTTCCGAGGGTAAATACACGAGTTATAATATAAAATACCGAAATCACTACACGCGTGCCTATAAAATTTGAGGGTTGCCCTCAGTTTCCCTGGGATCCAATCATCAGACCCTGAATTGGTAACAATGGGACCACTTTGAGAGTATACTTTTTCGAATAAAAAAAGAATTTTGGAAATCGGTCTACAATTAACGGAGAAATCGGCGAACAGAAATTAAAAAAAAAAACATACAGTGGAAGTGGAACATATAACCTCCTCCTTTTTTGAAGTCGGTTAAAAATAGGGTTGGCAACGCGCTTGTTATTATTTTGGAGTCGCAAGTTCTGCTATCAGGAACGCCTTGTTTGTCTTCGTCGTGGTAAACACACCGAGTGTTTTACATATTAAATCCTTTAAGTATGCGCTGGCTTGAAGCAAGATAATAAGTTTAAACTGAAAATAGGCAACAAAATGCTTCAAACGTCAGGTCACTGACGGGTTCTATAAATAATTCTGCTTGTAAACCCGAAACTAAACTGGCAGGTCTCATTATTCAAGGAGAAGCTTAACAGTGCAGACTAAGATACAGTAGGTATTCAATCGTTAATCAGTATTCCAAAGGCTATGTAAATAGTGTAAGACTACGTTGTGTACTCGTAACAAATACGTAGAGCTAAATTATATGTTTAACCTCCCACGCAAAAAGATGGGTGTTATATACGTTTGACGTGTCTGTGTTTCTGTCTGTGGCATCGTAGTTCCGAAACGAATTTACCGTTTTTTTTTGTCCAAAAGGTGACGTGATCGAGACGGTTCTTCAACTTCAACGTCTCAACAAAATCGGTTCAACCGGTTTTGAGATAATTATTGAATTTAGAAATGAAATGTCCGGGGTTTTTCAACTTTTCTAACTTGTTATTATTTATTAAACATGCAATGAAATATTGATGTTACGTTTCTTATAATAATTCTACTTAATCCTCCCTGCCGCGAATAAGCACGTTTCCAGTGCGGTGAGACGAGAGGTCCATAATGAAATTTCATACAAACTTTAAGGAGTGCAAAGTGACCTTCCCTTAGTTCAGTAATAAATCAATTTGTGACAACAAACAATAAGCAATATTTTTACAGATTTTAAATATTAGATAAGCACTATACATAGGTACCTCGGCGTCCAAGGGAATTGCGAGCCTCGTATCCCTGAGTGTTAACAGGTACAATTTATTAGGCTAACTATACGCGCAACTATTAGTACGAAATACATTTTACTTAAAACAAAATATATACTTGTATACCTGACTAAATGAATTAGAATGCATTCTGTACCTACTTATTTATCCACAACGTGCACAACTCGGAATGTAAACTATCACCGCAAGCTATTCACTAATTGAATGAATAATAATTAATTAGTGTTTGCCTGTGTATTTAAATTTATTCCACAGGTTTGGCTGTATAATTCTGATGTGAATCAGTTTATTAGAAATGCTATTGTGAAATGTTTACTAATATAATTTCTGATTCAACATCAAATGGTTTCGTTTTATTATATTATGGATGGATTGCAGATTATTCATTACTTTGTGTGTACGAGTACTTATACGTACATTACCTAACCTTTTTTTTTTTTTTTTTTTTTTTGTCGGTGTGAAAATGCTTTACGCATACCCCCGGCCTGGGGAAGGCTATTTCGGGGTTATGTGGGACTCTCTCCTCCCGCCGCTATCCGAATGATGGTGACTGGGGGAGCATACCCACTAAAAACACACCGGCGTCACCCGCATTGCCGTTAAGGGGGCGCCATGGGATCGCGAACATACGTACATTACCTAACCTAACCTAACCCAACAAAAGGCAAATAAGGATAAAATCAAACATCGTCAGCGACTGCAAAAACGCCTGATACTAACTTGTACGGGAAGACGACTTGCGTCCACATGTAAAAGGTGGCCTCGTGGCCTATTACCAGAAAAAAAATGTTTTATTTTTATTTTGCGTGCCTCTAAATACTTGTGTGTGGTACAGTAAAGTTGACCCAAGATTGAGAGAGAGCCTACTGTATTCTCGCAACATAACAATACTCCAAAGCGGCTCGTTAAACGTTCACAATCTGTTTATGGAAAGGTGGAATTAACAGTTCGCCAACTTAAAGGTACAGGTTTTGACAGGGTTCTAACTTCATGCAATCTCCTAAGTTATCTTGACTGTGCGGACCTTAACGTTGCTAAAGACTTTATAACTGTAATGTAACGGCATATCTCAGTACTGTATTGGAATCACTTGATACCTTCTGGTTTTTAGTAGATTTGTATTCACAACATGGTGTAACTGGCAGGGCTTAATACGTTGGGGTAGAACAAAACTTTGTATTCGACAGGAGCGAAGTCCTACTGCCTTACACTAGATATCTATAGAGGAGCTATAGGTACGGTTTCCACCATGAGGGATGAAAGCCGCAACCTCATACTAAGTCAGTTATGGCAAATAAAACAAAGTCGAAATATCATATGACAAGTACAACAAATGACATACCGCTTTCTATCACCTTATTTAGATTTGTATACTGCTATCTCGCTCGATCGTGGTATTATTACTACCACAGCAATTCTATAAAAATATGTGGGCATTTTTAAAAGTTCTTGTACCCAGTATCCGGGTTCCGTACCATTATCAATAAAAATATTCATTTTATTTTGTTTTTAGTATTTGTTGTTATAGCGGCAACAGAAATACGTAATCTGTGAAAACTTTAAATCTCTAGCAATCACCGTTCTTGAGATACAGCCTGGTGACAGACAAACGGACGGACGGACAGCGAAGTCTTAGTAATAGGGTCCCGTTTTACTTTTTGAGTACGGTACCCTAAAAATGAACTCAGTGTCAGTTTTGTGACGAAAATGAACTACTTATTCAGTTAGTATAAAAAATTACTTTTTCTTTTCAATTTATTGATGACTAGCTTCTACCCGCGACATACAAACTTTCACCCCCCACTTCAACCCCCATTTAGGAATAAAAACTATTCTATGTTCTTTCCCGCGATTCCAACTATCTCCATACCAAATTTCACCTAAATGATTTCCAGGAAATAAAGTAGCCTATGTCCATCCATGTGTACACACACACGCACAATATACGAATAATCAGACGTCCACGATACAGGCTCAGCCTAGTTTGGAGTCTGATGGATATGTTTTTGTATGCTAATCTGTTTCTGTTAAATAAACTATTTGTATTTGGTGGCTTATGATCCATGCCAAATTTCATCAATATTGGTTCAATAAGTAGTTTAGGGCCTGTCATTTTGGCACTCTTTGGGGGAGGCCTATGTCCAGCAGTGGATGTCTTTCGGCTGATATGATGATGATGATGATGATGAAGTAGTTTAAGCGTGAAGAGGCGACAGACAGTTACATTCCTATTTAAGGTTCGACCTTTCAAATTTTCATAAAAATGAGTTTTTTAGTAACCATTTAGCGTCAGAAAACATATATCATTATCTGCAAGATATGAGAAGTAACATAGTTTTCAAACAAATTCATTTTAACAAAAGAAAGTAGAGTAAAAAATATCTAAAGTGAACCCTATTATTTTACTTGTAACCATTTTACTGCTCCATTTTTATCAGAAAAAGATGAAATTTTATAATCTTTTTCATAAAGTAATGAACAATAACTTTATTTTCTTACTTACTAAAATTTCTTCTCGTTTTCTGAAATATTCCGAAAAACATGATATCAGCGATTTCGAACACACACTTCCATCTCGCTCACGCGTATGCTCAGTGAGAGGGAGAGAAGACCATTGAACGTGCGGAGCCTTAAGTTGGTTAGAACATTGGTATGTATTTGTCAGAATACTAAATCAATTAGGTACAAACAAATACGTTTCTGAAATAGACCTAAAGTCAGATTTATATTACAATCCCCATGCAATCAAACTTTTAACAAATTGACCAAAACTCCTACTAGGACACTACCAAAGAAAGTAAAAATGTATCCCTCACCACCTTCCGAAATAAATCCTTAAGATTCTACTCCCTTCTAAAAAGTCGTATACTCATAATGGAAACCTCATCACTTGTAACCTTCTTGCTAAAAGCCTTTCCGTTCAAACTTCCGAATCTGCGAAGTTAGAATCTTTGTGACAAGGGAACTTGCGTTTTATACCAAGTAATTTAGGTTTAATTTTAGCTGTTGGCTCTGTGGAGATAATTAAGAACGTTATGCCCGACGTGCTAGGGAATAATTCTGATTCTGCTCTCAATCAAAAAAGGCCTAACAGCCAGATAACGTCAGCTTGTAAAAGTCCTTATATGCAGGTAATAGGGTCTAAAATACATGAAACGTGATTGAAGAAAAGCCCTTTTGCGCTGGACTAAATAGGCATATTAATATCAAAGTTTGTAAGTTTGTTAACGCATTGGGATTTCTTTATCATGTATATCTTCCTAAAGCAACGATTATAAAACTTTATAGGACATGAAAACGCAATTTGTGATTCAATTTACTGTCTTAGACTAGGAATGTTGAAGTCATATAAAGGATGATTTACATTACACCATTCTGAACCGTTTCCTGAGGGGTGATCACTTACTTTTCAAACGTACGTGAGGATAACTCAGCTGTCATTTTCCCATACAAAAAGTGAAATTTAGATCTACCTGGCGTACGTACTTACGACCTACCGGCAATTAGTTGAGAGCCCTTTCGGGACCCAACTTAGAAGGAAATGTAAAAAAAAAAACTTCGATGTCCTGCGTGTCGTCACCGGATTTAGTGATGAGCGATTTCTGAAACACTCCATATGTTTCCTGAGCTGTGAACTATTTCAGCTGTAGAAAGAAACCTGTTATGTTTCTGAAATAAACGAATCTTAAAAACATAAGAATTAAAAGCAACTTAAGCGAATTTTAAATAAATCGTTTCGGGAGGAAGCGTCTTAGGTCCAACGCTGTTTACTCTGTACATGAATGATGTATTCAATGCTGGTGCTTCTGAATCAGATCTTATATGTTACGCAGATGACACTGCTCCCCTTTTCTACGGTAAGACCTGGTCGGATGCTATGGAAAAAGCTGAAGCAGGCATGAATAAAATCAAGCACTGGCTCGATTACAATCTTCTCTCCCTCAACCTAAATAAAACAAAATACATTTCTTTCCATAAAACAAAGGCTTCTGCACCGGATATAGCCACAAAACTAGGTATCAATTGTAATGCAAACCCATCGGACTTATGGACTCCGATTGATCGTACAGAGTCTATACGATATTTGGGAGTAGAAATCGATCAAAACTTCTCTTTTAAACCGCACATTATTTCCCTATCACATCGCGTAAGGAAACATATCTTTGTTATGCGCCTGCTCCGCAACTCTGCTGACAGCCGGGTCCTTCAGCTAGTCTACAACGCACTGTGCAAGTCTATATTGGAATACTGCATTTCGGTTTGGGGTGGAGCTGGCATCACGACGTTGCTGGCATTAGAAAGAGCACAAAGATCGGTTCTAAAAACAATGACACGGAAACCCTTTCAATATCCAACCGCTCAACTTTTGTCTGAAACCCAGACACTTTCTGTTCGCCAGTTATTTATTTACAGAATAGCTGTAAAAATGCACCGCTACACTTTACAATCCTCAAACCTGGCAGCTCTGCAAAGCAAGATAATTTTCCGTATTCCGCAAGGCAGGCCAAAAACTTCCTTTGCCCGACGCTTCCCTCAAAATTCGCACCAATTCATATACAACCGAATAGCAAAAGCTCTGGATGTTAAAGTATTGAGTGTTCGAGAATTACAGACTAAAGTACAGAAATGGCTACTCACGCTCTCTTACAAGGCCACAGAAGATATTTTAATACCCTTGCGTTAACTGGTAATATCACCATTTGCCGCACACATTCACACGTTTACGCACTCACGCACGCTCGCACGCACATATTCACACACACACACACACACACACACGCATGCGCCCACACGCACGCGCCCACACGCAAGTGCCCACACACATACACACACACACACACACAAACACTCAGACACAGGTACACATAGATGGATAGATATGTGCAGTTAAAAGTATATCATCTTATCTTTTTATTTTTCATATTTTTTGTTTAGAGGTAAATATTTAATCCTTTATAAATGTTATCTGTACACGCATCTTCATATTGTATAAAATCCCTAACTGTTTTCTTTCGGTCCTCACGACACAGGCTAGACCTAGTGTGAGGGCCACTGATAATGTATTTTTCTACTCCTGAACCGTTATCTGTCATTTATTTAGGCTGTAGCTCAAATACAATGAGACCACTAATAAGTAGTCGAAAAACTCTATGCTCTATATGGCCCAAAAACGCACTGTTTAGCGTACTTTTTTGGTTCATACATTTTTCATACAAGCACTGTTTAACTTTTTTTTTAAATCGGCCGCTATATTGCAATGGTGCCAACTACATAAACAAATATTTCGAAATAAAAGTATTAATTTACGATTAAACATGTGTATTTTATAAATTATTTACTACAATAATAATAAATCATCATCTATTGTGTGTTAAATTACACGTTTTATAAATTCTTGGTATTATATATGAAAATAAACAGTTTGAATTCGGTCCGGGTCCGGATTCTGTTTGGTTCGGATGGCAAGTGCAAACAAATTAAAAACAAAACAAACCATAAGCAAGA
Source organism: Epinotia brunnichana (assembly GCA_963854355.1). NCBI lineage: Eukaryota > Metazoa > Arthropoda > Insecta > Lepidoptera > Tortricidae > Epinotia > Epinotia brunnichana. The sequence goes on along the minus strand of OY977950.1, from coordinate 23,581,204 downwards.
GGTGTCACATTTCCAATTTCTTACCAAAATACAGTTCAAAATGAAAGGACGAAAGATGATAAACTATTAGTCCTAAACTATTAAGATTTTATTCGTGTTTGTGAAGACAAAAGTGTACGTTCCTTTTAAAATGGTCGAAGAAATTAATACTCTCCATCTACTGAAGTAATTGCGCGATTAGGTAGCAAAAGTACGAATAGAAAACTTGCCGCTTGAAAAGTTTAACTATTCTGTAGTCTGCTATTTATTTTAAATTTGTCGTAGAAAAAGTATTGTATGCAACTGTGTATAACTGGTCTAAAAACGCTCGTGGCGTCTTTAATTGCGATGCTCGCCAAGGCTCGCATCGCAACCCACGCCACTCGCGTTTTAAGACCCTTCTTATAGAACAGTTGCATAAAATACTATTATTGTTTTGCTGTTTTGGTAAATAAATAATTTTGTATTTTGTATTTGTATTTTGTAACTTTTATTGAAAAATTACAAGCTGCCCATCGTCACACTGAATCATAACCCGACTAAATAAAGTGTCTGTCACAGTCACACATTTCGCAGCTAAAAGGGAGTAGTTTTACTTTCGCCAGGTGATCGTTCATGAAACGCTAAGGCCTGCTCCACAAGTTGGCCCCAATATTGGCCCCAACGCTACTCGTCCAACGTGTGGATCTAGAAAATGGCATTGGTCCCAACGTTGGGGCGAGCGTTGGTAGTTGGCCGGCTCGTGTCGGTTTCATCAAAGGAATCTCCAAGGCTCCACACGTTGGTACGAGCGTTGGGACCAACGTGTGGAGCCGGCGTAAGGCTGCTGAGTGAATGAGTAAAAAAGTATTGTCTTTGTCCCTATATTTTAAAAATGATCCGGACGTTTAAGTTCCGTATAGAAAATTCAATATTAACTAGGTACTTATATATATATAAATTTTGTATTTAGGCTGTTTTCTAATTTAAAATTTGCTGCTATTTCCAATTCAAGAGTGGTAAATGATCAATCGTTTTGATAATTTGATATTTTTAATTTCGAAAATTGGTCCGTGATAGCGTAAAGGATGACTCACGCTAGAAGGCGCCGTGTCCGGCCCGGGCCATTTTCTAGGAAAAACGACGGCGTTTTTGCGCGGCCGAGCCATACTCAAGCCTGGCTGAGCCATACGCAAGCCCGGCCGAGCCATACCCAAGCCTGGCCAAGCTACGGCAGCGCTGTGCCGACACCGAGCCACTTCCGAGCCTCGTCCGTGGCTCGGCCGCGCAAAAACGCCGTCGTTTTTCCTAGAAAATGACCTGGGCCGGACACGGCCCGTTCTAGCGTGAGTCATCCTTAACCCACTAGACAGCAAGCTAGCAAGCGAGTGAGATTTTTTTAGGGTTGCATACATTTTCTATTCGAATTTTGGGTCAGGTGTTTTCTATTCTAATTTAAACCGGCCAGATTCACGAGTTATTTTAGTTAACGCTTCATTTCTACTCACGGAATTGCTAATGGCGTCTGAAAACTCAACGGAGCGAAATTATTTCACACTACCCCACTTTTGGCTTAAAGTTATTATCATTTGAGGCGATAGTTGAGTTACGTAACAAGTTGTGTTGTTTTGCGACTTTACGAGTGCGGTTTAAGTACTGCGACAGTCTTAATGCGTGAAATTAATAAGTTAGAAGGTCTATATTAGTTAATTTATGAATGCTTTTCATCGTTTGCTATAATCATCAAATGTTTATGGCAAATGCCCTAACGTTGAAACCTTACCTTACTTTAAAGACATCATCTTCGTGGCGCTTAGCATACAAAAATTCAGTGAAACCTATTAAGAAAATCACTTGATGTCTCATTCGGTCAAAACCACAGAGACATAAATAATATGGGGTATAATGCCCTCTTCTGATATCATGAATAGAATACCAGATCTTTGCGTTACGACATTTCTTGCCAAATATAGTTTATAATAGTAGTTAGTATTATTTACATAAGTACTCGTAACCATTTAATCTTATCCGGTTTCTTTGTAACTGAGCGCAAACGTTAATCTGTGAACAGTAATTGAAAAGTTCATATCGCTTCGAATATTGATAGAATATTCGCAAACGGACATTGGATCGTTTGAACCGGTGCAACGCGAAATGAAATTCCATTTTGAAACATGGAATACCTACTCACTGTTGTTGTACAAAAGGTTATTTTTCATGAACATTTTTATCCGAATAATGCGACTGTCAGATGTTTTAACCTTTAACCTTAAAGTAATTACCTACCTATTGAAGCAATATAATACTAGATGGCTTTCATCATCATGATCCGGTCCGAAATGTGTTAGAAATTATATAGTTAATACGCAGTGGTAATCATTAATTTGTATAAATGAGTATGTATTATGACCTAAAACTTGGATTAAAGCAGGACTGACAGTTGGAAGCGCTCGACCAATCAGAGACCGCCAGGTGTTACTGCGGCTCTCTGATTGGTCGATAGTAATGGAGGGAAAAGTAACGTCAATGTAGTGGCGACCTGGTCCCATGAGGGATTTTTCGGAGTCAGTCTTGATTTAGCCAGGGAGAAGTCAAATACTATTTGTAATGTATTGTGTGTTAGTCTAATACTATTCATTAATACTGTGTCTTAATGGTAAGTTAACAAAGTGAAGGACCAATATAATCAGTAAGTAATTCAATCACTATGTTTGTTTCATTTGAATTTCACCTTCGCATGCTTCGTATGCACTCTCAAGTCGATGATATTTGTTCCTTAATCGAATAAAGCAGCCAATTGCGCTTACATCTCAGAAGTTGGATAAGAAAAGGACCTTAAAAGTACTAAGCTTACTACTATTTTTTTTCCTCCTTTTGTTTAAACTTACCGCTAAGCCCACGTAAACTTGTTTTTGTTCCTATAATCAGAGCGTATGCTGCTAGTTCGTTTCTTTGTAAAATAATATCAAAGGTTAAAGCTTTAAATACCGCGGTAAGAGTCATTCAACAGCTAGAATTGCTAAAATGTTAGGTCACATGGTTGAAAGCAGGGTGATGTATGATTGCGACGCATTATTCCACTTCGACTTTTAATCCACTTGAGCGTGTATTTATTGTTGCTAATAAAATAATGTACAGCTACTGAGTGCGTTGACTAATAATTTGACAAGGTTGGCTTCAGGATTGACGCCCTTTATCCGGGTTTATACAGGTACCAGTAGTAGTAGGTCTTATTTATTAAACAATAATATTTATTAAATTTATATGATAATGTAGCTGTTGTTGAATGCGTATTGGTGTTTAAATAAAACTCTGGTCGGAATACATTTTTATTTGTTCCTTTTTTTTACTAAAAATACAAAATATTTCTGGAGCTATACTTGCTTCTTGTGTCGCTTAATAGTTTTACTGTACTCTTCATCAGTGACTTCGCGAACAAATTATACGTTTCAGGATATAACAGAAGAAGCAGCTCGTGGAAGGGAACTTTATATCCCCACGAGTCCCACAAAGGATACATCGAGTTATCGACGGTTGCGCAGCACGCCCCGACGCCGCGCCAGGCGAGCAGTCAGACGGCGCGGCGCTTGCGCGGTCGCTCCAGTCGGCCCTCGCGGGGGGCGTCAGCCGCTGCTCTGGAGCAGGAGGCGCAGTCAGCGGTCGCGCGGCTAGCGGGCAGCGTAGCCACGCGGGCAGCCAGCGGGCGCGCAGACGGGCAGTGCAGCCACGCGGGCGGTCAGCGGGCAGCGCAGCCACGCGGGCGGCCAGCGGACAGCGCGGGCAGTCAGCGGGCAGCGCAGCCACGCGGGCAGCCAGCGGGCGCGCAGACGGGCAGCGTAGCCACGCGGGCGGTCAACGGGCCGCGCAGCCACGCAGGTAGCCAGCGGACAGCGCGGCCACGCGGGCAGCCAGCGGACAGCGCGGCCACGCGGGCAGCCAGCGGACAGCGCAGCCACGCGGGCAGCCAGCGGACATCGCAGCCACGCAGGCAGCCAGCGGACAGCGCAGCCACGCGGGCAGCCAGCGGACATCGCAGCCATGCGGGCGGCCAGCGGACAGCGCAGCCACGCGGGCGGCCAGTGTACATCGCAGCCAAGCGGGCGGCCAGTGGACATCGCAGCCAAGCGGGCGGCCAGTGGACATCGCAGCCAAGCGGGCGGCCAGTGGACATCGCAGCCAAGCGGGCGGCCAGCGGACATCGCAGCCATGCGGGCGGCCAGTGGACATCGCAGCCAAGCGGGCGGCCAGCGGACAGCGCAGCCACGCGGGCAGCCAGCGGACATCGCAGCCATGCGGGCGGCCAGCGGACAGCGCAGCCACGCGGGCAGCCAGCGGGTGCGCAGACGGGCAGCGCAGCCACGCGGGCGGCCAGCGGACAGCGCAGCCACGCGGGAAGCCAGCGGACAGTGCAGCCACGCGGGCAGCCAGCGGGTGCGCAGACGGGCAGCGCAGCCACGCGGGCGGCCAGCGGACAGCGCAGCCACGCGGGAAGCCAGCGGACAGTGCAGCCACGTCGGGCAGCCGGCGGGCATGCAGCCGGGCCGCCAGTGGGCAGCGCGGTCATAGTGAACGACGCACCAGGGACATCTCGGTGAGTCTTCTCATAATACTAACATATAAGTAGATCTTGTATCGGTTTAGAGACTATTGAATTGACCATAATATAGGGAAGTTAGGTATGAATAATATTGTACCTGGATTCGACCCATGTAAGAGGAAATAGACTTTGACTATGTGGTTGCATAAGGTAAACGAATGCACCAGTATTTACGGCTGGGTCGAAAAACGGATCGTACAATTTCACTTGCCAAAGTTAAAAGGTACGAGGGTCGACCATCTGTTGTCTTTCCATTTTCATCTTGCTAAAAGAGCTAGGTTTTCTAATCCGCTTAAAGAGTGTTATTATGAAAAGTTAGTTTTGATAAATAGATGTGTGTATTGTTGGCAAACGTGCAGTAGAATGCATTTTGCATGGACTTGATGATCGTTCTGCTAGGCTTGTTGCGGAAGCAGCCCAATATGTGACAATTCTAATAAATCGCTAACGTATGCGAGTAATGTTAGAAATATAACGACAAATACAGAGCGTAAGTTTGTTAAGAACTTACTACCAAGAGCATGTAGACAGTCAGACACGTACACATTCAAAGATTATTCGTTGCTGTAAATGTAGGAAAGATGGCCACGTCACATCACAGTTCAGATATTATTGAAATTTAGAATGTACGCAACCATTAAAGAAATGTGGTCGATGCTCAAGAATAAGTCACGATACTGGGCAGTGTTATGCCAAACTTCCTCAATGTCAAGACTACAATATGTATTGCGGCATTTAATGATCCAGTGGGTCGATCACGTAACTTTTCTTACGCGCGTCTGTAAGGTCTAAATGTAAATTTTATATGGAAAAATGACAGTTAGATTGTGATTTTACCGTCAGACGCGCGTACAATGCGTTACGTGATTGACCTACTGGTCTTCCTCGTCAGTCTCCTCCGGTTAAGCTCTGTCCGCAATTCTAATGACAAATATTTTAAAACAGCGTTTGTGAATACGGTCCTTTACGTCCTGTTGTCTCCCGGTGCCGCGAATTCACGGCATCCTCCCGTCAATGGAATTTATATTCAATTTAAATTAGAACAGAGTTGCATTTGTTTTGCATCATTCGATTTTAGAAAAAGAACAAAGTCTACTCTAGTCCGTATTTTGATTTGATTTTAATTTAATTGCCTATTTTCCTGGTATGGCGGGATACCTCAGGTTAAGGTGTCGGAGGTTATGAAGCTATTTAATAATTATAACTAATGGAATCAATATAACTAGTAATCTTCCCTTACTCTTGAGGATTCGGTAACTTTGTATTACAACGTATACCTATAGATGTAACACTTTAAACACTCGCGCTTTGTACACATATTTAAATTATTGTTTTTCACGGTTTTAACGCGATATTTATTTACCTTTATTTCTGACCTTTCTACACGGGTTTCACCGGTCATGGTCGTAATGGCAGTCGACCCAGCAAGTTGTCAACGGAGATATGGGTGTATAGTATTTTACTACCCGCCAAAATTCGATAAAAATATAATAGATGCCGTCCTAGCGTATGCCCGAAATAAGCAAGTTTTCAACGGAGATATGGGTGTATAGTATTTTACTACCCTCCAAAATTCGATAAAAATATAATAGATGCCGTCCTAGCGTATGCCCGAAATAGATAGTGGTGAATTTACCTTAATAGATTGGGAAGTATCAGAAGACTGATACATTATTGACGTCTAATGTCATTTGTGATTTGGTGGTGTTATATCGGTGACGGCTATCCCAATAATGTATTGTTTTCCTCTGGGTTGGAAGGTCAGATGGCAGTCAATCATAATCATAATCATAAATCATTTATTCAGTCACACACTAACTAAAAAGAAATAAAAGTCACTTTCGTAAAACTAGTGCCTATGCCAAATCTTGGGATTAGGTGTCAAAGCGAACCCCGGGCTCCTTTAGGGGCATAACCGGGAATAACGCTAGAAGGATAATGTACAATATTTTGACAGATGTGGTGGCAAACAGCAAAGATTCCGTATGCGCGGGGAGGGACGGAAAATGTGACATTGTATCTCGTTCCCAATTGCGGTATTGTCTATGCATGCATACTTGTCACTCATGCGTGTAGGTATGTGTGGGCGAGTCTCTCTATTCTATTCTACCTCTATGGGTACAAATCATTATACATAGATGACGTTGAAGCTAAATAGGACTTGTTAATTTTACCCAAAGATGTTATGCCATTTAAATTGTTGATAGGATAAACCTATACAGAACAACCTCACACCGTTATACAAAAGATCAGTCATCACTTGGATACACTCTAATTTGATCAATTAGTGACCATTAGTAACAAGTTCAAAATAACATTGCGATCGTGATTTAGAAATTTTCGATCCTACCTTTATAGGGGTGCGTCCAGAACCCATAAGTATTCAAAGGGGAGATTTTTGTGGAAGGAGGACTTACTCGTATAGTTCATAACGGGGTGAGTTATTCTGTTGTAGCTGGGGTATTGTGGATGCCTGCCGGAGGAGTAGGACATATTGTAGCTGTTTGCTCTCCTCGTAATCTCTGCTTATTGAAGAATGAGTCTTTGATTTCTCGCGATCGTGTAGCTCGGGAGGAAAGTAGATTCCGAACAAATTGGTATTCCTGACATATCTGAGGCTGATTCAGGATATGAAGAAAACCTTTCATCTCGGGATAAAGAAGGACTTTTAAATATTCTAAATACATAATAAAACTTGGAATTCAATTTTTACATTAAATATTATTCATATATTATTTAAATTAAATTACAATTATACCTAATTATTTCACAATATTGAATTCACGTTACCTTTTGTCTAAAATGCGCTTTTGAAAGGGTGCAATGCTTATATACTGGTTTTTATAGACTCTTACACTAAAAACGCTTACTTGAAGCCTGTTAGGAACATCGATTAATTCAATTTTTCAATTCAATTCAAATAATTTATTTCGGAACATTGTCCATAAGTAGTTGTTAGTAAGATTAATGTATTCCGAAAATATTTTGGGTTTTTTTTGGCGTCCCTCGGTGAATCATATATATCTTTCACTAGTGAGATCTTTGGGAAGTTTTTGTGCGATAGGAATACTAAATATTACTGTATTGAACGCTGTATCCACACCCAGGGTCACGGGCAAGTAGAACGCTATAATATAAATTTGGTGGACGGTTTGACAGCCAATAGCATTGGCACGGTTGAGACCAAATGCTTGATGTGCAATGAAGATTGTACATACTTACTACTTTAAATTCAAGGGCTTAATCGCACCCCCTCTGAGGCGCTATTTGGCACCAAATAAATAATTGGTTAATGGCACCTAGTGAAAGTCGCATTCTTCCAGAGTTAAGTATGTACCGATGTTACTAGCGCTGATAGTAAATGTGTAGATGAAATGAGAGAAAACATAAATGCGCCCGTTAAAGCTTCACACGAAGCTCGTAAAGCTTCACACGAAGCTCAGATATTGTCCTATGCTGCAAAACGTTGCAGTCCTAAAAGTTCGAGGTAGGATATTTAGTACGTGTCAAAGACAAATCCCAGCGACTGAAAATAATAAAAAGCTATAGATTTACTTAAGTTCTAGGGTCCATATGGACTAATTAAAATATACGATGTTCATAGGTAGCAGATTGTTGACACTCAGATAATGAAAAATGGTTATAGACGCTATTCCTCTGTAGTAGCAGTTACTTTGATAAAATCAAGCCTAGGGTGAATTATTTCAGACCTCCATAATGAAAGGCTACTAATTAATTAGTGTGATATACAAAATTTTATATATGTACCGGCAATGCAGAGGTCACAAGTTCGAGTCTTGTATTGGGCTTCAGACGATGATGGTGTACATTGTTCATTATATTTGTTATCTGTGTCATATCGTGTTCTCGTCTCTCTTCTTTTCTTTGTTTTATAAATATTTTAAACCTTAAGTTCAAAATTGATGTTAATGTTAAAAAAATAATGCACTAGTGCAATTGTATTTCGAACATCATAGCAGTTAATAAATGAAAATCATCTTATACCCATATTTTCAGTTTTCTGGTCATGTAATAATTGCCTGTTGATTACAATCATCTTTAACCCATTTATTTCAGTGTTAAGGCCATGAAATAATGCATGTTTATAAAATTCATCTTTAATCCATTTATTTCAGTGTTCAGGCCATGAAATAATGCCTGTTTTTGAAAGTTATCATTAACCCATTTATTTCAGTGTCCAGGCCATGGAATAATGCCTGTTTATAAAAATCATCTTTAATCCATTTATTTCAGTGTTCAGGCCATGAAATAATGCCTATTTTTGAAAGTAATCACTAACCCATTTATTTCAGTGTCCAGGCCATGAAATAATGCCTATTTTATTGAATCGCACTGGCCTGAAATAATGCCCGTATGCGAATACATAATACATCACTCGCACTGGCCATGAAATAATGCCCGTATGCGAATACATAATACATCACTCGCACTGGCCATGAAATAATGCCCGTATGCGAATACATAATACATCACTCGCACTGGTCATGAAATAATGCCCGTATGCGAATACATAATACATCACTCGCACTGGCCATGAAATAATGCCCGTATGCGAATACATAATACATAACTCGCACTGGCCATGAAATAATGCCCGTATGCGAATACATAATACACCACTCGCACTGGCCATGAAATAATGCCCGTATGCGAATACATAATACATCACTCGCACTGGCCATGAAATAATGCCCGATTGCGAATAAAATTCAGGCCATGAAATAAAGCCTGCCAAAAATAATAAAATAAATGTTTATATTATATTACTAAGTAGTTTACTCTTACAGGCCGTGATATAATGTCTACTTACTTGCAAATCAGTAAATCAAATCCATAGAGTACACTCTAGATTGTTTATTGTGATTCATATCGTTATGTTATTAATGAAATAAGTTGTAAACATGAAATAATGATAATCGCAGATGTATAATGCTACAGCTGGTCCATGTGTATGATATATTAATACAAAATCCAACATATTTTGACAATGTGTAGCAAATGTATTCCATTACACGGGTAAAAACTCGTATGTATTATTTATTCTTATTTGTTAGTTAATATTACGATTTGATGTGCGAGGTCGTTACATCTATTTTGGATGGCCGACTGTTAGAAATTATATAGTTAATACGCAGTGGTAATCATTAATTTGTATAAATGAGTATGTATTATGACCTAAAACTTGGATTAAAGCAGGACTGACAGTTGGAAGCGCTCGACCAATCAGAGACCGCCAGGTGTTACTGCGGCTCTCTGATTGGTCGATAGTAATGGAGGGAAAAGTAACGTCAATGTAGTGGCGACCTGGTCCCATGAGGGATTTTTCGGAGTCAGTCTTGATTTAGCCAGGGAGAAGTCAAATACTATTTGTAATGTATTGTGTGTTAGTCTAATACTATTCATTAATACTGTGTCTTAATGGTAAGTTAACAAAGTGAAGGACCAATATAATCAGTAAGTAATTCAATCACTATGTTTGTTTCATTTGAATTTCACCTTCGCATGCTTCGTATGCACTCTCAAGTCGATGATATTTGTTCCTTAATCGAATAAAGCAGCCAATTGCGCTTACAAATGACATACCTACTGGAAAACTTTTCCCGTTGGTGGGACCAACTTCCACAAAATCGTAAAAAAAATAAGAGAGCTAATTATGAGTTTTTTTATATTGATAGTTAAGTACGAGTATAAATTACTTCTTTTTTTGATTTATTGGTTAATCGCATGGGAAAATTGTTCAGTATAACCATAATCTGCACCTTTAGTCATGCCGGATCATAATTATACCCCAAAGTCACCCAGTATCTAGGCATTTTCAATAATTCGTGCACCCAATTAGCATAATTTGTTAAACAAAAATTAACTCAGTCTGACACTGTTTTGTAACGACAATTAGGTATTTAGTTTGTATAAAAAATTTCTTTTTCTTTTCAATATATAAATCATATGCATATAGACCTTATTTAAATGCGAAAAAAGTTCAGTTTGACATCATTTGTATGCTTAACTTTCGTTACAAAACTGACACTGAGTTAATTTTTGTTAGGGTTCCGTAGCCAAATGGCAAAAAACGGAACCCTTATAGATTCGTCATGTCCGTCCGTCTGTCTGTCTGTCTGTCCGTCCGTATGTCACAGCCACTTTTTTCCGAAACTATAAGAGCTATACTGTTGAAACTTGGTAAGTAGATGTATTCCGTGAACCGCATTAAGATTTTCACACAAAAATCGAAAAAAAACATTAAGTTTTAGGGGTCCCCATACTCAGAACTGAAACTCAAAAAAATATTTTTTTTCATCAAACCCATATGTGTGTCTACTATGGATAGGTCTTCAAAAATGATATTGAGGTTTCTAACATCATTTTTTTCTTAACTGAATAGTTTGCGCGAGAGGCACTTCCAAAGTGGTAAAATGTGTGTGTCCCCCCCCTGTAACTTCTAAAATAAGAGAATGATAAAACTAAAAAAATTCTATGATGTACATTACCATGTAAACTTCCACCGAAAATTGGTTTGAACGAGATCTAATAATTAGTTTTTTTTTAATACGTCATAAATCGTAAACCGCAATTTATTTCACGGAACCCTTCATGTGCGAGTCCGACTCGCACTTGGCCGCTTTTTTTTAACAACTTACGTTAATTGGGTACACGAATTTTTAAAAATGCCCATCTATAAAAAAAGTAAAATCTTATATAAGTTTGGTATTTCTAAAAACGTTGACTAAACGAAAACGTAAAGAAGTAGTTTAAAGGTAGGAAACCTATTAAGCAAGATATAACTAAGCGATTTTTGAAAAGAGGAGCTGACAGGAGCTGTTTGTGGAGTCCGGTCTGTTCATGCTTGCAAGGGCATAGTAACTACCTAAATACTAATGTTATTATCATTATTTTGACGAGAGACATCATTCGGTTCTTGACACGTTTTATTGTTATTGAATACACGAATTTTTAAAAATGCCCATCTATAAAAAAAGTAAAATCTTATATAAGTTTGGTATTTCTAAAAACGTTGACTAAACGAAAACGTAAAGAAGTAGTTTAAAGGTAGGAAACATTTTAAGCAAGATATTACTAAGCGATTTTTGAAAAGAGGAGCTGACAGGAGCTGTTTGTGGAGTCCGGTCTGTTCATGCTTGCAAGGGCATAGTAACTACCTAAATACTAATGTTATTATCATTATTTTGACGAGAGACATCATTCTGTTCTTGACACGTTTTATTGTTATTGACCCTGTACATCTCTGAGAAAACATTAATGATCCTTTTTTTCTGTTTTAACGCTTAGAGACAGTATACATCTCTATAAGAACATAAGAATAATTGTTAATTGTATTTAGACGCTCAGAGACCTTATACATCTCTGGGGTACTAAATTAATATCATAAACTTATTGTTAATTCTGATACAGACCTTACATATATCCAATGTAATTAATAATATTTTACAATGTTGGATTTTTTTACTTTTCATTTAGTGACATTTAGTTTGTTAACCGTTTAGGTACTAATTGGTTAAAATCTGCAATTTTAAAATGATTATTGTGTAAGACTATTAATATTATATTGTAGAATACTATTTGACATGTAAAAGTGCCCTTGTGGCCAATTTGCAGAATAAATTATTGATTTTGATTTTGATTTTGACAGCTTTTAGCAGATACCTAGTGGAATCAAAGAGGCTTTTTGTCACTGCTAAACTTTTTTAAGGCTTAGCTCGTTTAGCAAGAGGCTTACCTCTCTGTTCTTATTTACTTGCTTTCTAGTTTTAGCCATTCTCCCACTTTTTTCTGACTAAAAGGCAGATAGAGCATTAAAATAAGATTAAGTGTAAAGTAAGTTTCAAAAAAATTAGGAATATAATATTTTATCACATAAATTAAATTCCTTAGTAAAATTCACAATTTTCATGGGAAATGTGTTACTTGTAAGTTTTGTGATAAAGGGCCCAGAGACATGATTTTGTTACTGTTCAAACGTATGTTAGTACAATTACTCAGCTGTCATCTTTCCATAAAATAAGTGACATTTACTGAGATCACAGTGCTTCAGGCTTTATGTAATCAACCAGCTGTTGAAATTAAGTCAATGTCGTAACTTTGACAATAAAATATTTTCCCACCATCCCTAACGCACTGCAATCAATAAAGCTCCCATTCAATGTCCAGCACAGCTAGGTCATAACTCATTCCATCAGTAACATCGCAAACAGAGACAGTAAACACCGTCCGGTAAACAACAATATACTATACTTTATCTAGTTACGGACGAAACAAAACTATAACATGTTTCGTCGAAGTTACGTTGCCATTTAGGGTTGTCACTGCACTGGTGAGAAAACTAATGAATTTAAAAAAATCGGGTCACTTAGGCTCTTAACGCGCGATGCAAACGTGTCAAAAGTTCAGAAAAAAAACGTTTTAAATAAATAAACATCAATACATACAGCTTCAATTTGTGTCCTTTTAAAAGTACCTACCGATTGTTTTTCCGGTGTTACGTACCGTATTTGTGCAATATAAAGCTTTGGTTACTTTGTCTGTGGGAATTGGAAACCGTTTGAACCTTTGTAACGTGAAAACGTATCAAACATGCGGAGTGGCTATTAATAGTAGCGTGTCGAATATTAAAGTCAGGATACAAACGGGTACATTTTTTACCGATTTCCATAGAAATTAACCTGCTTTTATTGTTCTAGCTTGTATTTGCAATTTAGCTGGTATGTATATACAATACTTTTAGTCTTGATACATTGGCTAATGACAATGAGACGATTGGTCCTCGTTTTGTTAAATTATTATATTACATTAATAATTATATTATTAAGGAGGCCGACTTCTCCCTTAAAGGGATAAGTTCGCCTTGTACATTGATTATGTTTTATTCTTTTTATTCCACTTTTTTATGTACAATAAACATTAAAACATACATGAATACATATAATAATATCATCTGAGCCTCTGGATTAAATTATCAAATAACAGTCGCTTTTGCAAAAACGAATGACTAGGTAGCAAGACTCAGTCCGGGCTCCTTCAAGATTTACCCGGAATAACGCAACCTTTTAAAAAGCGGCCAAGTGCGAGTCGGACTCGCACATGAAGGGTTCCGTGAATTAGATTGAGGTTTACGATTTATGACGTATTAAAAAAAAACTACTTACTAGATCTCGTTCAAACCAATTTTCGGTAGAAGTTTGCATACATACATCATATATTTTTTTTAGCTTTATCATTCTCTTATTTTAGAAGTTACAGGGGGGGGGGGACACATTTTACCACTTTGGAAGTGTCTCTCGCACAAACTATTCAGTTTAGAAAAAAAGGATATTAAAAACCTCAATATCATTTTTGAAGACCTATTCATAGATACTCCACACGTATGGGTTTGATGAAAAAAATTTTTTTGAGTTTCAGTTCTGAGTATGGGGACCCCTAAAATTTAATGTTTTTTTTAGATTTTTGTGTGAAAATCTTGATGCGGTTCACAAAATACATCTACTTACCAAGTTTCAACAGTATAGCTCTTATAATTTCGGAAAAAATGGCTGTGACATACGGACGGACAGACAGACAGACAGACGGACAGACATGACGAATCTATAAGGGTTCCGTTTTTTGCCATTTGGCTACGGAACCCTAAAAAGGGGGTTAAATTAAAATACCTAAATGATAAAGTACATTTTTAGAAGGCCCTATTATTGTTGTATCATAGAGCGTCTTATATTAAGCGTAAACATAATATTTGAAATTAACTTAGATTCTGAACGCGATGCTAATTTTAATTTTCCCATTTCATCCATTCAATAAGAACGTTCTTAAATCTGACAACAATTGAAAGACCCTTTATACATGACATGCTATTCAAATTCGTACTATATTTAGAACAATGATTTGATTCAATCGATTGTGGGCACCAGTGGATTAGAAATGAGCTATTTTCGCATAAATTATCCGACAACTGACATGATATCTACGCGTGGGTGGACGATTTATTATTACAGAAATATAATTCGGATTTGGATGTCTTATAATAGCAGTGAGCAAGACCTCCATGTATGCTAAAATCTAAAAGTATATTTAGATCTAAGTAACTATAGAGGCTAATACCTAGTTTAAGAGTATACTAACAATATATGGATGTACAAAAAAAATGTCTGAAATAAATAAATCTATTCTATTCTATTCTATATGACAGGTAAGATATTTTTAATCTTAAATATTTGGGTATATTTTATTCAGTTCAGATCTTCAGATGTGTTCTGTGTCAACATAGTTTTTTTTTAATTTCCCTGGGTACAAAAAACGGTGAAACCCTACGGATATAAAAAACGGGATTTAATTAAAACATTATCTTAAAATTGTAGCTATACTAACTGAAACTTATTAAAAAAAAACTGTTTTTGATATCATAATAAATATAATAATACATCGGAAGCAATTTTTGATGTTGTGATGGCTAACCATTTGGTAGGTAGGTACCTGTCAAAATTTTATTCTTTTTAATTTCGTCGGATTAATTACGTCGCGACAACCCTGATCGTAAATGCGCTCCCAAGGGTAACTTTTAATTTAGTTACACCCAGCAGATAATCTGTTTTGAGCAGTAAGAAGCAAATTGTATTTGTTACCGCGTGTATTTTAGTAATTACACAGTGTGTAGCAATGTGGAAAATTACATTGAATTTCGTATCATTTGAGGCGTTCCAGGAATAAAGCTTTACTTTTTTGGACAACAGTGCGCAGGTACTTACATTAAAACCGTTCGTATAAGCATTTCTTTTGTTTATGTTACAAATTTTAAATGCGTTCTCATGAATTCTATGTGAGCTGTAGAACTTGCGAGTCTATTCTCCAGTTTTTTTTTTATTCACATGAGCTGAATTTACAAAATCGACAAAAAACTTCTATATGATAACAAAATTACACGAGAATCGATTGAGTAATGCGACCTATAGTAGAGAAATGCGAACAACCGAACAGAGACGCCGCCGGACATACGAAATATAGAAATAACCAAGCTCAGAAAACTTAGTTCTCGTCGCTCGCTGATTCAACAAGTACTTTTTTACCTAAAGCCTATGCTTACTATTAATGCAATTACATTATCGTCTTTATAGTCAGCCAACGAAGCCTGCATTTTGCCCGAGAACACCTTATGTAAAGAATTCTCAACTTTTACCCGTACAAACAATATTGTTTGAACAAACATCGCTCAGACATAGCTATTAAGCGTGTTTTTATTCATAAGCCCACAAAGGTTTCAAAAGCCTACCTAGACCTTGTACGAATAGCCTAGATATGGAAGACAAAGGAGAGTACTTCTATAACATATATAAGCATGTCATGTTGAAGGTGAAGCGCTGAAAGGCTTGGAGATTCTGGAATGACGCTGAGGTGTATGTTTATGTGGGTGTGTGTGTGAATTGTAACCTATACATATTTAATTCCCAATTAGATGGAACGTAGATAATTCTAAAAGAAGTTTCTTTACAACCAGCCGGAATAATACGTATACTTTTCATAACAGGTATAGGGCAGGGGCAGGAGGGATTTGATTTTGTATACATATATAGGAGAGTTGCATAATAATATTTATTTTATGCACCTATTTGATTTGTTCCGTTATATTATTTATTGTAAATCCAGGCCAGTAGGTATACAAGTTTGAGATATACATTGATTAATGATTATAAATAAAATTGACGCAATACCCTGGTAATATTATATGCCAGTAGAAATCGACACTAAAACAGGCTAATATCGCAAAGCTTGTTGTAGTTCTGTTTTAGCGTTCCGTGCCCAAAGGGTAAAACGGGACCCTATTACTAAGACTCCGCTGTCCGTCCGTCTGTCTGTCTGGCCGTCTGTCACCAGGCTCTATCTCATGAACCGTGATAGTTAGACAGTTGACATTTTCACAGATGATGTATTCCTGTTGCCGCTATAACAATAAATACTAAAATAACAGAATACAATCAATATTTAAGGGGGCTTTCATACAACAAACGTGATTTTTTTGCCGTTTTTTAGGGTTCCGTAGGTACTTAAAGAGTAAAACGGGACCTTATTACTAAGACTCCGCTGTCCGTCTATCTGTCTGTCTGTCTGTCTGTCCGTCTGTCACCAGGCTGTATCTCATGAACCGTGATAGTTAGGCAGTTGAAATTTTCACATATGATGTATTTCTGTTGCCGCTATAACAGAAAATACTAAAAAACAAAATTAAATAAATATTTAAGGGGGCTCCCATACAACACACGTGATTTTTTTTCTCGTTTTTGCTTGATATTGATAACGGCAACGCGACGCTTAAAATATTCACAGAATATTTAGTTATATATTCACGTTAACCCTAAAATTGACAGCGTATCTAATAATGCACACATTTTTTAGTCATCTTTTTCCATTTTTTTCTAGAACAATTTTTTGCGCTCTATACAGCGCAAACGAGACTTGAACGCACGTTTTTGTTTTATTGTGCCAAGTTAAGGGTTAACAATAAATAGGTAATAAAATGAAAATCAAACAAATATTTAAGGGGGGGGCTCCTATACAACAAACATGTTTTTTTTGCCGTTTTTATAGATAATGGTACGGAACCCTTCGTGCGCGAGTCCAAGTCGCACTTGGCCGGTTTTTATAGATAATGGTACGGAACCCTTCGTGCGCGTGTCCGGCTCGCACTTGGCCGGTTTTTATAGATAATGGTACGGAACCCTTCGAGCGCGAGTCCGGCTCGCACTTGTCCGGTTTTTTGGTATGTTTTATTGACCACTTAGGTTAGTGTGGACCCAAATTTGTAATTTGCAAGTTTTCTCATAGTTATGAAGAGTGGTTATCCCAATACTTTGATCAGGACGGGAGCGAAACTTTAAATTGACAATTTTCGGGAAAATAGCCCATCACTTGGCCCGTCGAAAATGCATAGTTTATGAACTTTAGACAAAAAGAAAAAAAAAACACCCACAATCTCGCACAAGCACAAGTTTTTCGAAGTGGGAAATTTGAGTAGGTACACACTACTCTAACTGGTCCATACCAAAAACCAGAAACCAGAACCATTTTAATGTCGATTTCCGCAGGCGTATTATGTAAAATTTTCTTTATAAAATAAGTCACGTTTCGAAAAGCAATGTTTTTCTTTGAGTTTTACTGTGCGAAATGAATGCACTGATAATCAGGAATTGAAATGAAATAAAATAACAATTAGTTGGTAAATAGAAGCATAGGGTCCTTAGTTCCTTTTCTCCACGAAACGAACTGCCCTTCAATTGATTAAAAATGAACGTGACAACCTGACATAACGAAATTACTACCCCCAAGAGCTTCCAATGTTAAATTAATTACCTCACTGACCGCCCAACTGGCACAAAATGGAGTCACTTTAATTCACCCGAGTAAAAAAGAACGCTCGTATCATTGAAACTTCTTTCAAGTTATGCCTTTCTGACTTAACAGCGTAACAGCTCCCTAGAACTGAAATGACGTAAATGTTCAGGATTTTAAAGGAAAAGGTACTTTATTGAGTGTGAATCGTGTTCCATGTGCTAGTAAGTATTTAAAGGGCACGCACGTGACTGGAATTGGATGTGAGATGTGAACCGTTTTTAGAGTGCGTTAACGCTGTGGCATGGACGGTCTCTAAAATATATATTATGTACGAATTTGAGCCTTATGGCGTAGATATAAGGTCCCATATATATTGATAGACGAGATAGGTTTTAATATAGGAAGGAGTCATGTTTGTATAACGTTTTTACTGTGCCTTTAATTTTAGTAGTCTGTAAGTGATGAAAAACGTAATGTAGTACGTAGAACAAGTAAGTTATGACGTGTTTTACGGATTAAGAGAGATGTGTTAAAAAAGTGCACTAGTTAATGTTAAACTGAATTTAAAGTAAAGTACTGAATGTGTCATGTTTCATCCAAATACAGAACCAATAAAAAGGTTTGTTTACAAATATTGCTTGGACAAACTAAATTATGAGAATGATTAAATAAATTTCGATTAATTAATTGTGTTTGTTGCTAACCAGAAAAGGGACAAAAATGTAATTAACACAACTGCAACCAGCAAGGCGCCTCATTTAATTCATACAGTTTGCAGTTGGATGAAGAACATACACCCTGAATATGTAATTTAAATTATTTCTTGTTTACTTAAAAATTGTTCATTTCATACCGGTTACAATTAACAAAATAAATTATGCGGCGAGCGGATTTAACTTTATGCGCTAGTGCATAAAAAGCATTATGACGCAGCCTACCTTCCTAACGTACACAAACTTTACGAGGATGAGAGGTGAAAATTTTTTTTACACAAATAAGACTTACGTAAATACTCGGCAAATATCTAACTTTAAATATGGTCAAACAATATAATTTTTAAATCTCTATGCAAGTATAAATCTTAGAATTAGCAATTAATTTTGCCCATAAGTAATAATGAAAATGTTTTACCATAGAAAACCATGACGTCACTATTCCGTTTTTTCCTACAAACTTTATACTTCAATGCTTTTTTAACGTTTCACATTTATATCACGCCGTATTGAATGAACCTATTTATACTTACGTAATCGCCTATCCCCAGTTACGGATGCGACCCTAACCGGAATCAGGATGTAAACAAACAATTATATAAATTCACACATTCCCGCAAAACAAGCGACAAAGGGGTTATCAAAATCAATACGGCCAGAACAAACAGATTTAGATAAAACTTTAGCAATAAAAGTTTGGTGTACACTATTAAGAGATGCGGGGGGACATATAAAACGGAATGTGCTCAACACGGCGTTTTTCCTGCTTTTAGACCAATCAACGAAGACTTACAGCGTAAAAAATACTCTGGAAAATTTTCAACGATCCATAAAAAATCTCCAAGAATATTTATTAGACTCTAAATACTAAAACACCTAATTTATAGTAGTTTATGTGACTGTACATAATGAAGGGCTTTAAATACGAGTGTGGGTAACATCACACGAGTATCTTAATGCCTAATTATGTATAGTTACATACACTACTTTATATTTCCACATATTATAAGCCTCCATGATGCATTCAGGAGCCGCATATTATGACCGGCATCGCGGCGTTGTTTTCTAGCAGAAAAAAAAAAAAAATTGACAGTTCATTTCGAACTAAACGTCATCTCGACTGATATTAGAATAGAGGTTAAATCAAATTTCTTTGTTTTTGAGACGTTCGAAATTTGAATCAAATAATATTATCGAAATCGATGTTATTATTTAGCAATAATAAATAACATTCACACAGATAAGAAATTTGTTCTAACAAAACAGTCTATTTTTATGGTTGTCATTAATGTGCGGTTCTTGAACGCATCTTGGAGGGTTTATGATATTTGGATATATAAAATCATTTAAATATACAGAACGTAATTAATTAATCCCTAATTTATATAACTCCCGTGTGACTCAGCCATATTAAAAAGCGCGATACTTGACCTAAAGTAAGTGAGTAAAATATACAATTACAATGTACTTATTTTAATTTATCCTTTTTAAGACCATGTTTAAAAATAAATTACTTATATACATATAAGTATGGATGGTCTAAGCCTAATACTAGTATGACTATATACCTATTACATTACAGTTGGGTCGAAGAAACACTTTTTTGTAGGTTTACGTTACTTTTTAGTCTTTCCTATGGCGATGTATCCTCTTTACCCCATGTATCGGTAAGGGCCGTTTGAGGGCTAGTTTCGTTGTTAAGGTAAAGGTCATAATAAGTGCCTTTGTGACTTAAGTATGATTTGTATCATAATGTGTATGTATGTACATGTACTTTAACTGTCCTCTATAGGAAAAATACCAATATCGTGGCCTCGTGTCTGATATTAATTTACTTAATGAATTACCTGACTAAAAAAAACTTAACTTAACTTTTTTAAATTAACTTTGCCAGGTGTACAGAAAACTACTATTTTTCCCTTTTCGATACAGTATATGTTTTCCAAGGCTTTGGATACAATAAACACATTATTTTTTAGCTTTAGTTATTTTAATTGTATTTAGTTTTAGTGTTATATTCAAGTTATGTGTTTTTCATAAGTAGTTTAGTTTATATCATATTATTATTGTTAATAAATTTTATCTATCTGTAGTACCTATTTATGATTTTGGCTATAAATAGTAGTAATAGGTACTCTCTAAAATATTTTGTGTATAATGTTTAATACCGGAGAACAATGTTATCTTTAGGAAAGTAATCCTTATTTCTTAGGGTATTACGCAAAGGCGTCGTCTCGCGAATATTTGGAGACTGGAAGTCTATTAAAGAGGTTTTACGCCAAGATTGTTAAGATACGCATCTCAGTAATGGTAGCGACGCTTGCTTGATCTGAATTTTTAAGAGGTTTCATGCCGTTTTTGTTAAGTAAACTGTTTTTTTATACTACGACGGGGGTAAACAAGTCCACAGCTGGATAATGGTAAGCGGATAACGTAGCATATGGACGCTCGTGAAATTTATAAGTGATGGAGTTCAGTTTATCTATTGTAATGACATTTGATACTTGCGAAAAAACTGTTGAAATACGTATCTTTCGCATTAAGTACCTATAAGTTTTGCTTAAATAAATTCAAACACATAAACTTTGAGTAGGCACTATTAATGGCTATTCCGGGGTAGTAACGTTATGCAAATTACTGAATAAAATAATGATGATTTTTTTTGTGCAATCCTACCGCTCCTCCCCCCTAATATCTTTCACATTTTGTCAACTTATCGAAAATCTTGTTTTATATTTCTCTATTGTGTCCTATATTTGAACGTTAGCTTTATCGTTTCCATAATAATTTACACCTTATTTACATGTACCTATGTACTGTACAACATTTGATACTCTCGTGATCTACATATATAACACATTAATTAATCATATTACAAAGTTACAGGGACGTAGATATTACATACCCTGAGGCCTTCATTGATTACGTTAGTTTTCAAGAATGATTAAGTACTTTAGTTTCATTTTATTGTCATGATGCCAGTAAATAAATTATATATACTAGCATTTGCCCGCGAGATAATGTCCTAGTTATAGAACCTAGTCAAGAAAAAATAAGAAAATTGGCTTGGATACCTATGTGTGCCAAACAATTTCAAACAAATGAACAAGTATCCTTTTTTCAAAAAAACGGTAGGTTACTTTGCAAAGTAAACATACACATTACTTTTTTTTAAAACGAGAATCAATAAGACATAAAATTCCTCCTTGATTAAGCTTCATAAAAAACTCGTTTTAACCTAAAAATGTATCTTTATTTGTGATTTTATAGCTCCAATTTATAGGGCCTTCCATTGAAAATACATCGAATGCACAAAAAACGGTGCAATTCCAGTAACAAATATTTGATTTAG
This sequence comes from Epinotia brunnichana, assembly GCA_963854355.1. Classification (NCBI taxonomy): domain Eukaryota; kingdom Metazoa; phylum Arthropoda; class Insecta; order Lepidoptera; family Tortricidae; genus Epinotia; species Epinotia brunnichana. The sequence goes on along the minus strand of OY977950.1, from coordinate 23,559,234 downwards.
AGTGTTCGCATTTGATGGATTTGGTATAGTACGTGAGCGAAATTTATATGGTGATTCAGAGATATGAAGCATTTAGTTTAACGAGTATATAACGAATATTTCACATTTATATCGAGGGCAGCTCCACATTTCAATCTATTTATTTTGATGAATTTATAATGATGCTCTATTGTGATAGGCGATATGGACAAACATTTTCTCAATGGCACCCTTTTATAACCAATTGACAACATTTCCTCATTCTGACTGAGTCCATGATTTGACTAGCTCCTTGTATTCTACTCGAAAAGAGGAACACGCTGGTAGTTTTATATTTCCAGTATTATTTATGTTAATTTTTTTACGATTTAAAAAAAAATGCACTCATTGCAAATCCAATTCTACTGCAGAAAGGGCACCTTGCTTTAGTCTTGTTTAAAAACAAACATTGTCAAGATGGCGTCAATGTAACCATATTATGTAACCCACCCGAAAAGGACATTTAAAGTTTTAAAACGTTTTCGTCGAAACGGGACTAAAGCAAGGTGCCTATTCTGCAGTAGAATTGGGTTTGCTATGAATGCATTTTTAAAAAATCGTAAAAAATTTAACATAAATAATACTGGAAATATAAAACTACCGACGTGTTCCTCTTTTCGAGTAGAATACAATGAGCTTATCGAACTAAGGGCTAAAAAATATTAAATCTTGTCAATTGCAGACTGGAAGAGTCTGGTGACAGCTTTCATGCCTTGCCGACACCGAGCCGCTTCCGAGCCTCGGCCGTGGATAGAAGATAGATAGATAGAAAGTTCTTTATTGTTTGTCTTTTCGAGGTTACAATAATATCCGCTAAACGGGTGTGTCCTTAATGTAATATGTCTTAAAGATCTATACATTTATTTTATGTTGTGTAGCAAATTTACAGCTCACAGATGAGTGTTAACATAATGATGTTTCACTCCACTTTTTATTTTAAAATATGTTCCCTTGAAGGTACATGCCGTTTACTGACACGTTTATGCCGGTCCTTTTTGGGAACATAGTTTATTTCTCCGATCCTGTTGCTATAAAGCATTGGGTTGTATTGACCGTATTTGACATATTTTGGTCCAGAATTTTCCAAACCCGGTATGCACATCTCGTTCAGCTTATCTAGCATATCATGATGTAGGTCGTGTATCCTGAGATGCCATGGATCTTCATCTAATAAGTCCCACAACATTTCTGTTGGTATGGAACGACCTCGGCCGTGGCTCGGCCGGGCTTGGGTATGGCTCGGCCGCGGAAATACACCGTCGATTTTCTAAAACGGCCCGGGCCGGACACGGCCCGTTATATCATGTGATCTTTGACGTTTGATTTGATGACATAAACTGTACATACAGAGATGACAGTGTTAACAGGACTCTTCCAATCTATAATTTACTTTAAAAACAAACTTTAAACCGACTTCAATTCGGTACTTCGCCAAGCCACATAGGTATATGAAAATTTCCACATTTCCTTTTCAATTTACCACATACACTGCTCTTCGAGAGCAAATGCGTTGATTAGTACAGACAAAACCCAAGTCGCTATCTGTGGGATGATAATATTTGAGGAGTTCCGTCGATTCCTAAAGGATCTCGGAATTACCACTTCATGAGTTGCTACTTCAACGGAATCATGTAAGAATCTTTGACGAACTTTACATCTTTGAGGAGTTCCATAAGTCATCTGTGGTCTTAATCATCAGTTCCACTTCACCAAAATTGCGATTTCCGATGGTAAATACACGAATTATAATAGAAAATACCGAAATCACTACATGTGTGCATATAAAATTTGAGGGTTGCCCTCAATTTCCCTGGGATCCCATCATCAGATTCTGATTTAGTGACAATGGGACCACCTCGAAATACTCATTCGAATAAAAAAAGAATTTTGGAAATCGGTCCACAATTGACGGAAAAATCGGCGAACATAAATTAAAAAAAAATAAATACATACAGTGGAACATATAACCTCCTCCTTTTTTGAAGTCGGTTAAAAAATAGATTTTAACAAGTAGTCGATGACTGAGCAAACAAAAGTACAGTCGGCAACGAAAGCTTAAGAGCAGCATAAGAAAAATTAATTTTTTGACAAAAACTTATTTATAATCATAAGATTCATAAGATGTCTGATATATTTGGGAGGTAGCCCTATGGCTAAACTATATAAAACAACACAAGCTCATCGACTATAGGCTCGTTAGTATCGTCTCAATATTGATGACGCAATAAGATCCCAAGCCAAGAACAAAAGACAATAAAATATTTAGGACCTGTGTCCGTCCACATGTATACATTTTTCGGTGGTTTGCGTATGTAGGTCAAAAGGAATGGTAGGCAATTATAATATTAAGCCCTACATAATCGTTTCAACATCAAACGAGCCCGAAGACGCACGGCCCTCCATCTTGCTCTAGGTCAACGACCTACATACATAGCCTAATTAAAAATTGGATCCAACCTTTTAAAGCCAGATCAGAGGATTTTTAAGTGGAGTAGAGTCAAGTTTGTTTAATTTTTGCGTTTAATTAATTTACTGTAAAACATTCCAAGTAAACATGTCGAGCGCTTTGGTTTATTGATTGTTAAACGTTTTATGTTAATTTAATACTCGTTCTTTGTTTATGTTTAGTGATAGCGTTTACATAGGTCGGCTTTCGAAATTCTGCATACCTATGTATTAATTAAATATTGGAACATTACTATCAGTGTTGATTAGTATGCTAATTTCACGCACTACTGGTACTAGAATTTACTTGATTGAAACCCTGAGAATGTTACTGGGCCTCTACTATGAAAGTAATTAAGAACATGCCCGCACATGTTCTTAATTACTTAATCCTAAATTCGGATGTAAAACTATTCTAAACGCAGCGATAAATCGACAGTGCGTGATCAGAGTTCTAACGCCAACTGGGTTCGAAAAATATTAAAAGAGCTACGTTGGTACGTGGTTATTACATTTTCGTTGCAAAAAAACTATCCGTGTTGAATCAGTCTAGAAATAAAATGAATCCGCTCGTGTATTTGAACCAAATGTGTGAAGGGAAATTGTAGATCGTCACTATTTACTCTGACGGACGATATTTACTATTTTTCACATTGCTTCGTTACTAAGTAAATGCATGCCACCCCGTTCCACGCAATAAAATACTACTCGACTATAGCACTGACAGTATACCGAAGTAAGGAAATATGATTGATATCAGTAACCTCTCGGCCTCGGTAATGTAGAAAATAACGCATACAGAGTCCGCCTCGGCAGACCAGGAAGTGCCCTTAGGTTCTTAGACAGTCGTGCATGAGTAAGTAGTATGATTACATCGTGGCTCCGATTTAGGTGGTGATTATTGCCATGAAAAAATGTATACAGCATAGTTGTCTGTTTATGTTTATTGCTTCCGATTCCGATCGAGTGACCTTTCATTCTCCGCGCGAGAACTAACGTGTGACATAATGAATTCATACTTTCTAAAGTTTAATCCTAGCCTGTATTTTCCTACTGGGCAAAGGGCTAACCCTCTTTCTTTCACATGTCTTTATCGACTCCTAAACTAAACCAATCATCCTGAAAAGCGTTGAGGTCATCCCGCCATCTCCATCGGGTGTCTGCCCCTGGATCGAACTCTATTTAATGGAATCCAGTCGCTAGTTTCCTTGGCCCACAAGTCATTTGACATAAATTAGAATTGTTCGGCCCAATCGCAGGAATGAGAATCAGAAAATAATTCTTATGGTTCCGAACGAAAATGGTAAAAAAAGGAACCCTTATGGTGCGACTCTGTCCGTCCGTCCGTCCGTCTGTCACAACGTGAAATATCTCAGGAACTACATGTGCTATCAAGTTGAAATTTAGAACAACTGTTGAGAAGGTTAAGACACGTGTATGGAAAATGAAAAATTTAAATATACATTTTTATTTTCTGTGTAAATGGCGAATATGGAGGGGGTTAAAAAATTACAGTCTAGTAAATAGATCAAGTGGGGTATCAAATAAAAGGGCTTAAGTTGCACTTTCTAAATCCGTTTTTATTTTTTTTCTACAGTTGTTCAATTTTGATTAATTAAGATTTAGAAAAAAATACCATTACCCCCCCCCCCCCCCCCCCCCCCCCCTCCCCCCCTTATCACCATAGTTTACCAAGCGAAAATTCTGAAATAATTACATATGATTAGGAGTAACATAAATAATACAGGAAAAATAAAACGATATCTATAACTAGCATACTTTATTTTTATTTTTCAAAAATATTTTTTTAATTCGATTTGTAATGTACCTACTTTTGTGTGTAGTTTTATAACTTCAAACACCTATCAAATTATCTTCAAAGTCCCTTCTTTCAAATAAAAAGTTATCGCTGATAGATAAACATACTCTGACATGACGGGTATGGTGTATGAAAGTTTGTACGGAACCCTCGGTGCGCGAGTCAGAATCGACTTGACCTGTGCACATAATGTCCCTGGTTCCATTCAGATATCAGAGGGGTAATCGCGTAACGTTCCGAACGCGCGTCAGTACAATTTAACTGTCAATTTTCTATATAAAAAGTGACATTTAGACCTACTTGACGTTCGTACAATGCGTTACGTGATCGACCTACTGGAGGGGTGTTGGCTGCTCACTTAAGTCTACGTAAATTCTGTGCAAGTTGTGATGTGTTCTGATTTATGTTAGTTACTTTATATAAAAACTACTATCATAGTTTAGTTCCTAATTGTGTTCTAAATAATTAAGGGTAACTTAAATCTCAGAGCATAGCAACCCACATTAAAATGTGTTTGGTGCGACAAAGATATGAACGAATTGAGGCTCTAGTTTCAGACGAACAGTACATTGTAGGTGGAATAGTAAGATAAATCACTCCCCTCACTCGCATTAAGTGGCCTGAAGGAAACGTAGCTGCCAGAATGGTTGCGGAGATATAGAGGCACGAATAACGCTGGGTTATATTTTATTCCTGTAGCGTAGATTACCTGCAAAATAATCTTTATATCTGGCCATCATGAGATGTCAGATAAAAAGGGGAAGGAATTTATTTTCCTTTGATCTCACCTGATTTAGGACGGAGTTTGAATGAGGCTTGGGCTTAATTTGGGTTTAGAGAGGCTGATTAGGAAAATGATACTAGTTAGCTCTTCTATCCATTTGAAACAAAACATAAAAAAAAATGTTGACATAGCTGGGCTGCCTCGAGCCAGGCGCGGCTCACTCGCGATTTGTGTTATCGCTACAAGTACATGCCGGTCGCCCCTTCGAAGGGCTTTATTCAGTGGCTGCCACGTGTTGGTACAGGACGCTCACACGGGTCGCAGCGCGTTGCATGCGATAGAACGGGATGGCCACATTTAGGCACGTTTAGCGTACCTTAACAGGGAATTTGTTAACAGAGAACCTTATGTACATAGTACTATTACTTATTCTGTGCTCGAGCTTATTTTGATATTTTAAGGTATTATTATTATTTTGTTTGTGGGCCTTAATATGCCGCTTCGACCAGCAAGTGATCTATTGTGGCAGCCCTTGTTTTAGAGTTCACCGTTAAGTCCCGTTGCCTCCAGGAAATTCCAGATTCTTTGGGCGGTGATATGTTGTACTTCTTGTGGGTGCATTATGTGCCGCCCTAGGTAGGTACTTCTTTAATGCATGAGTGGTCCGCAGGAGCAGAGAATGTGCATTGCAGTCTCCTCTGTCTCCTGGCAGAACCTGCAAGTTGTGTCCTGCTTCATACCCATTTGAAACAGGTGTTTGTTCAATTTGCAATGTCCTGTCAGGATTCTTGTCACTGCGCAGGTTTTGTGCCTTTTGAATTGTAATAACTCTTTAGACAGCTTACTATTGAACCCTTCGATCAGGGCTTTAGCTTGTTTTTGTCCTTTGGTGAACTTTCACAGCTTGATTGCCTCTGATTTTTCCGCGTTGTTTAGCAGAGAATATGCTTTCCGTTTTGTGATGCCACAGAACGGTTCCGGGCCGACCAGGGCCGTGTCTGCGCCCTGCCTTGCAAGTTCATCTACTTTTTCGTTTCCTACAATGTCGGAGTGCCCTGGTACCCATCTAAGTATGACTTTGTTGGAGTTCGCCAGGGTGTTTAGATTATTTTTACAATTCTGGACTAGTTTAGAGTAGGACTCTAGTGATTCTAGTGCCAGCAGAGCAGCTTGGCTGTCCGAGTTGATGTAGATATGTTGGTTCCTTAGGTTTCTTTCAAGATTGATCTCCACGCATTTATTTAATGGGAAGAGTTCAGCCTGAAAGATTGAGGCCTTTGAGATTATTTTAAGGTAAGCAAGTTAAAATCCTGCAACGTCATTTTGATTTATTATGTTACGAAATCGTCGCCTTAGCCGTTTAGTATGTGCAAAAATAGTTTAAGAAATTAATGTTATGTTCATTGATCTGCTTTTTAACTACGCATAGTAAAGATTGTGCGGGTGTCCATGTACCTATATTTTGCTACCTTTTTACACCTAATACCCATTCTACCCAGGGGCTTGGCGTTTTACGACTTTGACTTTTTAATCACCAAAGCGCACGCGAATAAACACAATTAAAATAAATTAAGCTGAAAGAAGCAAAAAAGCATAATTTAAAGTGAAGCCAATCTAACTTTCACAATTGAGGGTCATCCTACTGACATTTAGAGGGGCCTTTTTGCCTTCAACTTTCTCAATGAAGGTCCTTTCACTGCCTTTTCGTATTACAAATATACATAATTGCACGGGCGAGCGAAGCGAACTAAGAACGAATGCCCGGATGCCCCGCTGTCCCGCTGTCCGGCTGTCCTGCTGTTTTCTTCTAGAGGATTTATTTAAGAGGGCGTAGTGGCGTGGTCTCCCTCTCACTGAGCATAAGCGTGAGCGAGATGGAAGTGCGTGCTAAAAGCGCGGATATTACGTAAGCAAAATCCTTTTACCAGATTTGAGAACTTATCATTGTACAACTATTAAACCAAAAATCATTGTTAAAGATGGGAGGATCTTAAAGATCCAACAAAAAACAAAAGAAGCGTTAGGTTTGAAAAATAAAAGTATCGAGAAAATTATTGCCAATCGTGTTATCACTTTTAACGGACTGAAGAAAAACAGTTTAAGGTTCATATACTGTAAGGAAGGACAATAAAATTATGTAATCACTATAGATGTTGAGGTCGAGAAGTAGTTGATGATTGTGAAATTCAATACCGAGTGTAATATTGTACCAAAAATTATATTTTGGTCAGAAACTTGATATGATTTTTTTTAATCGAGCTGCAGTCCAGTTTTTATGTAAGCGAGTACAGAATTACATACATGTTACATTCTGCGAGCTTATTAACCGTATTATAGTTTTAATTTATCTCTGGTCGTATAGTTATTGGCTGGTGAGGTTATTACTTATTAGTCTTAAGGTGGTTCGATTGCCATACAAAGCGTTATTTGACATTCGCAGGCTAACGGCGTGATATTTTAAGAAACTTATGTAACAAACTTTCATCAATTGGCTTCCCATTTGCGCCAAATTCTCCCTTTCCTAGAATAAACTTGTATAAACTAGATTAATTTGAGAAAAATAGTTTTCCCAAAATACCACGTCCCAAACCAATTTCTCAAATTAATCTAGTTTATACAAGTTTATTCTAGGAAAGGGGGAATTTGGCACAAATGGGAAGCCAATTTATGAAAGTTTGTTACATAAGTTTCTTAAAATATCACGCCGTTGGACTGCGAATGTCAAATAACGTTTTGTATGGCAATCGAACCACCTTAAATTCACAAAATTAATACGTGTGAATAAGTGCTGCGATATTCAGTAGTTTCTTATTAATTAACGTTTCAAAGGTAAACATCCATGTTTAAATCATCATGTAAAAAGCAAACCCTTCTAAAAGTCTTCTACATATGCGTTTAGCTTTCTCGAACGCCCTGGGCCATGCAGTGAAAAGCTGAACACGGTCATTGTTAAACCGTCCTTTACAGACTCAAACGTTGATGACGATTCCTAGCCTTTTGCGCTTTGATGCTTTAACAATGGGTCAACCTTTGCTAGCCTAAGGGCGCCAAAGGACTATTAATTTCAGAGGATATGCTGCAATGACGGCGACAGGTCGATTTCCACCAAAAAAACAACAATACGAGTACAAAACACTGCTTTGTCTCGAATAAATGTTTCTTTCTTTCTTCAAATGTGTTAGACGAAGTTAAGTAGGATTGTGGTCAATTCATAAATGCGTCTTTTGAGATGAGTTAATACAAAGTAAAAAAAAACTTCATGATATCATATTTTTGTGTATTCATATTTTTGTTTCTTAGAAAGCTTTAACTTTTTAGGTACAGCTAAAAGGTCATTCTGTAGACCACATTTGGTTAGGTTAGGTTTGTTTTATAAAAATCCTGAAAAGTTTACTGATTGTGAAAAAAATGATTAACCACTAGTTCACGATTTGGATGGTCTAAACGCGCTTCTCAAATCAGCACCTGACTGCGATGTGTTTACAAGTAGTTGGAAGATAATACGAATATGTGATGAATGTAAGAGGTTATGTGAGACGATGGGTGACCGTCCGTCTTCAGTTATTTGTTAAGATTATTGTTATTATAAGTTTATGTCACTTAAATAACATTGTTTGCATGCATTTCACAGTGCCTTGGTGTCTCACAATAATACTGTGTAACATGTTATGAAACAAAAAAAAATTAAGTTTATATTTGAATTATAATCCGTTGAGCAGTTATCCCTCCCAAGGTGGACTGATGATCTGGTAAAGGTCGCGAGAGTCCGCTAGATGCGGGTGGCGCAGGAACGGTTACTTTGGCACTCTTTGGGGGAGCCCTATGTGTAGACGTGGACGTCTTTCGGCTGATATGATGATGATGATTAGCATTTATCGCTCGTCCTGACTCGGTTTTCGTTTCACAAAACTAGCTATAAACAGTATTATTCAAACCGAGCCGATGTATAAAGTAAACTGTATGAAATTTACAAAATTATAATTGCAAATTCTAAACGCAACAGTTTAATTTATACAAGACACAGCTCTTAAACAGCTATTTATATTACTACGCTGCAATTAAATTCATGTCTTTGCACTCAAGGTCGGAAATTATGGAGTGTTTTAAAGAAAACAATTAATGTCTTGTGAAAATAGTTTAATTTATACCGACGTGTGTATAAATAGTATAATGATAGTGAAAAGGGTAAATTTGACTTAAGATTGAAAGTGATATTCGTCACGCGCTTTCGTTCGTTTGGTCATTAGTCACCAGTAGGCAAGGCTAGCTTGAAATCGAGTAAACGCAAGAAATATGAAATTGATTCCAATTCAACACTTGAAATCGAATGCACCAGTAACTTTCTCATACTCATTAACTGGCAAAAAAAACACGCTATTTATTTATTTATTAATGTCAATCTTAACACAGTTGATTTGTTGATTTGAACAATTCAATTGTTTTACAATACCTAACCCGATGAAGTAATTACAATCTTATGTACCTACCTACCAACATTAAATTTGGCGGATAGGGACCAGTAACCACAAAGCAGCCACAAACTCCATCATTATATTACTAACTATTTCTAGTACTATTTGAGTATCAATTAGCCTAATGTTCTAGTACTGTTCATTTGCATTTGGTTTATCTGAGTGTGTAGGTATAATGATTGATCAGTAAAATGAATTATTAATGAATATTAATTACTTAAATTAAATCCGGCTGAATAAAGGCGTCGCATCAATGCTTCAGGTTAAACCGTAAGTATCATTATAATGATACCGCGAATACCATTTGTGTGTATGAAATTTTGGATATGGATAATTTAAGTACCGGAAAAAAATTTGGATGCTTTTCATCCCGAAAACGATCCCCGAAAGGTGTGAAAGAAGCTCGAATTTTCATTGCAAGAGTTTTAGTAGCAAACATCCTCTGAGGCGATTCAATGAGGTTCACGCGGACGAATTCACGGGTTGACGCTATTAAAATATTATCTTTGTAAGTGGACACGAGTTTCGAAGCCATGACACGAACTCTCATGCTGTATGTGACACAACACAACAAATACTACCACAAAATGCAATTCTATTGAAATGATTCAAAAAAAATTCCTAAGAATTATGCATAAGAGATTGACGGGTAAAAAAATGTCTTACAAAAATCTTCTAAAGCAATATAAAATCACATCACTGTCAAAACGACGAAAAATATCAGATGCAGTTGTACTGTATAAAGTCTGCCGAAGCAAATACAATAGCTGCGAGTTACTGCATCGTATGCAGTTCCGGGTGCCTCCGCGGCGCGGATCACGCTCCGCCGCAGTCCTGTTCGCCGTGCCAACCTGCAAGAGTAACGCCGGCGTGCGAGCGCCGCTGCGCCGCATGTGTGACGAGTACAATAAGACCCTAGTCTCGGTTGACATCTTCAACACGTCCATTAGCCAGTACAAAAATGAACTACTAAAAATCATCCCAGATGATGGTTGGTAGGATGGTTTCGTTGTAATTTGTAATGTACAGGTAGTAAGTATAATATAATATAAGTAAGAAATTGTAGTCTTTTGTAATAAAATCGTTTGTTAGTAAGTAAACTAAATATATTATAGTATTATGTTTTAGTGGGAACTGTCGAGGAGCTAAATGCATGTTCATTTGTAATCTAGCTTGTAAGTAACTATTATGTACATTTAACTCTGTTTGTTCTCCAATAAATAAAATAAATAAATAAATAAAATATAAAACATTTTTAACAGCTCGCCAAATTATCACTTAGATTCTTTTTCATTTTTAAAACAACTGAACATTTATACCGTCGTCGTCGAAGATATGTTTACACTTTTGGACCTTACTCCTTTGCAATAAGGCGGGAAGCGTATACATATTTTTGACGTCAGTACGGAGCACTCTGCAACTTCAGATCGGGAAGTAAATTATGGAATGGAGCGCAGCCGAGGAGGCGAAATTATGAAAAATGGTAGGATTTCTTATTACATTATACGTGCGGGGACTAACTCAATTCCGTAGGCGGGCAACGGATTCCCGGTTTTTTAATTGTCTACGAATTTTCTGTTTCTCTGTGATTTATTTCTTTAGGAATTTCTCGGTGGATTGTTTGTGAAAGACGTGTATTTGATGGTTCCCTTCCGAGAGGTTGAATTCCGTTTTTGTTAAGACTTGACGGCGTTTTTATTCGCGTGGAAGACAAAGGATGTTTATTAATGCCGTTATCTGTACTTATATTATGAAGAGGAAAGTCTGTGAGATTGTACATTTATAAGTCTGTATGTTTTGGGTAATATCTGGAACCGCTTATCCGATTTCAATGCGTGTAGAATGAACTTTGTGGATGGTTAAATATTATAGATTGGTCAAACTTAAAGTAGGTAACTATATTCCTTGGGTTTGCCCGCGTTCTTTGCAATACGAGAGCGAAGCCTGGGCCTTAATATGGGTTCTTAAATAACGTTACAGATAACGTGTTTTCCTGTCAAATTATTTAGAAAACAAGTTCAATCAAAAGATTTTTCTAAAAACCCAACTGCATTTTTACTAATATTATATAATAGCTTATGTCACTCCTACGATTAAGAGGAATCCAACGACATCTCATACGTCGAAATCCGTCAAACGATTTAGGCTGCAGGGTGTGCCAAAGAATGAGACATACACACATTCATACATACGTTCGAAAACCATAACGCTCCTCTCCTTCGGCAGTCGGGTACTAACAAAATAAGGCTTAATTGCGTAGTATCCCATAAGGCAATTAATGAGTAGGCAAAAACTTGTTTAATATAAAATTTCCATTGTTCATTATTCTTTCAAATGTCGGGCTCGCAGTACAATATTTTCGTTATTTGCATAGTTTGTTCCAGTTAAATCACGAAAAGTCTCTTCGTATCATTTTTCTTCATATTTAGCAGCAAAAGAAATTGTATAATTCCACGTTAAGTGCATTTTCGTCATTTTAAGTTAAACATTTTAATTAAACTTAAATTTGGGGCTTGTATAGTGCAACATGAGCTCCTGTTACAAACTATTTACCGTCGTCCGTCGTTTTTACGTTCTTTTTTTTTTCAACCCTAAAAACTGCAAAACCTGCGACCCTCTTTCACCCCCCAATAAAAGCTAAGAAGCCATTCAATTGACATACACCCAACAAATCTCCATCGTTTATGCAAAGCCTCGAAGCAGTAAGCGCGGAAGCACGTAGCCCGTTAATCGGCATAGTGAACGACCCCGGTTCTATGAATCCAACGTAACGGGAACGGAATTGTGAGGTAAGTGGCGTAAGGTTGAGGCCTTCTAACTAAGATTCTCATGTAGAATAATATTAGGACCCACTGGATGCGGTGTCACGTTACGTGGACTACCAAGATATTGATAGCCCACGGAACAGTTAGAAAAGCTAGTCTACAGAAAGGAAAAAAGGTATTCGGGTCGGGGTTGTATATTTATTTTTTAGTTTTGACAAGTGCAGGGGTTACAATGGCACACCGTACAGAATTTAGAGGTTGAGCGTAAAAAAGGTAAAGAAAACGTGAGGTAGGTCGTGTGCAGATAGTGCGCGCCGTCCAAGGCGCGTACAGATAGGGGGCGCAATCCAAGGGTGCGTGCGGATAGGGCGCGTAAAACAAGGGCGCGTACAGGTAGAGCGCGCAGTCCAAGGGCGCGTACAGGTAGAGCGCGCAGTCCAAGGGCACGCACAGGCAGAGCGCGCAGTCCGAGCGCGCAATCCAAGGGCGCGTGCAGATAGGGCGCGCAACCCAGGAGCGCGTGCAGGTAGGGCGTACAGACGCCAAAGAGGGGCGCGTACAGATAGGGCGCGCAACCCAGGAGCGCGTGCAGGTAGGGCGTACAGACGCCAAAGAGGGGCGCGTACAGATAGGGCGCGCAACCCAGGAGCGCGTGCAGGTAGGGCGTACAGACGCCAAAGAGGGGCGCGTACAGATAGGGCGCGCAACCCAGGAGCGCGTGCAGGTAGGGCGTACAGACGCCAAAGAGGGGCGCGTACAGATAGGGCGCGCAACCCAGGAGCGCGTGCAGGTAGGGCGTACAGACGCCAAAGAGGGGCGCGTACTGGCGTCCACAAGGAGCACGTGCAGATAAAGGACGTGGTTCGTCAACGCGCTGCCAGAACTCGTAGGCGGGACGTTCTTGAGGTGCGGGGCCAACTGTGACCCCGCACAGGTCAATTTAGAAGTCTTCCTGGTTTGGAAATCGACGTAAAACTGATCGTTTCGCCCATTGTATGGGCTTATATACCCCAATAGACCAAGAATTCTAGAATTTCTAGTTCTAAATTTACAATTCAAAAATTTACAAGGTACCAGGATCACATAATAACGAAAAGTGAATACAACCTTAGACTAAAAGTATTCAACCTAAACTTCATGGTGACGCGGTTAACATAACTTGACATAATATCGTTGTTATGACAGATTGTCAAACATAAAAATGTTATTACAGGAAATGTTAATATTAGCACTAAAATACTGCTAAAACCACAGAAAAACAGGTAAAAAGAGTGTGCCAAAACGCACGTTAACATTAGCAGCGTACAGACGTCCTTTGCTGTTACAGAGACAGAATGAAAAGCCTGCTAGATGTCCCGTAATGTGAGAATCCTCAAACATGGCACAGTATCACGACTGAGGCATGGGACGTGCATTTGCGTCCCTTAGAATGATGAGGACTGCAACCGTTCTTAATAAGGTAAATGTTACAGCGGGTGGCGCAGGACCGGTCATTGTGGCATCACTCTTTGGGGGAGGGCTATGTTCAGCAGTGGGTGTCTTTCGGCTGATATGATGATGATGGTGATGACATTGCTTGATTGATTACACAAGGGTTTATAACGGAAGTTGGTACGCACTCTATCGTCAAATTTTCCATGACCATTTTGGATACAAGTCCCTGAATTTCGTTGTAAAAGCGTTGAATATCCTCATTCGGTCTGATGAATGTAGGCGCTGAGTGGGTTAACTAAGTAGTGTATTTACTTAACATTTCACGAGCAAGAAAAACTAAGATAACAGAGTACCCTAATACGTTACGACAAACAATTTAAAAGCCTACGTTTTGATTTTTAACCAAGCAAGAAGCAAGTATGAATCAATATTCGAGGGTTGATCGAATACTCGTAACTAACAAAATGTGTACCTAGAATAGAAACACTAATTCAAAAAAGGGTTAATAGTTGATTGTTTAAAAAATAACCACCAACATTCCAACCACCTTTAAAATATCACCTTCATTTGAAACCGAATTCCTACTTCAAACAAATCCAAATTTGCATAACAAAGTTAAAATTAAAAATTCAAACGAAATACGCTGTCAAAAAACCACAGCTTTGCCCGTGGAGGTGGGCTTTGGAAAAAATGCGACCCTTGGGATGGGAACATTTGAAAAACGTATCCAGTCGTGATGTGTTGGTACCTACTTGTACGTACGGATGTAGGTATGTAGGGATGGGGTGCGCTCAGGTAAATATTGGATGGATGCCAAATTACTGGTTTCCACGATCTGTGAGTTGAAAGGGGAAACTTTTATGGCGAGGTTTTATTAATTGATATCAGTATCTGGAGGAATATGCTTAATATTTTTCACCTTTCTTACTTTTCAAGAAACTAAATGTTATAGTAATACTATTGAAATTCAAAAGAAAATCAGTAGGTAGGTACAAGATGTCTCGCCCGTAGTTGTTTTTTAAGATTCTCATTTTTTTACTGAAACTGTACCGTTTACATAATATTATACCTAATCTACAAAATATAAACCGCAAACTGTAGTTTTATTTTAACAATCGCCTGATGACTGAACTATCATCATATCAGCCGAAAGACGTCCACTGCTGGACATAGGCCTCCCCCAAAGAGTGCCAAAATGACCAGTCCTGCGCCACCCGCATCCAGCGGACTCCCGCGACCTTTACCAGGTCATCAGTCCACCTTGTGGGGGGCCTACCCACGCCGCGCCTTCCGGGCTGAGCTATACTCGTACATAACCGGCGCTTTTTGGGACAAATTATGGTAAAAAATGAAAATGCTTAGGTATTCTCCTCTTTTATTGTTTTATGGCGTTCTGGCCAACTGAGTCGGCACAAAGCCAGTATCAAGTTAAACGAGAGCTGTTTACGACTTGCGAACAGACGGACAACACAATCATACGACACCCAAATACCACTGTTAAAATAACCTACTACTAGTTCTTATAACAAGCATAAAAAGTTCAAAAAACTGTATCTCGACTACGGAAAACTAACTGAACGTAAACTGTTTTTTTTCACACAAAGAGTATTTAGCCTGTGTCACCAGGAGAATCATTTCGAATCGATCCAAATCATTTATCAACATCGGTTAAGTATCTTAAACGCTTCCATGGAACACACGTAAATACAAACATAGAATGCTAAAAAATTATGCCTTCCTTGCGGCTTTTCTGTAGGCGGGCAAAAATGGGTATCCACAGCGACCCATCTCTACGCACAAGATCACATGCAATTAAAATGGCTGCCACAATATGGCGTCGGATTGAATCGTCGGGATTCGATTATTACGCATGTTTTGATTGAGTCGTTTTTCCAACGATTATTGGACGATGGCGCTTCGGAATTGGAATTTATTGGCTTTTATTTATTGGGCATATATAAAAGGCATCTGATAGCAAAAATTACCTAATCCAATTATGGATATACATTCACAATCTGGTTACGTTGTGGAAACAGATTGCTTTTTGAAGTAAACTGTGAGTCTGCGAGCAACTCAATAAAGGCAAACGCTTTAAACTGTTAAAATTAGGAAGGCGAGTGTTTTGCTTATGGCACTTTAATGTCTTGTGAAATAAGAAAAGTGCAGGGCTTTGGTGCAATAAAGAATAATAAATAAAAATAAAAAAAACATTTATTGTCGCAAAAAAAACACAAAATCACAAAATCGAACACTGATGTAGATACTTATATAAAACAACACAATGCAGAAAATAAATGATGCGACAATAGGCTCGGGGCTCAGCGTTTGCTGCTAGCCTGTCGGCTATACAGCGCTGTTTTTCAGCCCGCACCTAAACACGGGATACAATGTAATTAATAGCTAGCTGCAAGGGGAACATTCGAATTACTCGTAATGAACTTTTACTTTTAAAGACTAAATCATGCAATGCTAGTTGAATAATAAATAAATATATATTATAAATTATAAAGAAGTTCAAGTATATAAAAAAAAAAACAGGTCAGTAACATTGAGTATTCCGTCCAGCAATGGAGTACCAAGCGGTTTAATACTATAAATAAGGGTATTTAAATGTGGTCATTGTTCACGTAGCTGGTTTTGTAATATAATTCTCTGCACATTAATTTTGAGGGTGGGTAGGGACATACTGGTACGCAAATAAAAGTGTTTCGTGTGTCACTTTACTGGCAATTGGTTTTAAAGACTAAAAATGTAGTCTAACCACTTACGACTAATATTTGTATTAATTCAAGTTATTTTTTTTATTTTAACTTTATGGCGCCTTTTGTAAGGCTAACCAATGCCAACAAATGCCATAAAGAATTTCTCTACCAGTCAACAGAAAATAATCATATCAATCAAAAGTAATAGACGCCTTTTTGCCTGCACATTCAATTTGTTATAATCTGGAACAGACCCTTTGTACGATTGCGTTCAAAAAAATCGTACATGCACAAAACTGCACTTCAAACGCCGTACCTAACTGTTATCTTTTCTTTTTCAAGGTTCAACTATGAGCTTATACTACACTAATGTATGAAGGTTCGCTATAACACCTATAGGTTGGTTTATTTATTTATTTATTTTTTTATTTTTTTTTTCGTGGAGAAAACCTGCGAACCAGGTACCCAGCTCTCGGGGGAGGTCTGGGTTATGTGATATTTCTACCCACTAAAAACTCCACGTAAACCGCCATCTGCGCTAAGTAATTCGGAGGACTCTAGGATCTCAGGTTGAACGCACTAGAGCCCTCCTCGCGCTTTGCCCGTGCTGGCTCGTTCTGGGCATCTTCGCCGCCTTCTCTGGGGTGGGCGAGTGTTGTGGCCCCCGCCACAAAAAATCACTGGCGACCCCGTTGACCCCCTTAAGTCGCCTTTTACGACAGGCGGGGGAGACCGTAGACCTATTCTTGCCCGAAACTGCACTTTTTTTTTTCACTTACTCAACAAAAACTACGATAAACTTAATCTAAATCTTCGCCAAACTGCATAACAGTTTGTTGGCGAATTATATATACACTCTTTATAATTATGTTTTGGTATCTATATTATGTGTACAATCTACATACGATTTTATTTTTTATGCTTATTATTAGCGGTAACAAGGAATAGCAAGTGATGTAAACATGCAACATGCATGTAATTTAGTAAGTTAAAGCCATGAAGTAATATAAATATTTACTAATTAAAACCATTACTCAGATTCTCACTCGAGCTTCTCAATATCGTAAAAACTCAAGGAACTGAAAGATAAATATTCCCTTTTATAACATTGTCTAATAACTTTAAATTGGTTTTTTTCATGAACGGATTCGGAGTTTCATCGTGGGGGAAAGAATCTGCCGTTTAAATTAAAAGGTTACAAGTAATTGGAGGCGATTCTTTATTGAAAATTTGCAAGAACTTTACTAATTGGTAATTAGTTAATAAGACATAAGATTTTTTAACGCTTCTTCATTATCTACCGTTTCTTGGGTGCCACGTTGTAATACTTTAATGAGAATAATAAAGTTTCTGTCAAAAATACAATTTTTGGTGCAAGCTTCTATTGCCGACTGTACTTTTCTGTATATATTATCGTAATCAACTAATCATTGAGATTATTTTAACGAGCCCAAACTTAACGGGGTTACTTCGGTTAAGTACTGAATTCCCATGACCATCTCTATCATCAGATCAGCTCGATGGTACTAAATAATATTGAATTGTCATACAAACTACTATTTTACCCAAAAACTCAGCTCAATCGGTTGAAGATATCTGCTTCAAAATTGAGTTGCAATATTCCACCTGATTAAACATAGTGACATAGTTACATATTTAGTTGGGTACATATGTACCTACATCGTTTTAACAACTTGAAAGATTGTAAAAATAATTCATACGAAACCAATTACCTACCTTATACTTACTTATCTTATACTCGTAAGTATAGCTCTCATTAACATCTTTACGGACAACGTTGCATAAAAAAATGGTTTGTCGCAATGAAAATAAATAAAGCTATGTTTTGTATTTTATCTAAGTAATATGCCTAACAGATGCGTTTACACACGAACAAGTCGAATAATTGAACGAACTAGCGAAGCGAACGAAGATCTACGTTTCAGTTTGGGCAAAAATTCTTTCGTATGGTGTCTATCCGGTTGTTTTCCTCTACGGGTCGCATTTCTCACCCGGTTCTCGTGGATTTTTGTGAGCAGGTTTAATTATTAGATTATTTTTTTTGTCTATTGAGATTTTTGAAAAAACTTCTTTTTTGAACTATGGCTTTTTTGAGCGAGAGTTCACTGAGCCACTATATCGTTTCTAGTTCGCCAATTAATATGCCTAACGAATGTCTCACACATACACAAGTCTCATATATATTATAATAACCCGACAAACAAAAAGGACATCAAAAGTAGTCAGCTGATATACCGTACAATTAGTATCCTACGTATATTTACATTTGGTATGATTACCATACTAATAATCTTACTAACGACGAGGAACGATGAAAAATTGGTAATTATTACGTAATTTACATACGTGCATAGTTTTTTGATGCAGATAGCATGGAATAGAATAGAATCGTTTATTGCATATCACATTACAGACGTGGATGGTATTAATAAGTAGGTGTACATGTGACACCCTGCAAGGGCACAGCAATAGTAAATTTATACACAAAAAGCCTGATAAGAAAAACACATAAGGCAGATATACAGTCAATATGTGTTATCTGCACTCCAGGGATCCCAAGATACAGGCATTGCCTAGTTTGGAGTCCATAGGATATAGCTTAAGAATGTATTTTTTTTTGCCAAATAAAGAATTTTATTATTATTATTGTTTTCTTTTGCTCTCAGGTTAGGTTTGTAAAATAATCATATAAAAAGTAAAATATAAAAATATACATACAAAACATAAAATCATTATAAAAACCTAAGCGGGGCCTAAGCGACCGGTGATCAGGGCGACAGAGACAGGAACCTCCTGACAATCCGCGCCGTGTACAGAAGTACCGCTTTCTGTATCTGACTCTTGGCCCAGCCATCTAGAGAGAGTCTCTTAAGGTGACGACTATTTGGAAAATAGCGATAGAAAATTTAATAACGAGTGGTAGGTATTGACGTTGTTGTAAGTGCCTGCAATATTGACACTACAATATTATTTACTTCCATGAAATTTTCGAGCGCTCGAAAGTCAAAAATCGGCCCTTCAGGCCGCTTAGACCACCAAGCCAGCGCCCGGGTCGAGGGAATGCTTGCGAGCGTCGCCCAGAAAGGAAACCCAGCTAAGCTTAATAAAACTTTATAGTTTGAAGACCTAAGCGCAATCGACAAAGCGTCATCAAAACCCTACCTTTCAAATTTAGTTTGGTATTTTAGTAAACTTTAGTGTTAGTGAAATATAATATTACTGACCCTGTTTACAGTTTCAGCATTTCTTTTCCACCTAACTAAAATCCTCATTACAATATTGACATTCAGTACAGTGCAGCACGGAGTGTTACTCTATCCTGAATACAAACAAGCATAGGTATACCGATATCAAAACCATGTCGCTTAGGCCCTTCATGCATAAAACGGGCAACTGTCTCCTGTTACTTCCAATTTCATTTATCAGCCCCGTCATTGTGATTTGTGCCACCGTGACGTCGCGATTCCCATTGACACGTTTTCACCCAAGTTACGAAACAAGTTATTGAAGGCTTTAAATCAATGGCATAAGGTGCAAAGCTGTGTGGATAGGTGGCTAAGGGGAAACAAACAATAATACAATATTACGGTTTGTTTATGTCAAGATGAAGAGATTGCAAGGTTTTGATGAAGTGTAGGTACATCTAGTTGAACATGAAGAATAGGTTTATTTCATAATAAGTATCTAAATCCTGAGCAGGCGAAGCATGTTCGCCATTTTATCACTGAATTCCATCATTGACTGAGCCCATGACCTATTAAAATAAAACCACGTTTAGACGGCGGTAAGCCAATGACAGAATAGTTATTTACACACGTGCGGATAGGTAATTCCCAACTCGTGTCGATCAAAAACACTCCCTGACGGTCGTGTTTTTGGTCATCGCCACTCGTTGGGAATTACCTACTTTCCGCACTTGTATCATACAACATTTTACAATGCATCGTGCGAGGAAATAAATAAAATATGCATAAAAGGTGAAATTTTAATTGTCACGAACTCACGAAATCTCATTCCCGCATAGTGTCTTTTTTTTTTTTTTTTTTTTTTATGATTTGAATATTTTTTTGTAATTTATACTTTATTACAATCATTTACAAATACAAACAAATACAAATACAAATCGTTTATTTGTTCAGGAATATTGTACTGAAATCCATTCCGCACGAGCAGGTGCCGCCCGGCGCTGCTCGTGCTGGCATCGACCAGTTCCCGTGTTTATGTTGAGCCATATAAAGGGGCACATTCAGAGCAAGTGCATTGTTATAGTAGATTGTACAAAAAGCGCATAAAACGAGCCATTTAACCCGAGACGTTTATATCCACCCGAGCCTTTTCACTTCGATTGCGAGAAAACAACAAATAATTGCGAAATCAAATAAAATAATAGCTCATTCCCGTCACTTAACTTTTTAAAGTTTTTATGTTTAATTTTAGACACGTGATATTAGACTTAGGTACTTCATACTGCCAAGTAATTTAATGGTTCAATACGTTTTAAAATAATAATTGACTCCTATTTTATCAGGTTTTATTAATTTAGTAATGGAAAACACGGATGTGAAGTTTTATCGTGTGTGTGGCTGTTAGGCCCGATTATCTTAGTCTTTAAAACAATTTAACTTTATGCACTAGAGCATAAAAGTAGCATTTTGTGCAGCATACATCCAGCACAAAGGCGAACTTGCACATGCTCGCAAGCATGAGAAGTGAAAATACATTAGTTTTTTTAAATACCTATCATAATTATATTTGTGGCATATACATTTTTATATTTTATGAATAAATGAGTATGAGTATAGTGGAAAAAAAACAAAATTTTAATATAACACTGCCCGGGCAACAACAACAATAACATAATATAACATTGCAGTATTACTCCATGGGGAGTAATACTGGTATTATGTTGGGGGCTAATAGTAGCCCCAACATAAAAACGTAGAAAGCTCCAAACTCACAAAGCTTTAAACTTTGCCTCTTTAAGATTGATTCCTTCACTTTCTATGACATTCAGAAATAGCGCATAATCCTCAAAAATATCACATAAAAATTTTAAAATATATCAACTCACATTTTACAAACTTTATTTTATAATTCTTAGTAAATTTATACATGCAACATATATTGCTCAATCTAAAATGGTTGAAAATGGTTTGATACCCGCTTCACATCCATCGCGCTGCAAAAATATATTTCATCTGAAAATGAACCATTTTACAACTTTCTGGTACCCACGCCGTTCTGTTTATTCGAGTACTACAGCGTCATATAAAACAAAATTGAAAAGTTCTAAACGCCAAATACGTTAAGGTCGGTTATACGGAATACAGTTTACTAAAGCGATTTTATGTAGTCGCGAACCGCATATGTCAGGCGTCCCTAGGGCATGGGATTCACTAATCCATTTGCAAAGTAAGCAACGCATGTTTAATTTGTATGTACGAATTAGGTTTGCATTTTTAAATGGGTTATTCGGTGTTTGCGTTGTGACACAGTTAAAATAGGTACTCAAAACAAAACGTACAGAGAAAAAAACATTTAGGACATGCGAATTTGAATGACAAACGATATTCAACTCGTTTTGGCGACAAAGCTGTCAACTTTGTAATGTCAAAGCCTCTCCGATTCGGGAAACGCATTTTGTTTCTGTAGGTTTTTTTCTTGTCTGGTGCTTCCGATTCTCATCACATCTGTTTAAATCATTATGATAATCATCACCCCCTTTCGACCACAGTGACTAGAAAAAAGAAAAATATGCAACCACATTCCTCACTGGTCAGTACCCCTCCGATAAACATGTACAAACTTAGTGAATGCCCGCAGAACAGGTAATCGAACCTTTAACTCAATTTTCCTCAAATAGTCACCTGATAATAATGGTGATAAATAAGTTTGTCGTTCTTGACGTCCATGGAATACGCACATCCGAACCGCCCCATCCAAAACTTATGTTCTTGTGTCTGAATTTTTACTTATAGAAATGGAAGAAGAAAAATCGATTACCATGTATGTATATGTATAAAAACACCGACAAATGTATATTTATCTTTCCGATATGTGGGCAAACAAACCGCCAATCTCCCATTTACAATATCACAATGAAAAACCTTTTACCTTACACGGGAGGTATTTTACGGCATATTTATTTCGAAGGATGTTTTTCCTTATACATATGTTTTCAAGCATATTTACGGGAAACTCGCGCAGTGAGCCAATAAGTCCTTTACTTAATAGTGGTCGAGTATCGGAAACAACAAAGTTTATGTTGAAATGTTGCTAGCTGCTAAAGTCAAGGATTCAGTAGAAGACGAAAACTGGATAAGATTGGGGAATGGATGAAAACTTTAGAAATGCCTGATAGTTTTTTTGGTGATAGGAATAACCTCCCTTAGCACCAGAAAAAAGTTGCAAACTTTTCAGCTTCGTCAATTATTTTTGAAAAATATAATTAGTTTCCTCACTTACGTTTTGGGTTTAGGACGGCGAATACACTTTCTTTGATCCGTCTCATATTACAATTTTTTTTTTTACATTTGACCCTGGTAATGACAAATATAGCTGCTGCAGCTGTCAATATCCAGCCAGTTTCAGTTTGCCACGGATTTTTAAGATATTCATATATTATATTTATACTATTAAACGAGCAATATTTGTATATATAAGTATATATATTATATATATTTGCAACCACATTCTCGGAAACGGCTCTAACGATTTCGATGAAATTTGGAATATCGGTGGTTACGGGGGCGAAAAATCGTTCTAGATAGGTCTAATGTCCGAGAAAATTCGTTTTCTCCGTATTTTCTCCATTTTCATCCGAGCGGAGCTCGGTCGCCCAGGGACTTTTTTGTAATATGAGACGGATCAAGCGAGGTTTCTTATTTGCCGTCCTAAACCCAAAACGTAAGTGAGGGAAATTATTATATTTTTCAAAAATTATTGATGCAGCTTTTTTTTGGGGCTAAGGAAGGGTTTTCCTATCACCAAAAAAAAATCAGGCACTTCTAAAATTGTCATCCATTCCCCATTAGGTCTACGTGCCGCCTGTCGTAAAAGGCGACCAAAGGGGAATTTCCCCCTGGGCGATCCATCCAGGCACCTCCCTGGCATCCTCAGCCTCAGCCTCCCGCAGGAATTCTGTAACTGGTTTGGCCTGCAGTGGCAGGCCAAACAAGGAAACCAAAGAAAATGGTTTTTACCCTAGGACGAGCCAGATGTAACGAGGAGCGAGTAGGGCTCCAGTGTGTTCACAATGAGATCCTGGAGTCCTCCGCATGGGAGCGCAGATGGTAGAGGTTTTATTGGATAAAAGTATCACAGAATCACGTCTGTGATAGGATGGCCCACGAGCTGTGTCACGGCGAGTTAGAATATCCATTTCTGCTTTTTCAGCACCGGCTGGCATGAGATGAGAACAGCGTAATCGCGAAAGAGACAGCGATGATCAATCAGTTTCTTTTGATACTGAATGTATGGTTCAAACGTCTTGCAAGCCGACTGTCGTGCCTTTCAAAGGTTACGTTATAACTTATAACCCTTTATTAACCCCCGACGGAAAAAGAGGGGTGTTATAAGTTTGACGTGTCTGTTGTATGTCTGTATGTGTGTATGTCTGTCTGTGTGTCTGTCTGTCTGTGTGTCTGTGTGTATGCATCGTAGCTCCTAAACGAATGGACCGATTTGGATGTTGTTTTTTTATCCGAAAGCTGACGTGATCGAGATGGTTCTTAGCTACGTGTTAACAAAATAAGTTTAGCCGTTTTTGAGCTACTGAACTTTAAAATAAAATGTCGAGTGTTTTTCAACTTTTCTTAGTTGCAGTTATGAAGTTTTATCAAACCCACTTATATCTGCAAATATTAAGAGAAAGACCACAGTTATACTACTTACTTAAAGTCCGCTAATATTTCTGTAAAAAAATGCAAGTTATCTTTCTACACTTAAACACTCAACTCTGCAAGTTTTCAACATTATTGCTTTAGATACATATCTCAGGAAAATTGCAAAGAAATTTGAACCCGTAAATCTAAGTGGTAAATTCAATTACTTCCTATCTAGGTTCTTGCAAAATCGAGCACCTTTCAGCTCGCTTCGAAACCACTTAAACTAAAAGTGTAGGTAACATTTTCTAACAAATAACGCACTATTGTAAAAAGATCTTTGGCATAAAAAATTATGTCCATACACTCAGAAGTATGGATAAAATCATAGGTCATCTCATCTGTCTAGACAATAGTTTTTAGTAAAAGAGACTGTTAAATTGAATATTGTACGAGAAATATGATGCGTATTTTTGTAAATCAGTATCTTCTAATGAAAAAATAATATAAGTAAAAGGTTTTATTTCGAAATTAAAAGAAGCTTTATCGACAGCTCCTACATTATTATATATTAGATTTTGTTCGTTAAAAATCAAATATTATATAATATAATAGGTTGTATGGATTATTGTCTTTGACATTTATACTTCCTTAAATAAATAATAAATATAAAATAAAAAATACGTTCTTAAAACAAATAATAGTTATTTATGATACAAGTGCGGAAAATAGGTAATTCCCAACGAGTGGCGATGACCAAAAACACGACCGTCAGGGAGTGTTTTTGATCGACACGAGTTGGGACTTACCTATCCGCACGTGTACCAATACAACACTTTACAATGCTTCATGCGAGGAAATAAAAAAAATATTCATAAAAGGTGAAATTTTAATTGTCACGAACTCACGAAATCTCAGTCCCGCACACTATGCGGGACTGAGATTGTACTGTAATCCATTCCGCACGGGCACCGTCCACCAGACGGTACCAGTGCTGGCATCGACCACTTCCCGTGTTTATGTTCAACCATAAAAAGGAACACATTCAGAGCAAGTGCATTGTAAATTACTTTTTTTTCTTTCAGGTAATGATTTGTTGTTCATCCCTGTCACACGGTCTCCTTCAAGAGGTAAAATGCGACAAGCTCGACAAAAAATTATTGTCAAACACTCATCCTGAAGAATTACTCCCGAACAGTTCAAATCAGGTCGCCCGTAATGACATTTAATACGTGAGTTGAACCGTGCAATTATTAGCATTCATATTCATATATTTATTCAGCTTACTTAAACTAGGTATACAAACATCACACCAACACACACATACACATAACAACATAACATTACGGGTTCGTCACATTATTGACGAACCCGTATTTTATACACGACTGCCCAACGAAAAGGAGTGTAATGTTTTCAGGGTATATGTGTGTATGTGAGGTTTTTTAAACCACCAGAGCTACCTACTTAACGCCTTAACCGATTTAGATATGTGAGGTTTCGTTATTTAATTGTGCTGCTACCTTACACCAAACATCAATCGGTCACAGTCCCAAATTATTTACCCTATAACCTTGCTTAATTTAATACTAGTATGTCCTCAAGTCGACCAAACACAACTCAACATTCCAACCTCGTATCTACCTTACTATGTGCCAGCAATACCAACTATACATCTGTCACATCAAGGTTCAAATTTCCGTACAGCCAGAACTCGCCTGCTTACAGTGCTAATACACTTTTCAACCTCTTATCTGCTTAAATACGTGGCAGCAATATCAACTTTACACATGTAACATCAAGGTTCAATTTTCCATACAGCCAGTTTAGTGAAGCGAACGTTTGTAGTACATTTTAGTCGTGCGTACTCTTGGGGAACGTATTTTCACCGTCTTATAGCTTTTTACGACTACAAACAGTCACGCACCTGAATTCCCATTTAGAAGAATAAAGTATTAAGTATGTGTGAAATGCGGGTTTTTTAATGCCTTTTTAATAGTGTGTAATGTGTTGGTTCAAATGCGATTGTAAATTGCTTAGTAACAAGATTGATGACTTATTTTGATATGGGTTTATTTCGAAACATACGTTACTGATATTGTAAGTGCTCCGTAGACTTTTGGCTAAAAACAGAACCTTTATAGTTTCGTTATGTCCATATGTCCGTCTGTCCGTATTTCACAGGCATTTTACTCAAAAACTATAAGGTGTATTTGACTGAAATTTGTTTTCTTTTGTGAGGCGCTACATTTTTATAACTGCAAGTCAATTAAAACACTGTAGGTCAACAAGCGACACATCAATCGATAGGTCTTTAAAAGTAATTTTAAGGTCAGTCGGCATTTTTTTGATTCAGTGAATAGATTTCGAAATAATGATTCTTAATGATAGGTCACTCTGTGGGAGAGGCCTATGTCCAGCAGTGGACGTTTTTATTCTGATATGATGATGATGATGAATGATAGGTCTAAGTATAGAAGGTACGGAACCCTTCATTGTGCGTGCTTCAACACGCTCTTAGTTGGTATATTTTATATGTTGCATATTCATTAGTCCTGGGTTCAAAGTATGAACACGAATAATGTCTGTGTTTAAATAAGAAATATCACTGTGACATTGACAGTTACAATACGATTAAAATCAGTTAACGATTCTGATGTTAGCTACTAGTAGCGCCGCAAAGGTGTCAGAGGGGTTGGACGGGTATGCGGGAGGCGACTCGAGGCTAACTTCAGACACGCAAACTTTTGTGCCGCGTACTATATGTGTTTACATTTTTCATCTAGTTCTATTGCTGAGTTGAGGCTTATTTTGGTACGCATTATATTTATTGCCTTATAATTTATAGAATGTCTTAATCCGGAAAGCACCTTTGTTGGATCAACCTAATAGTAATGTATGATTCGTCAACGGCGGTCAACATAATGCTGGATTTGTTATAAATAAAAAGTAATAGAGACCATGATTCATTTCCTCAATAAATCATCGCGACAGGCCTCGGCATAACAGCACAGAAAATATATGGTGCAGTAAGAAGACTATTACCTATATAAAAACAGCTGACCAGTGACTGAAAATGACGAGAAACGTTAGATTTAGCTCAGGCCCTGACTTGAAGAGACCAAGACTATATTCAAAAATAAAATTTAAAAAAATAATACCCGACTCCGGACATGCGATCTGAAAAGTATTAAATAAGAAAACAATTTACTTCTGAAATCAAAACCTGACATTCAACTCTCTCATATTTGGATGAAGCCGTGTTTTGATTTCAGAAGTAAATTGTTTTCTTATTTAATACTTTTCAGATCGCATGTCCGGAGTCGGGTATTATTTTTTTAAATTTTATTTTATTTTATACTTTTTAGATGTGTTCTGTAGTCGGGTATTATTAGAAATCCTATTTTATTTAAAAAATATTGGTGATATGACTGATATGTGAGGGTAACAATGGGGTAATTTAAATAAATATTTAACTTAATTGACAATTTAATTCATATTTTTCCTTTTTTTAATCATGTTACAATCTTGATATGTATATATTATAAAACTGTTTACATACAATCTTGATATTTATATTACAAAATTACCAACAAATGTATAGAGGACAATTAGGTATCTACTTATCACTGTTCCTTCTGAACCTCGCAGCGCACACAAGAACTCTATCAGCGACATCGATACGAATACAATATATGTTCCAGTGTGTAACCGTCATACGATAAATAAATAACCTCGTTCGCTAATTCTCGTCAATGCTTCAGTCACTTTCAAAATCTTCCACCGTTTCTTGCAGCCTGGTGTTCGTCGAGGATTTTAGTAGCATTAGACACGGGTCTCGCAAATCCAAATCTGCACGTATTGGTGTCGTTTTGCTTGTATAGCAGGGTAGCAGTGTGATGATGGGTTTGCAATCGGAAGACTAGATCGTGCATTTCACCCTCTGCTGGGATCTCACACGTGACTACGCTTTCTATAAACTTTATTTCAGCACGTGAATTTAAATCTCTCTTTGCACCAGATCATCGTATGGACATGCGGACTCCCACGGAGTTGGAACTCAATTCGCCACCAAAAGTCTTCTATATCACACCCTAAGATGGGATCGGCTGATGGGGTTTTCAGCATTGAACCGGAACATGAATTGCCGCGATTAAGTAACACGATACGACTCCACTAACTGTACTTTTTCATCAAAACTGAGATCTTCCACACGAACATAAGGTCTTCCATCCGCCACTTATAGCGCGTGTAGCATATCTGGCCAATTCAGGTCATTGCATGACAGAGTAACGTACCAGTGTGCTGGTCCAAGGTTACGCACCATGGCCATTAGCATATGCCCTGTGCCACTATGAGGAAGTGCCTCGAATATTTCTCATGCATAGGTGTATGTTTTGGAATAAATCACTAAGATGGACGGCATCTTGCCGCAATCTTCCGCAAACGGAAACATTTTGTCTCGCTTTCAGAAGCTCTACCACTGAGAGAGCGTAAAATATATATTATGTGCTCTGAAATCGTTTGTTACTTCCCATCACACGTGATTGAAAATAGTCTAATGGACAGGTCTAATTTCATTTAGCCCATTTTTCCCATCCGGAAATAGTTGAACCCAGGCTAGCTCTCCAGCCCTCCGCTCTATGAGAACACTGACTGGTGGTGCGGTTTTGAGCTGTATTTCACGGATCGGTCAGACGGTGTCATTATCATAAATGTTTTGACATATTACCTCCGCGATGTTCGGTACTGGAATCTCATTTGGCATTAACAGAGTAAGTAGTGCTTATTATTCCGTCATGAAGTTCGTTCGAACTGGCTTCATTTAATTGGTTCCCTTCAATAAATGCTGCGCTGTCTTCTTCTGTTAAATGTGACTTCACTATTGTGAGAGAAAATTGAATATCTCTACTCGACCCCACTGCCAGAACGAAATGTAGGTGTTTTGATAAGGTATGTAGTATTGGAAAAATCATAACCATTGCACGACCAGCACTAGGTGCGACGCGGCCTTTTGGACCCCGAGAGTGAGAGTCAAATAAAGTAAAACTTTTGATTTTGTGGAATTACTGCCACGGAAATATCATTGCAAGTAACAATGCAAGATGTGACATCGTGACAGCTCTTCCAGTCCTGCTTTAATACTAGTGTAATAGCCACCAAATACAGTCGCTGTAGGATGCACTAAGCCTACTGCGGCGTCGCTTCCAATATCCAGTGTATAACTTTTGGATTTTGGTAGCAATGGTAATATAATACAAGGCAACAACTCATCGATAACGAGATGGACAGGCTGTATATCTAGATTTTCGAGGCAAACCTTATGATATTTGTCACCAAACATCAATACACGGTCAATATCTGAAGGTTTCCAGCCCTGTAGGGGATTTGAGGATGAATGTGCGATTTCGGATGTTGCTTTGGCTGTGTATTGCTTGCCTCTGGTAGTCGAATTGAAAATATCACTGCCTTGATAGAAATAACCTTTTAAGAATGAAGAGAATTGGAGATGAGTTCGATATTTCATGGTAATGAGTCTCAGTGTTTACTTCTTCCTCAGCGATTTCGATGATATTCAAACAAAATGCCTGTCAAACAAAATGATTTGCAGAATTGCCGATAGATAGCGCTAGTAGTATTCTTACAGGCTGATATAAACTTTAATCGTCTTCCTATCGCTTGTTATACTTTAGTTTTATAATGTTTTTATATATTTGAACTCGAAATTTTCTCCTCTTTCATCTGATCCCCCACACGCTATGATAGCAAAATATTTTTTTCAAAGTCAGTCACTTATTTGTATGTGACAGCCATCATATTTCTCTTTTTCATACAAAAGGTAGCCTTTGTTACCCGGAGCATAATTTCAAATCGATTGACACCCCATTTATCAAAATCGGTTCAGTATTTAAAACGCTACAGTGGAACATACAAACATACAAACATAGACTGCTAAAAACATATCCCTTCCGTTCGACTCTGCCGTCGTCGGGCAAAAAAGGAGTACAGACTAAATACGTAAAACAACACAAAGAATTAGGTGTTATATAATTAATATAAATAAATAATATAAATATCTGCGGACAATCTTACACAAATCAACCTAGTCCCAAACTAAGCAAAGCTTGTACTATGGGTACTAGACGACGATATAGATACTTATATAGCGAAATAAATACTTAAATACATAGAAAACATCCATGACTCAGGAACAAATATTCGTACTCATCACTCATCACACAAATAAATGCCCTTACCGCGATTCGAACCCAGCACCTCTTGCTTCGTAGGCAGGGTCACTACCAACTAGGCTAAAGTGGTCGTCTAATATCTCACGCAATCGATCATAGTTTTGTAAGTCTGCTCAAACATATTGTGTAAAACTAACTATGTACCTACATACTATCAAAAAATAATTATCTAATAGGGAACATTACTGCAATGTTCTGCCGCCAGAGGCAGCACTACCACTAATAGTAAAACAGTATAGGAATATAGGGCCTCACACACACATGCACAATTGATTGTCAAATGAGTGACAAGGATGCTTGCATAGACAATACCGCAAGTGGGAACGAGATACAATGTCAACGCTGCTAGTGTCGCCACCTACGAAGAGTTTTGCGTAATGTTCCCTATTGGCAATGCATTTTATAAGATACGATATACATTTTATAATTTGACTTAGGTATTAGTGAAGCCACATGCATATTTCTACGCACTTTGAAAACGACAATATTGATTTAAGTATAGTTTTCGTACGGAGATAGACCTCTGCAAAAATAAATATCATTATATTTAAAAAAATATGGCACCATTAGGCTGCTAACGTATTTTTCATTTCCACAAAAATATTAACTATTACTTTTCCTCAAACTAAATAGCCCTCAACCAAAAGGACGAACCTTTGATTAAGAGTGTTGTCGCTTAAGCCGTTGGATACGAAGCAATGGTCATGTAAGATATAAATGAAACCACTCATGTATTATTTATCCCCTGGTTATTTTTCTTATTCAACTCGAGAACGTCAGAACACACTCAAGTTGACATTTTATTGTGCTGGGAACGGAGCTGATTTTCTTAGAAAATGTTATTCTTTGCTTTCGTGATGGTACCGATGTGTTTATATTTAGCATCCAAGCGAAAATATTGGGGGAAACTATTATTATGTGTGTGGTTTTGATACGGTGTAGACAGGAAGAGACCGGAGTACCTAATAGTTCGGAATACCTAATAATATAGACACACGGCATTGACAGTCAAGGCAAGGTTCTGTAATGTTGTATTTTTATGTGTAACACAATGCAATATATCTATCTGTCTGGCATTACTATTATAGCTTGGTGACCTGCGAGGTGGTTGCGTAATTTTTGTGAACATGCGTTAGGACATAAATATAAACAGTAATTTTCGCCTCCGAAAAACTACATTTGATATAGGTATTTCTCGTTCGGTGAGAATCGTACATTATCCTGTACGATTATCACTGAACGGGCCGGGTCGCGTGGCGCCGCATTGCAGCGGATGCGAGAGCATGCGGTGGTAGCCGACAGAAATTTAATGGAGTGCAGTAAGTAGGAAAAAGCCGGACAGAGCCGGTCAGATGCGACGACAGCCGAACATAGCTGTCCACGTCCGCGAGGAGCCGACCAGCCGCAAGCCTATTCATATATGAAATGTATCATCTACAAAAGCTTCAAATTTATCTGGCAACTTGTAAATTGCGCTCAGGCGCGTTCCATGTCTGATGTTCGACGTCTGATGACGATGATGACCCGACATATGCCCTTGCCAGACAAATAATGAACTACTTTGGTAACCGTTACCCGCAACCAAGAAATTAAAGGTACTCCCGGTGAACTGCATCATCCGTTTTGTGGAAATGATGGAGCAAGCCTGGGAGCAGGTATAAAGGAGAGGGCAAATGCACAAAAGATCCCACTGGGTCGAAGTGCATCCGAAAGGGCCCTCACCTAGATAAGATAAGATAAGATGATCCGACATATTAGCTAGCGCACGTGAAAGCGAGTGACCATATTGAAATGCAAATACATTAGGAGAAATAGTGCATTTATATTTAGAGGTGTTGAGTTTTAAAAATCCTGCAACAACTTACATCTTGTATCTCGTTTTACTGTATCACGTAGGAGGGCACGCAACTCCCGCTATTGCTCGAGTCTGTAACTGAAATGCTCGATTTTCCAAAATGTCAGATAAAGTTTTATTAACTTGGTAAGCTTCCAACGTAACGTAAGTTTAACATCTTTATAAGATGATTTAAGCAGCATTAATAAAAGTGCGGCAATTGCGTACTGGCCCCGTAGCATGGATGGCGTTATCACGCGATAAGTGACAGGATAGAGCTGCCGTCCCTGGCTGACACCGTTCGATAGAACGAGACGACGCGCTTATCCTGTCACTTATCGCGTGATAACGCCATCCATGCTACGGGGCCTGATGTAGTGAATAATCATTACCCAACGTATTTTCTCGGAAATGTTGGTATTTGTCATGCTACATCAGTTAACC
Source organism: Epinotia brunnichana (assembly GCA_963854355.1). Lineage (NCBI taxonomy): Eukaryota > Metazoa > Arthropoda > Insecta > Lepidoptera > Tortricidae > Epinotia > Epinotia brunnichana. The sequence continues at coordinate 23,526,482 of OY977950.1, read as the reverse complement.
TCAGTACTTTTTGTACCGTGACCGACTGAAAAAGCAAGACACGTTCGTACGTTTCCGTGAAAAAACGATGGGAAACCATTATGCACTACATCTGTACTTGGCTTGTCAGGCCAATACGAGAGCGCAGTGACGCCCGCATATATGACATGTCAAATGTCATACACGGCGTTGTAGGAGGCGCAGCAGCGCGCTGGTGTCTCAATTCTCGTTTGTGGGACAAGAGTTCAAACCAAGCGTTATCCTGTTGTGTCATGCCTTAACAAACTGTCTTTCTCCAGAGGTCTGTCATCACGGATCTAAAACCGGGCTTAAGGCACGTTTCAAACCCATTCCTATTTCACCCCAATACCTTCAAGGTCCAGAGGGCAACAATTTCAACTTTCTTTCCAATAAATAATTTTCAACTTTCACCTTTCTAATAACCATGTCAGGTGCAAGCCGGTGGCTCGTAAATTAAATAATTCTACTTATTAATTAAGCGGCGTTCTTTTGTTCAGTCGGCCATTGTTTAAATTTAAAACCGTGGCCAGAACTTTTCGAGATTTTGGCAAATTTTCCATTGTTGCGAAAGTACAGAATGGTTTGTAACAAAAGGTGAAAATGGATTGTTATTGTAAAGAATTTGAGCTTTGAGCGTAGCTAATAATAATTTTGCAACAAGTTCGACGGTGAAATGTATTTTTCTGTTATTGTAAATACGAGATATTTTACCAATGTTCCAAGGTCACTGAGTAATTTAATGTGTTGTGTTTAGCGCTCAATGTTTCCATTGGTTTAGAGGTATATTGGTCACAGGTGCCAGCGTAACTGAAACCGCGTTACCTACCTAGTATAGACAAAAAATTATAATGAAACCTACATTGTGTCCAATACCTATCATGATTTATTTATTTATTTATCAATCACAATGGCACAATCACCTGGGCCATCTTACTGGATAAGTTGGTCCACTAGAATCACTTGCAAAGTAATATTACCTTCTGGGGTATCCTACTGGATATAATTATGTCCACTAAAATCACCCAGGTGATCGTGCTGGATATGGCGTACAATAGGATCACCTGGGTGATCTCATAGGACATATTCGTCCAAAACGATCACCTGGGTGATCGGGTCAGGTGATCTAAAAGGATACTGCGAAAACCTTGTGTGTTATTTGACCCGCCCGCAGCTTAATACAGATCAAATATTAAGTTATTTAGCAGCCAATTACTTACAAAAAGAGGGTGAATGTCCAAAACTGATGAACTGACGGCTGAACGGGCAATGAACGGAAAAGGGTCCAATACTATTAATAAGATAATGAAAGAATGACAAGATTAATTGATATCTGCTTTCAGTTCGTTCCAATTCAATTAAGTTCCATTCCGAAGTCAGTCGTACTTTGATGTATATTTTGCGAAATGGCCCTGGAGTTATTGTATCAGTTAAGGTAAAAATTAAGTCACGGTAACTTTTACAGGTCAGTCACGAAAGTTAGCCGTATAAATGTATGGCTAATTTTCGTGACTCACCTGTACGTAAATGTTAACGTTTCTTAATTTTTACCTGAACTAGGGTATGTACACTTTATTTGAAAATAGCATATTTAAATATTTGGTACCTAGTTTTCGTAAATAATTTGTTAACATTCGAATTAGTAAAGAAAACAGCTCAAGTGGCATGAATGAGACCCTTAGTTTGTAATTAGGAATTTGTATAGTTATCACCACTTGCCTAACGAGCACGAGATGTCTTGAAACGTCGAGATGTATTTAATCCATAATATACTAGGGCTCTTTGGTTTTTGAGACTGTTCGCAAGCCTGTCTTTTGCATTTTTTTTAATTCTTTAAAAACAGTCTACATAAGTTTTTTTGTACACGCTGACTGTACTTTTAACCGTTATCAACTACTCATTGAGACGATTCTAATGAGCCCAAACTCAACGGGGTTAGGTACCTCGGTGCCGTACTGAATTCCTATGACCACCTCCTGTCTCCATCATCAGACCAGCTTGATGGTACCATAATATTGAATTGTCATCAGAATTATACTTTTACCCAAACTTTTACTTAACTCAATCGCTTAAAAATATCAGCTTCAAAATTGAGTTGCAAGATTCCACCCGAACAAACATATGTAGTTACATGGTTAAGGTACAGTCCGCAGCAGAAGTACCTAAGCGGGCCGGGTGTTTAAAATGACCTGCACACGACTTTATTCTTAAGAAATTAAGAGCGTGTGTAGGTTATTTTGAACACCCAGCCCGCTTAGCTGCTTCTGCTGCTGACTGTACATACATTGCAAGTTAATAGAATGCTTGAATATAGAAAACTTTATAATCATTGAACCTGCTCACAAGAAAATCGGTTGAGAAATGCGACCTGTAGAGGAGAACAGCCGGACAGACACCGGACATACGAAAGATTTATTGCCCAAAATGAAACGGAGAACTTCATTTGCTTCGCCCGCTCGTTCAACAAGAAAGTTAACCCATTAATGTGTTTAACCGATGTGGTAACATCGTGCATGACTATACTCACTTTAAACTGAGCAACTACCTTTTTGGTATTGTTGCAACGCACAGTATTATTATTTTTACTTACTTGTTCATTTATTTTCATCTTCTCTCTTTCCTTGTTGTTGTAACAATTTTTTATGCCTTTAATTGTGAAGGAACTGGCTCTTGAGACACAGGGAAACCTAGTTTGAGAGCCAGGGTTTTAACTTATCATGTACACTGTAGTTACAATAAAGAGTTTTGTTATTATTTATTATTATTATTATAAAATGCTTGTCAGTATCAACTTTTCCTGTTCGACATCCCCTGGGTAATGTTTTAAACCTTCGATTATTTTGATTAGATTAAAAAACAAGAAATAGTTGATTAGAGAACTTATGTTCCTGTTCTCCAATCCCGTTAGTCAAGTGACAATGTGACAGGTTGGTTCCTTAGAAAAAATCTGACAACATGGATACACACACTTTGAAGATGTTCCAAAGGGGTCCAAAGTGGTTCAACATGACCAGAAAACCCCATGTTTGGGGCCTTAACTGTCCGCAAAACGATAAAAAAGAGGTAAACAAATTAGTAAAAACAAATCGCCAAAAACGGTAAAAAAAATAGCAATCCACCAAAACTTTTCGGCAGCCTCGCGTAAATAACCGCACTAGGCAGTGTTGCCATTCAAAAACAAAACGCTCTAACTAACCACGAAATCCATATGGAAATACAGCTTTTTAGCTGTGATAGCTCTAAACGGATTCCAGTTCGACGATGCCATGAAATAGATTCCATAAATGTTTCCACTGCGTCCTCTCAGTAATAGATGGCCCTCCATTCGTGAGCTACGCGAAATAAAGCACAGAAAGAATCAATAGTTCAAAGCGATCATGTCAACGTCTGCATGTCATGCCTTCTCATCGCGTGGCCTCGGATACAAATCTGTCAATTTACATAACAAACCTATGCAAAAAAAATAAACTCGCTAGCGAAAATTCAAGAATTCACCAAGCCATACGGACCGAAAAATACAGAAGACTTCCTATTTACCAGGGCTCTTGTGCTTTGGTCGGTATATAACATGGGTTTATACAACACAATATGACAGGGTAAGTAGGAAATATGTAGGGATGGATGGGAAAGGGTCCTTATTAAGGGTGTCGGCTGAATCTAGGATGATATTCGGACTACGAGGTAAACTGTCCGTGAATTTTCACCTTCCGCTTAGGAAATTTATGGGGCTACGGAAATGAGTTATTTATTTAGGGGTATCATTATCTTGCCTGTCTCTGGAAAAGAGATTGGGATGACATTGTTTTGATGTTGACAGCGGACCCCGGGCTCCTTTAGGGGCACAACCGGGAATAACGCTAGGAGGATGAGATGTATTAATTGTAGGCTGTATCCGTAAAAGTAAAGTAAAAATGTTACTCGAGATTCTCCGTAGTTTATTAGAAGAATAATTAATTGAAAGTATTATGTTTTACACTTATTTTTATACTTGATGACGATATTACTTTATTAAAATTGTTAGTGGTTAGTGATCCTTTAGTTTTTTTTTGTAATGTCTCATCGGCCTCGCGTTTGACCAGTAATTGCACAAAAAGTAACAGATTCGTTTATCCACATCAATCATCTAGGTACACGGAGTCCGATGGAGCCAGCAAAAGTTACAAAAATAAATTTGTATCCAAACGTCAGCGTTTCAAAATAAACTTTGAAAAGTTAACAAACAGGAACATAACAGGCGGATAAACTCAATTAACTTTCCATATCGCCAACTTTTCACACGCGGCATTTCCCCGCGATACATTACGTAACTAACAAGTAACAAACTTCTGACGTAGCGTAACTATTTAGTTTCGACCCTCGATAATGTTGATTCGCGATTCAGCTGTGGAAGTGTTTTCTCAAAGGCCGCCAAGGGGATTGCCACTCGCAATCACTATACCCTTGTGCCTTTTTAGTAAAGAAGGTCTTAAGTCAAAGGTCCTCTACTGTACACACGCTTTTCTTGGTTAGCGATGTGGTCTTGTGGCCAGAGAAGTGATATTTAACATTAGAAAAGATATATCAGCATCTCTATTGAGCAGGATCTAAGTGAATTTCGTGAGTGCGCACTTTTCTTAACCTTTTTTGACGTGGGTTTCAAAGGTTATGGAGCTATTGTGTTCCAAACGGAAAAAAGCGATGCAGTTTTATAAAACTGACACTTACTTTTTGTCTAATTATTCGTATGGCGGCTAATCTTGATCCTTATGATAGCTGTCATCTGCGTAAAATTTATAATTAACAACATTTCATTTTTTCATAGCGGCTCAAACTAAAAACCATTTATAGATTTGGGATAGCTTGGTAATTAAAAAAATTTACAGATTTTTATCTTCGCTAGTTCTTGAGAAAAGTGGAAATTACTTTGAAAAGGCCATTTAAAGGCTGAATGCGGACATTCCATGGCTTTGTTTAATGTGCCCTGTAATAAACAACTATTGGTGTAGTGGTTATATTCTCTTTGGGTGTGACATTGACAGTGTGACAGTTATTTGACTAATTCTTGTCAAGTCAGTGACGGTAATATTAAGCATTTTGATAAAACTTTGAAAATAATGAATAATGTAAGTCACCGATGGCTACGTTATAGCTAATTCTTGCAATCTGCCAACGGTGGATAGAATAATGTTAATGCAGTTTATGTGTGGAATCTAACTCACCAGTCACATCAATACGGTGTTATTGGACTCGGCTTAAGTGTTCTGAGGCTGTTTTAAAAGATAAATTTGTCTTAGCTCAAGATATATTAACTCACTGAAGCACTTCAAAGGGTATGCAGTTCAGAAATTATCACTGGAAGTCAGAGATGTGTTGGAAGACATATACCTGCTTATTTTTGACAAAATATCTAGTAGTGCAACAATACTGTAGGTGATATTGTAATACAATTAAATACTGTAAAATAAAACGCTGTCCAGCATCAGGTGTAATACATGCATTATTATTTTACGCTATTAACCTTTTTAACGGCAAGAACGCCTAAAGGTGTTGCGGGTTATCGTGCCCACGGCGCCGTTTTTGTCATCTTTGCTTGTTGTGAAATGCGTCGAAAGGATTAACTTTTACTGTTTATACCTTGATCTAAGGCCCTAGCACACTAGGTTTTATGTCACGTTTTACGTGACGTTTCAGTACATTTTCGCCGTAAAACGTGATGATAAAACCAAGTGTGCTAGGGCCTCTAGTACTTGCTAGTTACATATATTATGATTAAAATAAAGGCTGGTCCAGAGCAAGCAGGAGGCAAAAGTCGGAACAAAGTGGACTTGACGTGACTAGGTAGATATAAATACTTATAAAATAAAACACATTTATTGTCATGTAGGGCCTGGAAAAAATTAAACAACGCTTAAAAGAATATTTACAATTTAATTGTATTAAACAGTTCAATATGTCCAGCAGTGGACGTCTTTCGGCTGATATGATGATGATTAAACAGTTCAATGTTTTTCAGCCAACGAGTTTGAAGATTAATGATCTAAAATGCTATTATCAGTTTGGGTTATCTTCACATATGTATAGTAAACCTTTTGGAACATTGGATTTCAAGCGACATCAGTGCCGTGTGCCTGCAACTTAGCACAAAACACGAAATCAATGGATTTTGACGATACATTTTCGTTTTCTCGTTACTCTCCAAAACACGTTTATTTGCGATTAATGATTTGCAAGATTCTATTTTAAACGAAAACCGTCAGCAAGGAACCGTCAAAACTCAAAATGTTCCTGTCACAGATACAGCAGCATACTTTTTACTTTTTAATTCAATAAATAGACCACAGTGCTAATTTTATTCATCCTATAAACGTACTTAGGCCCTTTCCGAACGTGGTAGTTTAAAACTACCAAATTTAGGGGGTTTAACTTAAAATTAAATGAAAATAAAAAATACGTGTCTACTAACTTTTCAAATACTATTAAATGCCTAAACAAAATTAAGGAGTCAGAAAAATGAAATGTTGTCAATTATAACTTTCAAAAGTTGCTCTGATATGACAGCTGTCTTATGAATCAAGATTCGCCGCGATACGTATAATATTTTTATATCTATTATGGGAGAAATGAGGACTTATCTAAATAATTATTTTATATTAATTAGTTGTTAGTGGTTATTTTGTTATATTAAAGATATACAGTCAAATAACAGATAGATAGATAGTTTTTCACAGTGGATTGCTAACAATGACAATGTTGTGTAAATCAATAATTCGTAACGTATTAACACGTTCAATTAATGTTTGGTACTTAATTTGTTTTTAATTGATCTTTGTTTTAATACTCTTAAATACAAAGGTTAAACAATATACATAGACGTAACTGTGTTCACAATCAGTCCAAATATAGCTACAGTACAGTCTATCCGTGAAAATGTTGAGTATACTTAAAATAACAAATTGGCTTCGGAATATGCCATTGAGTGTCAAATTTAAATAACATTCGAATCGTCTTGAAGTATATAAATTAAATCTTATTGTACGTATTTAAACAAGAACTTGCTATTAGTTAGTTTGCGGCCGGTACAGCGACATCTAGTTCCAGTCTCCAGCCTCCGCTAAGCGCTTCGCATTCAGAAAATTAAAAACTGCCTTCCTAATCATAAAAGAGCCCCGCCAGCCATAACAGTGACTATGTGAGCGGGTCGGTTCTGCGTCCTAATTGGGAATGGATGAAAATTTTAGAAGTGCCTGATTTTTTTCTGGTGATTGGAATAACCTTTTTTAGCACCAGAAAAAAGTTGCAGACATTTCAGCTGCGTCAATAATTTTTGAAAAATATGAACAGTTTCCTCACTTACGTTTTAGGTTTAGACACGGCAAATAAGACACTTTGCTTGATCCGTCTCATATTACAAAAAAATATTTATTAGCCAGGGACGGATGATCTATCTTGTCACTTATCGCGTGATAATGCCCATCCATGCTACGGGGCTAGGAGTAGGTATTAAATTAAAGTGCTCGGCATATATATTTGCTTGTCGAAAAATGTACCTACGCAAAAGTACTTATTCGAATAGAGAAGTCTTCTTGAATGAAAAGAAAACTCTGTCTTACTTACCTTTCATATGCTAACACTAGATGCCTTCATCCGTAACAAAACACGACAACTCCTGTAATACACTTGGACTTCTATAGAGTTAGACAGACTCCGTAAAACTTTCAACACTGAATAGAACCATGTCTTTGTTAGACTTTAATGTAGCAAGCGCATTTTGTAAAATGTATCAGCGGAGTTTGAACCGAGCTGTAGTGCGGCAAAGTTCTAACACAGTTTCAGGCAGATGATTCATTATATAACTACCGGAATGCCTTGTAGTTACCACATAATATAGAGACCTTTGTCCTAACTTATATCCTTCGAAGTTTACGAGATTGTTTGAATATTTAGTGTTTTAATGAAAACACAACTTGTCACAACTGGCCAAACTCGAATACCATAATAATAAATATATACGAAAATTTAAAAATACGCAGCATCCTATGCTAAAGTATCAATTTAAAAATTCATACGAATATAACACAGGATTCTGCGTCTTTTTTTATGACACTTTATTCCGTTCACATTTGATACATTCATCATCATATCAGCCGGAAGACGTTCACTGCTGGACATAGGCCTCCCCCAAAGAGTGCCACAATGACCGGTCCTACGCTAGCCGCATCCAGCGGACTCCCGCGAACTTTATTAGGTGCCACCGTGGGTAGACTGATCGACTGATGACCTGGTTGATTAGATTATCGTATTCGTATTGTTGTCACGAACTCAAGATTGAGGGGCGCTGCGACTATCTCAAGTTTGCCAGCACAAGATTTTGAAATACTTCAGCCATATTGCTCGCAGAATCAATGAAAGTCTTGAACGAACGATATGGTGACGGAAAAAATGTAAGGTAAAAGACCGAGAGGCCGTAGTCCCAAGAGACGGTCTGACCAGATATCAAAAAAACTGTCAACGTTGCATTGCGACTGATGACATGGTGGAGTATATTCAACAGAAGACTGGCTACGCCCTGAGGGTTTTCCAGCTGCGTTCGCGCCACTACGTGCACTTCAGCTCGTTTGTGGTGCGCGTGCCGCGGCCGCTGCAGGAGACCGCGTGTGTTGATTTCTGGCCGAATGGTGCTGTTTTTCGGTGGTTCCAGGGCAACCTACCGAACTCTACACTGGACTTGACGACGCAACGGCGCCATGCTGTTTGGTCACCGTAATAATAATTTGTTTTTAATTTTATAATTGCATGTATGTGAGTCTTTTAGGTATTTGTAAATATGAGCCTTAGATGGCTGCAATAAATGTTTTATTATTATTATTTTTGCGCCGGGGCACTGATCGAAACCGATGGAGGCGTGCTGTTGACAGTAGCTGAGGCAGTGAGGGAACGACGACGAAGAGAGAAAGATTGTTGTTATAAATAATTTCCTCTTTCCTTCTGCATATATTTACAGATAACGAGATGTCAACATCTTATGTTTTGATACCGGAAACTCCTAGTTTTGCTGCAGTGATATAGTTGTTACTTTATATCTGCGTTCTGAACTTCAGACCTTAATCTAACTTTAAACACGGCGAAGGACTAAGTGTGATGACATTTCTGAAACTTGCTCACTACGAATCAAACTCAACTGCGCTTACTTTATCTTGTGGTTAGTGTTTAGCAGTTTCCGGTTCCTGATTGCATTTCCATATTGCAATTAATATTTTACTTTTAGTTAATCCTGTCTATTTCATATTCCCGGATCAAAAGCGATTCGTTTAGAAATACTTGCTTATGCGTTTATATTAATAGTTTCTTTTTTCTTTTATATAGGTATTTTATATTCTCTCAAATGCCGTCTAGTTCAAATAATGGCTTCAATGAAAATAAGTATCACGTAATGTGTCCTCTGGCTCGCTTTATGACATCAAGCTGGGTGCAAGCCCCTTAGATTACTTATTCTGTGCCCTTAGTGCATATTCCTAAATAATAATATATATTACGTTTAGTTTTGTTACAACTTTACGAGTATGTAAGTATTCGCACTAATCAGTTATTTTCTGTTTTTCTTTTTTTATATGTACTAACACAAAAAGGGCGTATGAACCAAGGTTATGACATTTGATTTACATTACGTATGCTTTATAACAACGCCGGTAAACAAAGTTGTTGAGAACAAAATTGACTTCACCTATTCCTATAATGTTACTAACTTTTTTACTATTTTTGATAATTAAGGTTTTTTAACATAAATGCTTTCTTAATTATAATGAATCTCAAAACATTGTATTAGAAACAATGGTATAAAACAAATAGATTAATAAGGAGTATTTAATAGGTACAAACGTTTTTTTCTCAAAACAGGATCAACCCTGCACTGAAATCCATACCTGCATTCAAATATTTATGTTTTAATAAGTCACGAAATTAAAACGAACTACAACGCTACCTGGTTTTTAGGCCAAAATCATAACTACAAATTCCTTTAAGCCTGTTTTAATGACCTGTTATTTACAAGCAATTTAGAGCCGTACGGCATCTAACTAAAGTTAAATTCTGTTCATTGCCTCCAGCCTTGGAACGTCGTGTGCATTTTTTTATATACGTTTTATTATAAAGTCTTCCATAAATAACGGTTAAGCTATGTTGTATGCAACTACGTTAGTTAAACACAGGATTAAAACTTGGTTTAAAAGATCAAAATCGAGGTCAACGGTTACTATTTTCTTGGATGTACTCATACAATTATTGCATAATGCGGAACAGAATAATTTGGAGATATTTTGATAAGAGTATCAAAATAATAGTTTTATAATGTATTAAACAGAAGCTAACGTACTAGTAAGACGTTGCACTAATATTTGCCATGTGCACTTTATGTCAAAGCAATATGACCGTTGGGGCGGAAAAGTTTTCGAGTGGCGACCACGTACCGGAAGGCGCGGCGTTGGTAACCCCCCACAAAGTGGACTAATGACCGGTCCTGCGCCACCCGCATCCAGTTCACTCCCAAAACCATTACCAGGTCTTCAGTCCACCTTGTGGGGGGGCTACCCACGCCGCGCCTTCCGGCACGTGGTCGCCACTCGAGAACCTTTCCGCCCAACGGCCATCGGTTCTACGTGCAATGTGCCCCACCCACTGCTATTTAAGTTTAGCGATTCGGAGGGCTATATCGGTACCACGTTTACCTTACATAAAATATTTATATTTAAACTCATAAGGCGCTCTTACTAAACTAAAGGCCACTAGGCTAAACCGTCCATCAAAAACGTCACCGACAAAATGTTGAAGAACGCAGCTTCAAAAGTAGGCTGCTAAAACATGGTACAGTAAGCCAAGAAATTGTACTACTTTTGCACTTTTGAACCTTAACCCATTAATGCCCAGATTAAGCAAATTGTATGGTTATCTGTCCCCAAACGAGTACACCGGGCGTAAATGAATTAATGTACAGTCAAGGTCACCAATATGTATACACCACAAAGTTACACTGGCTAACTAAACTGGTCCAATTTCTTGGCTTACTGTACCAAGTTTCAACACCGCACTCGGACTGATTATCCGTCCGACCTTGATCCAAATGAAGTTAGGGGAGATGACACCACAAAGCGGCCTGATAAGTCGACATTGTATTTAGGTAACGTAGGGGCTGAAAATAATGACCTAGATATTGTGCGCTGATATTACACCCGCAGACTCATATCATACGAGAGCTTGCACCGCTTGCGGAAACAAAATTTCTCCACATATATTAGTTACATACACTTCACATACTTTCCATCACATATATTAGTTGATTCTGATTATGATGAAAAAGATTATGTAAAACATTCTGTGTTGTAGATACAAAGATCAAAGCACAAAGAAAAAAAAACGCGTCTCTAGATTCAGGGTCCATGAGTCACTGGAGATTGCAATGAATAGGTACTTAAGATTATTTGAGTTGGCTGAATTGCATCAAAGTAGTCCATTCAAAAAGCAACTATACCGTCCAATGTAGAAGATCACAATTCCAACGACAGTTTTAAGAAAAATCTGCCACATTAAACAATCTCAACCATATATACACAAGAGTGACCAGAAAAAATCGTGCAGTGGATTATTATGTATATGTCACCGTTAGATTGTGAACACCGTCAGTTTATAAACTTATATACTCGCGATATTATAAACTGTCGAAAAATTGTGAACTGTGAAAACCGTTCACAATTTAACGCATAATTTTTCGTTAAATTATAATCTATCAATATGAAATCGTCAAATTGTGAACTTAGATCAAATCGGCTTGCTACGGAACGTACACAAAGACTGGGTAGGTTAGGTAAGTTAGGTATCTTCAGTTGCCCCAAGGGCAAGGCGCCCAGAAATAGGAGCCGTCGACACTGCTGGATGCCGAAATAAATGGAATAAAATGTCTGAATGACAAAAAAAACAATCATGTTCTGACGTAAGTGGAAACTGATGCAAGTGGAATAATTCGCTCAACCACACAGCGCACAGGTTGCGTTCCAAATCAGTCAAATTTGATTCAGTTCACAATTTTATTTGACGATATGACATTGTTAGTTTATAAACTAACGAAAATGAATGCGTAAAATTATGAATTATTTTGGCAGTTAACAATGTTCCGTCAGTTTACAATATAACGGGTAAGATTATAAAATGACAGTTTTCACAATATAACGGTGACATATACACAATGGACCAGTGGAAGGGCTGTAAGCTATCGGGTAAATCCTAAATTCCACATATTGATTGCACCCTGCCAAATACAGAAGTGGCCCAAGTTACATGATTATTCTGGAGATGGATATCAAAGGAATGTTGAGCAAATGCCATCCGCCTGTCAAGATGGCGTTAGCGTCGGAATTCTGCTTTATTACTCCAAGTCAATTGATTTGACATCAAGGAGCTAAGTTCTACCTTCATTAACGGAAGGTTCGGTCCTTTACGTTAACTTACGTGCTTAACCAACTCATTGAAAGTAAAGTTACGCTTTAGGACAAATTACGCAAATACAGAAGTGTATTTGGACCGTCTTGAGCTCTATGGGAGTGAAAGGCTAGGTTTCCCTAATTTAAGAGCAATCTCACTTCCATCCAATTAATTTAATTACATTACGGGGATATAAAAAAAGGCAGAACTATACGATGCATTTCATTGCTTCTTTTTCAAAAGTCTGAAAGTCGCAGGTTTAAATGCAATACATTTTCCCTTTAATTTGAAATTGCAAACTCTATTATTCGTGCTAGCGAAAACATCTTAAGTTTTGCACTCCTTTTGACCTACTTTAATAGATTTGCATTTGTCTCGTAAACTGGCAATATTCAGAATCCACGTGTAGCAGTCACAAGTTACAATCCGCTGTCTCAGCAGGCGTCATATACGCGAGAATGCACGTAACGCTGACTTCACTTGTTCGCTCGAATCACCCCGCTATGCGGTAGTTGCAAACTTGGTAAGTAACAGGATTTAAGGGAGATGTGCTCAATGCAATAATGCCTTAACTGACATCAAATCTGTTCAGTTCTGACGGTCAAATCCAAAATGATGTACACAATATTGAATCTTTCTCCTCAGACATACGTTCTAAAACGTGTAGATATTATTATGTGACGCTACGGAGAGTAATGAAGTTTACGCTATACGTAGTCTTAATTATATTGCGGTTTGCACGTTAGTTAGGGAGCGGAAGACAGTGCATAAAGTCCAATATTGTTAATCTGGAAACATACAGAGGCCAGGAAGTTGCGGTTTGCTGGCCTGAGGGCTTACCAAGGATGAGAGTTAGCGAGGTCTTAATACGCACATAATAAATGAAAAAATAATACCAATCATGATTTTATGCTTATATTACTATTTTCACATGTTTGCCTAACTGTACAACATTAAATTAAGTATATAACTTACCTATTGTATGGCTTTAAACTTTAATTATTTTACTAATTTAGCAGTATTACTGTTTCTTTGATGGCAGGAATAATATCAGCACAGCCACGACTGTAAAAGAAAATATATTGTGAAAACATTTGACATTTAAAATTCTTAAACAAATTTTTATCTTAGGTACTACATAAAATTTACTGATGAAACTATGTACAACCATAATCATATAGGTAACATAAACAAACTAGCAAATCTTCTTTATTCATTTATGTGTTGGCATCGGTTATATATTAAAAAAAAAAGAGTACTTTTTTTGTTTAAAAATGTTACGAATATTTTTCACGGTCATAAAAAAATTGCGACAGTGTCTCAGACTCTATTTAATAAAATGTCACAACATCGACTCTTTTCTCATTTTCGTTTAATCAAGATAACAAAGGCGAAGATTAATAAAGAAATACTCCTTGAAACTATTTCTTCAACCGTTACAACGCAAAATTTCATGATTCTAGGTCACTCTTGGCAGATATTAATTGCTAGGTATAAAAATGCTGAGTCAATCCACAAAAACTTATTACTTTTTGCAATTTCAGGAGCAGGATTAGGTTAAGCACGCCATTTTGTGATGATTCAGCTGATACCTTCACTTTTATTTTGAAGCAAATTTTACGCTGATAATGACATTTTTGCTGAGTTAGTAATCTGTAGACATCTTTAATTACCATAGTGAATATTTCTTTATTGCTTTATAAGCATGGGTAAAAAAATGGCTTTTAAAGTTTTATTAAAATTTAAAGATAAGTACCTATTAAGCTCAAAATATTACGGTGTTGTTGATACTTAATAAAAAAAGCGGCCAAGTGCGAGTCGGACTGGCACATGAAGGGTTCCGTGAAATAAATTGCGGTTTACGATTTATGACGTATTAAAAAAAAACTACTTATTAGACTCTCATTCAAACTAATTTTCGGTGGAAGTTTACATGGAAATGTACATCATATATTTTTTTTAGTTTTATCATTCTCTTATTTTAGAAGTTACACACATTTTACCACTTTGAAAGTGTCTCTCGCGCAAACTATTTAGTTTAGAAAAAAATTATGTTTTAAACCTCAATATTATTTTTGAAGACCTATCCATAGATACACGTGTGGGTTTGATGAAAAAAAAAATTTTGAGTTTCAGTTCTGAGTATGGGGACCCCTAAAACTTAATGTTTTTTTTTCGATTTTGTGTGAAAATCTTAATGCGGTTCACAGAATACATCTACTTACCAAGTTTTAACAGTATAGCTCTTATAGTTTCGGAAAAAAGTGGCTGTGACATACGGACGGACAGACAGACAGACAGACGGACTCTATAAGAATCTATAAGGGTTCCGTTTTTTGCCATTTGGCTACGGAACCCTAAAAACCCATAAAATTATACATAATTATATATTAATTAACGACCCCAAAAGGCATAAGGTTAATTTTATATCGATTGCTACACATTTTAATTTTTTGCAACTTGTCACGCCCAATGTAAAACAATTTATTTTATTTATTCAATACCTAGGTACTCAAAAGTAATAAGACTTTACAAGCAAATAAGTTTACTGGCTCTTCTCGTAAGTGTATTAGTAAATGTGAGTTTGTGGAGTTAAATTATCAAAGTCAATTATCCTCTCAGTGTTAATGACGTTAAATCTGATGTAATCATAATTAGGCGTAGCTACCAACTTACTGTGTACCAATGCAATAATGAAATAAATAATATCAGGAACAATTATCGGAGTAAGTATATGTAGTAAAAATAAAAAGCGGCCAAGTGCGAGTCGGACTCGCACATGAAGGGTTCCGTTAAATAAATTGCGTATAAAAAAAAACTACTTACCAGATCTCGTTCAAACCAATTTTCGGTGGAAGTTTGCATGGTAATGTACATCATATATTTTTTTGAGTTTTATCAATCTCTTATTTTAGAAGTTACAGGGGGGGGACACATATTTTACCACTTTGGAAGTGTCTCTCGCGCAAACTATTCAGTTTAGAAAAAAAATGATCTTATAAACCTTAATATCATTTTTAAAGACCTATCCAATAATACCCCACACGTAAGGGTTTGATGAAAAAAAAAATTGAGTTTCAGTTTTGTGTATGGGGACCCCTAAAACTTAATGTTTTTTTTTCAATGTTTGTGTAAAAATCTTAATGCCGTTTACAAAATACATCTACATACCAAGTTTCAACAGTATAGCTCTTATGGTTTCGGAAAAAAATGGCTGTGACATACGGACGGACAGACAGACGGACATGACGAATCTATAAGGGTTCCGTTTTTTGCCATTTGGCTACGGAACCCTAAAAAAGAAGAAATTAAAGAATGTATATGTTGCTGCTTATTGCTGCTGTTGCTTACCCAAAGTTTGAAGCTTTGTACGGGTTCTCCGAAACGACTCAAATCATATAAAATAACTACATCAATATTATAGGACAAGTTTACACAAATCGAAATATGCGTGCTCCTAGTACTTATTGTTAATTTAAAACAAGGAGCACGCATACCCTACGTTGAATAAAAATGTTGATAGGTACAGTTTAAAGTACCTATCTACCAACGATATCGCAACCACTTGTTAACGGAAAGATAAGTTACGATGTGTGGCACTTTGGATATCATTTTTATTCTTTCATACAGAGATAATATTGTCTTAAAGGTTTTCCTTTCATTGATTATCGCGCTTTTTAAAATTACTCTAAATTAAACACCTGATACACCAAGATTCGCTAAACGGCACGCTCGTAGCTAATCCCATGGTTTTCCCCATATGTAGCAGAAAACGACGACGGCGTAGGCACCCGCTAGGAGGGTTTCTGGCAGTGAAAGTGTTAACACATTCACTGCCTAGAATCGATAAGCGCTACGCTCGTAGCTAATCCCATGGTTTTCCCCATATGAAGCAGAAAACGACGGCGTAGGCACTCGCTAGGCGGGCTTCTGGCAGTGAAAGGGTTAACTGACTTTGATAGTGACTTACAACTTACCTATCATTAGGGATCCGAATCCGAAGAAGGGCACCACGCAACCCATGTCCAAAAAGATAGGGAACAGGATATTCCCGATCAATGTTCCTGTACGCCCTACCAGCATCACGAATGAGATCGCCAGATTTCTGAAATAAAAAAAAAAACATCAACAATTGTATACAATATTTTTTTTATCTACAGTGTGTGGCCTGTAACAGGTGCAAATAATGAAACGGTGGATTATTATGCTAATCATATTTTTTAAAGTAGAATCATGCGTGAGTCCTTTTATTAAACTGAAATGCAATCGATATTACTTTACATTTTAAATAAATAAAGTCAAGTGAATAAAGGGTCAGCAACGCGCTTCTGATTCTTCTGGAGTCACAAGTGTCCATAGGCTACGGTAACTGCTTAATATCAGGCAGCTTGTTTGCCACCGTCGTTGTATAAAAAAAAACAAAAAATCTTGTTAAAGTTGAAAAAGACCCTAATTTTTTTTTTAATTTAAAGACACTCTAGTTACTATGACATGTGTTCTACAAATATATTTAATGACTGACATGCTACGATATTGTGATATCTCATTATTTAGGTATGACAAATTTAAGTATTTTTTTTCCGAATTCAATAATTTTTAAACATTGGGATAGTTTATAGAATAGAAAAGAAGAACCATTTGTTGATTATAAAACACTATTCCATAAAAATATAGTGTTAAACAGGTTAATATTTGTAAAAAATTAATTTATTTATTTCTAGAAACATTACGATATTACGAGTACCTTTTTTTTTTTTTGTTGACGCAGAGAAAGAATGCCTTTACGCATCGCCCCGGACCCGGGGACGGCCGAGGGGGTATGTGGGACTCGCCCTTATGAGGTAATACCCACTAAACCACTCTGCGGCATCAACCTTCACTGCCGTTAAGGGGGGCATCATGGGATCGCTAGCATTGTACCACGATGCCCCCCGAATAGTACGAGTAACTACCAGCGGTCATATTTACTTGTAGGCTCAGAAATATACGGAAAATTGTCATTGTTAGATGTCTTTGTGAAGTTTTTGAAATAAACGCCTGGGCAGTCACGTATTAAATTCTTGTAAAGGTTTAGCAAATAAAATTATAATAACTACATTTATCGATGTGCAGTAAACTGAACATTACTCTATTCGAATCAAGGTTGATTTTAGAATAAAACAATAGAGTAAATTACAAAGCTGGGATAATTATGTCATAGAGCATACCCTACGTTTTAGAGTAGTTTCGTAATATCATAAAACGTTATGCATAAAGTTACTAATGGCTTTATAATCGTAATAGGCCTGAGTTAGTGCTGTGTTAAAACCTAATTATAATATTTGGTGCTTAATACTAGCGTGTTTACTGCTAAAAGGTTTTTATGGGTTACTTTTACGTGGTTGGGGTATGAAAGTGCTATAAAGCTCTGCTAGAATTTTCATTTCATATATGTTTTTTTTAGCTTATAAAACACATTCGCGCTATGAGGTTTCACAGATAAAAAAAAAGTTTTTTAAATATGTTTAATAAGTACAGTGTTTTTTTTTCAACTAGCTTTTACATTACTTCATCGGCAGCTATTACTAGGTCTATAAACACATTATTTTAGTTATGTCCTGCCAATTTTTTGTCATGAATATGACACTGTGTTACGAAATGTGTTACGTTACAGTCATGACCGATTGTTCAGATGAGCGCACACGCACTTTGACGTAGGTACGCGTATAAAGATTAGTTTGAGGCTGGCGTCGACAAATTCTGAAAGGCAAAAACGATATAGGGAGCAGCTGCGACGTGAAGATCCGGAAAAAAATGTGCTATTAAGAGTCCGCAGTAAGTAGAATTTAAGTTTTTCATACAAATTTTGTTTTTGCTGTTTTTAGTTTGTTTTATAAACTGGAGCCATACAAACTAATTCAGGCAGATATACCTCATGTCTATATAAAAAGTTTTGTTACAATCCAACACGTAGTTTTAAAATGAGAACGAAACTCTGTTTGTATGGGAAGGTGAAATTTGGCAGGACTCTTCCGCAGTAAGCTCGATTCTCCATACAAACGTAGTTACGCTCTCATTTTAAAACGACTAGCTAGTTTGCTCTGAAACTTTGTAAGTACTTAGAATAATTTAAGTACCATCCAGGTCTGTAATTGGTTTATGTAGCTTCAGATACCATAGTTAAAAAAATACAGCAAATTTAAGTTTTTCATACAAAACTTGTTTTTGCTGTGATTTGTTTTTAGGGTTCCGTACTCAAAAAGTAAAACGAGACCCTATTACTAAGACTCCGCTGTCCGTCCGTCTGTCTGTCACCAGGCTGTATCTCACTGATACCGTTATAGTTCCAGCTGAAATTTTCACAGATGATGTATTTCTGTTACCGCTATAACAACAAATACTAAAAACACAGAATAAAATAGTTTTTTATAGATAATGGGTACGGAACCCTTCGTGCGCGAGTCCGACTCGCACTTGGCCGGTTTTATAAACTGAAGCCATATTAACTAATTACAGACCTAGATATACCTCAGATCATTGTATATGCAAAGCTTTGTAACAATCCAACACGTACGAACGAAACTCTATTTGTATGGGCAGGTGAAATTCGGCCGAGCTTACTCTTAAATATATTTATAATTACTCCATGTCTTGGTAATTGTATAAATAGATCTATCTCATGAACTAAGCATTATAATTGTCATGTACGTAACATGTGTAATGATGTCATGAATATAACGGTACAATTTTTCGCGGACGTACCCAGTACCCACCCATTTAGTGTTCTACTAGAAATTCAACCAACGGATAAAAAAAATTTTTTACAAGTTTCGCAATCGCGATCATGCCGAACTCGTTCAAATATAGGTTCTGTGAGCCATCCTTTATTTTTTAATCATAAATGTATTGTACTGGAGCTCCGTAAAAAAACTTTCTTTATATTTTCCGTGGACTTGTGTTTTGTTAGCAGGTGTATTTTCAGTACGTACGATTTCGAATAGAATTTCGAATTGTTTGCCTATCGGTGTTGCACCTGTATTGCTTTTTAAGCCTACTATACTAGCGTGCCTATAATAATCAGTACGCAATTCTAATCAGGGAATGGACCCATTAGGTTGGTCAGACCCACTAGACTCGCACGCCAATAATACTCGCGAAATGGTCGTATACAAAGCTCAATAAGTGCCACAATCCCATTGAGTTGAAGTGCATCCAAATTCCCAAAACTAGTAAAATAAGTTAAGGTAAGATAACATCTTTAGGTTGAATTTCAAATTGTTGTATAATGGCTGAATAAGATACTTTATTTAGCGAAATGTAAACTTTACGCCCGTAAACTTAATACTTTATTCATTTATTCAGTATCCTGCAGTCTCTGTTTTAATAGATTCATTGCAATGAGGCTGATTGCTTAACTGAAGTAGACAGTTAAACTCGATTTATACACTTGTACTTGACTTAAATATGGAAGAAAGTACGAAGACGAATAAGTCAAACTATTTGTCATGCTCAGTAGCCCTAGCATATAGCGTGTTGTTAAGTATATCCTTATGAAAACAGCTTAGTAGCAATTAGTTTTTCCTTAATAACGGTAGGATAGTGCTTAATTATTAATTAGGCAACCCGATCAGAATCGAGTCCTTGGGCACAGAGTTTAAGTTATTACTTATACTATTGTATGGGACACCTCGCCACGAAGTTTATTATGCAATATAAGGGTTAAGGTAATTCCTACAAACAAAGGTACATTATAGGCCAACCGTTTTATTGAGACGACGTCTGTGTCAGTACAGGGACAAGAGGGTGAAGTCAAAAGGTAGCGGGCACTTTTTAACCGACTTCAAAAAAGGAGGAGGTATATGTATATGTGTTTTTTTTTTATTTGTGTTCGCCGATTTCTTCGTCAAATCCCAGGGAAATTGAGGGCAACCCTCAAATTTTATGGGCACGCATGTAGTGATTTCGGTATTTTCTATTATAATTCGTGTATTTATCTTCGGAAATTGCAATTTTGGTGAAGTGGAACTGTTACTGAAGACCACAGATGACTTAAGGAACTCCTCAAAGATGTAAAGTTCGTCAAAGATTCATTCATTGACATGATTCCGTTGAAGTAGCAACTCATGAAGTGGTAATTTTCAGACCCTTAAGGAATCGACCCACAGTTAGCGACTTGGGTTTTTTCTGTAATAATCTACGCATTTGCTCTCTGAAAGCAGTGCATGTGGTAAATTGGAAAGGAAATGTGGAAATGTTTATGTACCTATGCGGCTTGGCAAAGCACTGAATTGAAGTCGGTTTTAACTTTGTTTTTAAAGTTATTATTATGTTTCATTTTGTTTATCTCTTAGTGTCTTCTTCTTCCTAGCCTTGTCCCATCTACTTGGGGTCGGCTCTCCTAGTATGGCGTCGCCAGGAACGTCTGTTCTGGGTCGTCTCGGGTGATACATTAGCATCCTTAAGGTTCCTCTGAACAAGTCCCATTCAGGTTGGTTTGGGACTTTCGCGTTTCCTAGGCCTCTCAGTCATCTTCAAAACCATCCTCGTCATGTGGTGAGGTGATCGCCTCATGACATGGGCGCACCATCGGAGACGGCTCTCAGTGAGCTTTTCCTGTATTGGCCTGTCTCTGGCCCTGTAGCTTTATGATTGGCCATTTTTTTATCGCCTTTTCAACTTCTTGTGTTGTTGTGTTCAGTATTATTTTAATACAGTAAACGAGTCTCAAAATTGCCTCTTATATTGCCCTTTGTATTGCCATTGAAATATCAACTGCAAAAAGTCCCATTATGTCCATTACGCTATACAGTTGTTTTAACAGCTTACGTGCATTCTAAAGCTGAATACAGGCTGTATAACCGCATAACAATAGCCTCGATCATGGGCCAGATGACAATGGGACTGAAATAGACACGTACAATTTCTGTACGGGAGTTCTTAAATCGAGTGATGTCCGTAAGTTAAGCCAAGCCTATTGAATGCCTTGCAGGAAATAATATTAAAGTTTTCCACTTCAGAAGTAGGTAACTACAATCAGAGCTACAAGCTGCATTTTGTATTCTAATGCGGCGTTTGAGTGACAATCAAATCAACACCTTTTTATAAAAATGTCAAAAGAGAATATACAGATTAGTAACGTAATTTTTTTTTATGCTCAAGCTACGTCTTTTTAACCCCCGAAAAAGAAAGAGAGGTGTTATAAGTTTGACGTGTCTGTGTGTGTAAGTCTGTCTGTGGCATCGTAGTTAAGCTGATGTGATCGATATGGTTCTTAGCTACGTTTCATCAAAATCGGTTCAGCCGTTTTTGAGATATTGAACTTTGAAATGAAAATGTCAGGGGTTTTTCAACTTTTCCAAGTTGTAGTTATTTGTTATTCCGAGTATTTCCGTTAGTTTCGTTCGTTTGTTTTGAAATACCGTATTAAACGTGCAGTTTGTTATCCATTCTTGAACATAGGCCTCATCCATATCCCTATATGTATGGTGATCTTGTGCCTACAGCATTCTTCTTTTAATACGGTATTTAATTTTTTTTATGAATCTATGCGTATTTTCAAATATTTGTACTTAATCGCAAGATTTGGATGAATTCATTATAAAATAACCTATTGGATTTCGAAATTTTTGTGGAAATCCAACCCCAGTTTAGCAAATCTGCGGTTACATTGAGAGCTTAAATTATAAATTGATCTTGTAGAGAGACTCCGATAATTATTATCAGTTACCTATTGTAACGGTTACATTACTCGAAACGGAGACAGATAAGTAGGGGATTCCAATTACTTGATTTTACAATTTCTATACAGAAAATCTTTCAAACTCTTGTTCGATTTCGGTTCGATTTTGAGGCTTACAAAATGGCTACGTACCTACGTACGAGACGCGTCCCAAGGATTCCCATTTCGTAGCCAATTTCAAGTCCGGATTGATAATCGAGTCGTTTGCACCTGTTTTATATCTCATGTTTATTTTGTCTGCGTCGGCTTTCTAGGTTATTCACAAGCGTTTCGATTACCATGATGTTGGATTAATGGAAGCGTAAGAATTAAGTAAAAACATAAGATAACTTTGTTTTTAAATTACTGATAGATTCCTTCATTTGTAGTAACCATTTTTTTTTGGATTCGGAGATATTTTGATCTAAAGTTATGACCTCCAAGTAATGTATATTGGCACCACGACATCATAGCACAGCAGTCAATGCACCCTAATGCCTTGAAAATAGAGGTGTGTTCCGATGTTTGTGACGTGCTTGTTTGCTCCGATGTATGTGATGGCGACTGTACCTAACATCATGTAACGAGTCATAATAGTTTTTGCATTTTTGTTTTCAAAAGATATTTTTGTGATTTATATTTAACTTATTTTGAAGAAAAAAAAATTAAAAAAGAGTGTTTTTTTTTTCAAGTTTAACCATGTGGAAATAATTGTTCACAAGCTTAATAATCTACTGTTTAATTTTTTGCTCCTATTACAGGCCACACCCTGTATAAATTAACCTTTTTTTATACTAGCGGCAAACAAGCACACGGCCTGCCTAATGGTAAGTAGACGCATATGATGCCAGTGAGGAGCACCAGGTAGGTATCTGTTTAAAAAAGACAGGAAGTCTTGTATTTCATGCCTATTTTTTTGACCCAGAGGCCCAGAAGAAACCCAGAGGCAGGAGTGCAAACAGATAGACTAGATATCCGAACAACTAGATATATATAAACATATATAGGTATGTCTAAATATGGTGGATTACGGCAGACAGCTGATCAAAACCTGTGGAGGGAGACAGTTGAGTAATTAATTAGTCAAGGTCTTAAGAAGACAGGATTAGTGGGCGAAGGGCTCTCACGGACGGATGCAAGAAACATGACGGGGTCTGGTTTGAACTTCTCGAAGGTATAAGAAGGAGAAGACAAATAATCTCCCCGCCATTACCTAATGCACAATTATCCTACCACCTTTGCGGAAGACAATGCCGCTCCCACATACGGCTACATAGCCATTTAAAAAAGTGCTCTACTATGCATTGACAAAGCGCTGCTTGAGTCGTCTGATAAAGACGTAGAGACCAATGATGAGTAACGGTCTTCAGCCGTAAGATGAAATATTAATAAAGAAGATGATACAGTCGCCATCACATACATAGGTACACTATAGGTGTTCAAAAATATCGGCACATGCACCACAATGCCTTGAAAATAGAGATGTGTTCCGATGTGTGTGAGCTGCTTGTTTGCTCCTATGTACGTGGTGGCGACTGTACCTGTTTAGGGGTAGTATTATTTACATTATAAAAGATAAACTTTTATCAAGATATTACCGATGATACGGTCATTCCATTTGCGTGCCCATATGTGAACGCGTATAGCGCGGCCGAGTCGGCTTAGGTTTAGTCACGAAAGGCGGTAATCCTTGCGTGCAGACGCTGTTTAAATCATCTGTCCATTTTGAGAGCTATGACAGAAATACGAACCTTAGTGTAGTAGGGAACACTTCCACAGTAAGCGCTTGCAGCAGACTCATCATAGTCTGCGAAACAGCAATGTCCACAGAGAACAGCGCCACCACAGCGACTATAGATTTCGCCCAGCACAGCCCGAATGTTGCGCAGACGCATATGATGCCCGTGGCAAGCAGTAAATACTGTTGTTGACCAGTACCACAGATGTATGAATATAAGGAGATCGGACATGCCGGCCGATTTGTATTGAGTACGCTTGTCGCAAGTTCATTAACCCACACAACGCCCAAGTAATTGACAAGACAAAGCACGCACACATCTAAAACACACACACTTGTATACCTACGCGCTTATTGGACAATACACGCGCATCATATCAGGCATTTTGGGAAAAAACGTAATATTATTCTCTGCGATCAGCACGCGTGCACAGTATGGCAGAGTATGCACATTGAGCTAACAGCTGCGACACGGCCGCCGGCGGCTTGTCCTCTCTCTAGTATTATATGCTCCGAGACTAGAACGCTTATCAAGAAACTCAGAGGTCAAAGACCAGGATGATAGTCACACCAGATATCCGAAAAAAGTTGAATGATCAAAAAAGTTGAATGATCGGACAGTTGATTAGAATCGATGGGGACGCAGACGGTTGTGTTGAATAATATGTCATGATTCGGCGGTGAGGAGAATTATTAAGAAGAACAAGATGTAGCAGCTGTTCTAGTGTAATTTGCATTGTAAATTACGAACCTTATTGTAGTAGGGAACACCTCCACAGTAAGCGCCTGTAGCAGACTCATCATAGTCTGCGAAACAGCAATGTCCACAGAGAACAGCGCCACCACAGCGACTTTAGAGTTCGCCCAGCGCAGCCCGAACGTTGCGCAGACGCATATGATGCCCGTGGCTAGCAGTAAATACTTCTTGCCCACTTTGTTGACTAGAATGCCGTTTATAGGGTAAGGTAGGAAGCAGACGGTGCCAATGATGATGCTGTTTATGTAGGTTTCTGCGCCGCTGGGGTGCTGAAAGTAATGACAATATTAAATTTAATAAGGTTAGCTATAAATTACCATTTTTTACATGTTACAGGTCATGTCATTACAACCCTGTATCTACGATACTCTGTTACTTGTGTGTGACGGGACAGAATGAGAGCCAGTTAAATAATTTGATAGGACTATGTGATAAAATTATAGTACCGCAGATAAGTTTATATACACGTAACATAACACAAATAACACAGGTAACGTTACAGAATGTTCACAAGAAACTATCTACACGTAACATAAAAATAAATGCGCAAATAATTCACAGAAAACGTATCAATTGGCAAGCCGAAAACTATACTCGTACAATACATATGATCAAAAGACGTGCGCTGGCAGTTGAGGCCGCGCCGGCCATACTTATAAATACAGGGGCCATACTTATATCTTATAAAAATATCTAGAGTAGGATTGAACAAGACAACGGTGCCCAATTTATTAGTACCTAATCTGTACTATCTACCTTGAGACATTATAAGGATACTTACCCCTTTTATGAATGAAAAAGTTTGTAGAGCAAAAAATGGTGTGCATAAAATCAATAACTGTGTAGAGACTAGGTGCCCTATAAATATTTATATTATTAAATATTTATTTACGCTGGCGTTAATGGTTTAACCCGGCGAGCATGACGTGAAAAAAAGTAAAATCAAGCATGAGGCAGGGTATGACGTACCCGAAATTTAATGTACCATAATAAAGTTTTTATTAATTTTATTTTATTTCGTGCAGTGTATATTGTTTAATAATGAATTGTTTAATGAATTTAAATCAAATACAAGTTTAAATTATGAAATTATTTTTATTTATTCGTATTTACCTTATACTATGTAATTATAGGAACAAAAGTTTCAAGGTTTACAAAAATGAACAATTAAACAAAAAAAACTGTCTTTGGAATATAAATCAACTTTTAACTAAAATATAATGAGATCCTCTTCTCAAAAAAACATAACACAATTTTTTTTTATTGAAAATATGGTTAATCACTGTCATCGAGATTATCATGCTCCATACATATGGGCTTGCTGCAACCTTTACAGGAATATTCGGTTTTTCTGTCCTTCTTGTATGGAAAATAAAAGAAAAACAACTAATATAAATAAAGTAATCTCAAGCTTGTACAATTGTACATTGAAACCTTAAAAACACTAAGAATAATAAAATAATAATTAATAAATCATACATAAGAAAAATACGTCTAAAATGACGCAGGGTGTGACATACCCGAAACAGGTTTGTGCACAAATATTTCGGCCGACACCTCACGTCGCACTGCGATCACGCCACTATCCCCTCCCGCACTCCCTTGCCTCCAGCTACTGAGCGAGCTAGTGCTGCCAGACGAAGATTTAAAAAATAACAAATGTTTTTAATACTGTCAGGGTATGACATACCCTGGGTCATGCTCGCCGGGTTAAAAAGTGTGGTAACATAGACATAATAAAAGAAATTGAAAGAGAGCAAATAAAAATATCGAGAAAGCTGTTAAAACAAATTAAATACCCGTTCAATATTTATGTCACGAGAATTGATTTGTATATACAATTTTAAATTACTATATAATGACAAACTCTTTCGGAAAGACTTTACTTTAGTAAGATTGAATTTAAATAATTACTTGAAATATTGGCGGAGTGGATAAATATTTTGCCGAAGCAAGCAAAATTGAATAATTCAATTAATGCCTCGCGCATTTAAATCATCTCTGTTGACTTATAAATTGAATGGAGGATTAAAACAATCAGCACGGATTAAAAAGTAATCATTCGCTTTGATCATTCAATTTAAATGAACGTAGTGGTAATTAACACAGCGAGGAAGAGATTTAATGTTAGCACTATAGGTATACGATATAAATTATAAGCATTCAACCCTATAATTATACAGCGTTTTATTCCTGGAGATGCTAGTCTTAATAAAATGGAAGCTAATTCAGATCGAGGTAGATATAATGCTTTGGTAATTGATATTTAATTTTCTTCCATCTATTTTGATTAACGTCCAATCAACTTCTCGGTATTGTAGAAATCTCTTTCGATTCGATAAAACTTCCACGTATAATTGATTTGTGAATTATATAATGACGTATCATGATTTATTTCACTTTGGAGTGTTAGATGTTTTTAATGTTAAAACTGATGTCTCATTGATATTACTTAATAAAATAAATGTTTTAAGGTAAAAAACTGTCATGAAACCTACTTTTCAATTAAAAACTTCTTAGGAATCAAATTATCTTTATTTGGTATCATCAAAGTCAAATAACTTGAAAACTAAAATTTAGGTGTACCTACTGACCAATATCTCAGTTCGTTTGAAGAATTTTTGTTGCTTTACAAAAAAACCTTAGTTATTATATTCCTTCCATTCCTACCGCATTGTGATTCACTGAGGAAAGGAAGTCATATAATAATTTCTTGCTCCACTGATTAGACTGACTAGACTCGCTGCTGCCATAAATGTGCGAACGGGACACCTCTGTTGCGCTCTCAGCTGCATTTATCTGTCAATATTGGTGCGATATAGAAGGGCATACACAACAAGTCCAAAAGGATCATTATTCCGAAATTTAAAAATAAAAGAACATTTGGACGCAGAAGATTTAAAGAAAATCATACTCGTAAATAGTATATAGTGAGTATTATATCCTTAAAGAATAAAAAAATGATCAGCAGAACAGGTGTTCGGAATTATGAAATTCGGAAAAGTATGCTTTCGGACAAATGACTGTTGAATTTAGTGCACTTGATAGAGAACGCAACATAGGTGTCCCGTTCGTACATTTTAAGGCGAGTGTTTGAGTATAGCTTGAAAGAAGTGAAGCTGGCTACGGTTTAACTGTCATAAAGACGCTGCTATATCGCTATTATATCTGTGCAATATGGCGCTAATCCACTGTGTCCTCTTGACTCACTGTTGACCCGACGTATATTTGGCTTGCATGACTAACTTACCGGCACACATATGCTGTCCCCCGTGCCTAAACTCGTTATGTTCCTCAGATCCTCAGTATACGCGTCCAGCATAGCACACAGATCTCCGTGGCTCTCTGATTTACTGTAGTGTTCAACCACAGTCGAGAGCTGGGGAAACCAGAGCCTGTACACATTGTAGCTGTAACAAGAAATAGTCATATAAAAATATTAAAAACTTTGTATACAAAGCTAACTGGGTTGCATGGTGTTTACGATAGGTCGTCGAACCCGGGAGATTTCTACCACGCATTTTTGACTATATAAGATCTATTCCACTCGTATTTCAGCGCGATGTGTGTGCTCGGGAACACCTTCTTTTCGCAACTAACGTTTGGCAAACTGATTCATTTCGCAACTTTTCATTTCACAAACTCTGAAACTGTAAATATTTCAGGATTTATTTCAGGGCCATCGTGTAGAACCCTGTAGGTCAGGTTAGTTTATAAAAATCCTCAAATATTTAACAGTTTCAGAAATATTAAGAGGCTGTTGAGGGGGAAATGAAAAGATGCAAAATGAATCAGGTTGCCAAACGTTAGGTTGGGAAACATTAGTGAACCGTGTGCTCGTCTAAAAAAACTTAGTACAGGTGTCATCGACAACCACCAGGATCGACGACTTTACGTGCCTCCCAAAAGCACGGTAGCGTTCAGTCAAAACCACTAGAAGTGTCCAACGTGCTTAACCCGCACATCAGTGCGATCTTGCAGGTACCGCTATAGACTAGTTTTCTCCCAAGAGAGAGAGAGTGACATAACATGTTCCGACAAACTCATAAACACAACCCAGTATATTTGAACCCGTAACCTTTGATTGAGAATATACATTTATTTAAAATCATCCAATTTCGAGTACCTACTCACAGAAAAGTGGTTCGAAAAGCGGAATCAACTAAAAAAATCTACTCACAAAAATTGTCGAGAATCGGTTTAGAAATGCGACCTGGCCCCGTAGCATGGATGGCCTTATCACGCGACAAGTGACAGGATAGAGCATCCGTCCCTAACTGACACCGTTCGATAGAACGAGACGACGCGCTTATCCTATCACTTATCGCGTGATAATGATAACGCCATCCATGCTACGGGGCCGGGGTGTTATAAATTTAACATGTGAAAAAAAAAACATGTGCATACATCTTTTATGTAGACAAAGACGTCTGTCGCATCATTAAGGCCCATTTACATGACACAAGAGTAGATGAGAACTCAGTGAAACATACGCCGGATATACGAAAGATTTTTTTCCGAGGCTGAAATGGAGAACTTTTGAGTTCGCTTGACTCTAGCTTCGCCCGGCCAATTAACCCGTTTCCAGGCAGAGGCGTTATATCACCCACATACAGACTGTCAAACGTTCATCTTAATGTCAATGAATAAAACTGACATTTGATTGTCATTTATCAATTGCCGGCCTGGAAAATAGTTAACCAAAGCTGCAAGAATGAAATAGGCTAACTATTTTTGAAAATAAATAAATCTAAGTAAGTATTTCCATTTCAATCACAGCGTAGTGATATATTAAAAATAAAATAAAAATAAAAATGGTTTATTTTCAGATTTCTTAGATCCATAGCATTACAAAACACAAAACAAAAACACAAAACACTTATACAACTATATAACTATATTAGTAAAATTATAGCCACATGCATTAATTTAATTTAATTTTTTTTTTTAGGACGTGTAGGTCGGTGTATCGGCGGAGTATGTCCGAGTCCCACCTCTCTGCTATCATTTTCAGGATGCTATTTGAGCTTCCCCTCGTCTGCATCACCACAGACGCCGTCTTCTTCCGTATTATGGCATAAAAGTCATCTACGCTAGCATCGGCAAACATCCCAGAGGCGCTGCAGAATCGGGGAAGCCCAAACAGCCTCCTGAAAATGTTGTTGTATTGGATACGCAGGGCGCTATATGACTTCAGCCTGAAACTAGCCCACAGGCCACACGTATAGAAACTTTGACAGTAAGCTCTAAATAAAGTCAGCTTCACTTGGGCACTACAACGTGCGAACCTGTGCGCCAGCATCCCGCCTCGGACTGACAACGCCCTGCGCTCCCGCTCGATATCGAAATCGTCTTTCAGGTCCTCGGTCACTATATGACCCAGGTATTTGAAATGAGTAACACGATTCAGAGGAACTCCGTTCAACATTATTTTGGGCGAATAGCCTGGACACTTAATTTTACCCCTGAACATCATGAACTCACTTTTGCCCGCGTTGTATTTCAAACCGTGCTGTTGCGCATACATCTCACATGTATCGATTAGCTTCTTTAGCCCTGACACTGATGGGCTCAGCAGCACCAAGTCGTCTGCATAACTGATATTATTTACACAAACATTATCAATTCTACATCCGGCACGTATACTGCTGAGCCCCTCAATCAGTTCATTAACATACATGTTAAACAATCTAGGCGAGGTTAGCCCCCCCTGCCTCACCCCACATTTTAGCACATATGGATCTGAATACTCTTTTGCCCATTTTACCACGTTTATCTGGTTGCTATACCAGTGAGACATGATTTCTGTCACAGCCGGATTTATGCCTGTCTCCTTCAACTTTGACCACAGTTTATCATACGACACGGTATCGAAAGCCTTTGAAAGATCTAAGAAACAGGCATAAATAGGCGTATTTCTCTTAACATAATAGCTTACTGTATGTTTTAAGGCTAATATTGCACTTTCCGTAGATAGTCCTTCACGAAAACCGAATTGCGCATCATGTAATTTAACATGTAGGTTCAAACAATTGTCAAGAAACCTATCTAGTACCTTTGCGATGACTGTAGCCAAAGAAATCTGCCTATAATTACTTTTATCCGCGAGATCTCCTGTAGAATTCTTAACAAGGGGAATGACCACTGTTTTTATCAAATCTGGAGGTAAATATGTGTGCCTCAGGCAGAGCGTGAACAGCATAGATAATAACCTACCAATGTGCGAGCCCGCGTGTTGCAGGTGCTCAATGCTGAGTCCGTCGTGCCCTGGAGACTTACCTCTTTTCATATTAGCTATAGCTAGTCTAACATCTTTAGCGGAGACTACGATTGACGTATCTTTAAGATTGGACTCAACATTGAGCTCCTCCCTCACGGGTTTATAGGGGGGCTCCACCCTAAAATAATCCCTGAAAATGTTAGCAACATGTTTGGGTTCACTAATACCATCTACACTAACCGATATTATACTCAAATTAGTTCGTTATAAACAATCCAAACTTATGTTCTGAGTATCTGGTATCTTAGGCATGAAGGAACATTATTGTCTAATCAGCAGACCAGCTTGCTAGTAGTTATCAAGTTTCTGCCCAAACCACCAACTTGGGCAGATTTTGCTGACTGAATATTAATAAGACTTGAAACTATTAGTTCCTCGGCTTGAGACCATACTATATTAATACGAAAGTTAATCTGTATGTCTATTACCTTTCTGATTGTGTTGAAGTTTTCTCAGTTCGGAATCCGGGAATGGACATAAAATACTTTTTATACCGGATTTCTTGAAAATACTTGCCCCTGTTTTACAACAGAGGTGGAAAGATTTTCTGTACGGTAGCCTAGTGGTTCGAGGGGTAATTACGTAACGTTTCGAACGCGCTTCGGTACAATTTAACTGTCAATTTTCCATATAAAAAGAGACATTTAGACTTACCCGACGTTCGTGCAATGCGTTACGTGATCGACCTGCAGCATGCGGCTGTCAAGCGGCGGTCGTGGGTTCGAATCCCGGCTCGCACCAATGAGTATATTTACTGAGAATATTTACCGTTAGCTTTTCGGTGAAGGAAAACATCGTGAGGAAACCAATCTAATCCCAGTAAGGTCTAGTTATCCCTATGGGTTGGAAAGTCAGATGGCAGTCGCTTTCGTAAAACTATTGCCTGTGCCTAATCTTGGGATTAGGTGTCAAAGCGCCACAGCCGGGAATAACGCTAGGAGGATGATGTGGAAGGATTTTCTATAGGACTGCGACAATCAACACATTCACTGCCAAAATTCGCTCCCATGGTTTTCCTTGGACGTAGGGTTTGCAATCCGGATCCAACTTGTATGGAAAGATCCAGTTCCGCGGATCCGGATCTTTTCATACAAGTCGGATCCGGATTGCAAACCCTACTTGGACGTAGCGGAAGGCGACTATGGCGTAGGTGCTCGTTAGTATGAAAGTGTTAATACTATGCCTGTGGAAATCAAATAGGAAACTCCACCTAATGCAATGAATGAGTCTATGAAGTCGCAGGTAAAAGCTGTGGTTAATACATTTGTTTTGGACATAAATCAAGAGCTACATTGGAATAAATCTACTAAAAAAATTGTGAACCTTTGTAAATTAATTTTCTCAAAAATGGCCCGCAAAGTGAACATAACTCGCTACATATTGGAAGGTAAAGTGTATAGTTGAAGGCCAGATCAAAATTAAAAAATAAAAAACATTGCAGGCCGCCTGGAATGTTACATATGAATTCCTTTATTTGTCGAGTACCAAACTTTTTAAAAAGTAGAAACTGGCATATAAAAGACGGCACAGGTCGTATTCAGCCAAATCAAGTCGTATTTTTCTGTTGCAAACGCAATATTTTTGTATGTGTCATTAAAAGATTGCGTTTTTCGGTGGAAAAATACACTTGCGATTCTGTTTAAAAAAATATATGACGTTTAATTTTATGTCATTTGCAGTATCCTCAATTTGTATTTAATAATAACGCTTGATTTAAATTTAGTCTTTTTTATTCCCCCATTTTTGAGAAAAGCACTATATTAGCCTCAGCCGGAATGGCAATTGCAGGCTTCGTAAACGGACTCGCAAGCTCGTCCGTTTAATCAAAATACTCAGCCTGCAATTGTCTCCTTCCCGGCCACGGCAATAATGTACTATTAAAACATCTTTTGTAACTTTTTTACTTTTAATTCGTGTTTGGATAGATTTGTTTATAGCCAGTTAATAAGTCGTTTATTCTTTTTTTACCAAATAATTTTAGGTTAGGAACATTTTTGAATGGGATTCTTTTCGGTAAGAAACATACAAAGTGGTAAAAATGAATTAAAACTTTTAAATTATTTGAGGTAAATCGCGTTATAACGCGTACATTATAATGTACTAAAATATTCAGTCCGAACATAAAATCACGAAAGCCGCAAGGCCATTGGTTTGAAAACAGCTGACAGCAAAAAAATCATTGAATTTGATGCTTATTTATTTATATAAGGATTGCCAACGGAGTTCACAATGTGATATTTTATGAAAACACAAGCACTTATTTAATTTCTAATTGTTACCCTAATATTATAATTATAATAGGCAACCACATCATTTAACACTTAAAATCCTCTCATGGACCTGAGAATTGATTACAGTTCGTTTGACATGCGTGTTTGTAAGAAAGGGAAATAGTACTTTTCGATGCTAGTGCGGAAAGTATGTCATTACTTCACGAGTGCCGAGATATCTTGCCACGAGCCGTAGGCGAGTGGTAAGACTCGGGACGAGTGTAGAATGACATTTCCGCACGTGTATCGAATGACGTTTTTTAATATAGTTGCGAAAAAATAAGAAAAACAACAAGTAAGAACAGTATTATTATTTTTTTAACAACTTCATTATTTTCAACTGTATTACAATGATGTTACAGAATTAATAATATAAGTTTCAAATTCCTAAGGTACTTGTTGTTTTTCTTATTTTTTCGCAACTGTATTAAAAACGTTGTTCGATACACGTGGAAAAGTAAAAAGCACTAGTGCGCAAAATACAACTTTGCGCACGATTTGCAGCTACAAAAAGTACCACTTTTTGAGCAACTGTATTATAAAATATATTTTCGTTAACAGAGGCATGTAAAAGTTAACGAATAATGGGGAAACTATTATAAAAACTTATTAATCTCAAATTTTTACGTACTTACAGAGCCATGGTTAAGAAACCAGTCGACGAGATTACAGTCAACGGTAGAATGAGTGGCATGCTGAACATCGGTTTCACGTTGTACAACCCGGCCATTAACTGATGGGATAAACCATCGTTTTTGTGCTCCGCCACCTCGTCTATTACTTGTTGCTTGGCTGATTTCCATAAGTTTGGGAACTGAAAAAAAATATACCAGTAAACTTGTATTTAGGTACCGGAAGATGCAGTGTGGGTAAACCCTTTGAGGGAGGCCAATGTCTAGCAGTGGACGTGATTCGGCTGATATGATGATAATGATGTATTTAGGTAATTTTTGACATGTATTTTTTTCCTTTATAGTTAATAGCGTCATACAATAATTTTGGTTCTGCATTTCTGAGGTTTTATGATGTAAAAAGGCATATCAGCTTAGGTTGAATTAAGCAAAAAATACTTTTTAACTAGTGTTAATAATAAGTATT
Source organism: Epinotia brunnichana (assembly GCA_963854355.1). Classification (NCBI taxonomy): domain Eukaryota; kingdom Metazoa; phylum Arthropoda; class Insecta; order Lepidoptera; family Tortricidae; genus Epinotia; species Epinotia brunnichana. The sequence continues at coordinate 23,492,198 of OY977950.1, read as the reverse complement.
GTTTTATAACAAATTCTTACCGGGAAAGTGTCTGCTGGTTTACCAGTATTTGTAACATAAGTTTTGACGAGAATTTCTCTCGCTTCGTCATATCTCTGTTGCGTGATCAAGTACTTGGGACTCTCTGGGAGTGATGCGTAGAGCAAACAGGCAGTTAATGACCACAGTGACATCAAGTAGAGGTAGAAATTCCATGTGTTGAGTACTGAACCAATTATATTAAGGGTTAAAACTGGGAATACACAGAAATTCCGAAGAGTCATTTATAAGAAAGCATTCCGAAAACCATTTTGCGCTAATTATTTTTTTTTAGGAAGATGATTTAATAAAATTTGTAAGGATACTTTTACTATGATATCCTGAAAAATCATAAATTTCTTCAGCGGAACATGGTGTCCAGAATTAAAAAATTACTCGTCGGAATCATGTATTACAGCATCGAGAAATGTTTTTTGCTAGAAAGTGTTCCCATGAACACTGATTTAAAAAATGCCTCGAGTTTTGGAGGTTCTCTGATGGCATTATTGTAACATTGAGCAAATCTAACGAGACCTTTAACCGGACAGAGGGGCAGATTACAACCCAATAGCATATAAGTGTCTCGTTACACAGATTAAGACACTATTTGTAGACTTTCAAGGTATTGTTAGAAATGCAGAAAGCACGGAAAATACCAAAATTAACGGGTGGTACGGCCGTGAGACCACTGATCCTGAAGCATTCACAAAGAGTTCAAAACATGTTTCCCGTAGTGACAGTGAATAGATACGTGAGTTTTTTTTATTTTATCGTATGACATTAGCTCGATGCGGGTGGCGCAGGACCGGCCATTGTGGCACTCTTTGGGGGAGACCTATGTCTAGCAGTGGACGTATTTCGGCTGTTTTTTATGATGGCATTTATAGCGAGTCGGCGAGTCTACATGTTTACAAGTTAATATCTAAGCTCTTCACCCATTGGGCTGCGTTTCCACGTGAGTTCCATTCCAACAAAATGAACTCACAAAAGTTAAAACTCTACACCAAATGCCGTTGAGTGAATGATTCTAAAGGAAGTATTTCCTGCTGGCTAAAAGACAAGTGGCAAAGTATGCTTAGCTAGCATAAATTAACAGTTAGCACATTCTTGCCTATTGCAGTACTAGCACAAGGGACAAGTGTGATGAATGTTAATGGGTGCATGTTGGCGTGTTGTGCCGTGGATATTCAGGTTATTTCAATTTGTGAAAGAAATGTATGCACCTAGATTAAGATCTTTAATAGTAATTTCATTATAATACATGAGTTTTAATTCTAATCGCTTTTTCACAACTGCATTCAGTTATTAAACGCATTTTAACGGAGCACTGTTATGCATTTTTTAAAGGAGGATTTATTGACTTGGGGTTATATCATGCAAGGGAATTTGCAAAAATACGTTGTCTTATAATGAAGAGTTAGCTGTTGACCAAAAATAAATAGCGCATTGAGAAAAACGTTTTTAAAAACCACTTCAAACTAAAATTCACTAATGAGCTGTCGATCAAACCTTTGAGGATATTGCGGCCTTTACACTGTCAAGTAGGGAGGTAAAAATAAATATTTATTACATGTCCTATTAGTGCAGTATGTATGTAATAGTGCATTATCGTCATAAATCAATCAATGATTAATTAACTCGGTTTTAGTCAGAGTAAGTCTAGAGTTATGTATTATGCTGAGATAGAACCCTTTCGTGACAAAACGCTTTTTTTGTCTGGAATAAATGTTTCGTTCTTTAAGTGCAGTCGAATTCATAAATATAATATAGGTATGTAGACTACGACGTCCATTCTGATCCTTGTGTCTTTAACAATATTGATAACTTTGTCCGTGCATTATTTTCAAACTCGGCTTGTACACAAAAACCCGTCAATAGAGTATAGTTTGTTTTAGTTAAGATGACGAAAAGTACTTAAAAGTCTTAAAATCAACCATTACCGATTGTTATCTTCAAGTGGCGTTGTAAAATCCCGTGGGATTAAGTGCATTTTCCTCATTTTAACTAAAACAGACTATAAACATGTCAGTTCTAAAAATATTTTTATAGTTTGATGATAAAATGATTTCATAACAGGTGCTCAACATATGTCAGCAAAAAAACCTTCCCAAATCCCTTTGACAAATGCTTTCCCAACATATTCAAGAAAGAAATACAGATGAATTCCGCTCTTGTCTTGCTCGCTCTTATCTCTGCTATTGTGTTAACGCCAATCCGACACCGCCGATAAAAGCCGTCATTTTGTAAAAGCGAGACAGTTATTGCCTTTTTGCGAGGCTCACAATTTTGAGTGAATGGACAACATTTTTTAGGATTTCGAAAAAATATTATTCACGGTTTTGTGGTGACTTTTAAAAGAGAATTTTGTGTAGATACAGATAACAATTCAATTTATAAGTTTAAGGTTTCTCCCGTAGCTTATGGACAGCTTTTTTTTTCAAGTATTAAAATAGAACATTAACAGATCTTCAATGATTATTGGAATATTTGTGTCACAAAATGTTCGTTACGTAAAAAAAATTGCTTTAAGTGGCAAAATGTAACAAACATTATAAATATAAGATTACCTATAGATTTCCTTTTTAGGGTTCCGCACTCAAAGAGTAAAATGGGACCCTATTACTGAGACTTCGCTGTCCGTCCGTCTGTCTGTCACTAGGCTGTATCTCAAGAACCGTGATAGCTAGAGAGTTGAAATTTTCACAGATTATGTATTTCTGCTGCCGCTATAACAACGAATACTAAAAACAAAATAATTTTTTTTTAAGGGGGGCTCCCATACAAAAAACGTGATTTTTTTGCCGTTTTTATAGATAATCTGTCACCAGGCTGTATCTCAAGAATCGTGATAGCTAGAGAGTTTAAATTTTCACAGATTATGTATTTCTGTTGCCGCTATAACAAAAAATACTAAAAACAAAATAAAATATTTTTTAAGGGGGGCTCCCAAACAACAAACGTGATTTTTTTGCCGTTTTTATAGATAATGGTACGGAGCCCTTCGGGCGCGAGTCCAACTCGCACTTGGCCGGTTTATTTTAAACGGCAAGCGAAGCGAACGATTCTTTGCTTCAGCTTGGGTCAAAATTCTTTCTTATGTCCGGTTGTCCAGCTGTTCTCTTCTACAGGTCGCATTTCCCAACCGACTGTCGTGAACTGAGCTGCATGAATGAGCTGGTTCGATAGTTGTATCGTTTTTTTTGTCGATTCTGTTCTTTGACTATTTTTTTTTCAAAGAAATTGATTCGCGAGTCCTAAATTCTAGGCAGTATCAGTATAAACTAACATTGAGATATAGTAGGTACTAGTTTGATGTTTTTTCTGCAGTTCAAAGACCTACGTGAATACAAACATTTATTGCTACAACCCATGAAATCGCATGAAATGGACTTTTATTTTGGGACAGATTTTATCGAAACCCTTTCAGCAACAATCTTATCAGAAACTACCCGAGGCAGTGGCGCTATTTTGTAGATAAGACTTGTTAGGAAGTATTAACATGCTAGCGGCAGATCTTGATGGATATCTGAACATTTTTGGATATTAATCCTATCTATATATTTATACATTTATGTATAGGCCACTAAACTGGTAAGATGAAGCCGCATTGTTATTATTACGCGTATTTTTCTAGGTTTAATGTTTAGGTATTTACTAGACAAAAACAAAAGAGTCTGTCCACGCTAAGTCTGCATTAAAATTATGTGGCAACATCAACTTAACCGTCGAATTTCTATAGAAATATGACATTATAATTCGTCGGGTGACAACCCAAAGTCACTACCAAAACTGTCACTGCTCTTCAAAACCTCGTATCTCGGTACGTAGTCGATATCGAGATACGACCTTTGATTTAAGTAGGTATTTGTTACTTAGTGAGTTTTGGTTGTCACCCGACGATTATAATAGTGTTGCTAAACTATTTGTTGCAGAGATAACGTGAACACCAGAACTGTATAGAACTTGAATATTTTCTAATCTACTTACATTTTTTGGGAATATTGTGTACCTACATCCCAATATTTTATAACATATTTCTCCCTAATGGTTGTCTTCATGACAACATTTTGGTGTTATAATAATATGTAGAGTATACTAATAATATTTAATCAGCATATATACGTCCCACTGCAAGGCTAAGGCATCCTCTCATGGATGTAGAATAAATAAACAAAATAAAAATAAACATAAATTAAAATTACTTCTTTTTGAAATTGTCCACGAATGTTAATTAATTAAGACTAATACAAAATCATTTATATATTGTTGTATAAGACTTAGAGAATTAAATAGAGGTGCCAATTTAATCGTCCAATTGAAGAACAGACTCAAGCTTATTATGTATTCCAGGAACTAGATCATTATCGGCATGCCACAAACGACAAATGAACAAGACGATTATATCCAGAAACATAATTTCTGCGGGAGTCTCTGGATGTTAAATTGGTTGCGTTGAGGTAACGACACGAATTGGCGTTGTTTCAATTTGTGGATTCAGTTTTTATAGTTAATTTGATGATTTAGCTCACGGAATGGGAAGAAAAATACAGTATCAACTAAAGACTTAACATCAAAGCAACTCATTAAATAATCTTAAACTCAAATTGTAGACGTAGCTCGGAAAGCGGCCAAGTAAAAGTGGGACTGCGCTGGTAACATCATGCCACATGGTTCTCCGTTGTTAGACCTAACAACTGTAGCCCTAATGTTTTAGACTAGTTGTTAACTAGACCTAATGCATTTTTTTCTTAAATAGTATACTTTATAGGATTATTGCAAAATAAACCTAATATTAGGGCTAAAGTTGTTAGGTCGGACAACGGAGACCCCTGCCGCATTTAAATTTTTTTTTTTTTTATTTTTTTTTTATTACGGGACAATCTTACACAAATCAACCTGGGCCCACGGTAAGCTCAATAAGGCTTGTGTTGTGGATACTTGAAATAGTCACATTGAGAACTGAGATCGACTTGGCGTGCTTAAAATTTTACGAGAAGTGGTTGAGACCTGTAGAAAAGAACAGCTGGACAGCCGGATATACGAAATCATTTTGGCCCAAGCTGAAACAGAGAACATCGTTCGCTTCGCTCGCTCGTGCAATAAATATACACTACGGTTTTAAAATATACAGTACCTTAGGTGTTAAAATATACAGTACCTACGGTGTTAAAATATACAGTACCTACGGTGTTAAAATATAAGTACCTACGGTGTTAAAATCTCAATTATTAAAGTATTCATAAAATTACAGGTACATTTTTTAATACAGAGTTCAAGCACAGAATAGATAATAGTACAAGGTAGTTCAAGCGACAAAGTTTGTTTTCAATTCATTAAAACAAAGGTGTCACATGGGCATATCAAGGACACGAGGTTAAAGCTTAAGGTTGAAACAAAAATTGGAGTTAGGTACCTATATGGATACCAATAATTTATCACAAAAAACTGTCTGGAAACTTGATAAAAACTACAAACTCTAGCAATTAGTGATGAACAGCCATTGGTTTATTTATAATTATTTTATTCATTATTACTAAAACTAGTACATCAAAGTAATGTTACTTTAATGCTCCAGCTATTTTTCACATAATTTATTTCTCATAAGTGGATTTAAACATTAAATACACAAATCGATATAAGAATCGAATAAGCTTATTATGGGTACTAGCTTTTTCCCGCGACTTTATCCGCGTGGAACTCCTTCAGAATAGAATATCTTTATTTATTTATTGGAAAGCCAACAGCTCACAAAACAAATATTTCAGCAAGTTGATCACGTAACGCATTGTACGAACGTCGGGTAGGTCTAAATGTCACTTTTTATATGGAAAATTTAGGTACAGTTAAATTGTACCGAGAGCGTGTTCGGAACGTTAGGAACGTGATTACCCCTCTAAATGACAATTTTTATACGGAAAAGTGACGGTTGATTTGTTACCACGGGCGACATGTTTTGAACTCTTCGAGAGTTTTTCTTCAGGATAAGTGTGTGTGTTCAAGTGTGAATGTTTGCTTTACTATCCTGTTTTGTTATAACCGGAAGGTTACTGTTTTTAATGCGGAAGGCAACTGTCAAACTGACAGCACCAATAATGGTCTTTAAAAAATCTAAATTTGTATGGCGGGAAGTAGTTTTTATTTATTTTTGCGTAAACGACTTTGTTTCGTCCCGAATTGCTCCGAGGTGGGAATGCACCGTTTTCCGAAAAAGGCTAAAAATAAAAGGTTGTGGATTAAAGGTATGGGGAAGGTTTTTGCCTAAGAACTGTATATGGTTTCCGTAACATAGTTGGGTACCATCGATCCTCTGTCTCTCTTTCTCATCGTATGGAATCTAGAAGAGCGCCATCTACAATTAGCTTTCACCAGCCTTATCTATTACTTGAGTGGACTAATAATTAAACAAGCGTTGTCAGTTTTCATTATTTACTATCATTACACTAACTAAATTTGATTGTACTGACATGTCTTTTCCAAAGCCTTTTATTAATTTCTCATGTAACTAAGTATGTATCAATGTTATATTTATTTTATAATCCATTTTCATCCACTTCCATTAGTCGTAGCGATGTGAAACTGTAGACCAAGTTAAGTTTTAATGTAAAATAAAAATTACAATACAATACGATTAGTAGGTATTGGTACTATAAAGTTGAACTAAATTGGGCCGGATGATTGAGAAGTTTTGGGATATACAAAAATCGTAACGTTTATTCTGCAAATATACCAAAAGAGCACTTTTACACATGGTAACTGTAGTATTCACTTATTTGCCGATTCTAAAGGTATATAGTATTCTGTATAGCTTGGCTAGCCAGCGCACCACCACTCCCGGCAACGGTCGGACCACCACTGCCGTCATCGTGACGTATGCGCACTAGATAAGCACAGATACACTACAGTAACCAAGGGTTTTTCGTCTTGTATCTCAAAATCCTTAGCTAAATCAATGAGGAGAAATGAGGCCAAAGATATATCTACTTACCAATATATCCTCCAAACAGTTTATAAGTCCAGGAGTTAGTCAGGATACCCCAAGACATGGCTGCAACCACCACCTGGGCGGCGGCCGCGAATGAGGATTGGCACAGCATCACACGATCCCTGATACCTTTGTGGCAGAACTCGGACGTGTAGGTGACCGTTGGGCTGAACGAAGCTGCGAAACTGTTTGATATGGACATTTTAATAAATAATATATTTAATCCTAACTAATATTATAAAGCTTATGGGGTCTTAAAATGACATGGTAAAGGTCGCGGGAGTTCGCTGGATGCGGGTCGCGCAGGACCCGTCATTGTGGTAGTTTTTGACGAAGGCCTACGTCTAGAAGTGGACGTCTTTAGGCTGATGTGATGATAATGAAGATGATATGTTATAAGCAGGAAAAATGTGTGTACGTACACACTTATGAGACATAGACTATATTATTATTTGTTCCTGTGGCTCCGTCGTCGATACAAACTACTGTAGTAAACATTCACTCACAATTCATAAAACGATAGTAACAAAGATAAGTATAAAATATGAAGAGCTATAAAAACACAAAAGTATAATGACTTCCAGTCATAAATCAGTCGAACACGAAATGTCTAATTCCCGGCTTCCGGCGTTTAGGCAAATGGCTAGGCCGTTATCATGAAACTTTGACAAATGCCCACAGGAAGAGTTTCTACAGAAACCAACAATTATGTTTTGGATATTTTTTCATAATAGCAGAACTAGTCACTATATATGTAGTAAAAAACTAAGTCGCTTCCCGCTGTCTGTCTGTATGCTTAGATCTTTAAAACTACACAACGGATTTTGATGCGGTTTTCTTTAATAGATAACTCTTGAAGTATTAATTCTGAAATCCTTTAGGAATCGACGGAACTCCTCAAATATTATCAGCCCACATATATCGAATTGGGTTTTTTCTGTAATAATCAACGCATTTGCTCTCAGAAAGCAGTGCATGTAGTAAATTGGAAAGGAAATGTTCATGTACCTATGTGGCTTGGCGAAGTACTGAATGGAAGTCGGTTTAAACTTTGTTTTTAAAGTAATTATTTTAATTCATTTCTTTAAGTCCTTAAACAAACATTTAGACGATAACATGTTCTACGCGGACGAAGTCGCGGGTAACAGCTAGTATTATATATTTAGTATCAGCATTGTACCCGTGCGAAGCCAAGGCGGGTCGCTAGTTATTTATAAAGGACGTCCCAGGTATCGTTCGAATCATGGTAGAATAAATGGTAGACCAACGTAAGTAGGCAATTTCCGACGATATATCCTACCTACGCCACACAAATGTTGCCATTGTGCAAAGTTGGCACGGCACACGAATGATGCCATTGACATAGGACGCCAAACAAGGAGTTTTGTTAATGCACGATTAATATTTATAAAAAATGTTAGCTAGTCAAACTATTTATTTGGGGTGATAAGACAACTGCATACAATTATCAGCTCAACGTAAATATTGCTATTTATTCGGGTAGTTTACTTTTACACAGTGGCAACACACTGACAGTCCGCCATTTTTAAGATTCTGATGACATTGGTGACGTAGATACGCTGACGTCACGAGCTGAATAACTTACCTTGTTTTATTTTACCATGATTGAAACGACGTTGTTGAATCAGACCTGTGCAATCTTGAATTCATTATTCAATTCAATTTTCAATTCATATGTTTATTGCACGCTTAGCCCATAAAAGTTTTGGTATTTACTTATGGTTTTTCGTGTACAAAACTGGTGGGAAATTGCGCAAGTAGCGGCAACTCGAACGTGAAGACTTAGGGTCGCTGATCCATTTAAGTTAGTTGAACGAGCGAGCGTAGAGTTTTCAGATTGGGCAAAAATTTGGCTCTCCTCCTCGAAAGGTCGCATTTTTATAAAAAAAACACCGCATTCAAATCGGTCCATTCGTTTAGGAGCTACGATGTCACAGACATACACACACACGCACACACACAGACACACACACAGACAGACACACAGACACGTCAAACTTATAACATTTTTTACCGTCGGGGGTTAAAAAATTACATATATAGATCTAGCTGACTTTTTTTTTTATACAACGACGGTGGCAAACAAGCTTACGGCCTGCCTGATGTTTCATATTCATATTCATATTCATTTATTCGTTGCAACCATGGTATTCACAGGGTGTTCTTAAAATATAATTAGTACAGACATGGACCCTACAAGGGTGTAGCAACATATTTATGTACTAAGCTAACCTAAACTAAACAACATATATTTATAGAATCAACATTTTATATATATATCTACACGTTAGATAACAAAAGATATTTATAACACTTCCTTCTTACTTATATTTGCTCTACTTATTAAATTATTAAAATTTAATGGCCCATCCCAAGTAACAAGGTGACGTCGAAGTCACGTCATTTTAACGTTAAACTCGCAACGATGACGTCTTAATTCATTATCGACGTCATATATGTCGTTATTCTGCGACGTATAATTCACGACAGTAACTAGACGTCACTGATGACGACATTAATCACGTAAAACTAGATCAATTATGTCGGATATTCGACGACAGTCACATGACGTTACTGATGACGACATTAATCACGTCAAACTAGATCAATTCTATCGGATATTCGACGACAGTCGAAAGACGTTACCGATGACGACATTAATCACGTAAAACTAGATCAATTCTGTCGGATATTCGACGACAGTTGAATGACGTTACCAATGACGACATTAATCACGTAAAACTAGATCAATTCTTTCGGATATTTGACGACAGTCGAATGACGTTACCGATGACGACATTCATCACGTAAAACTAGATCAAATTCTGTCGGATATTTGACGACCGTTGAATGACATTAATGATGACGACATTAATCACGTAAAACTTCTGACGGATATTCGACGACAGTCGAATGACATAAATGATGACGACATTAATCACGTAAAACTAGATCAATTCTGTCGGATATTCGACGACAGTCGAAAGACGTTACCGATGACGACATTAATCACGTAAAACTAGATCAAATTCTGTCGGATATTTGACGACTGTCGAATGAAATTAATGATGACGACATTAATCACGTAAAAGTTCTGACGGATATTCGACGACAGTCGAATGACATAAATGATGACGACATTATTCACGTAAAAGTAGATTAACTCTGTCGGATATTTGACGACAGTCGAAAGACGTTACCGATGACGACATTAATCACGTATAACTAGATCAAATTCTGCCGAATATTCGACGACAGTTGAATGACACTAATGGTGACGACATTAATCACGTAAAACTAGATCAATTCTGACGGATATTCGATGACAGTCGAATGACATTAATGATGACGACATTAATCACGTAAAACTACATCAATTCTGCCGGATATTTGACGACAGGCGAAAGACGTTACCGATGACGACATTAATCACGTAAAACTAGATCAATTCTGTCGGATATTCGACGACAGTCGAATGACGTTTTCGATGACGACATTAATCACGTAAAACTAGATCAATTCTGCCGGATATTCGACGACAGACATTTCATGCCAATTTATAAGTCAGGAAATTCTGTTTTTGTCTGTCTCATTCAATAATTTTTAGTTATTATTACACCAAGTGCTCAGGATACATATTTTAATAAAAAATAAAATCCAATAAATTACCGCGGATATGACGTTCAACTATGTGACGATTTTTGCAAAATGCAACGTATTTTTAAATAAAGAAAATACTATATACCTAGTAAAGGTAAATGCAATGCAATAAATTAATATGTAATATGGTAAATTGCACACAGATAAAATACTAACTTAAATTAGAATATATTACATTTTCAATGATAAAACACAGCATGTTAGGTCGGTATTTTTATGATAAATAATAAGTTATTATAATTATTCGTTTAAATAATTCAAAAAATGTTTTGCGAATTCGAAATTGTTGAAACTGAACTCGAGTTTAATAACACTTCTCTATTCTATGAATTTGAATGTTACGTGAAAATAATTTTTTGATTGTTTTTAGATTTTTTAGTCGATAATACTTCATTTTATTTTATAACATACGGTTTTTTCTTATCTACGTCATCTAATGAGAATATTTGTGACGGTTTTTGGGAAAACGTCCCACTTCTTCGATATGGAGTTAAGAGTAGTTCCTAATACTACAGACCATACGCTATATTTTGGTGAAAGATTCATGTCTCTAGGTGCTATAGTTATTTTTTTAAAATTCTGCAATGTTGCAGAAGTGAAAAAGCGACAATTGAGAAAACGTTGGTTAAAGTTTGGGATGGCAGAAAACACACTTCTACTTTGAAGTTATGGAGTGGTTGGTATTAAATGAATAGGCATACTTTAGGGATTTTAAATAAGTTAAAATCATGTATGTAACCTTAGTATTTTGAATGTTATGGAGGCTTGAACATAAAAACAGGACGAAAATATGTAAATCCTGAATATGGGTTTATTTCTATATTCTATTATACGGCACGCAGATTTATCATTAAAATTGTATTTATAAATGGTTTCCCATGCTAAAAAAGACTTAAATAATTCTGTGGATCCTTTTATTTAGTTATTATGTCAAAAAGTTAATAACAAATGATTTGAAGAGTGCCATGCATAAAAATTAAAATACATGTGTCTCTTAATATATAACATGAGATTACTTTAAAAACATACTTATGAAGCATAGAAAGTATGTAAAATATCAAATTATAAGTACTTTTTGTGTGTATAAAGTTTAGTGATTTTATATAGGGAGCGTCCCACTTGGTCGGTTTACTAAACTTTAGTGCTTCTTCATTGAAAGTGTTTGTGTTTGGTATATTTTTCAGTTTTATGTATGAGATAATGGTTTGTTATTGTTAATCTAAGAGTATTTGATACTAACGTCGTTTGTTTAAACTTTTTTAACGTAATTGAACGAAATTTCTTTTCGACTCAAGTTTAGTGACCCACTTTGACGGTTTGGTGGATCATACGCTAAAAAATTACTACAAGTATAAAATCATAATTTATAAACATAGGTGTAATTTGCTGAACCAAAAACAGTATAATTACAAACCAAAAATGGTGTACGTATTGAACCTATGAGATGTAGCAAACGGATCGAACTCATCGCAACGTATTTTAAAAATGCTCTTATAACTTTCTTTCACATTTAAATGACACCGAAAATCATAGAAATCATTAAGCGAAAATTTTCTCGTGTTTAATTCATGCTGACGTGACAAAGCCAAATTTCAATTTTAAAAATATACTCAGTTATAATGGGAGAGTTATATTTGCAAAATTGAACTTACTTTTTTATTAAATCATTTACAAATGGCCAGTTCTAAAAACTTTCAGTGCCACCCTCGTATGGCAAATAATTTTATACCAACCCCTCTATAACTGCAAACAACAAAATGTGTTTTTTGCGGCCTCAAATTGTAATCAACGTCTTCTCAATTGTCGCTTTTCACTATTGCAAGTTTAAAGAATTTTCAATTAATAACTATAGCTCTAAGAGACTGTGTTATATGTGGTAATCCAAAACGAAAGGAACCTTCTGCAGCTTCGGCAGGTGCTTACGAAGTTAATGCCTTATCTTAATTGCAGAAATCGAATGAAATTGCGTGTGTGTCTACGGCCATAATGTCCCTTTCATTTTGGATGACCACATAATTACAAATTACTCATAACACCATATCGGCAAAGTAGAAATTGTTCTCTAATAACAGGTACAAATATGTTATTCACGATTTTTTTCTGTATGCGTCAAAGTGGGTCGCTGGGCACTAAACTTTGAGGCCCTAAAAAGGTGCTTAAAATGGAGATTTATGCGTCGTGATCATCAATCAATCAATATCAGTTTTCATCGAAAGTTGATTTTCGGTAAGTTTTGCCATATTTCACTAAACTGCCCGTAACTCCGTAACTAGAATCGACAAAGTGGGACGTTTTACTAAAAACCGTCACATTTACTAGTACGATCTGGGCTTTATGGCAACTTTTGTTATATTATGCATTTGACGGTTTCGCAAAACATCAGCTATTAGCCTGTTTTTTTTTCTCCATCTTACATATATCTACGAATCAAACAAACTTTAGACCCAGAAGTAGGTATAAAAAAGTGTCAAAAAATGTCGATTTTTTTCAATAAAAATAGTAATAGCTGTTTTTAATCGTAAACACAATAATTTTATCGTCTTTGTCGTTCTCCGTATCCGACATTTTTTTACACGTAAAACCATTAAATTAACAAATTGCTTTGGATGACACGTGCCATAAGTTGGTAGAAAAAAAAATACTAATAAGTAGTACTTTGATTTGATTCTCATAAAAATAATTATAAATAAATACATTTACTCCAATAAAGTATCGGTAAATAAGTATATTTATAAAACAAATTGTGTCTAAATTTAACTTAATAATACTTGCCGATTATTAAACTAGTACTTATTGTACAGTCTTTTTTTTGCGTAACTGATAAATCATGATTATATTAGTAATGACGTCGAGACTAAATACAAAAAAAAGCGGCCAAGTGCGAGTCGGACTCGCACATGAAGGGTTCCGTTACATAAATTGCTTTTTACGATATATGACCTATAAAAAAAAAACTACTTCATAGATCTCGTTCAAACCAATTTTCTTTGGTAGTTTGCATGGTGTACATCATAATTTTTTTTCAGTTTTATCATTCTCTTATTTTAGAAGTTACAGGGGGGGAGGGACACATTTTACCACTTTGGAAGTGTCTCTCGCGCAAACTATTCAGTTTAGAAAAAAATGACGTTAGAAACCTCCATATCATTTTTTAAGACCTATCCATAAATACCCCACACGTATGGGTTTGATGAAAAATATTTTTTTGAGTTTTAGTTCTGAGTAGGTATGGAGACCCCTAAAACTTAATGTTTTTTTTCGATTTTTGTATGAAAATCTTAATGCGGTTTACATAATACATCTACTTACTAAGTTTCAACAGTATAGCTCTTATAGTTTCGGATGGGTTTGATGAAAAATATTTTTTTGAGTTTCAGTTCTGAGTATGGAGACCCCTAAAACTTAATGTTTTTTTTCGATTTTTGTATGAAAATCTTAATGCGGTTTACATAATACATCTACTTACTAAGTTTCAACAGTATAGCTCTTATAGTTTCGGAAAAAAGTGGCTGTGACTTACGGACGGACAGACAGACAGACGGACGGACATGACGAATCTATAAGGGTTCCGTTTTTGCCATTTAGCTACGGAACCCTAAAAAATAGTGATTTAGATATTTTAAGTTCAGTTGTAGAATTAAACAGGACTATTCAAATGTAATTGGTTATTGTAATATTAATAAGCAAATGATATTTTACTCCAATTTAAACCTTTTTTTCAGAAGCAATAACGGACTTCATAACTTTCACATCTTGTAAAGCAATCGCATTCTTAAATGGTGTAGTGATTTGGTGACACTCGATTCCGACAAAAGAAATATGATCCATAAAAAAAACAAACTTAATTTTACAGTCAAATCTAGGATTACTTAAATTAAATTAGACCTTATCACTATGGAGATACGAAGGTGGTCGAATTGGAATATGTTGCATAAGACGGCAAGGAGTGCCGGGCCTTTGACGTCGCCGCGTGAGATTGTTTTAGACAAATTTAATTATGGTATTGTATTGGTCATATTTGATGAAGGAATAGGGTCTAAATTAGACATATGCAACTGATTTCAGACGTGGGATTGGGGGAGAGCAGGGGAGCGTTCTTAGGCCCAGAGCCCCTCGGCCTATTTGGCCGTCGGCCGTGCGCTACTTAACACTTACATAGATTTTGCCAACGTTATTGATTAATTCTTAACTTGTAAAGATTGTATAACATTTGTAACTGCATTATTTTTTAATAAATTCTCCTTCAAAATAATAGTTCCCTCCCGGAATATATAATATTAGATGTAGGAATGTGAACTGCAATGCCATTACAGCCGCATATTTTTGCCATTTTGACTTAATTTTTCACAATGTCGAGTAAAAAACGTAAAACGCGAGAGCGCACGTCTTCGCCAGCTTCTGTCCCTAATAAAAGTAGACTGGAAGTGACGATGGAAGCGATCCTGAACCGCCTCGCGACGCTGGAGCAGCGTGTCGCCACTCCTGCCAGTGTGACATTGTTCGCGACCGGTGCCTTCAGCGCGGACTTGGAGTGCAGCCCCGCCAGAGCCTGCTGGACTGGCCAGTACACCTCTGCCGGAGCCTGCTGGGCCAGTCAGCGGTACCCCATTCGTTGCTGGCAGCACCGAGGTCCACCTCGCCACCGAGACACCACTGACGGCGTCAACGGACGTCACGGAGCGTCTCATCGACGCGTTGAGGACCATGAATCCGGTGAGATCTACCCATTATTATGTGTCTGATTTTGATCCCAGTAATCATGACGTTGATGCGTGGTGTGACGAAGTGGATCGCGCCCGCTCGCAAAACCAGTGGGACGATAAAGAGTGCCAGCTCGTGTGGGATTATCATTAAAAGGTGAGGCACGCTCCTGGTTGCGCGAGTGGACGAGTGACAACCGTAATTGGTCGAATTTCAAATCAGCACTTAGATCGCTCTGTACGCGCCGCATTGACGTTGCAAATATACTTTTTGATGTGATGTTGCAAGACTCTGATAAGTACTCCACATATGCGGAATATGCGAGAAGATCTTTGTTATGGTAACGTATCGTTGAACAGTGAACTTACTATGTGATATAATTGTACGTGGCATAACAGACCCTCAAGTACGAGCGGCCGCTACAAACGCTAAGTTGACACCTGAAAAAATCGTGGAGTTCTTATCGAGTTATGCGAAAACACGTCGTTCAAGTGCAGGCGCACCTAATAATAACATTGAGTTGCGTGCAAGCCGGCACGCCTATGATCCATCGTCCAAGAGAAATCATAAGCGTGCTATCCAAAATACAGACATACACGTAACTTGTTTTAAATTGTAAACAATCGGGACATAAAATGAAAAAATTGCCCCAAACGTGTTAAGGCTGAGAGTAGGTAGTAACGCGGACGCGAATAAAAACAAGTCTGTGCCTAATCTTGAGTCAACAAATAGGTTTGTATCAAAAATTGTGTGTTACGTTACGTAATAGTGACGATAAATGTTTTGCTAAAGAACGATCAGAAATGAGAAATAAAGCTAATTTTAACTTTTGTCGCGAAACAGCTTGCAACAACACAAAAACTGATATTGTGACAGCTGTAATATGTTAATGACCTTGCTAAGCATATCTCTTGTCGAACGTACCCTAGTGTTCAAATATTACGCGGTTTAGGTGGAGTAGAATTGCGATCAGATCGTTTTGTAACTTTGCCCGTAGAGTTCAGTGATGTAACCTTAGAGGTAGAACTTCATGTTATGCCGCACAATTATCTTAGTGACCCAGTTCTTATCGGTACTGATGTATTAAATAGAGAAGGTGTCGCATATATTCGAACAAGCGATTCTCAACGACTAGTCCTAGAAACAGTCCTAACGTCAACAATGTGACACATTGTAAGCCGACTACGCAACTCAGCTCAATAAGTAGACCCCGCTATCGGAGGTGCAAAATGGTAGCTGTCAAGTTCTAGGGATGGGTAAAAATTATTTTGAAATACTAGCTTTAAGTCGATAATTATAGCTATACGTCAATAATTTACCTTTACTATAAAGAGAGTCTAAGACTTTAATTAAACGTTTTACTTTTATAAAACAGGGCTTTATAATTACAAAATTGTCTGTTCAATATTTTTAATTTTTATAAATAAAAATCTTCAATCTGTCATCATTACTAACAAATTATCGTTATTTTCAAAGTACGAACCATTCATAAATTAATTAAAAATTAAATAATTAATAAATCTCTCTTTTATTTCCACCAAAAGGGCTATCGTATTCTTAATGAACAATCAGTTTTTTTTAGACTATCTGCAGTAATCTAGTGCAGCCACGATGAATATATTCAACAATAAACCCATTATCTCTATAAACCCTCTATTGAAAAGGTTTATCTCAAGACACTCAAGAGCGTTCATGCACTGCCCTGCAACTCGAAACATTAGAAAAGTAAAATTGCAACCATAGTATCTTTGTTGTACTGATAATGGTATATATTTCTGATGACAGTAAGGCCTAGTCAGGCATCGGTATAGTGTTTTAATTCCCGAGTAAGGCCTCATGAGGCATCGGTATAGTGTCTTAATCCCCGAGTAAGGCCTCATGAGGTCATGAGGCATCGGTAGGTATAACGTTCATTCTCGAGTAAGGTCACGTGTGGCATCGATGTAGTTTCTTGTACGAGAGAAAAAATATTGAGTAATAATTAAGTCGTTTGTTTGACTGAAAGTGAAAGTATCACAAGTAGAAAAGTATCACGTGAAAATATAATGAAAGCGCATAGTAGCATGTAAAAAAAAAAAGAAGAAGAAAATCAGTTGCTGAACCGTGATCCTGGTGTTTACGTTGAGTGCAATATTGTATTTACATATCATTGTTTGGTCCGCAGGTGACGATACCCGTAACCAAGACCACGAGCCAACATCCGAGCCTCAATCAGGACAACAGGAGAGCATCGAGGACGCTGGTCTGTCAGGATAGGCCGTGTTAGCATGAAACTGCTGACCGTGCTGACTACGACGCGACGATGACATCACTACCTCACCTGCCCTGGGACCCCGCACACCCTTCCTCGGGAAGCAAGGACCTGCTGGTCGATCACGTAACGCATTGTACGAACGTCGGGTAGGTCTAAATGTCACTTTTTATATGGAAAATTGACAATTAAATTGTACCGACGCGCGTTCGGGGCGTTACGTGGTTACCCCTCGGACCTCGGCCTATTTGGCCGTCGGCCGTGCGCTACTTAACACATACATAGATTTTGCCAACGTTATTGATTAATTCTTAATTTGTAAAGATTGTATTAAATTTGTAACTGCATTGATCTATATTTTAATAAATTCTCCTTCAAAATAATAGTTGCTGATTCTGTTTGTATGTTAAAGGACGAGACTATTATTACAATTGTAAGTATTGTCATAGATGGCGATGATTCAATGCTGTATGGCAATGATTATGCAAATAATGAGTATTTTTATACGGTTCCTTGTCCTTCTAAATATTTGGGTATAGTTTTAGTTAGCGAAATATCAGATCTGGGGGCACGGCAGTTCAAGCAGCCAAGTCGAGCATCATTTTATACTCATAGCCATGCAAGCATTCTCTG
Source organism: Epinotia brunnichana (assembly GCA_963854355.1). Taxonomy (NCBI): domain Eukaryota; kingdom Metazoa; phylum Arthropoda; class Insecta; order Lepidoptera; family Tortricidae; genus Epinotia; species Epinotia brunnichana. The sequence continues at coordinate 23,473,932 of OY977950.1, read as the reverse complement.
ATGTTTTGAATAAATGTATAGTCATTCCATTTTGTGATAAATATGTAGCATTATACCGTTGCGCTAGCATGAGAAAAAGTAGACGTTAGGGACTAGTCGTCCAACCCCACATGTACGTTTGAGGCACCGATATGGGCTTTATCTCACCGGGGTATCGCAGGCATATAGTATACCGCTGTTTTACAAAATAGCGCTGTTTTGTAATACGGTGGATTGAATACCGCTGAATGACAATCCCACTAATCGTCAACCCGCCGTGTTACAAAACAACGCTGCACTGCTATCACGCAAGACGGCCCGCGAGCTCTCGATTTTTCTGGCACTAAGTACCTCTCTTTCTTAGTTTTCTAATAAGAGAGACACGAATAGTGCGAGAAAAATCGAGAGAGCTCGCGCGCCGTCTTGTGATAGCCGTGCATTTTTTTTAAAACATCTAGTTGTCATGTAATTTACAAAACAGCGCTGTTTTGTAAAACAGCACGGCTATTACATTGCGCCATGGTAGCGCAACCAAGCGGACACCAGCGGGCGTAGCATGGTTGCCATTTTAACACTTATCGCTGTAGTTAAGACGTCTGTCACGTTCTGACCAGTACGCGAGTGCCAGAGTGACAGATGTCTTATCAACAACGATAAGGTGATAAAATGACAACCATGCTACGCTCGCTGGTGAGATACCCTCCATTGATAGAACTGTATAATACATTTTGTTGATGGTTGTGCCGCCATGGTGTCCCGGTGACACATAGCCATATCTGTTAAAAGTTCCAAAGACAATGGCGACTGTACTATTCGGCTAGCTGCATGGGGTTGAGGGTCAGCATTATACACTAGAGTAAGGAAATTCTCACCCGAAATCGCATATGGCTGGTCGTACACTGCATTATGGGGCCTTAGCCTGACTGAAGTAGAGCATTAAGGTGGTTCGATTGCCATACAAAGCGTTATTTGACATTCGCAGGCTAACTGCGTGTTATTTTAAGAAACTTATGTAACAAACTTTCATCAATTGGCTTCCCATTTGCGCCAAATTTCCCCTTTCCTAGAATAAACTTGTATAAAGTAGATTAATTTGAGAAAAATAGTTTTTCCAAAATATCACGTCCCAAACCAATTTCTCAAATTAATCTTGTTTATACAAGTTTATTCTAGGAAAGGGGGAATTTGGCGCAAATAGGAAGACAATTTATGAAAGTTTCTTACATAAGTTTCTTAAAATATCACGCCTTTAGCCTGCGAATGTCAAATAACGTTTTGTATGGCAATCGAACCACCTTAATGGAAATTGTAAAGTTAAAAAAAAATTGTTGTTTTTTTTAAGTGTTAGGTAGGTAGGTACACTCTAAATTCCTTTTAAAAACGCTAAGAAATGTTGATTGAAAATCGAATGGACGTGTACCTAAACGAGAATGTTGTCATTATGATGTGGAATAAATTAATATTCGTTTAATATTTTTTTTTTTATGTCTGACGATATACTTCAGTAAACACGTCCAGCGACGTTGTTTTTGGTGCAACTATTGGAAGCAATATCGCCCCGACAAGCAAAGAAAAGGTTCAAGTTGGAACCCGACCGCAGACAGCAGCAGCAGACGACGTGTCGCAGCAACACTACCGGTTTCTATGTTTCAAAGACCATTCGTAGCTAGCGACACGTCCCCGGACGTCACCTTCATATAATTACATAGAAACCGATAGTGTCACTACGACACGTCGTCTGCGGTCGGGTCCCAACTTTTACCTTTACATTGCTTGTCTGGGCGATATTGATTCCAATAGTTGCGCCAAAAACAACGTCGCTGGACGTGTTTACTGACGTATATAATACGTCAGATAGTCGACGTCACTCCTTTCCTTTAACGGACGTTAATGTAACGTTACAGTAACGTATATGAGACGCCAGTGGTCACGTCTAGTCGACGTCGCACCGTCCCCTTAACTGACGTTAATGTATCGTTACAGTTACGTCAAATAACGTATCAGATACGTCAGTGGGCACGTCTACTTGACGTCATTTCCTCCCGTAAACCAACGTTAATGTAACGTAAATTAACGTGATATATCACGTCCAATAACGTGATATTAACGTGAATTATGACGTACTTTCCCACACAATACTCACGTGTTAATGACGTCGGATATCACGTCAGATGACGTGATATTTAATGTGAGTTATGACGTACTTTCTCACAGAATACTAACGTGATAATGACGTTGAAAATCACGTCAGATGATGTGATATTTAACGTGAGTTATGACGTACTTTCCTACAGAATACTAGCGAAAAAAATGACTTCAAATATGACGTTGGACGATGTGATATTCAACGTGTTATTACTCGTCAAACGTTGTGACACTCTCACGTTGATTTAACGTTAAAAAATCACGTTAATTAACGTCATATTTAACGTTAGTGGGCCAAACATACTCACGTAAAATTAACGTCGCAGTAACGCCAAAAATGACGTGACAGTAAACATCATTTTTGCCGTCGAATTTTGTGACATCCTCACGTGAATTCTACGTCCAATATGACTTCAAAAAGACGTGATATTTTACGTCCCTTGCTACTTGGGATGAACTCCTGCAGAGTGTATGGGCATTCAGTAATGAGGTACGTTTTTAGTTTATTGACAAAGGTGTTGAATATTACTTCATTTCTTATATGCTGCGGAATTTTGTTGTAGATTCTGATGGACATAGCGTAAGGGCGTGTACTGAACATTGTTAGCTTGGCGGGAACTGCTTGAACTATTTTGTTGCGGTGACGTAGGTTGTGTGCGTGAAAGTTATTTTATCAGGTTTGGGGTATAAGTTTTGATATTTACGAACGAATTTGCAGGTTTCCAGTATATACGAAGATGTGAGGGTCAGAATTTTTAGTCTAGTGAAATGGGGTCTGCAACTCTCTTCGTTTCTTATGTTACTAAGAACACGTACGCATCTTTTCTGCAGTAAAAATAGATCTTTAGCATTTACGCTATTGCCCCACAACATTATACCGTATTGTAGCCATGACTGAGCAAAAGCATGATACGCACATACAGCGGTTTTTAGATTAGTTAAGTTAGTGTTAAGCGGGTAACGTAGCCTATGTACACTTGTGACTCCAGAAGAATCACAAGCGCGTTACCGACCCTTTATTCACATTCCTTTAGAGACATGCAGGTCCCTCACTACCAACACAGCGCACCCTAGGGAGCTCTGGCGACCTTACTCACCACCAGGAACACAACACCACATGCTTCATAGCATGCAATAATATAGCAACACTACAAAGCAGTTGTGTTATTATTGCTGCGGTCTCCTGTAAGGTGGAGGTACTTCCCCAGTTGGGCTGCTCCACATACGAACGAGATGACATTCCGCTGTGCCCTACATCACTTGATGTACGTGACGTATCATCGCCAACGCAGTTAACTGAACATCGGTTCACTTTATGTACATTGTAATAAGGTTCAATATAAATACAGAATGATCAGTGAACTAATGGCGTGTGTATGGTCCTAGGTGTAACGTGATCGACTTGCTGATATCAATATACCTACATTTACTGTCGTACCTAATAATGTAAACATTGTTACAGGTAAAACATATCAAGTAGACGTCCGTTTGGCCGATACAAGGGCAGTTATACAAAGGTAAGCATTATCATTAACTGTATTTTGTCTTTGACAAGTAAATACCTATGTATACGAGGATTAAGATTGATTTAAGGTTCATCGCTATTAGATTTCAGTTTTATTAAGATAAAAAAAGTTGAGTGCTGAATATTTTGCAAAATAAAATTTTCGTCAATACTTTTACATTTTGTAATTTACACTTTACTGCAATAAAGGCTGCTGTAATATCCATGTTACAAAATTATGTTACATTTTAACATGAGGAAACCTTTGAGGTATAATGCACTAACGGACTAGAGAAGACAACACGAACATTATCACAAAATACACTCCAAAAAGCATGCGTCTTGCTCAGAGGAATAAGAACACATTGGCCACGACATGTTGTCGACTTATGAAATCAACAAAAATAATGTCTGTAGTAGGGCCGGGTATCTACAATAAATTACCCTCCGAATTGAAAGATATTGAAAATGATGCGACATTTCTTAATAAGCTAAAAAAATGGCTGACTGATAAAGCTTTTTATAATTTTAAGGAGTATATATAAAATATTGGTAATAATAATAATTTTAATCATTGTATAATGTTGACATTTTGTTTATTTATTCATTTATTTATTTATTTATAGCCTCTTTTCAGAAAGTTACAATAACATACTTAAAACTACAGTAACCGCAAAATATTACATTTCTGTGTGCCTACTGGCAAAGGCCTCCCCCAGTCTTCTCCATTCCTCCCTGTCTGTGACCACTCTGGTCCACGTCTTGCCGGCCATTTCTATAATTTCGTCCTCCCATCTTTTAAATTGTCTGCCTCTATTCCGTTTGCATCCTCTTGGGTACCATGTAGTTAAAATTTTGCTCCATTTCTCCGGTCCTCTTATTGTATGTCCAGCCCACTTCCATTTAAGATTTTTCACTTTATACGCTACATCCTCGAGTTTTGTCTTGTCTCTCAGTTCCGAATTCTTTATCTTGTCTATTCTTCTCTTCTTGAGTATGCTTCTTTCCATGGCTCTTTGACTTACTTTTAATTTCAGACACTGTGCCTTGGTCAGTGCCCAAGTTTCGCAGCCATATGTGAATATTGGCAAAATACATGTGTTGAATAACTTCCTCTTTATACTGGTACTAAACTGGGTGCTCTTCATAATCTCTTTCATTGACCAGTATCTCTTCCATGCATTTCCGATTCTTCTGTCTATTTCTTTGGCGGTCGACTCATGTGGCGAGATTATTTGGCCTAAGTATAAATATTCTGGGACATATTCAATTATATTGTTATTTAGCCTAATTATATTTTTGTTGCTCGCATTGGACATAGCTTTTGTTTTTTGTACATTCATCGAGAGTCCCACCTCTCTGCTAGCTCTGTCCAGGTCTTCTAGCATTTCTTGTAAGTCTTCTGCGCTTGTCGCAAATACTACTATGTCATCCGCAAATCATTTTGTCATTCATACCTAAATATTGTTACGTTATATTAATTGAATAATCAAATTCATTTGACATATTATAATTCTATTTTTGACATGTAATTTTTTATATTTTATGAATAAATGAGTATGAGTATGATTATGAGTATCTGTGCGCCAGCCGGGGGGCATGCGGGGGGAGGGTAACTTGTCATAGAATACACTGAGATAGACGGTGCGGCCCATGGACCGCAAAACGTAGCGCAAACTTTTTATTCGGCGTGTCATCTGTAGAACGTTAGTACATTATACCTCAATGGAGGAAACTACCCAATCAATAATACTACGCATACATATCCGAGGTTATACAACATTTAATCAAACGAGCGAGCGAAGCGAATTAAGTTCTATACTTCAGCTTGGGCCCAAAATCGTATGTCCGTTCGCTGTCACGCTGTCCGGCTGTTCTTCTCTACTGATTGCATTACTCAACCGATTCTCGTAAATTTTTTTTTTTTTTTTTTATGTTTATTCTCTTTAAGGCTTATAGCTAAATTTACGTAGGTACAATTAATTTGCCAAACCACAAGCATTTTGCGAGCATGTTTGTTAATTATAGCTTTTTAGCGAGTCAAGTCTTGGAAAAAAAGGAAAAACAGCCTCGCGAGTTTTACAGATCAAGGAGCTACTAGTGTTAGTACCTACAATTGACACACGACCTTTCTGTAGTACAATGTGTCCCTTTCCCACAATGCTAAACATTTACTAATGCGATTAAGATGTAATCTACGCTCCGGAGGCGGTTGCTGATATACCTACTTACCTAAAGGCGATTATAAGGGATTGCATTGATGTACCGAATGACTATATTCGCTTGGCGCTTCCTGAGTTTCCCGTTTCAGTATTGGGAATTACGGTGCTCGGTATTTTAGGCAAATCATCATCATATCAGCCGAAAGACGTCCACTGCTAGACAAAGGCCTCCCCCAAAGAGTGCCACAATGGCCGGTCCTGCGCCACTCCCGCGACCTTTACCAGGTCATCAGTCCACCTTGTGGGGGGCCTACCTACGCCACGCCTTCCGGTACGTGGTCGCCACTTGAGAACCTTTCCGCGCCAACGGCCATTGGTTCTACGTGCAATGTGCCCCGCCCACTGCCATTTAAGTTTAGCAAGTTTAGGCAAATCACTGCGATTAAATTCGTGTTGTGTCAAAGTTACGCATTTTTAACCCCCGACGGAAAAAGAGGGGTGTTATAAGTTTGACGTGTCTGTGCGTCTGTGTATTTATGTGTCTGTGTGCCTGTGTGTCAGAGTGTGTGTTTGCCTGTGGCATTGTAGTTCCTAAACGAATGGACTGTTTTGAATGCGGTTTTTAATTAGAAAGCTGACGTGATCGAGATAGTTCTTAGCTACGTTTCAACAAAATCGGTTCAGCCGTTTTTGAGATATTGAACTTTGAAATGAAAATGTCAGGGGTTTTTCAACTTTTCTAAGTTTTAGTTATTATTCAATATTCTCTTCGTTTTTTTGACCAAGTTATACGCGAGGTTCTCATAACGCGATATTCTCCAACACGCATCGCTCGCCTTAACCGGGGTAGGTAGGTAGGGCAGTAACCTATAACAGTCACATTAACGGCTTAAAAATTACAATCCTATGGCAAAGAAAAGGAAGAACATGATTATGAAGCTTATTAAAAAGCAACATATCAGACGCGAGTAGCCATAACTTTCCCCGCAAACCAACAACTTTACTCCAATCCTTCTATTTACTAACTTAGATAAGAAATCGATCCCCAGAGTGTGAAATATTTTAGAAACTTAACTAGAGTTCCGCTGTAACGGGGAGCGTTTATGTAAATGTGCGAAGTTTGCCTCGTGGAGTAATTTTAGGTCAAGGAGATACCGTAATTTGTTGGTAATCTACTTTATACTTGATTTAAATTAAAAATGTTCTTAATCCAGTTCAATTTTACGAAAATAAGCTTATAATTTTATTGTGGTATAACTATAATTTCTGTAGCTAATGCTTGATTTCCTCCTACGCTGACGTCGATCGCTGACGTCGGTCGGGCGTACGAATGTACGCTGTACGCTAGCATTTCAGTCAGCGTCGCTGTGCGGTGTCCCATAGAACATGGTGTATATTCGTACGCCCTACCGACGTCAGTGACCGACGTCAGCGTAGGAGGAAATCAAGCCTTAAGCGACGATTGCGAGAAAACAGGAACACAGGCCTTATTTTAGGCACCCATATTGGTGTATTGAAATTACACTTCCCAAAAGTGTCTAGGGATCAAGTACGTTTTAGAGTATTGCTGCAATTGAGGTTTGTTATAGACATTATAGTAAAATAACTCTCTCTTACTCTCTCTCTTTAAAACTTAAATTACCTCAGTATTGCCATTATCGCCACGGTTGGGTGGGCTGGTATTACAGCGATTGTAGTATGATAAACAAACTAAATAATTTACTTTCAAAACAAAGTTTTAACCGACTTCAATTCAGTACTCCGCCAAGCCACATGAACATTTCCACATTTTTTTTTCCAATTTACCACATGAACTGATTTCCAAGAGCAGATGCGTTGATTTTTAGACCAATTAACCAAATCGCTGTATGTGGGCCGACAATATTTGAGGACTTCCGTCGATTCCTTAAGGATCTCAGAATTACCTTTGGCACTTCATTGTTTGCTATTTCAACGGAATCATATCAGAATCTGTGACGTACTTATATAGTTTGAAGTACATCATTGAGAAGTTCCACAAGCCATCTGTGGTCTTCATCATCACTTCCACCATCACCAAATTTATGATTTCCGGGTGTAAATACACGAGATATAATAGAAAATACCGAAATTACTACACGCGTGCCTAATATATTTGAGGAGTTCCCTCAATTCCTCATGGTTCCCATCATCCAACTGGGGTTTTGAAAACAATGGGACCAATCTGGAAGCATATACTTTCAATTAAAAAAAGAATTGTACGAATCGGTTCATAAATGACGGAGTTCTGAGGTACCAAACATTAAAAAAAAAAAAAAAAAAATACATCCGAATTGAGAACCTCCTCCTTTTTTTGAAGTCGGTTAAAAATACTTGATCTCTAGACACTTTTAAGCAGTGTAGATTCGTATCGTATTCCTTAGTGAATGAATGCACTTAATAGGAGAAAGCAATGCACTGATATCAAGTGTTCAGGGGATCCCATAATAATACATTTTCATGATTATACCCACTCCTCTCTCTAGTATTTTATGCTCTGAGATTATACCTTACTCTATTCCATATAAGATTAGAATAATCGTGGGCTAATCGTCATGCGACTTGAAGGAAAACCAATAGAAAACACAAAAAAAAATTGATATGTTTAAGAGGGCGCTCGTTTTTTGGTCAGGAATAAGCGAGAATGACGGATTTTTGACGTTGTAATTCTAAGAAACGGAGAGCTTTTTCTAGATCCTGATTACTTATTTGCATAGGTAAACTCCTCATATTGGTCCTAGCCGCCTCCAATTTACGAAGAACTGAATACTTTAACCGAAAATACCCGATTACCGACAGTAGTTTTCTGAAGAGAGCGCAGAGTCATAAGTTTGAGCCCCTAATACTCCATGATGTTATATGAGAACCTACTTGTTTTTTTCTATTTTCACTAGCGTTATATGTTGCCATTGGGCCTAGCCGCCTCGAATTTTCCTTATTCTGCACGTATATATATGTAAACTGTTCTCAATTACACCATATTTGTCAACAAAATCGTACTGAAAACTCAAGGATTTTCTCATTATTTTTGAATAATTTTTGTATTGAATCTTACACAACATTAAAGTTCATGCTTGTACCAACAAGATCCAGTCCAAAAAATATAACTTTTGTCAAAATTTATATTTATAAATAATTATTCAAAACTAGTATAAATTTACCGTCGCGCGGGAATTTATCTCAGTACCGGCTGAATAGCCCTCCGAGACAGACGTGTAGTGTGTTTATTTGTGGCTATTCACGAAGCTAACCGGCCACTCTTCAGATAAAATAATATTATTTTGATCTCCGACTAGGCATAGTTGTTACCAACCTCGGGGTCAAACTATACTGGGGATACATTCGTGAGGCTAATCGAGACAAGTTATGAATTGCATAGCTGCCATATATGACGTAGTGTAGCGAAAAGGCTCAAACCCACCGGATACGTAACATTTAAAATTGAACCTTCTACCTAGAACAAAAGTCATACATTTCAATGGTGATGTCTTGTGGGTTGGATCCTTTTGTCTAAACTACGCGTTCTATAGTCAATTATTATTGTACGAGTGATCGTGATACTTGATAGATTTAATTTATTTATTTGTTACTATCAGTCCACCTTGTTAGTATGTATGTATGTGTGGGAGTTTGGGTGAAATCTTCAAATTAGGTACAATTGCGTATCTTCGGTGACATAATATCATAGAGCTGGTCTTATGATGGAGTCGGAAGGTGGACATAGCAACTCCTAAACTCAACAAGATAAAGCCATCGAATTTGGGCTCATTTATTTGGTCATGGCACGGCAAGACTTTGGTGCTGGATGATTTCCAGAGTCTGATGATGGAGCTATAAGGTGGTCATGGAACTTCTAAGCTAAACTAGATAAACCCATCTAGTTTGGGCTCATCTGTTTTGTCTTGGTAAACACTTTGGTGATGGATGATTTCCAGGATCTGATGATGGAAGGTGGTCATGGGAACTCCTAAACTAAAATAGATAGACCTATCTTGTTTGGGTTTGTGTGATTTGTCTGTACAAGTACCCACGAACCAGCGACATAATATGCAGGGTTATTGAAAATAACAAGATGAATAAAAAACTTTTTAAAAAACAAGCTTATATGGCGTTTGTTAAGTACAGCACGATCCTACCTTGCATTTAGTTATTATTTTCGTTTATATATAATAATAACACACACCGGGGGTTTACACTGGAAAGGGAGATTTTTACGTGGTTTTATTACATTTCCGAGTCATCATCATCATCATCATCATATCAGCCGAAAGACGTCCACTGCTGGACATAGGCCTCCCCCAAAGAGTGCCACAATGGCCGTTCCTGCGCCACCCGCATCCAGCGGACTCCCGCGACCTTTACCAGGTCATCAGTCCACCTTGCGGGGGGCCTACCCACGCTGCGCCTTCCGGTACGTGGTTGCCACTCCAGAACCTTTCCGCCCCAACGGCCATCGGTTCTACGCGCAATGTGCCCGCCCACTGCCACTTAAGTTTAGCAATTCGGAGGGATATATCGGTTACCTTGGTTCTGCTGCGGTTAGCCTCATTTGTGATGCGATCGCGCAGAGAAACTCCCAGCATAGCCCTCTCCATTGCCCTTTGAGTGACTTTGAGCCTTCTTATGAGGCCTATAGTAAGCGACCACGTTTCCGTGCCATATGTCATCACTGGCAACACACACTGGTCAAAGACTCTCGTCTTGAGACACTGCGGAATATTGGACGAAAAGATGTGCCGTAGCTTCCCGAATGCTGCCCAGCCGAGTCGGATTCGACGATTGACCTTCCCTTCGACATTTCCGAGTATCACTCTTTATTTCGAAATAAATGTTTAAAAAAACGGCCAAGTGCGAGTCGGACTCGCGCACGAAGGGTTCCGTACCATTATCTATATCTAAAAACGGCAAAATATATATATCTAAAATCACGTTTGTTGTATAGGAGCCCCCTGTAGCCTAGTTAGTAACTTGGTAGTGACTCTGCCTACGAAGCTGGAGGTCCCGGGTTCGAATCCCGGTAAGGGCATTTATTTGTGTGATGGATGACCACAAATATTTGTTCCTGAGTCATGGATGTTTTCTATGTATTTAAGTATTTATTTATCTATATAAGTAAGTTTATCGTCGTCTAGTACCCATAGTACAAGCTTTGCTTAGTTTGGGGCAAGGTCGATTTGTGTAAGATTGTAAAAGAAAAAAAAACAAATAAAAACTAAAATAAAAATAAAAAGATGTATTCTGTTTTTTAGTATTTTTTGTTATAAATAGCGACAACAGAAATACATCATCGGTGAAAATCTCTATCTATCACGGTTCATGAGATACAGCCTGGTGACAGAAGGACAGACAGGCATTCAGACAGACGGACGGACAGCGGAGTCTTAGTAATAGGGTCCCGTTTTACTCTTTGAGTACGGAATCCTAATAAGTGACATAGGTTTTAGGCTCAGAACATAAAAAAAGGGAGAAGTGCCGTACTGCTTAATTTCAACCAAAACCGATGTCCCCAGTTTTCTCCCACCGCAGCGCCCACAGGCACACACATTGAACCGTGTAAAAACAAAGACTCGGGCGTTGCCAGTGAGTCTACGGCAACATGCAAACAAGGGCTGTGATTGGCTTAAACGCACTACACTAGGGGGGCGACAAACGTTAAAATTATGTTTTATCGACATTGATATTAAAATTAATATTATGTTATGATATTGATGGGTAACAACTTCCACAACATGGTAAGTTTATGTGGTGGTATTTAAACTTTTAGCTACAAGTTTAAATAACACGGGTTGTTAACTTACCATAAATCGCAAAAGTAAAAAATATTGACGAATACCTACAGAGTAACATAAACGGCTTTTTATAAGTTCGTGTTCACATACATTTAAAACTCTGGTCACATCGATATTTTTGACCTGTAGGTACCAGGCCGATCCGACTCGCATTTTGGCGCGAAATAATATGTCCATTACTCATATTACGAGATTTAAGGCTAAGGGCGAGTATCCACCAAAGATGTGCGAAGATGTGTTACCATACATTTTACACCAAGGTTTCAAGCAAGCGAGTTGTCAAATATTCGAAAAGTGTACGGCTCTTATTAAGTGGTTGGAAACATTTTTCTTGAAAATGTTACGAACACATTAACTCTTCTCTGTACAGGAAACCAGTTAGGACCTCTGCCAGTAGCATCTATACATTTGTTTTGTACCTACTCGAATTCTTTGGAAAACTGTAATAAGAAACCGAGATTTCTTCTTCAATTATCACATTTCAAATGAAAGTAAAAAATACTCATTTAAAATAAATTATTGGTAATAATATCACATTTTAAGTTGTTCCGAAGCCATTTGCAACTAAATTATATACTTGTATATACAATTTTAATATAAATAATAAATAAATATTACGGGACAATCTTACACAAATCAACCTAGGCCCACGGTAAGCTCAGTTAGGCTTGTGTTGTGGGTACTAGGCGATGATATATATAATAGATACATACATATAGATACTTATATACATACATAACATCCATAACTCAGGAACAAATATTCGTGATAAATACACAAATAAATGCCCTGACCGGGATTCGAACCCGGGACCTCCAGCTTCGTTGGCAGAGTCACTACCCACTGGGCTACGGAGGCCGTAATATGTCTATTTACCGTTCATACTGCAACTTAGTGAAAATCTTATTAGTAGGTACCGTAAACATTTTGTGCCTTTTAATCTTATTAGTATGTTATTAGTTACCTTTAAGATAGGCACCCAACCAAAACAAGTAATTAAATAAAATAAGACAGCGAAAGTAGTCGAAATAAAATAACTAGTATGATATTGTCCTTCTATTTTATCGATTACGCGTAAATTGTAACTGCACTTTGGCACCGCTCTAGTTTGCGACGCCAAGCAGCGGCCGTACCACTAAAAAATTCAAGCATCGTCCATATCCATAGTGGTTTAATACATTGCGCCGTGGTTTACTCTATTGAACGTTCAATGTACAACGCATAGATCAAAAATATGCTTTTTCGTTCGATATGTTAGTTCGATCCCGAGAAATGATGCGGCGTTGCGTTTATTTATTAAAATATTAGTTTTTACTGACTTAAGTGAAAATACTAATACTCACATGTGGTGCGTGACTCCACCATTCATGTAGGTATAATTTCATTCCAATTTTTACATGTAACCACGCTACAATTCGGCATTTTGAGTAAACGTAGAAAAACATTTCAGATTCACCAGATTCAGAAACATGCGGTGGGCAGTGACATGCCCATTTGGCCATGTCGCACCGACACGCGCCAAGCCCCCGTTTCATATCTATTCCTTTTTATCATCTGAGGTTTTAGGCTTTTGAATAAAATCACGCATTAATTAATTGTATTCTAGATAAAAAGCTGTGTTTGTATAATTTATAATTTTCAGTTCCTTTGGTAAGAAACGGACATAGCAAATTTTACATAACAAAAAAAAAATTCTTCAAGAAATGAATACGTAAGTACCCAGTAATTTCCTAGTAGTGGGTCTACTGGTATAATTTCATTACATTACTATATATAAATAAGACTCAGATAATATGCAAACTATTAATATCCGTAAAACAAATTATTATTCTTATTACTGACAACTTTAAAACTCGTTAGTTTATTTTATACTAAAAAAACGAAACTAAATATACTTTGTCATATCATAGTATTTTAATACAAATAGAAAACTTGTGCTCAAAAATCAAATACTTACTTTATTCAAGTTATCTAACTTCGCTAACATGATGTTCTAGAACATCATGTTAGCGAAGTAATACTTACCACTTTTTAGTGCAAGTATCAATATCGGTCACGGAGTGAATTCCAACGGTGCGCTATACAGCTATTTGCATCGGCAAGCTAGAAAGGGACGGCACCCGCGGCTGGTGCGATCTCGCTGTGCATGTGGGGGTTAGGTACGTTTGTGTGGGTGGTAGTAGTATTTACACACACAAACGCACTACGCGTGTCAAAATACCGAATTCTGAGCGAGCGCTTTTTTGAAGAGCACTCTTAAAAAGCGCCTCGTTATCGAAATATGTAAAACTAGTACAATATTTCATTTTGATATCCTAGTTAAACAAAAAAACCGGCCAAGAGCGTGTCGGGCCACGCTCAGTGTAGGGTTCCATAGTTTTTCGTCCGTCACAGTAAGTATCTGAAATTATTTTGTATTTTTTTTCAAAAACTATTCAACCTTTCAAGTTCAAAATAATTGTCCTAGAAAGTTTTTATAAAGTTCTACTTATGAGATTTTTTATCATATTTTTGAAACTTATGGTTCAAACGTTAGAAGGAATCATTTTTTTTTACTTCTGGGGGGCTAGCATGCTAATTTTTACGTCGGATTATGTGGTCACACAACTGTCAGTTCCCATACGTTTTTGACGTTTGTTTTACTTTAAAACCGTGGATAAAATTAGCATGCTAGCTACACTGGAGTGATTATCTCCGAAAATATTAACATTATCAAAAAAATGATTAAAGCAAACCCCTATTCATTTTTCAATACCTATCCAACAAAATATCACACGTTAGGGTAGAAATGAAAAAAAAAACACTTTCCACGTTACGTATAGGGGAGGTACCCTAATAAATAAATAAAATTCTATTTTAATTTTACCACTTTGTTGGCGACATTGATAATATACATATTAGTACTAAATTTCAGCTTTCTAGTGCTAACGGTTACTATAAAGCGAAACTATAAGGGTTCCTAGTCGACTACGGAACCCTAAAAACGAAGACGAATTTGTCTGTTAAAATGCTACCCGCATGGCTCTACTCGCGAATTACAGAGAAGCTGTGTCCGTCCCAAAAGTCCGTTCATCTACTGGTGAAATTATGTTTCAAATCGGGTGAGTGGAGATCTACATTTTGCAAAATGAATTATCTCTCGGCTACTATTTCTTGGTAGCAGGCGGACCCGCACGCCACGCTCAGAAAATAAAGGAAGACTCACCAGATCCCTTCAAAGAATTTCGCAATGAGCAGTATCTCATAAGTCTGGCTGGTTCCGGCTAGCAGAGTAAACATGAAGATGCCGAAGTAACCAGCTACAAGGAACAGCTTGCGGCCGAACTGGTCCGTGAGGAAACCGGCGATCAGGGAGGATAACATCATTCCTGGAACGTGAAATAATAACCGGTATTAGAGGGTGTAAAGCCGTTTTGGAATTTAGAAAGCATGCGGATACCCGAAACGATTAGGTAGGTAGGTTAGTATAAACTAACTTGGCTGAGAGACTAGTGTCAAAGGCAAATCACTGATCAATAACAACGGCTTAACATGCCTTCTAAAGCATGGAAGTGCAAAGTTGTAACCACTCACAGCGGTCACCCATTCGAAAACCGATCAGTGCCGTTATTGTTCATAATATAAATAGTTCATCAACATAAAACACTATCGACAAAAAAAAACTTCTTCGTTCGCTCCCCTCGCTCGTTCAATGGGGGTGTAGACAGTAAATATAATAATCAATTATGTTGCATTTTCTCTAAAAAGTATTAAAAATGTAGTCAAATGGAGAAAAAACAACGCATGAGGTTAAATAATCACAAAGTTATGAGTGTCCAAAGTTTTAAGAGGGGCTATGTTCTGTCCCTTTTCCGCAAAACGCACCTTCATATGAAACGATTGTCATTTACTATGACGCTAGAGGATCGTGATGTCACGATCCCCTAGCGTTTTCTCTCTCTAGCAAGCAACATTAAAACGGTTGTACCTTCGTAATTTTTTGAGATACTTGAATGGTATTTTCGTCATCAGGCATATTTTTTGCCTTCTTTCTTTTGAAGTAATAATAAATTTAGAGTCTACACCCCTATTATAACGTACTCGATGAGATACAGTGGGTCCCGCGACGCTACGCGGCGCTTCGAGGAAAGAATAAATATATGATATTAAATGAAATGAAATGACATTTTAATTCGTGTAACCTTGGACACATGTTATTAGTAGAATTTACAAAACTAAGGGGTTAGTAGTTAGGTAGTTACAGCTAGAGTTACATTTAAAACAAAACAACACTGACAGGGGAGTGTAGTCCCTCGCAGTGTGACATGTAGGGACAGTCAACCCTGTCCGCTATCATGCGCAGAATGCTGTTGGGACTGAGGGCGCACCCCGCGCACCAGGGATGCTGCGCGCGCACGCATGCTCGTATAAAAACAGTCCACGCGCGCCGCCGCGAATATTTCTGATGCGCTTCAAAAACGACGCAGTCCCATCAACACCCGGAACGCATTATTATAGACCCTAAGGGCCCCATAGGCCCGTTGCATATACTGCTCCCACAGATTGCAGGTATAGAGGGAGGTCCAAAACGCCCGCCATTAAACTCCGCAGTATTACACTCGAAATAATACAACTTACTTAAGACGAAACCTCTTATAACTCAATCGTATACAATTGTAGTAATCCAGCCTAGTGGCCAGAAGAGAACACTCAAAAGTACCCGATTTCAGAATATCTATTGCTGGGAATATCAGAATAAGCTAAACACAAACAAGCCAAAATTGAAGAGCTCTTGATGAAGTTCACCCGCATTTGTGGAGGCTATTTGAAGGTTGGATAATCGGAAGGTTTGATACTTTAAACTCCCGTGCTTTGTCCACATATTTAAAATACTGTTTTACACGGGTCTAACGCGATATTTATTTACCTTTATTTCTGACTTTTCGACACGCGTTGCACCGGTCATGGTCGCAGATAACTGTCGTCCCATCAAGTTGTCAACAGAGATATGGGTTTACAATATTTCACTACCCTCCAAAAGTCCTCTACCCGTCCATTTTAATGTTAATTTTGTTATGTTGTGTATGTGGTACAGTTATCTGCGACCATGACCGGAGCAACCCGTGTCGAAAGTTCGAAACGTCAGAAATAAAGGTAAATAAATATCGCGTTAGACCCGTGTAAAACAGTATTTTAATCGGAAGATGCTGTAACAAGCTGTATCAGTGTAACTTGATACTAATTGGGTATGATAAAACCAATTCTGTTTGTTCATGAGAAGTGCTTTTATGAAGATAATATTTTACGGTTAGTAAGAAGTTGCTCATTGAAATTATATTGTTATGATTAGGGCCCGGAATTTTGCGTGCGGCTTTTGACAAGTCTTAGGGAGAAAACACCAATGTTTATCGATGTTATCGATAAACCGAGAGCTTTTTTATTTGAGACTTTATAAAATAATACTTCAAACATTCCGATGATACGTACTCTATCTTTTCAACGGTCAATGATGGAAAAAAATTCAAAATTTCGGAAAGTTTTTATAATTCGTTTCATTTGCTTTATTAAATTGAGTATACTTAATTACGAAAACCTTTATATTCACTCATCCCTCTGAGACTACAAAACGTTAGGTGGCCTGAGTGCTTGTTTAGCACCATTAGATAAAATAAAAGAGAAAATATTATTTTTTTATTTAATATTTGTATTTCATAACTAAACACATCCAACCAAAACATATTTACAATAATTATTCAAGTTACAAATTTATTAAGTAGGGTGTTTGCTTGCAAGTGTTACTTATTTAATTTCTGACTGATATATCGATAAAAAGCAGTGCTCCCTCCCTTACATGTGTCAGTCGTCGCACGCAAAATTCCGAGCCCTAGTTATGATAATATTAGGATTAGAAACATGAGGTAAGTAAAGGTCTCCTCCTGATTTGTAATATAATGGTAGGAAGGGCTTGGGCCGAGTTTTGTTAAAGGCATTTGGTGTCTCGGTTTTCAAGACGAGTGCGTTCAAAGTTACCGAGGTTCGTATTGACAGCAAATTCACAAGCCTGATCTTCGAGTGACAATCATCATCATCAACATCATATCAGCCGAAAGACGTCTACTGTTGGACATAGGCCTCCTCCAAAGAGTGCTACAATGACCGGCCTTGAGCCACCCGCATCCAGCGGACTCCCGTGATATTTACCAGGTCCGCGACCTTTACCAGTGCTTTACCAGCCAGCTGCCAGTACCTTTTGCGAGTGACAATATGAATAAGTAATGTGTGCATAACTCACCAACATAAGGTACAGCGTTCAGCATTCCTTTTTGCACCAAGTTCATATTCAGATCGCATTCTGCGTTGGGTAGTAGATAGGCGGTTGAGTTGCTAACAAGCACACTGGCCACTATTGCGATTAGAGCTGTGCTTAGGATTCGGATGTGGAATCTACCGAAGGTGCATGCTTTCAGTGCTAGGTCGATTTCTTCCATAGGCGTCCAGGCTTTGGCTTCGATTCTATCGTTCCCTGTTGAAATAATAAAATACGTAGTTAAAAACGTACACTTGGTGAAAACAACCTATCAATAAACTACATTTAAAGACCCAAACAACGACGAAAGGATGATAAAATACTTTTGTATTTTGATGAAAAAACTCATGTAACTAAATATCTGATAAATTACTTATTATCACACATCAAGTAATTGATAATTTTATTCATATTTAGTAGGGTATTACCTCTTTCTCATTGTGTCTAATCGGCCAACTTGCACCTGGAACTAGAATTGTTTGAGGCTTCTAAGTAAACTTGTTCTATGATAGAACAAGATAAGATAGTCTTTGTCTGAACTTTCTATCGGATTAGACCAAGGTCAATTACATACATTTTAAACAAAAACGCAAGGAATGCTCCTCCGCCTGCATTCCTCATACGCCGGGCGCCCTTACATCTCATGATTCTTCTGGAGTCACAAGTGTCCATAGGCTACGCTAATGCTTAATATCAGGCAGGCCGTAAGCTTGCTTGCTACCGTCGTTGTATAAAAACAATAAAAATCTCTACTCAAATATATTATTATTTGGACGACCGCTTTAGCCTAGTTGGTAGTGACCCTGCCTACGAAGCAAGAGGTCCTGGGTTCGAATCCCGGTAAGGGCATTTATTTGTGTGATGAGCACGAATATTTGTTCCTGAGTCATGGATGTTTTCTATGTATTTAAGTATGTATTTCTCTATATAAGTATCTATATCGTCGTCTAGTACCCATAGTACAAGGTTTGCTTAGTTTGGGACTAGGTTGATTTGTGTAAGATTGTCCGCAAATATTTATTATTTATTACTACCTATTATAGAGAGGTAAATTTTGCGAGTGTGAAGCGTTGTTAGCTTGTAACTAACTACTGAACTAATAAAAACAAAATAGAAGTATACCTACATAGATGGAAACCTACATGGGGAAAGAAGTGCGGGTCGCCACTAAGACAATAAGTATGATTTAATAGTAATTTTATATGACAATCTACAGGTGTCAGAGGAGCGGAGACGCCCTGGAAACTGGATTTAGAGCCTTAACTGAATTAAGCTGACAGTCTGGAACGAGTGGCTGGGTAAAACAAATAATTAGTTTGACAAAATTGCGCGCTGAATACGAAATTTTTTATCTTAGTCACGATTCTAATAAAGGTCGACGCGGACAGAAAATTATAATAAAATGAGTATTGATTATTGAAATGAAAACATAATTGGCATTCATGTTGGTTTATTTTAGTTTGCAAACTATAACGAAATAGTAACCAAATTAAACATTACTATGTCAAAAAAATTTAGTCAGACATAGCGACAAAAAGTCAAAGCTGGGACGGGACGTAAGTAAACGAAAAATGTGATTGCTTATCTAAGTACTTAAATTGATTAAATCAGTATGCCACCTTCGTATAAAACTCTTCAATTTATATTTTTTGAACTTAAGTACGTCGATATAATAATAAGCTTGTTAAAACACTATAAGTGAAATTTTATTTTATATAACATCAATGACTCTTAGGAATTTTGCGTGCTCCCAACATCAATGCAGTATTATAAAAATAAATGCCAATCACAAGATAATTTCCAATTTCTGAATGTTCGCGCACCTGACGTAGTCCGCGTAATCCCAGCCTTGGACAGACTGGACTTTATTCGGGTTTTTCCATCCTAAGACGTAAATTTCCCTGTACACATCCAACCAGCCTCTCCCTTCGTATTTACACGCTTCAGAAAAATCCCTGTTGTAAAGACGGGACCAGACTCGATCCTCTTTTACGATACAATTCATTATTTTGCATGATTCTGATAAATTCAACACGTCTTTTATGGGCAGTATTAAAAGTATTCTTAAAATAACTGCTTCGGGGAGGCTCAGTAAAGTTCCGTATTTTGCATTGAATTTATTAAAAATGCAACTTTTGATTGCGTCGATCATATTTCTTACAGTATTCTTCAACTCTGCGAAGTTTTTTATAGAACACGGTATTCCCAAGTCAGAAGTTACCACAAATCGATCAGGTTCTAGGCACAACGCATAAGAATGACTTGATTCTGCTATGATAGCATTCAGTACAATAACGTTGGCTAGAGGCTTCGCTAAAATCTTTATCGGTACATCTTGGAATCCGTTCAAAACGAATATGGCTTCATAAATATCTTGGTTATTCTTTCTTGTGGATAATATATAGTCGGGAACATCGATACTGGCTTCGTTAGAAGCTTTTATTTGAAGGAAATCGTTTTCCCTCATTAAAATAAGCAACAAAGAGAAGAATAGCTCGCGCTCGAGCCGCGAGGGTTTGATTAACACTTCTATCAATGATTTCAATGCCCGCAGTTGTTGGAGCGATAATTTTTCATTTAACGGTTTTGTGTGCCCATCCATTATCTCCAATCAGGTCTGGTATTAAGTTTTATAGAAACTGCTTTATTATGTCTACAGATTGGTTAATTTTCATGTTGAATTTTGTTTGTTGTTTTTTAAGTATTACTGAAATTGTCAAAGAAACTTGACGTTGTCAGCTTGTCATCGTTGACTTGTAACATTTCAAAGAGTTCAGGTTATAGTTATTTTTTCAAGGCGTGCTTCAAGACGAATATTTTTATTTGGTTTACTCGCAGAACAAGTAAGTTTACTAGATCAATCACGTTTACATGAAAGCACCCAAGAGTGGTACTGATCATTAATTATCGCCTTCGAGTGCCGTACAAAAACCGAATCCGAGAATCAGTCAGACGCAACTATTATTTACATACGTATTTTGTTTAATGCACCAAGCATTAAAAATTGAAATTAAAAGCGTACAATCTTCATTTTAATTTTTTATGCGCTCTGACGCCTGTCATAAAAGGAGCCATCACGTCAGAGCACGTCAGATGAGTGTGCGAGTCTATTCGTCCCTACCTACTTAAATCATCATAACTAGAGGTACAACTTAGAAAAGTTGAAAAACCCCCGACATTTTAATTTCAAAGTTCAATATCTCAAAAACGGCTAAACCGATTTTGTTGAAACGTAGCTAAGAACCATCTCCATCATGTCAGCTTTCGGATAGAAAAACAACATTCAAATCGGTCCAATCGTTTAGGAGCTACGATGCCACAGACAGACACACACACACACACACAGACACGTCAAACTTATAAAACCCCTCTTTTTCCGTTGGGGGTTAAAAATGGATATCATTCTGTCTCGTCACGACATGACACCTCAGATTAGTATGTGGCGTCACTTCTGTCAAATCTGACGACTTCTGCATCGCACTATCGAAGTTTCTTAAATCAGTTGCATAAATATAACATCCAAAACAACTCTCATAGGACTTCGGTCCCTGAGAGATCTCTCTATTGTCGTATTCTCTACAAGTATGAATCTTATGATGTCGTAGAATATTCTGCGAGCCTTATATTGATTTATACCTATTTCGACATATAGTATTCAATTGCTGGATCATTTCACATAATCTACAGGATGCTCGACGCAAGTCAGCTCCCTATACATAGTACACATACGTAGTTTGGCTCTCATTTTAAAATGGCGAGCTTGAACAACATGAAAGTTTGTATATACCTACAGTTGAATGCGCTATATCTAGGTTGGGAACTATTTTCTTCAGAGAGAAAATAACTTTTTTATACAATGACGGTGGCAAACAAGCTTACGGCCTGCCTGATGTTAAGCTGGTACCATCGCCTATGGACACTTGTGACTCCAGAAAAATCACAAGCGCGTTGCCAACCCTTTATTCACTTGAGGATTCGCTGTGTTGGCAGGATGCTTTTATGATATGTTTATGGGCAAAACCATCAATTTCAGCATAAAGGCACATTTGAATAGTCAAGACACGCACATTCAATCGTTACTTTATTCCATCCGATGCTGAACCAATTACGTTGAAGTGAGTTTGCCTGATTGCTTTGTAGTTGTACATGTGCACGACGCCACTTAAATTCTGTGTTCGATTAATGGGCGCTTGAGATAATTAAGCAGCGATCCATTTTGCGGTTGTTGACTTAATTAGTGATATTCTGACTATCTTACCTTGTATTTGGTTTGGAATAAACAATATTATAGTAATAAAGTCGATATTGTTCAACCTCGAAATCCCAGGGAGTTTGTACGAATGTTCGATGGAGCCCCTGTTTTCGTCTCCCAAAAGTCCCCGGGTCAGGACCTTTTAGAACGGCCCGGCCGCTATCTTGGGAAATGTACTACATTCGTAAGAAATTCATGTTTTGTTTGAAAACTACGTACGTAGGTACTCTATGAAAACATGGTCTAGAGCACATTAAAGCTACTGCTAAGCACTAAAAACATGTCTTCGTGGAGAAAAATGCATCCACATGTGAGATTTTCCCTCAATGTCCTTCCAGGGAAGATTCTCCGAATTTGAAGGTCGGGAGAATTTCAATTCCACTTTTATTTACACAATAGGATATGAACTACATTAATAATAACATTTTACCCGCCTACGGCTTAACCCAAAATAATGGTAATGGGTTATAATTCTAGTTATGTATTGATAGTTTACCACCAGACTCCAAGACACACTCGGTGCGGCTGTGCAACTGGGGTGCCTCCGGCGCCCCACAGCTTCTGTCGGTCGGAGGTTAACGTCTATATTAGTGTTGTGGATAACGCTCATTTCGAGGCTTATAGACTCCCGAGGCTTAAAGACTCGATGCTGTTTAAGAACCGTGTTGGTTTATTTTACGCATATGAATGCTAAATATTGATTTTCGCCACTTGAGTCTTTAAGCCTCGGGAGTCTTTAGGGTTCGAGTCTTTAAGCCTCAAAATCAGCGTTATCCACAACACTGGTCTATATACGTAGTCAGCTGAAGGCCGACATCAATGTACAGCTGGGGTCTAGACGCCCCATTCATTCTGTCGGTCGACCGTTGTATTTTTATGGCACGCTGCGTGCTCGTTTCTACGCCCTATCTCGGTCTACAGTGCGCTAGGCTAGGCATATCAATGCATCTAGGGTGCCGGAGGCACTTCTGTCGGTCGGACGTTGCGTTGAAGTTTTAAAAAAAATGAAAATAATGTCGCTGCGCGCGCTCGTTCACTTTACGATGTTTTATGTTCCATTACCCTTAGGTTAGCAGTTCATGAACAGAAGCTCTACTCGGCAATCACTATCAATAAAACCCAAACACAGTAATATAGATATACATATATACCTATGCCTTCTGAAAGTTCACTACAATGTTGTTCTAATTTGTCCCATCATCAGACCCTCGGCATTACATGTAAAGAAGCTACTCGGCAAACACTGCCAAAAGAAGCCAAACATGGCATAAATCGTTCAAGCCGTTTTCCAGATAATTGGAATCATTCGTGTAAAATACTCACTACAGCGCCACCTGGTGAGTTAACAATATAATTTTGTAAGAACCATCCCTGATAAACCACACACTCATCACCGAGAATCGTGTCGAAATCGGTCAAGCCGTATTTGAGATAAGTAATTGAGAAAATTCATTTAAAACGTTTACAACAGCGCCTCCCGGTTAAGTAAAGAACACCTACACCCTGATGAGCCACATACCCATTTCTGAAAACCGCATCTTAATCGGTTAAGCCGTTTTGGAAATAAATGGGAACATTGATGTGCAGAAATGGCGAGCTTGTATTTGTGTACACACTGAACACAAACACAAGCTCGCCATTTGTACATTTTTATTTTGTATTTTGTGCAATAAAGTTAAATAACTAAATACACAGACAAATACATATACTCGACTACTCGTACCTTCTCCGTTCCGTCGTGTGTAATAAACACATATACTTTATCTGTTCCGTCGTGGGTAATAAAGAGATAAATTGGATAGCTTGGACGATATGACCTCGTTTCTGTTTACAAATGAATACACAATGGGCGTACACATGTTTAAATTATTTTCCCATATGTTGTGCAATTCATAGGATAGGAAACTAGATTGGAATCTTGAGGGGATGCCTTGATTCGAGTCGATTTGAGAAAACAACGCCCCCTTGTTAGATACCCTTATGTCGCTTTTGCCTTGCGCGTACGCTAAAAATGGGACTAATACCTTATTTTTTTTATTTTTTTATTTATTGACCAATATAATTTGAGTAGTACATTTTGGTATACATTTTTTTCACCAGCGGAAACTTCTGGGGTTTATATGCTGATGAATAGTTCGCTATGGTACATTAATTTACTTGACCTTTACCTACCTTACTACCTAACTTAGTGAAGTTTTATTCATATTTTATTAAGTGAGATTTTAGATCAGGTTAAATACCATCATATTAACTTGATTGTGTCGTAAAATAACGTATTATTTGAGTAGGCTGAGTAAAAAATGAAAAATACAGACCCAACTTTGGAATATTTTTCTAAAGAGAAAATTTTAAACAATCATTTATCTATTTATAGAATCAGATAAACAACCATAATAATAGTCAAGAATCAATGTATCTGAAAATCTGTTAGTTGTTATTGTTTCCTAATCTGGTCAGAATGGCGTTTCAAAGGCTTCTCCCTTGTTAGACCTAATTATTTTAGCCCTAAATACTTCATTTGACCTAATATTCATTAGACCTTATTCATGTTTTTAAAGAGTAAACTTTATAGGATTATTGCAAAACAAACCTAACCTATAACCTAATGACTTATATTTAATAATACTCAAAGAAAACCCGAAAAGTTCACTGTTTCGATGGAAAGTGCATTAGGTCTAGTGAAGCATTAGGTCAAAAGTTAGTAGTCTTCTCTTTTATCAAAAGGATACTTACCAAAAACTACCGCATGCGGAATGCGAGTGATTAATATAAAATAAAACATTAATCCTTTTTTAGAAATTACTTAAAAAATATCACCCATAGTTTAGGGGTAGTTGCGAAACTGAAAACAACCTTATTCACGGTTATTAAACGAGCGAGCGAAGATAACGAAGTTCTCCGTTTTAGCTTGGGACAACATTTTTTCGTATGTCGGGACGTCCAGATATTCCGCTATCCGGCTGTTCTCCTCCACAGGTCACATTTTTCAACCGGTACTCTTAAAATGTTGTAAACAGGTGTAATAATTACAACGAGTTTTTTTTCTCGATTCCGATTTTTGGAATAAGTATTTACAAAAAAATAAGAAAGCAGAGACCGACTCGCGGTTGTTTTATCTCACAAAACCACTAGTTTTAATCTAGATATGTGTTTATTAATCTAGAAAAAAAAATGAAATTGTTAGAGACATAATATAAGTTCCAAAGTGGCAGATATTGTTTACAGAATTTTAGGTCGTCTAGTTTCAGTGCCCTTAGTAAAGTTAGCCTAATTACATACCACTTTTAGCCAAAGCAGCTAAATTCACTTCGTTCATTTTCGTTCCAATTAATGACTATTCTATCCATCAGCACTTATCAAGACTCAAGACGCTACTAAAGTCATAATTACGTAAAAATCATTCTATAAACGGATGTTATTATTCATTTTACGATGCTGCTGTGTAACTAATTACTGTCCATTATAAAGTGGTCTACGTATTTTACGATTCGACGCTTTGACGTCCGGAGGAGAGACAGGTCAAAGTATATGGTTATGTGGTATTGTAATAAATGATTAAACAGGTGGCAATTCTAGGATATCGGAGTAACAACTCGTGGGTTTACATTGTATAGAGCTCGTTTATTCATATTTGTCGAAGGTGGTCGATGAAAAAAGTATCAATTATTTTCTGAACAGATTACCGGAAATTATCAGCCGTAAAAGGATAACACTTCACAGTTCACACAGACCATTGACTTACTATTACTACGTATAGACTGGCAACCCAGAACATTTTTCTTGACGTTTTCCAATCAGGCCGCCATCTTGAAAATCAAAGAGTATGTGAACGTGCAGTAGATGCGTCATTTTTCTGAGTTTAGAGATACAGCCATAGCGTGATTTAATACATTCATATTAAAAAAACTACTTATTGATTTAAAAACGAATCACATCATCGACATTTGGTATTTGTATTTTTTTTATACTGGATATCTGTATTCTTCCCGAGGATGCACTGTGTTGCTTGTGTTGAAGCAATTGGAAATTAAAATGGATGGCGGCTAATTTTTATTATTCTCATTATTGCCAATGGGTTTATATTCGGAGACCATACTCGCTTTGCGGACATTATTTATATAAGAGAATTGGCCTAGGATTTAAATGAGTAGAACTTAAAATCTAAATAGCAACTGAACGCTGTCAATTCATAAAAACGATTAAATAAATAAAAACAAATGGTTGCTGCTAATTTGGAGCTAAAATGCTGATAATTAAAGGTTCATAATAGTCAGTTTATAAAGTTTAATGTTCCATTAGCACGGCTTATACTTAGCTAATAGGGAGAAATAGTATTAGGATTTTGTCACTTCTACATTTTTTAATCTTTGAAATAATGGCCGACAGTATGGCGCGCATCTTATAAATTACAAAAAAATTTAATAAATTAATATTATGAAAAATATCCGTGAATGTACCGATGAAAAGTGATTCCCGTATTTTTACTATTGTTGTGGTGTTGTTGGTGCAATAGCGCAATGTACAAGAAGGCATTTTTAAAAGTTTTAAGTCAATCTGCTCTCGAAACGACCGCCATCAGTGCTCGCCACAGACTTGACAGACTAAACCAACATACGCTCATGAGCGTATGTTGACATGCGCAAACTTATGCTAGGTGATGTCTACTCTAGAAGTTACGACAGTTTTGTGAGACCCAGTTAATTATTAAGTTTACATTTATATGTAGGTATAGTTTATACTATACTCTGTTTATTAAATATAAAACAATATAAATAATGTATGTAATAAATATTTATAATGACGATTCGAAAGTGCTTGTTACGAGGCCTAGTTACCTGAATAAAGAATATTTTGAGTTTGAGAATGACCGAAGAGCTAGTTTTATCGCGCCACACATGAGCATTGCAATTCAGCGAGGAAATGCCGCCAGCATCCCCGGTACGATGACACGAGGGTTATTTTTACATTAAATTTAGTTTTAATTAAATTTAGTTTATTTCATTATCATCATTAACGCGATTTGTTGGCGGTGCCTGTCGCGCGCACTGTGTCACGCAGGAACTCGCCGCTGATCCGTGCTCTCTCACATCTCAATGCGCTCTTGGCATCAGCACCGGAGTGTGACTTACTTGCGTGGCGATGGATGTATGTGTGCGGTGAATGTCTGAGCTTCTGTGAGGAGATGGATGACAGGCAATCAACTGTACCAATGTAATTATATGTGTTTTGTTTGTTTTGTTGTATAGTTTAGTATCGTTTTCATGACGCATTGGTTTTAGGACTGTAATGTTGTGTTAACATGTTTTTTTAATAATAAATAATAATAATAAATCTTGTGAATTAAATTAGAAAATAATTG
Organism: Epinotia brunnichana; assembly: GCA_963854355.1. Lineage (NCBI taxonomy): Eukaryota > Metazoa > Arthropoda > Insecta > Lepidoptera > Tortricidae > Epinotia > Epinotia brunnichana. The sequence continues at coordinate 23,446,438 of OY977950.1, read as the reverse complement.
TAAGTAATTTTCTGCAAATAAGTTACTCACCTATTCAGGTTTTATTCATTATTATATATGTATATATCATAATCATCTAAGTAATCAAATAAAAGTTAATGTACCTATTTATACACAATATGCCCTTACGTAAAACGCGTGGCGCCTACTACAAAACCATAATGCAACAGGTCGATCACGTAAAGCATTGTACGCGCGTCAGGTAGTTTTAAATGTCACTTTTTGTACAGGAAAATGGCAGTGTTGAGTTGAATCTCTGCTGATCTAAAAGTTATGCTGATGAGAGTTTTGTAACTATTTAAAAATAAAATAACGAGATTAAGTACATAGCTTCGTTGATAAGAGCCCGTTGTGCTTACATATGAATTTGACGTCTATACATGTTTCAAGTATATTCATGTTAATTTGTTGTTTAATTAAATAACACTTAAATTGTTGTTGTGTCGTAATCATGACACATCAACATATTTTTTTTAGTTTAAATTACTATCAATAGGTATTAAACAAGAAGTCGAATCTCCACACAAAAGTATTTGGTTCTCATTTGAATGCGGTATACTGGAATAGCATTAAACGTTTTATACACAATGAGATCCGCCATATCTAGGTCAGAAACGTGTTAATGCTGGTATTAAATGAAATAAAAGTTTCTGTCATATATTTCATTTTTGGTACAAGCTCGATGGGGTTGTGTCGTTTTATTTTGTATTTAATCTTGTAAATTATTGACATCGTTGTATTAATCTTGACATTGTGATTATACACAGGAATAACCTGACTTGACATTTAATTTTATATTCATTTCATTTTAATTACAGGCATATACATATATCGTATATACCTATTACATAATTATATTCATGTTCAATGTTTCATTATTATTGCATATCTTGACGATCGCTGTACGATAAGTAATAAAATGTAAGAAAAATGTTCTGTGAAAAATGTACAATGAAATAAATAAACTAAACTAAACTAAACTATTGCGAAGTTCGATTTGGCCACCTTTCAGCTCCAGCATCAGATCAGCTTCAAGTTATCATAATATCGCATTGTCATGCAATATACACATGCTTGCAAAATTTCAGCTCAATTGCATAACGGGAAGTGACTGAAAAATGGATTGTAATTTTGACGGACAACTTACATACCTACTTACATATTTACATACTTACATATTTACATACATACGAACAGTGCAAGTTTATATAACGCGTGTAAAAATAAATATAATAGAAATTACAGACTTTGTATCAAAAACATTTTAGACCTACTCGCTCCATTTATTTTCGATTTGATTTTTTAGCAAGAGAAACTCCTTTCCGACCTAGATATGGCGGATGCCATTTGGTATAAAAAAAAACTATGATAATTTAGATCGTCGTTTTAAAACGAGAACTAAACTACGTTTGTATGTACAGTCGAGCGTCTTTGGCGCCCCTTGATAAGATAAATTAAAACATTGCACAACTCGTCCCTGAAATGTACCAACACCGAATCCTAATGCTTTATTCATAAACGGACGTGAAATCTATTTTGATTCACTATTATCATATCAGCCGAAAGACGTTCACTGCTGGACATAGGCCTCCCCCAAAGAGTGCCACAATGCAATGGCCGGTCCTGCGCCACCCGCATCCAGCGGACTCCCGCGACCTTTACCAAGTCCCGGCCTACCCACGCCACGCCGCGCCTTTCGGTAGGTACGCTATTTTAAGGTGGTTCGATTGCCATACAAAACGTTATTTGACATTCGCAGGCTAACGGCGTGATATTTTAAGAAACTTATGTCACAAACGTTTATAAATTATCTTCCCATTTGCGCCAAATTCCCCCTTTCCTAGAATAAACTTGTATAAACTAGATTAATTTGAGAAATTGGTTTGGGACGTGATATTTTGGGAAAACTATTTATCTCAAATTAATCTACTTTATACAAGTTTATTCTAGGAAAGGGGAAATTTGGCGCAAATGGGAAGCCAATTGATGAAAGTTTGTTACATAAGTTTCTTAAAATAACACGCAGTTAGCCTGCGAATGTCAAATAACGCTTTGTATGGCAATCGAACCACCTTAATTAATTTTAAATAAAACAATAAATTAAATAAATTTTCATCAAAAACTTAATTTTTGGTACATGTTTTATTGCCTACTGTACATTTATGTATACTACTCATTGAGACGATTCTAAGGAGCTCAAACTCAACGTGGTTACATCGGTTAAATACTGAATTCCCATGGCCACCTTCTGTGTCCATCATCAGATCAGCTCGATGGTACCATAATGTTGAATTGTCATCCAAACTATACTAATACCCAAAATTTCAGCTTAATCGGATAAGGGCAAGTTACTCAAAAATGGATTGCAAATTTTGACGGACAACTTAATTATACATACTTAATTATATATTTACATACCTGAACAGGTCAAGTTCATATAAAGCTTGTAAAAATACGGATTTTTTTCTTTTTTGAGATCTAATTGACCATTAAAATAATAGTAAGTGTCCAACTACTAATCTACTAAATAACAAACTATATCACAAATTGGTTAGTTTATAATTAAAGTGTAGGTAATAAAATAACGTACCCGTCTCAGCCAAAGCAGCTAAATTCACTTCACTCATTTTTGTTCCAATTAATTACTATTTCATCCATCAGCACTTATCAAGACTCAAGTCGCTACTAAAGTCATATTATCTCAAATCATTTTATAAACGAATATATAATTTATCTTAGGTAATTAGTGTTCAGTATAAAGTGGTCTTTTGGATCTTACGGTATCTAAGGTGGCGCTTTGACGAGCGGGAGACGAGACAGGCCTAAGTATTTTGGTTTCGCGGTATCATATGAATCTCGGTATGGGTAAACTTTAGATAAGATGATTTACCGTAGTTTCCGGAGTGCGTAAGATCTATTGGAAGAATCAATGCTTGTGCAATACCTGATGGATCGTTTTATAGTGACAGTATTTATTAGTAGGTGGATAGTATTATTTGGAATGTTATTAATTTCTCATTTTCACAAAGCGTATATTATAACGAATCAAGTTAAATTTTATTCTAAAATAAATGAGGCATTGGAATACAGACATTTATAATGAATAATGATACTAAGATAAAGAAGGTCCACTCTCTTACTGGTGACGTTAGCTGTCAATTTTACACCATAAACTTTACAAAAATAGGATTACGTAAGAGAGGGCTGTCGACGGATGAAATCAACAACTGATACTCGCACGGAATAAAAAATCCATTGGAAGTGGTGAGTGGGCGTTCCCGTGTCGCCGAACATGAGCGTAAATTCGCATACTTCTTGCACAGATTATTGTCAGTCACCTGGCCACGGCCTGCAATCTTTGAACAAAATATCCGGGCGTTAGTATTGTGGTCACGTGATTGCACGTGATTGGCTAATACAATTGACTAAATATTTACCGCGCTTCCCTCACCCCCGCACCTACTGCCATCTTCAAGCTGTCCGAGCTGTCACTCTTGCCGCTTGTTTTTGAATTTGTTTGAGCGTTTTAACCAATATATGTTTTGACATTAAAAAAAAATTAAAAATATGCAAATGTCAAGTTGAAATTTGAATTCAAATGTTTGAAGTTTGAATAGTTTGATTGAAAATTCAGAAAAAATACGGATTTATCTTGCTATTTCGATATGTTTCGCAGCTTTTTCGTTTTAATTAATGTATTTGATCTCTTCGTGTACCTACTCGTGAACGTGTTGAGTTAGAATATTCCAGAGATAGAGACTCATTATCGGTGGAAATAGTAGGATAAAATTTGTGGTGTAAGAGAAAGACACAGACCAGGATTCTTTGGCCAACTCGTGATCCTAGAGTGCAATAGAGTATTTAAAAGCAACTTTGGCCTTATCAAGCAAGTATAGCCTGCCATATCAGATCTCATAATAGGGATAATTCATATATTATATGTATTTGTCCCCATTATATGTATTTGTCCCCATGCAGGAAATTGACGCCTTAGGTACCTACCTACCTAAGGTATATACTTATGTGAACGAGTTAGGATAGTGTGAACGAATAAATCCTAAGCTTTTATACTTAGTTAAACTAAAGTGCTGTTTGGAGTGTAAACCCTGGGGCCTTTTGGACCGGGCGTGAAGGCCCTGTATAAGGAACTTTCGGAGCGGCTCATCCAAACATCCGGAGAGGGCTGGCAGCTATTTTGGCCAAAGGATTAGCCTAGCAATCCAAAGAGGTAACGCTGCCAGCCTTCTGGGCACCATAGCCAACGACGGCGACCTGGGGGTCATTTACTTTTTATAGTTTTAGTTTAATTATAATTCTTTATAAATTTTATTATGTTACCATACTTAAATGTCTTAGATAATATTAGATTAATTAAAGTGCTTGAGCGATATACCTACATATTGTAAACATAATTTATTTTCACGGGACTCGCGGGCAAGCTTGCCAAGTCTTTGAGTGAATTCGTATCCTTATTGCATAATTTTAAAATAAAAATACATGTAACCTTTTAATTGAAGTTTTTTTTTAGAATTGTTCTGTAACATAGAAAATGTATATGTCTATTTAGAAAACTGGTGCACCCTGCAGGATATCTACTTGCCCCGTATAGGTAGGTACAGGTCGGCAAAAAAAACTACGGCTGGTCCGTAGTTTTTTCGGCCGAGCTGTGCCTACTGTACATAAATGGGGCATTGCTGATCATAAATATATACACATCGTAATAGTTCCAAACCTTCCTGCAGGAGGGCGACACTGCTTCCTACCCATTTGGGCCGCCGACATAGATCTCTATTACAATACATTAAAAATAGGTACTCTGTGCCACTGTTCGTTTCAGTTCTCATGCCAAAACATGCATCAAAATTAAAAAAAAAAAAAAGGTCTCGTCAATTTCAGTGGAACCCTATTGGCTAAAATGGCTGTATGACAGTTGTGCGTCTGATACGTTAGTATCTCTTAGTAGTCTGTGCACCTGGCAACCGCACACGGCGTATGACATGAGTAAATATTTGTTTATTGTAGGAAAATACCGTATTGCTCTGTTAGAAGCTGCTCAAATAGCAGCACATTAAAAAACTTGTCTCATGGAGGTATTTCCTATCATCGGTAAGTAGGTATTGTTTTAGAATTCCTACATAAAAATATTAAATTTTCAATTTCACAGACACAATTTGCATCTGTAGTCAAGGAAATATCAATTCTATTTTTCTAACAATGAAGTTCATAATCCTGTGCATAATTTCGCTACTCGGAACGAGCAATGCACGTCAAATGTCCAGAAGGTTCGCTACTCAAATGCAGTGGCTAAGGTCTATAATTATTATCGATAAAACGATAACTCAAAATGAAAAGGATTAAATTTATTATTTATGTATATAATATCTGACTATTATGTCATATAAAATATAATAACTATTATAATCTTATAGTTTTCCTAAAGAAACAAATGCAAAGGAAAAATGGACTGATGCCACGGGGAGAAAGAATTGGTTTCCGCAATGATTGAACACCATTTGTTCAGAACATTTTGTTGAAACTGATTTTTGGGTTTCACCAAAAGAAAAACGCTTCATTCATGAAGGTTCAATTCCCACGCAGAATATCGTATGTAGCGTAAGTAAGAATAATTTTATAATGATTAATTATTGTTTCTCTATTTACATGTTGTACCTATAGTAGTACATAGCTAGGCCAAGATATCGAGCGGTGGCGGCAACAGCAGCGTTGCAGTAGGCAATACTTAGAGCGAGAGCAGCGCTCCGCTTTTTCGCTCGCACACATGACGCACTGCTTCCAATTCTTTATAATTGATGACTGGTTTAGCCTACCATACTCGCACACAGTCGACAGTCTTGATTTCTGGGAAAATAATTCTAAGTAGTTAGGATGTGCTTGTATAATATTAAACTAATTATACTTTTTGTTTATTACAAATCTGTGTTTCATTGCAAATACATTTATAACAAAAATAATTACCTAACTATCTTCTCTTCTTCTTCTTAGCGCATTCCCACTTTAGGTGGGGTCGGCTCTCCTAGTTAGTTGGCGCCAAGACAATCTGTCCTGGGTTGTCGGGTTGGGTAAATTTTCCACTTTTAGTAGTTTCGTCATGCTGGTCCACCAGGTAGCAGGTGGACGTCCTCGACCTTTTTTACGTTCTGGTAGGCGCAACGCTTGTTGTACAACATGTTCCTCGTCTCTCCGCATTACATGACCATACCATCGAAGTTGGCTTTCAGCGAGTTTTTCAGATATGGGGGCCACTTTGAAACTGCCACGTATGTATGTATTCCGAACTTTGTCCAATCGCGTCACCCCTCCCGACCATCGCAGCATCTTCATTTCATTTGTATGGAGTTTTTGCAGGTGTGTCTTATTTACTGGCCAGCATTCGGCTCCATATATCAGTGCAGGTCGTACTGCTGTCTTATAGACATTACCCTTTGTCCGCACGGGCATACGCGGGTCACACAGAACTCCGGTTAGCGATCGCCATTTCTGCCATGCCACATTAACTCGGTGTGCAACGTCGGCCTCTATATCTGCACTTTCCGCTATTACAGAGCCTAAGTATTTAAATTGCGTCGTTTTTGGAACTTGCGTATTATCCGGATAGCTGACTATGGCTGGGTTGCTGACATTACTGAAACTGCATTGTAGGTGTTCTGTTTTGGAGCGACTAACTTTAAGGCCCGCCGCTTCAAGGGCCGTGATCCACGATGTCAGTATGTTCTGTAGCTCGCTTGCTGTATTGGCCATTAAGACTATGTCGTCTGCATACATAAGGTTCCAGGGCAATGGGGATTGAATTTGCTTTGTGACAAGGTCCATGACTAGGTTGAAGAGTAGTGGACTGAGAGCTGAGCCTTGATGCACCCCTACTTTCACCTCAAACTCCTTACTTATGCCGGCAGGGCTCTTGACTTTAGTGCGGACGTTACTGTACATATTTTGTATTAATTGCACATAGATTTCTGGCAGATTTTGTGCTCTCAGTGCTTGCCAAAGCAGTCTCCGTGGTACCCTGTCAAAGGCTTTTTCGAGGTCTATGAAAATAAGGTGTAAATCCTGTTTGTTCAGACGATGTTTTTCCGTTACCACTCTAACAGCCTGTATTGCGTCAGTAGTTGATTTAGAAGGTGTGAAACCAAATTGGATGGGGCTAATGGATGAGAGTTGCTGGATGCGGTTGTTGATTATTCGTTCCCAAATTTTTAATGTGTGTGATGTTAGCTTAATTCCTCTGTAGTTACCACATTCAGTGACGTCGCCTTTATTCTTGTAGAACGGGACTAGATGACTGAGACGCCAGGAATTTGGTATCCTCCCGCTCTCAAGAATGAGGTTAAAGAGCCTTGCGAGCCATTCCAATCCTATTGGTCCAAGTAATTTCCAGACTTCCGCTGGGATTTCGTCTGGGCCCACGGCTTTAGAGTTTTTCATCCTTGATACCGCCGTCTTTACTTCCTCAAGGCTTATGGCTTGTACGGGTCCTTCTACCGGTGCAAGGGGTTCTAGCTCTTTACTGGGGAACTCCTCATTCATAAGCTCTTTGTAGTATTCATACCATCTGTTTTTAATATCTGAATTGACAGTTAAGAGGATTTTATCTTTGTTTTTAATAAATTTGTTCGTTTTTATATCCAATGTTGATTTAAATCTTGATTTTGCTACTTTAAAAATGTCAGTGTCCGTTTTAGAATTATCAATTTTACAATAGAAACCCTCCCTCGCCCTGGCCCTTGCGCACGCAACGCATTTTTTTGCGACAGACTTAGCCTCCTTATACTTGTTTAAGTCTTCTTCTTGTTCAGATGCTTGCCAGTTTTTAAACATCGTCTTTTTGTTTTGGACAGTAGTTTTGACTTCATTGTCCCACCACGATGGATCCTTTCCCGTAGTAAGGCTACCCTTTGAAATGCCTAGTATTCTGGTTGCGCTGTTCTTGCATTCTGTTTCAAATTTAGACCATAGTGATTCCGGACTGTCATGGGTATTTTCCATGTCCTTCAACAGATAGTCCTGCAATAAACCAATAAGCTTGTCGCCTTTTGGCCCAAAAAGTTCTTTCCATTTTACTCGAGGTGTTCTGTCCACTGTCGTTTTAATAGGTTTAGGCAATCTGTACACTCCGACCAATATTCTATGCTGCGTGGTAAGTGACTCTCCAGGGATGACTTTACAGTCCTTGAAATTGTTCTTTAGGGTATTGTCCGCCAGTATGAAATCTATTTGGGACATTTTTCCTCCGCTTTTATATGTAATGAGGTGTTCTGATTTCTTCTGGAAGTTGGTATTAACAATCGTCATGCCATGTCTCGAGGCGAACTCCAGGATGTTTTCTCCCTCCTTATTGCGGACCCCATAACCAAAACCCCCGTTTGCCTCTCGGTGTATGTTATTGGATTCGCCTACATGCCCATTTAGGTCCCCGAGGACAAATTTATGTTCTTCAGGCGGTATATTGGCGATAACTTCGTCTATTTGTTCCCAGAAAGATTCCTTGTCTTGGTTTGAACACCCTGTTTGTGGTGCGTAAGCACAGATGATGTTCATGATAGCTTGGTTATCCATGGCTAGTTTTAATGCTATGAGACGATCCGTTTTCCTATCGATATTTACTATTCTGTTCTTTAGATGACTGTCGAGTATGACGCCCACTCCATTCTGTTTATTGTCCGTCCCGTAGTAGACCAGCTGGTAACCTAGACCTAGGTCTCTAGATTTAGATCCCTTCCATCGCGTTTCTTGCACGCAGCATATTTGTATGTTTCTCCTTTTCAGGGTTTCCGCTAGTTCTTGGCTGCGTCCCGTAAGGGATCCTAGGTTCCATGTTGCCATCCTGATATTTAAAAAAATAATTACCTAACTATAAATGTAACAAATATCGAAAGTTTCGATTCGAAACCTATTCCGCTGCAGCGGGGAGTCAGGAAAGGAGATATGATTTCGCCAAAACTGTTCACCGCTGCACTGGAAGATGTTTTTAAGACTCTGGACTGGAGAAGGCTAGGTGTCAACATCAACGGCGAGTACATCACTCACTTTCGGTTTGCGGACGATATTTTAGTCTTGGCTTAGACCATGGAGGACTTAAGTATGATGCTCGATGACCTCAGTAAAGCTTCCGAGCGAGTTGATCCAAGAATGAACATGGATAAGGCGAAGATCATGTCAAATGCCCATGTAGTACCAAATCCGACTCGGCTGGGCAGCGTTCGGGAAGCTACGGCACATCTTTTCGTCCAATAAGTATTCCGCAGTGTCTCAAGACGAAAGTCTTTGACCAGTGTGTGTTGCCAGTGATGACATACAAGCATGATCGCATCAGAAATGAGCTTATCCGCAGCAGAACCAAGGTAACCGATATAGCCCTCCGAATCGTTAAACTTAAGTGGCAGTGGGCGGGGCACATTGCTCGTAGAACCGATGGCCGTTGGGGCGGAAAGGTTCTTGAGTGGAAGGCACCGCGTGGGTAGGTCCCCCACGAGGTGGACTGATGACCTGGTAAAGGTCGCGGGAGTCCGCTGGATGCGGGTGGCGCAGGACCGGTCATTTTGGCACTCTTTGGGGGAGGCTTATGTCCAGCAGTGGACGTCTTTTGGCTGATATGATGATGACGATGAACTATAAATGTCACCTACTAACTAACTATATTATTAACAACATTTTATTGGAAACAATTTGTAACTAAGCCATTAGTAACCTAAGTCTTATTAGCTTTAATATTTAATGTATAAATATCATAAAAATATCGATATGCAAAATTATACCCACATCCCTATTCCGTTCACTATATGATTTCAGGTTTAGTTTTTCCAAATATTACGTACACTGGTGTTATAGCATCCCATGTGACAAAGTATAAATACTTATAATTAAGTTGTCTATGATTGTTCTCAATGATAATCTTAAAGTTGTCGCACACGTAACCGCTCGGCACCGGACCGGCGCCGCCTCACCTCATCGGCTCGCCGTCAACCAGGCGTCAATCATACGCAAGCACGTAACGGAAACGGCTCAGCACCACCGAGGTGTCGGCGCGGCTGCAGCTAGGTGACATCGCGCTTACGGCTGGGCGACAGCGTGCTTACGGCTGGGCGACAGTGCGCTTAAAGCGAGGCGGTGGCTAGCTGTTGGTCGATGATCGTCGATGCCGCTCAGTTTGAAGTTGAATGTAGAGCGGAACGCACGGTTATGATTATGAATCAATTTTCATTGCGTGAGATGGCAGCCATAGCGTTGGATGATAAGAAGAAGAAAATAGGAGAAACCGGAGAAAAAGAAGAAATTGGGTACACACACTGAACAGAGAGAGAAGGACCGAATGAGAATAACGGAATATAAAAAACCAGCCAAGTGCGAGTAGGACTCGCGCACAAAGGGTACCATTATCTAGTAAAAATATTTATTTTATTCTGTTTTTAGTATTTGTTGTTATAGCGGCAACAGAAATACATCATCTGTGAAAATTTCGACTGGAACTATCACGGTATCAGTGAGATACAGTCTGGTGACAGACAGACAGACAAACAGACAGACAGACAGCGGAGTCTTAGTAATAGGGTCCCGTTTTACTCTTTGAGTACGGAACCTTAAAAAACATCTGGTGGATGATGAAGAAAAATTATAATAATATGCCAAAGTGTCTATTTTATACCATACTACAGTCCATAGAAGAATCTATCAAGAAAAAATTGGTTGTCTATATAGTCAATCAGTCCACCAGGATCCCCTAGCCTAATCCCCCAGGGCCCAGGGGATCATGGTGAACTCAGGAGTTCATCAGAATCCCCTAATGGTAAAAGTATGTAAAGTTACATTCATGCTGTAATAAACATCTATTGTTAATAAGGCAAAATAAATGTTTACTAGTACCATTGCGTTGCAAAGGTAGGTGAGGTTCGTTAGGTATCTTCAGATGCCCGAAGGGCAAACATACCAGAAATAGGAGCCCCGCCGAGCGGCGATCCGTCAAAAAACCAGTAGACCATGCATTAATAGGAGGACCTTGTAATTTTTTCCATTTCATAAGCAGAACCTCCTATTAATGTATGGTGTCCAGGTAATGCGACAGTTTTGACGGAGCCCCGCAGAACGGGGCTCCTATTTCCGGTCTGTTTGCCCTTCGGGCATCTGAAGATACCTAACGAGCCTAACATACCTAACTGGTTTTGCCAGAACGGCTTTCGTTTTTTTCAGTTTAATAAAATAAATATTTGTATCAGTTAGGTACCTATTTATTTTTCAATTTTTGCATCAAATCCCAGCACTACTAACGGTGGTATGGTTCAGTCCCACCCTACCCCCAGGGGTATGGCTAGTAATGGTGGGTCTGACATGAAAAATCTAACCAATATTAAGTATAACGAAAAACTGACGCTCACAAAGTGCACGATTACAAATTAAGATTTACTTGTTTTTAATTTATTCTTATGGCATGGTACAGTTCGTTTCAAATTTACTTAAAGTGGCACTTTTTGGGAGAGCTCCATGTCCACCAGTTAACGTCTTTTGACTGATATGATGATAATGATGATGATGATATTAACATTAACTCGCAACTTTAGTCGTAGAACGAGTAGGCAGCAACAGACAGTAAAGCACACTCAGTTTTTTATCTTCTTTAATAAATAGTAGGTAACTACAAAATACATAATTTTACTAGACTAACTCTATTCTAAATCTTTCATAATATAATGCTGCTAAATCTATAGTGCTGATGTACAATTTATCATCATCATCATATCAGCCGAAAGACGTCCACTGCTGGACATAGGCCTCCCCCAAAGAGTCCCACAATGGCCGGTTCTGCACCACCCGCATCCAGCGGACTCCCGCAACCACCACATCATTATTCCACCTTGCTGCTACCCATGCTGCACCTGCCGCTACGTGATCGCCACTCGAGAAACTTTTAGCCCCAATGGCCATCGGTTCAAGGGCTCGGTCTTTAAAATAATGAACGACAATTTATAATAATACATAATGATGTCAAGTACCTGCGCAAGAGTCCATTGTACTAATAAGTGCATCATTTGAGTATGAGTCATAGGTATGTTGCAACCGCTCGGTCAAGGCTAGGACTACATAAAATCCTAAGATATTTTAGGCACTAACTACCAACAAAAAAAAAGATTCTGGCCATTTGAATAGGCTGTATAAGACTTGTCTTTTTTGAAAGTTTGCACTCAACAAATAATGCAATTACGTACCTAATGGTGGTCAAAGTTGTTCAGAATGAATTAAATGAAATGTCACCCTACCTACATGTGTTACACAGCACAACAGGCGTAGGCGCAAAGGATCTATGGACACGATCAAAAATGCTAATCCAAAAGTAGTAAAGTTACAATGATAATATCATATATTATCTTATCTTATCTTATCTAGGTGAGGGCCCTTTCGGATGCACTTCGACCCAGTGGGATCTTTTGTGCATTTGCCCTCTCCTTCATACCTGCTCCCAGGCTTGCTCCAACATTTCCACAAAGCGGTTGATGTAGTTCGCCGGGAGCACCTTGAATTCCTTTCGTTGCGGGTAACCGTTACCAAAGTAGTTCATTCTTTGTCTGGCAAGGGTATGACATTCACACAATAAGTGTTCCATAGTCTCATCCTCCTCGCCACACATTCTACAGTCTAAACTATCCGATAGTTCCCCATCTTGGCCAAGAGATCTTAAGAGATCCCCAGATATAATTCTGAGTTGCTTCCTACTGGTTTTCCAGAGTTTTCTGGTCCAGCCCGAGTCCACTCCTTCTATGAAGAGCTTAGAGTGCCTTAAGCCAGCCTCATTCCTCCACTCGTTTTGATGTTTGGTTTTGGGGAAGGCTTTAAAGGCCGATATTATGGCCCTATATAAACTATCCGATAGTCCCATATATCATATATTACTTACCTCAAACATTCACACTGATGTATTAATCAACCTTTAAATTCCAACAGAATCCTAAAATACAGCTTTTGAAGCTGCGTCCTATCACAAATTGTTTACATTACGTGATCATAAGTGCTCAGGTGCATCCAGGTCTTAATAAATATGATTGCCGGCAAAGCCATAATTGTTTGCTGGCGTAGTAATGGATGGCAAACACATCGAAATAGTTGCAGGAGAGCGCTCCCCGTTAAATTGAGCTCCATTTATATACAGCTCATTTGTGAGGTCCCAATTATGGCGTATTGAACAAGTTTATTAAGTTTGAAGTCAATTATGTAGTTAGCAGTCAAAGTATGCAATCGAATTCTACATGTCAATTATTTATTTATTTGGCAAGATCTGCAGGACATTTGTGTGTATGAAAATAGGACGAGAGGATCAGGAGGTGAGAATGAAATTTTTGTTAAGTTTTAGGATTGATTGTTGCATAAATATTATTTTGTTCTTTGTGTCACTTTCCATCAGGTGATCCTAGGCTTCCATACGCTGGTCAGTTGAACAATGTAATAAACAAGTATTTTTTAAATAAAAGCTATAATATAATGGAAAATGGCCATTAGTTGGGTTTAAAATCTACAACCAGTGGTACTTGATAGCGGCCACTCTGTCAACTGAACTATTGTAGCAGACTACCACTGAAGCCATAGGAAGGCTTGCAGTAGCGAAATCTTAATAAAACTTCTGATGAGGCACTAGTCAGTTAGTCAGTTATACTGGGCGTTTTCCGCAAGTCGACATCCATTGTGCCTATTTTGCGTGAAACGGCGGTGTGGCGCTACTCTAACCACCCCAGCTCGTCTAAAAAGTTGGTGAGTGCCTTGGTGTTGCTGACTGCGTCCCGTAGTGTGTTTGGAAAACCTAGGTGCTTTATTCTGTATACTTCTACCTCCTTGCAGTCCAGTAGTATATGTTTAGTCGTTTCTTCTGCCTCCATGCACGCTCTGCACATGGGGCTGTCTGTGATACCTAAGTTATAGAGGTGTCTGTTCAAGGTGTTGTGTCCTGTTATTATACCCACTATCTTGCGCAGTTGGTTTCTATGTGTCCTTAGTAGTGTTTGTGAGTTTGTAGTCGCGTTTCGACAGAATCTCTTTGGTCTGTCTGCATGTGTCTATCTCCTCCCAGTATCTTTGGTGTAGGTCTTTAGTGTGTTGGTCCAGTTGATGGTATATGTAGCTTTGTGGCAGGGGCAAGATTGGCTCCGGTCCGTATGCCGTTGTTTCTGAGCCTTTCCTGGCCAGTTCATCCGCTGCATCGTTTCCTCTTGAGCCACTGTGCCCCTTGATCCATTGTATAGTAACTTTGCTTTTATCTGCGCACACCTCTGTGAGGTTTAGGTGATGAGCCACTAACGTCAAAATGTATTCAGCATCAGCAGTAAACATTAGTTTGCTATGACTCTATCCACATCCGCTGGCAGTGATCCCTCACCATGATCTACGAATATTCGTTAATAATTAATTATTGCGTAACCGCTAGGTTCCCTATCCTTTGAATTGTTGCTTTAATCCTTGATTTCTATCCTATTACCTACTTCAAAGCCTTTACCGCTATCGTTTCCGCTAACAGAGAGGCCGCATACACTGAGTAACAAACATCAGGGCGTTTATTGTTTGCAAACTGACTCCAAATACCTGCGTAGTGAAATTGTAACCTTCTTTTGTTGTAATGGTTACGTGGATTAAGAAACCCCTTTGTTGTGTAGGTATTAATTAGTTTAAATAGCTTTCCCCAATGATTCTTCGCTTTGTTTCGCTCTCAATGATACATACGTCATCTTAGTCTGGCATACGCAAGTTGGACCCACTGATTCAATGACGCGGCAATACTTAACTGTTGGTCAAAATGTATTTGTATACGTATGACGTTCAGTGTTGCCGTGTGGTTGAGTCTAGTGGGTTCAACTTGCGTTTGCGTATTGCGTAATAATTTGATGCCGCTATCTAACCTTATTTGTTGTTCACATTTCTTAAATTGAATAGGATATAATTATATAAATGGCGAATGGAATGCCGGTCTTGGGCCATTCGATTCTGCCGCGACCGATAGGTACTTTCCATTCTCAACCCCCCGGACTACCGTCTAAAACCACTAAAGTACGCCCTCCCTGCCGTGTAGTAAGGGCGTCAAGGGATCGCGAACATTTCACCACGACGCCACGAGGTAAAAGCCCCCCCTCGCGTCGTAAGCGTGCAGGGCGACACCACACGCTTCCTTAGTTCCTAACCCGACCAAAGGACTTCAACGCCGGAAGAGACCTTTTTTTTTTTTTTTTTTTTAACTTGGGGAAATGCCTTTACGCATCCCACCTAGCCGAGGAACTAGGATGGGTATGACGGGCTCCCGGGAACCCCCCGGACTACCGTCTAAAACCACCAAGGTATGCCCTCTCTGCCGTGTAGTAGGGGCGTCATGGGCCACGACGCCCCTCGGCAACAGCCGCAGCTGCCCTCACTACTGAGGCACAAGCCCCCCCCTCTCGTCGTCAGCGTGCGGGGCGACACCACACGCTTCCCGACCGACCAAAGGACCTCTACGCCGGGAGAGGGTGATAGACCTCGGATTCACCCTCTCAGGTCCCCTTGTAACTTTTTATAGAGGTTTTCTCCCTCGCAGCCACAACTCGGCCCCGGCCTGACAGTCGCAGCCCCCGCGCCTAACATGAATCCTCTGATAACAGAGGATTTGTCAGGGTTCCGGGTCCGTTATTTATTATAGAGGCAAACGGCAATGGCCTCTCCCTCAAGCCGCACCTGGGGAATCTTGCGATTCCCTGGGCGGAACCCCCCGACCCCCCCGTGTCGGGTTATTGGTAACATCAGCAAGCGACAACTTAGGGTTCACTAAATTATCACTTGCCGTTGTCTCCAGAGCGCACCGGCCAAGACGCTACCCATTCCTGCGGATCAACCGAATCAAGAGGAATCGGTAGAGTCCAGACACTCGAGGAGGTTACCCGACTTAGCGCCCCAACGCCGGAAGAGACCTGCCTTAAGTCGCTCCTATTACCGCTAACGTTTTCGCTAACAGAGCGGGCACAAACCTTAGTAACAAACATCACTTCGGCGTTAATCATTTGCGAGCGCACCTGCGCCAAGGGACTGCAGCCTTATATCCTACACTATAATACAGGTTGCTTAGTCGGTGCTGTCTGAATTAATTGTTCGATAGTGCATCTCAACCTCCTCCTCCTTTAAGTCAAAGTTAAAGTTATTTATTCTTCAATTTGGACAAATTACCTACATGCACCTAAGAATGTTGATAAACTACCACCGGTTCGGGAAAAAAACCTTTGTCTCGAGAAGAACCAGCGTAAAAACACGGAGCGGTATCATTAAAAAAAAATGCTACAGTAGAAAGCCTGTTATCTATTTTTGCGATAGATTATAGCAGCCTGAACAGGGCAAAAAAGAAACAAGATTAGCTGCTGATTGATTATGTAACGCATTGTACGCGCGTCAGGTAGATCTAAATGTCACTATTTGTGTGGAAAGCTGACAGTTGAATTGTCCGAATGTTTAAAAAAGTGATCATACTCCTAGTGGATACTCTCCCTTACACCTACATTATGTAAGAGAGCATACGTTTAAAATCTACAGCAAGCTTGCTGTGCATAGGCGGTGGAGGTAGCTACTCGGTTTCAGGGGCGGCTTTACCTATGGTGCAGGGTGTGCACACGGGCATATCGGTCCTAGGGGGCGCGCTAACACTGCGATAGCGCGCGCTAGGAGGGGCGCTACATGGGCTAGAGACGCCTTTGTTTTGTTTTATAAGGGGCACATAGGATACCGTGCAGTCAACAAGCTAAAGAATGGGAAGACAGGACCCATATCGTGGCGTGGCTGTCAAGTCTCACATACAATGGCCCGTGGCGGCTGTACCGAAATTTTACGACAAAAAATCCTACATACCTGAAAATGTCGAAAATTCAACAAGTTTCACACTGTCGTTATTAATTGAATATGTAATGAATGTACTTATGAGAGTAAAATGGCATTATCATATAAGTATGATTTTATTTTTCTTCTAAATGCATTAGTCATTTTTAAAAGGACGTAAAAACGCTTTCATACTGGCAGTTCAATATTAGTAATATTTTCGAAGTATCTTCTTTAGGAATATTAGAATTTATGCTACGAACCTGTCATGAAGTGGTAAGGCAAGCACGTAGCAACAAACAACCTCTTAGTTGTTAGTCTCACCTCATGTGTAATATTAATATGTTACTGAATACCTTTCAAAAGCGTAGGTACGGAACCTAAAAGCATAACGATTAAGTTACGAATTTTGCTCGCTAACCCACCTCCCAAGATACATAATCTTTATACACAGTCCAACTTATCTGCTTTGCATATACCCCGTAAACTTACTCGTACAAAGCCGACAGAGGCTTCACAAAATCTAATCTCTTACAGAACATTCAGGGCAAAATGAAAGGGGCATAATGGAACATAACACGAAAATGATAACATATAAAAATATGTAGTTCCACCGAAATGAGAGCGTATTCGAGTCATTAACTCGCACGCTCTCGGATTGATATCTCGAGGTTGAAACTCATCCTTTCACCCCCAAAGGGGGAAATTGAGGTATAAAACATGAAGATAAAGGGCGCCCGGATAGACGGTCGCAGGACGCTGTATAAAGGCTGCTTTATGAAGGTTTTTGACGCTTAAATTAGTATGGTGTCGCATTTGGGGGTATTTTCGCTATAGGGTTTATAATCAAATTTTGATAGCTTAGCCTGGGTTGTAGGGTTTCTAGGTCTAATTAATGTTGATGCGTTCGTTATAGTGGTGATAATGTTAATAAGTACATAATATATTTGGAGTACTCATTCGCCGCGCAAAATGACAACAATTATCATAAAATGAACCCAAGTGTAGTTGCTAGCTCGTTTTTATATAATGACGCATTTTTTTAACATCATTTCAGTTAAATCTCTTTCAACAAAATTCTGAGATCCAACGAGAAGGCAATTTATTTTTGTTCACATTTTTCTGATAATGTATGATGATCATACAATAAGTGCCTACTTATCAACTTATTGTATCAAAATACAAATTAGTACAAGTCCGTGACTGTACCTACCTGAGGACCTCTCCCAGTGCTGGAAGACTTTAATCAAACTTTTTCAACTGTAAAAACGTAATCGAATGTCATTTTTCTAAGTTGCGTGGGCGGATAGCATTATATATTTTTTCATCAGGAAAGTACGAGTAAAATTCGTATTCCACAATTAAATCAAAGCTCAGCTGCATACAAAACTCTCCCTAATCTGGCAAGCTTCCATTATCTTTTGCAAAATCAAACCCTAGTGCGAACCGTTAATGCCCTCGGGCCGAAATAAATTAATAAATACGGGTCTGGAAGGCCTACTTGCCTTTATAGGTCAGTGAGCATCGGCCACCTTTGTATAACGGCTGAGCTTCTGATAGGTTTACGTTACTCATTTTAATGGTATTCTTTGACTTAGAAATCAAAGGTACCTACTTCGATGTTACTTTAGTACTTGCGTATTTTAAAAGCTATGAACATTTAAATACATTTCCAGACATTATTGTGTTGGATATGTGCAGGCATATCAAGTAAACATAGATGTAGAATAAGTGAATCCAGGTCACCCAACTATGGTCCAAATGAATTCTCATATTACTTGTTCAGGTGGCCTATTTTCATGGATGAACTTAAGACAGGCAATGTAATAACACTATTTTTTTCAATAATCACGTATAAAATCACTAATACGAAATTGGTATACTTTAAGACCATTAGTTGGGGTAGTGGACTATAGTTGTGTAGTTTTACGGTACAATAAAATAGATTTCACGAAATTACAAAAGGCATGATACGTAACGATTGATTGATAACGTAGTGTTGCTAAATGGATAGTTAACTAAGTGTTGCTAATTGAAAAGTATCCAATATAAAATATAATTACAATCATAAAAAGAAAATTTAGAAAAATATTATGCATTTCGTTTTATCGTCCAAAAGAAATTTTAAAGCTATTAAGTCGAATCCTTACGCTTTTATAGAAACAAAATTGTATGACAACTATTTACCTAAACGCAGTATTTCGCGAACGAAACAACAATTTACTTGTTTTTCCATACAACGATTAGTACAAATAGCAGTTGTGACATCATCCCGTGTGACTATGACAGCGAGGATAATCTAAATCTCACATTTTGAGTATTTATGTTCCCACGTACTTAATTGTAGTTGCTCCTTTACAAAAATTTGTTCCTCTCCAATCATTGATTCGAACGGCATCGTAAAAAGATCTGAGTCATCATCCCTATTGTCGGCTTGCTCAAAACCACGGGTCAAGCAAGACTAGTCGTTATTTATATCTTTAATCTTTATTTGCTAAACAATTCACAGGATTACATTTTTTTTTTTTTTTTTTTTTTTTTTTTTTTTGCTGACATTCTTACACAAATCATCCTATAATGGTAGTATCTGGCTAACCCCTTTTTAAGTAGGTTGAGCCTGCATCTTGGTGACCTGAGTGCCACAAATAAATCCATTCGGAAAGTTTTACTTATTAAATACAATGCATCAAAAAATAATCTTCAATTCAATCATTCACCAAATTCATCAACAAAATCATAGACAGCCTTAAAAAATTCAATAACACGTAAACTATATTTCATAGTACCAATATATTTTAAAGTTACATATATACTAGTCTCATATGTCATAATAGTTAAAAGAACCAAAGTTCGCCCGTATTCCTCGCGGGGTCTTTGGATCATAAAACCATAGTTTATTTAAAAAAAAAAAAAATACAATGAATCTACACAGAACAACTAAGCATACACACACAAGATACGATAATGGGAGCTCGCGCGCGTGTGTGTGTGGGCGTGTGTGTGTGTGGGTGTGTGTGTGTGTGTGTGTGTGTGTGTGTGTGGGTGGGTGTGTGTGTGTGTGTGTGTGTGTGTGTGTCCGCAGGGTGTATGTGCCAGCAGGAAATAACTTTTAGCGGGGATGAAAAAGAGCCTCGGTGTCAAGGTATAATAAAGACACTAGCTACTTTTTATCGGACTTCAAAAAAGGAGGAGGTTATATGTTCCACACTGTATGTATTTTTTTTTATGTATGTTCGCCGATTTCTCCGTCAATTAAGGACAGATTTCCAAAATTCTTTTTTTATTCGGAAGAGTATACTCCCATAGGTCCCATAGGTTAGGGTTAGGCTCCCGTGTGGTGTCGGGTTAGAATAGCACCACCCCCTGTCTTCCCGTGGGTGTCGTAAGAGTCGACTAAGGGAACAGGGTTGAAGTGTGTTGTGGGCGATGGGCTAGCAACCTATCACTGCAACATCACATTTTGTCGATCTTTTATACCCACATTTATGCTAAAAGTGGCACTGGAACACAAGTTTCATGTGCTCTGCCTACCCCTTTTAGGGATAAAGTCGTGATGGTATGTATGTATGTATGTGTATGTGTATACTCCCGAGACCACTGGAGGAAGACCCTGGGCGAAGGTATGGTTGCGCATGATGCAGCTTGGTTCGATCTTCTGTCGTTCCGACGAGAACAGAGACACCAGCTTGCTGCTGTCCTCCCTATATCATCGTGCACAACATTTACTTGTCAATTATGCGGTCGGGCCTGTCGCTCCCGTATCCGCCTTACGAGTCATGTGCGTAAATGCCGCACCACCTTGACATAGACGCTGTTTAAATCATCTTATCATAGATGTACAAGGCCAATGATGATGATGATGATGATACTCCCATAAGCAAATATGAATGAAACTTCACATTTGTCCAAAACCCACGTGGAGCATTTTATTTTTACGGGCGCGGAAGAGATAACAAACGTGTCTGTTAGACCGGGCGTGTGGTATCTATAAAAGCTCTTAGGCAGCTACTAGGTACTCTATAAACGCTCTCTGTTCATCAAAAGTAAAACAGGCGCAATTCAGTTCGGAACTATAAACTTCAAGCGCCATTTGAAATTCTAATTCTCAATGACGCAAGTTCACAGTAAAATTCTAAGCTTGAACGTTTCCAACTCAGAGAGGTTGAACACAAATAGAAGTTTGGAGGGGAAAAGGAAGAGGGAGTGTCGGCACAGTTTGTACCGAGCCTAGCATTAGGGAACTTGCATCTTTTTGTTTTATTACGAAAATCAAAAGTATAATCCAGCATTAAAATAACTGTAGCACTAAAACTTTTTATGATTTATTTTTCTGATGTTATATGCATTTGAAATTTGCACGCGGCGGCACCCCCCGAAAAAGCTCTATATTAAACTGGCTTATGCTATGACGTCACAACATATAGTCACGGCGCGTTTACTATGGAGTAAGTCATTAGTTTGCAATTATCTCCACAACATTTGCGTTTAAGTCTATACTTGGCATACAAAATATCATTTCTTATTTAATATTCTGTGTAACTGTTATGTTATTTTATCGAAATAATAAAATAGTATTTTTCATAATCGTGTTATAATAGAGAGCTTTTTAGTCGAATACCGTGTTTAGGCCACGAAGCTTGCTGAGTGGCCTAAGTAAGGTACGAGATTAAAAAGCTTGATTATAACACTATCGTGAACGATACTTTTTGTACGAGTTCATTAAAAATAATTTTCTACGAGTCAACTGAACTAATTAAACAAACTCGATACTGTTGAAACGAAGTGCAGCTCATCGCTCGTACGCTTGTTGATATCTTAAAAGACATCAACGAGCGTACGACATCAACGAGTAAACTCAATAATCAAAGCGATTCTATTGGTCCAATTCATTACAGTTCGGTAAAGCAGCCACGTGATTGGTCGAATTTATTTTAGTTCTATTTTCAAATTTTTTTCGGTTGTCTGGAGCGTATCGAAACAGTTATTTCGATTGTTTCGACAGTAACATGGACTAAGTACAACTATGAAAAGAGTGACGTTGCAGTATTCTCTATGAAATCTTAATACACAGATTTTAATCGACGAGTACAAAAACAATGTTTTTCGTAATTTTAACGTGAAATAAAACTAATATGATCTTTTTTTTTATCTTTTTTTAGGGTTCCGTACTCAAAGAGTAAAACGGGACCCTATTACTAAGACTTCGCTGTCCGTCCGTCCGTCTGTCCGTCCGTCTGTCTGTCACTAGGCTGTATCTCAAGAACCGTGATAGCTAGAGAGTTGAAATGTTCACAGATTATGTATTTCTGTTGCAGTTTTTATAGATAATGGTACGGAACCCTTAGTGCGTGAGGCCGACTCGCACTTGGCCGGTTTTTTTCTTTTGTATGATTTTTCTACGTTTGTCCGCATCAATTGAGTGCAATTTATTTGAAATTGAAGTCCCACGAAAGTTCCCATTTGACGCGAAATAACAGAAACTTGGGAAACCTCTTTACACTGCTTTTAAAACTTGATGTGTGTGGTAACATCATAGGTACTTTTCCATTCCGTGGAAACAACTATTTTTTCTTCCTCCTAGCGTTGTTCCCGGTTGTGCCCTAAAGGAGCCCGTGGTCCACTTTGGCAGCTAATCCCAAGATTTGGCATAGGCACTGGATTTTCGAATGCGACTGCCATCTGACCTTCCAACCCTAAGGGAAAACGAGATTATTGGGATTAGACCGGTTTCCTTTCGGTTTTCGTTCACTGAAAAGCCACATTTAAAATGTTTGACTACTTACTGACTACTGATATTTCGTACAGTCGCCATCACATACATAGGTACACTATAGGTGTTCAAAAATATCGGCACATGCACCCTAATGCCTTGAAAATAGAGGTGTGTTCCGATGTTTGTGACGTGCTTGTTTGCTCCGATGTATGTGATGGCGACTGTACATAAGTTTTTGAAAAAACCCTAATAGCCGGGCAAGTCGCGTGCCTTACCGATCAGCTAATGTGGCTCTTGGAATGTACTCTATGAATTGTAAAAGGTAATGATGGCCATAAAAATGTAATCCATATGTCGTAAAACACGAAATTAAAAAATAAAAACGGAAAAAATCACCTTACTTTTTTGTGCAAAAGCATCGGATTTTATTGTATCCCGTGACCCTTCAACGACCGGATTATTTACGAATTTAAATCTAAGAACCAGTTGAAATGTTTTTGGTACTAACTTAGTACGCTGGCTTAGCCACCCGAAGTGGATCTTGGCCTCCAACACTAAGACACGTCACTGTGCTCTACCGTGGGTAGCTTCTCGCCAATCATAGTCGGCTGTCTGAAGCTGGGAAAGGTCTTTCTGGACTTCGTCTATTCAGCGATACCTGTACCTGGACGTCAAACATTCGGATGCCCCAGGAGGGATACGCTTTTGGTAGCAAAATCCTCTCCTATCCTCGCAACGTAGCCAAACTAGCTTAATCGAGCAGATTTGCCCTCCACAACGATGTAAGGCTCGGCAAGCAGTGCTTCCACTTCCTTATTCTTAAAAATGTTAAAAGGTTACGAGAATAAGATACATTTTTTTTAGTTTGAGACATTGTAACTGCTCCTCTGTTCTGGATTCCTTGCTCTAGAAAACATAAATAGACTCGGTTTCATAAATTAATACTTTGTTAACCGAAGTTATGGGAACAGTTGCCGGTTTCGAAACTTTCCCAGTTATTCTACATTTCCCTTAGAAAACATTATTCACAAGTTTCAACTTATAATTACAAAATCAAACGCTTAACTTGTTCCTTATACTTAAGTTATCAGATATTGTAAGTTTTCCGTTCTGAATACATTTATAAAGGTGAAACCTGTCCAGGCCAATCTGTGAAATTTTGGGTTCCATTTTCTAATAGAAATTTCTTTTGAGTGAACCTTAACTATGTAATGATGACACCACTACGTTGTGTCGCTAATTTTCGAAACTTAAACTAGCTAAATTATGTAGTTTTTTTTTATTGAAACCTTCACCTATCAGGCTACGTCGCTTTAAGAGGAAATGCGGGCTGGCGCATACAAAAACTTGCACTTAGACACAATTTTCTCCGTCAAATTTAGATCTATGTAAATAAATTTCCTAACATAGATTAATTTTAATTAACGAAGAGTTTTACTATGCGCCTATTCGTACCCTTTGCACAAAATCAGTATAACATCTGCGACCTCCTACTTACCTGCAGGTTGATCAAGTGTTCACGACATTCACGTAAAACGCATTGTACATACTGTAAGTACGTACGTTAGGTAGAACCCAATGATTTTTTTTTATATGGAAATGCATTTTCCTAAAGCGCGTTCGAAACGTTACCGTGATTACCCCTCTGATCGATTACGTAACGCAATGTACGTGCGTCAGATATATCTAAATGTCAGTTTTTGTATGGGAAGATGACAGTTGAGTTGTCCTAACTTGCGATCGAAAAGTTATGTGACTACTTCTCTTTTAGAAATAAGAAAAAAATGATAACTTCAACAAGGCATGGCGTTGTATATGTAAGCGAGATCTCACCCCCTTACAAAAAATATGTAATTGACATCGTGTATACAATGCCATTTAGTGAAACAAGTGAAATTAAAAATTTTCACTTACTAGTAGGTATTTACTACAGGTTTAGAGCGACTACTGAAATCGCAAGAATTACTTCGCACGCCAAAATGGCCGCCGAAAAATACAGACTCCCGTTCCAATTCCAAGTGCCAAACCTAGGAGCCACTCTGACACGTAAGTTTCGCATTCCGATTTGACAGCAACAATGTGTTTTACATCATATCTTCCGCGCACTGTGTTAATATCAAGATTTTCCTACAGTCGAGTGTTAAAATATAGGTAAATACAACTTACCTACTCATAAAAATCTGAAAAGTAGTAAATATAGAGGCATTTGATTAGCAGAGAGTACAACTTTGTACCATTTGGCGTCGAGACACATAATAAGTAATAGTACAAGTAGTGGAGACGCTTGGTCCGTGGGGTACCAATGCGCATACGATATTTGCAGAAATCGCAAAACGTCTGGTTGATGTAACTGGTGACCGAAGAGCTGGCGGCTTTCTCGTGCAACGCATCAGCATTGCAATTTAGCGAGGTACAATTCCTCAAGGGCCTTTTTAGGGTTCCGTAGTCGACTAGGAACCCTTATAGTTTCGCTTTGTCTGTCCGTCCGTCCGCGGATAATCTCAGTAACCGTTAACACTAGAAAGCTGTTGGCACTAATATGTGTATCAATCACGCCGACAAAGTGGTAAAATAAAAAGTGTTTTTTTTTTATTAGGGTACCTCCCCTATACTTAACGTGGGGAGTGTTTTTTTTTTTCATTTCAACCCTAACGTGTGATATGTTGGATAGGTATTTAAAAATGAATAGGGGTTTGCTAAAATCATTTTTTGATAATGTTAATATTTTCGGAGATAATAGCTCCAGAAGTAAAAAAAATGTGCCCCCCCCTCTAACTTTTGAACCATAAGTTTTAAAAACATGAAAAAAATCTCAAAAGTAGAACTTTTTAAAACCTTTCTAGGAACATTATTTTGAACTTGATTGGTTGAAGTTTTTCGAAATGAATTGTCAATATGCATACAAATTTGACAAATGTCGCACCGTAGGTAAGTAAGATATCGAATGATATGATAGTTGGGGGCCGACTCTAGTTTGTCTCTGAATTTAAAAAAAACTATGACAGCTGCCAGAAAACAACGCCGCAATGCCGGTCTAATATGCGGCTCCTGAATCATGTAGGCTTATGACTCGCCTACGGCTCGTTTCATAAACCCACACTCGTGTTTAATGCCCTTCATTATGTACAGTCACATAAACTACTATAATGTTATGTTGCATCACCATATACATACTTTAGAAAATATATGTTTTAAATCAGTAGAATATGTCCTATGGCTCTTATATCAGCGGATTAAGGTTTCGTGTTTATGAGAGGATAAATCGATACCAATTTTTGCACTTGAATGTACTTGCCGCTTCGTCTAAACTCGACTGTCGCGTTGTTGTTGTCCAGTGATCCGATCATGGAGTGACAATCGCGTGGCCTGGCATTGTCATAACAGAGTCCCTTAGACGTTCGGCTACCATTAGCAATTCTTCAACTAAAAACAATACAGTCATAGGTTGGAATAGGTATGTCAGCGAGGCTCACGGGGAGGCCAGGCGTATGTTTCAAGCCTGGGTGTGGTACAATCGGCCTAAGACTGGTCCAGTGTATGATGCTATGAATGAGAGTAGAAAAGTATTTAAATCGCGCTTAAAATGGTGCCAAAAGAACGAAGAGCAAATCAAACTCGATAAAATGGCATCGTTACACTCTCAAAAAGACTTTAAGCAGTTTTGGAAGTCTACAAATAGGATGAATGCTAAACCTGGTCTTCCCGCGAGCGTCGATGGTGTCAGTGATCCCAAAGAAATTGCTGACTTATTTAAACAGTTGTTTTCAATACATTCACCGTTGGGATCACGTTCGGTGTTCGAGGCTGAAACCATAAGTGAGCCTATTATAGTGGAAACAGAATTTACAGCTAATGACGTAGCTATGGTTATAAAAAATATGTCTAGGGGCAAATCCCCGGGACATGATGGTCTCAGCATCGAGCACCTACAACATGCGGGCCCACATTTACCTCGAATTCTGGCCATGTTGTATACATAAGTTACAGAATATGAAGGTCCCCCAGGAACTCATATCAATTTTTACATTCTGGTACAGAGGACAGGTCAATAGCGTTCGATGGGCAGGGGCTCTATCTGAACAGTATGCGTTGGAGTGTGGGGTGAGGCAGGGGGGCTTATCCTCACCGAAGCTCTTCAACTTATACGTGAATGCACTGATTGCCGAGCTCAGCAGTACACATATCGGTTGTCACGTGGAAGGCGTTTGCGTTAACAACATTAGCTACGCGGACGATATGGTACTGCTGAGCGCGTCCCCATGTGGTCTCGCCAAACTCATAGCGGTCTGTGAGCAATACGCTATTTCTCATGGACTTAAATATAACTCTTCGAAGAGTGAGCTAATGGTGTTTGGAGTCAGAGGGAAGTGTCCGTCCACGGTTCCAGTTTTAAAGTTGAATGGTGGTCCACTTCAATTAGTCAGTCAATTTAAATATTTGGGCCACGTCATCACCTCTGACCTCAAGGACGGCGCCGACGTCGAAAGGGAGCGCAGGGCGCTGGCTGTTAGAGCAAACATGATTGCCCGCAGGTTCACTCAAAGCTCAACAGCAGTAAAAATTACTTTGTTTAGAGCATATTGCACATCTTTTTATACGAGTAGCCTGTGGGTGAACTACACGCAAAAACAGTACAGCGTCTTGCGAGTGCAGTACAATAATGCATTCAGAGTGCTGATGGGGCTGCCTCGTTGCTGCAGCGCGTCGGCAATGTTCGCGGAGGCGCGCGTGGACAGCTTCGCTTACCGCAGGCGCAGCTTATACGTAAAAAAGCCGCATCGCTGCTCAATAGGGTAAGGGTCAGCACCAACAGCATTCTGGCAATGTTTGCAGGCAGGTTGGATGGTGCCTACCTAAACCATTGCAGTGCACTGCATGTAATGGGAAATAATGTCTACTAACACTTTAGATGTAAGATGAAATTTACCTACTAACCTTGACATGACTGTATTTGTATTTTTTATGGTTTGTGTATAGTATTTAAATGTATGATCCAAGTTGGTTGAATAAATAAATGAATTATAATTGTGGCACAATTACACACGAAAGTGACGACACTAACTAGACGAAGAAACATAATATGCTATGCGGTTGAGCGGAGGAAACATATGCTATGCGGTAATTGCATTACTTTTCAAATGAGCATCAGGACAACCTCAACTGTCATTCACCCATACAAAAAAATATTTTTAGATCTAACCTAACGAACGTACGCACGCGCGCGCGTTACGCAATCGACCAGTTGCTTTCTACCTGCCCAACAATGGTTTTGTTAGACAGGGAACCTTCTGTTGTTGATGTTGTTGTCCTGGGGCGCCCCGGGGGTGCATAGGGCCTTCAAAAGCTGACACCACTCCTTCCTTTCCTCAACAAAGTCCCTGGTCTCACTCCAGCTCAGTCCAACTGCTCGCCTTCTGATCCTTTTGGACGTAAGTTTATTACTTATTCAGTGCTAACGTGTTTAAACGAGCACACGAAACAGTATCAAGTTGAAATGTGAAGCGCAATATCTGTTCGGGCCACTGGTACAGATAGGAATTCGGACTAGACGTGAATGTTTATTCGGATTTAGGAGGCAAAGGCGGCAATGGAACTGTGTTTTACTCTGTAGCTATAGGGGCGAGTGAGGAATGCACTGAGATAAAACTGGAAATAGGGCACCCCTTTTAGGCGGTGCATCCAACAGGGATGAGCTAAGCTGTGTTTTGATACCTTAGCTTGCTTGAAAGGCTTTGCCAGCTAAGTGTCACTTGTATGGAAACACATTTTAGCACATCTCTGGTGAATATTAACTCTTAGTCAAAAAGGTCTGGGTGGGGTGAGGTGGGGTCTGGGTGGGTGGTGGGTGGTGGATTGGTCTGGGTCAGGTGGTAGATTCTGTCTGTATCGGTACCAAATACGCCTGACTAAAAGCGGCCATCGTAGCCCATGAATGCTGGCGACTGCAGAGTCATAATCGCGTTGCTGACCTTATATCGATTTGCGGATTCACGTCCTGACGGCAAAAGACAAAAGCAAATAATTCACTCTCAACACAGTTTATCCTTGGGAGCTCTCGTGACCTAACCCACAACCAGAGGGGTAGTCACATAAGTTTTCGAACGCGCGTTAGGACAATTCAACTGTCATTTTTCCATATAAAAATTGACATTTAGATCTACTTAACGTACGTACAATGCGTTACGTGATCGACCTGCAGGAACACAACACCACATACATACATAGCAAGTAGTGGCGTTATTACGGCTGCGATATTTTATGTACCTATTTATGTACTAAAAAAAAACTAAAAAACTTTCTACCTCAAGTATATAGTTTTACATACCATCAGATTCTCACGTAAATTAGGTAGATTTAGTAAATGTATTTTTTTCTTTGTAGTTTATTCTTCAATTTTGGCTTATTATACTTACATGGACCAATGTCGATAAACTACCACCGGTACAGAAAGAAACGAGAAAAACCGGCGTTAAAAACTCGACGAAATATATTTTCATAACAGTATTCTCGTACAATATATAACTTCGATATCACAGTATTATAAAATTGCATTGCTACAGTAGAAAGCCTATTTATTTATTTTTGCGATAGTTAACTCGTGCAGGACGCCATCATCATATCATACATAGGAAAACAACAGTTGACGGTCCTAACGCTCGTTCGAAACCCTTCTGATACCTAAAGTAATGTAGGTGACACTTACTTCTAAAATAAATCCTAAACCAATTGAGCTGTCGTGTTACATACGTTCTGGTACCATGTTATATTTCACAGAGATAAAATATTTCCAGAGCAAAAAGTTACTCTGTAACTTTTTTATTATTTTTCTGTTAGTTAAGCCGAGCTGCCTGAGTACCAAAACGGTTCGAATTAAAATTAATTGCCTTTTAAAAAATCAAGTTTACCTTTTTTGTTTCCTTCATGGTTTCTATTTATCAAAAAAATTACAGATGCTGAAAGCGTTAGTGTTATTTATTTAGCGCATGGCCCACAACGTTAGTTTATTTGGTAATTATTATACATACTCGTATTACCCTTTATTAGAGCACATAGAAAGTAATAGGTTGCTAGCCCATCGCCCACAACACATGTCTATCCTAGTGCCATTATCGACTCTAATCTTATAACTCCCAGGTGAAGAAAGGAAAGAAAGCAGTAATATTCTTTATCGCACCACAACATAAGAAAAGCATGATACAGGAGTAGATTAAATAAGTAATGGTAACAACAGACGGTCGTATCGCTTTAGAGCGGTCTCTTTCAGACAACCTTTGGCTAGTATTTAATCTGACACTACTCAGATTATGATTATGATAGTAGAATTTAAAATAGCCATTTGAGATAGCCGAGATAAATCTATCAAAGTACATCCACATTAATGAGGTGGATGAAAAACTTGTAATTTCGCGCCTGAACGCCCAGTGCGCGGGGGCTGGTTATAAGTAAGTTTATGGGTATTTTATCTCATAGCTGACCAGTTTTAAATTAACAACACAAACATTCATCGCATTTCGAGATGACAGCAGCCATAATGACGTCAATACTTGCTCTGTAGGAATGTGGTGTTGTGTTCCTGGACAATTAAATAGGGGTGTAGACTCAGAATTTATTATTACTTCAAAATAATGAAGGCAAAAAAATATGCCTAATGACGAAAATCCCATTCGAATATCTCAAAAGATTAGGTTCGAAGCTGCAACCGTTTCAATGTTGCCTGTTAGAGAGAGAAAACGCTCCGGGATCGTGACGTCACGATCGTCTAGCGTCATAGTAAATGTCAATCGTTTCATATAAAGGTGCGTTTTGCGGAAACGGGACAGAACATACCCCTTCTTAAAACTTTGGACGCTTAAAACTTTGTGATTATTTAACTTGCTTCTTTCTCCCTTTGACTACATTTTTAATCCTTTTTCGAGAAAATGCAACATTATTGATTATTTCAATTAGTGTCTACACCCCTATTGATAACCACCGTCGCTAGTAGTATAAAAAAATGTTATGAAAAAGTATTTCAGTTAACGAACTGCAAAATAATAATCTAGTACAATGTCACGTCAAATAACTTCGTTATGAACGTAGAGAAGACGGTTTATGAACTGACTTCCTACTTTGGTTTACGACGCACATATTTAGGGTTTATGTTCCGTTGCGTGATATATAAAGCGAGTTATACGTGCCGTCGGTTAACTAAGGTCTTATGAAGGTTCGTAAGAGTTCATAAGGGATTAAATAGAATGAGTTATTTTGTACAGATAGCGAACTATATATTCGTTTTTGTTCAAGAGGGTTGTTTAGTTTAGGGGTTGGTCACCTTCTGTCTTGATCATCAGATCAGCTTGGAGGCGTTTTATTTTTTTATCGAACATTATGGTTTTACCGAACTTATAAAAATATACACTACATTTTTTCTACAGTGGCTGAAAAATTGTTTGCATATTTCTAAGCGAAACTTGCGAACTTGCTAACACATTTTACACACAAGGAGCTGATTTAATTCAGTACAGTCGCAAATATATGGTTACACTAACTAAACTTTTGCATCCAATGTTAGGCGACAAATTAAAACATTTATTTGACGCCAATTGTACAAATTGAAATTAACTGACCTAATAGTATTTTTTTTCAAAACCATTACGCAAACCCTTCAAAAGAAAAAAAACCATAGGTTTAAAAATACATTTACAACCAAGGAACAATCCAAAGTTATTTGTGGAGGCTGCAGTGACTGGTCCCACAGGGGCTGACACTTCCAGTTTTTTCAATAAGAGGCATTTTTTCAGCATTTTATCACTTTGATACGGCAGGAAGATACAGTGATATAATTAATATCTTACATAAAAATACAGGAACAGGTCTCGTCAGTCCCAAGAGGACTCTTTTGCTAATCGTTAGCTGAATGACTGATTAAAATAAAAAAGCGGCCAAGTGCGAGTCGGACTCGCACATGAAGGGTTCCGTTAAATAAATTGCTTTTTTGCGAAAAAAAATATACCGTCGCGCGTCGGCGGTAACATAATAAGTATTCATCAAACATTTACTATGCATAAGATTCTTCTAGAAGAAGTCCTTTAGCGTACGTGCCCCTACCTTCGTTCCAATTAATAACGCTTATATTACCCATCTAGAAAGTCTACTTACAGTACACATAGCCGAGCCCGGCCCGTGCCCAATCCGTGATCGGTCCGACACCGGTTCATATTAACCAAACTGTCGATTACGTAACGCTTTCTTCGTAGGTTACGTCAGGAGGAACTATGTAAATGTCCTTTTTGTATGGAATATTGAGGTTTGAGTAGAATAGGAATATTGAAAAGTTACGTACAGGTTTTGGCTCGGCCGCGCAAAAACGCCGTCGTTTTTATTAGAAAACGGCCCGTTCTAGCGTGAGTCATCCTTTATACGTTAAACGTGCTAAGTATCTTACCATTTTTAAAACTAGATTAAAGAAAACCATTTATTTCTTCCGTAGCTGTTCATTTCTATTTTGTGTGTGCTGTTTATTTTCGACTGTAAATTATACTGTTTCTTTGATATTTTAGTTATTGTATGTGTATGTAAGTAGGTTTATGTCAGTGTCTTTCTTATGGTTAGGTTGTTTATATTCTGTTTTCTGTTTCACCTACTCAAATCATATGATTATTTTGCATCGTCTCCACCACCCTAAGTTTGTCGGGAAGAGATCGCTTTTTAGCGATAAGACCGCCTGTTGTCTACCATTGTTTATGTTTAATTTAACTTTGTTTTTCTATTATGTACTATTTCTGGTGAGCAATAAAGAATATTTGTATTGTATTGTATTGTATTGTAATCAGCCCTCTAACTAAATAAAGTATTCGTCACGGTCAGTTCGACGGCTGGTTGTCCTGGGGTTCGAATCCCGGTAAGGGCAAATATTTGTGTGAATATTCGTTTCTGAGTCTTGGATGTTTCCTATGTATTTAAGTCTGTATTGAATATAAATATCGTCGTCTAATAACCAAACTAACCTTACTAAGCTACCTATGGGGCTAAATTAATTTGTGCAAGATTGTACCTTCATATTTATTTATTGATTTGTCATAATTTGCCGGCCACCGCACGAATGCGACACAGCCGGCATACAAGAATGTACATACTCGAACAGTCGCCATCACATACATAGGTACACTCTAGGTGTTCAAAAATATCGGCACATGCACTCTAATGCCTTGAAAATAGAGGTGTGTACCGATGTTTGTGACGTGCTTGTTTGCTCCGATGTATGTGATGGCGACCCTATGGGAATGTCCGAGACCGAGCACCGGGCTATGCTCGTGCCGGACTCGGCACGGTGTGAATCATCCTTAACCCACACATTCTACATATAATCTACTCTTAACGCTTTTGAAATTCAAATATTCGTTTGATGGAACGGCATATTTAAGTGAACTAATGTAATGTTTTCGCATATTAATGAACCTGTGTTTGCCTACAGTACGGGTTGGGTATCATTTGCATATTCAGGAAATTTCGCAGTGATTCAAAGCTGTAATGACATATGTTTTTGTAAAAAAAACTATCATTCATTTTGTTCAGGTGACCTGAAAAGTAATTGGAAGTTTGATTTAAAAGAGCACGACTTTTTATTTGAGACTCGAATAAATTTCCACTTGGAATGAGATTTATTTCAGTGACAAAGCACTTTAATGGTTTGGTTTCGTTTCAATTTGAAATGCTAAAAGTGGCACAAGAAAAGTCTCAAATACATACATACAATTTAACACGGCTTTAATTTGAAATGTGTTTTGGGTCTCTCTTAAGAAAAAAATCCTTTTGCTCTTTTCATACGTTTTACTATTAACGTCTTAAGGAAATAAGTACGTTTTTGTTTCATCATTTAGAAGCATCACTTACCCGACACGGCAGAGCCGAAAGGAAGGCATGTGATTTTAGCAGTCTATGTTTGTACCTATTTATGTGTGTTGCACCGTATCGTTGAAGATACTGAACTTATTTTAATGAATGAGGTATTAAACGATTTGAAATTATACTCACATATGCTACCTTCTGTATATAAATCAGTTTTCTTTTTCAGTTAGTTTACCTGTGTACAGTTTATTGAACTTTTTATGCTTGTTTTCAATTTCAACCAGTAAGTTAAATGATGACCAGCTAAGTTCATAAACATCCAAGAAGGTAAAATTGAAGGCAATAGAGACAGAGGAAGGCCCAGGCTAACATATTTTAGCTAAGTAAAGGATAAAGCTGATGTCGAGTCGTATAAAGAAGTCAAGAGGCTGGTAATGGACAGAGAAAAGTGGCGGTTACTCCACCGAATGGAACAAGGCTCTTGAGTAATAATGATGATGAGGTCATTTTAAAGCATTCAAATTACAAATTTGAACCCTTATGATGTGTACGAGTATACACGTGGCGTCCAAAAAACTTTACGGCATCTAAATATTTAAAGCACACACGCTTCGCAAAAGTGAGCATCTCAAGTATTTTAATCAGAACCAACATAACTGAGGCCTGATTTCTATACATCGCTATACAATCCAAGTGTATACATATCCTGGTCGTCACTGAAGTTGTGATTGATTACTCTCTGAAGTGGATCTTTTGAATTGGACATCTTTATCGCTAATGTCGTCGCTATTCAGCGCATGTGTCGCCTTTATATCGAAAGCAAAATGTCGGAAAAACGATTAAGGGGTAATGGTTCCGTAGCAGTGTTGAATCTAAAGTTTCATGTTGTTGGGATTATGTAAAGTATTCTTTACATCTAAGTAGGCGCAGCGTGGGTAGACCCCAACGAGGTGGACTGATGACCTCTTAAAGGTTGCGGGAGTCCGCTGGATGCGGGTGGCGTAGGACTGGTCATCGTGGCACTCTTCGAACGTGATGATTATTAAATTAAATTCAATTTAATACATTTTATTTCGGTAAAATTCCATAATTTGCTAGTAACATATTACTTAATTCTAGGGTTAGTATTAATATTAATATAGGTATTTACATAGGGGGACATGCAGCTGCACCCAGTGCCTCAGCCACGGTGAGTCCCACCGGTCGGCCAGCGTGGTATTTATTCGAGCTGGCGCGCCACCGTCTCAGTAGCGAGCAACACCGCTTCCTGATGATCGCGTGGAAGCTGTGTTCCGCCCCTCCGCGGACATACCCGAGGCGCTGCAGTGTTGCGGCAGCCTGAACCTGGCCCCGTAGCATGGATGGCCTTATCACGCGATAAGTGACAGGATAAGAGCGTCGTCTCGTTCTATCGAACGGTGTCAGCCAGGGACGGATGCTCTATCTTGTCACTTCCATGCTACGGGGCCATTACGCGTTTTTGTACTGTACCCGCAGAGCGCTGTATTATGATGGTAGCAGTAATTTTCATTTCATAGATATTCTAACGCTCGTTTGAAAAATAACGCAAGTAAGCCGGTGCTGATTGGAATAAATAAGCGTGTGTATATAGAAAAAAAATAGGAAAGGAAACCGAAAGACGAGCCAATTTGAATTTTTATGTCAATTTTTACATTTCAACACTGTTCGGTAATTCGGTGCTCTTCAATAAGTAGACGTAGTAGTTAAATAAGTAGGTGTAATCAGCTTCCACAAAGGTATATGTATGTATCAACATTTGATTTAAATGTTTTAATATTAAGACGGTGCTTGATCGTTGCCGTCCGTGTTGGTGTCTAGAATGATGTGTTAAGTAGTGTCCTCTTCCCGCGCTCCGCACCCCTCTGTCGTCCAGCTAGTTAGGGTGGGCGTAGACATCTTCCCCCCCTCGAAGACCGTGGGATTTCGAGTTGTCTGCATGCTCGTTTGGTAACGGGCAGAGGTTTGTGATTGCACGTCGGATGATGCCCCAAGACGTGTTGACATCTGCTACGCGTGCGATACCATCGGGTCCTGGATATAGCCGATGGATGCGCCCCATGCGCCATTTGAGCGGTGGTAAATTGGCCTCTTTGATTACCACCATATCACCTTCAAATAGTCGTCCTTCACTAACTCTCCACTTTGATCGTTGTTGCAGCTCGTTGAGATATTCGGTGCGCCATCTCTCCCAAAACTGTTGACGGATTCGTTCAATCTGCTCATATCTGCTAAGACGGTTTGGGTTTATTTCGGTAAGTGCAGGAGATGGGATTGAAGTGAGCGGCCTGCCGATCAGAAAGTGCCCAGGACACAAGGGATAAAAGTCGTTAGGATCGTCTGATAGAGGAGTTAATGGTCGGGAGTTTAATATTGCCTCAACCTGTGCGAATAAAGTCGCTAATTCCTCAAAGGTGAGGTTAGTATTCCCTATCATCCGAGTTAAATGATGTTTAGCAGCTTTGACGCCTGCTTCGCTGAGTCCGTTGAAATGAGGTGAATAAGCCGGTGAGAATTTAAAATTTATGAATTCGCCGGCCGCATATGACGAGATGGATTCACCACAGGATTCTAAAAATCTTTTAAATTCATTACACGCGCCCACAAAGTTTCGGCCATTGTCGCAATGTATCACGCTTGGCTTTCCTCTGCGAGAGATAAAACGATTTAAACACATTTTAAATGCCTCTGCACTCAAGTCTGATGCAATCTCTAAATGAAGTGCCTTGGTTGTAAAGCAAACAAAGATACACAAATAGCTTTTAATAATCCTACACCCCCGTCCCTTTCGGTCACGCGTCGGGAACGGGCCAGCAAAATCGACACCCGCTACCTCAAAGGCGAAGCTTGGATTGACACGAGCTGAAGGTAAGTTGCCCATTATAGGTAGAACTGATTTGGTCCTTAAGATCCTACATATCCTACAATTATTAACCGTGGATCTCGCTAATCTCCTTCCTGTAATGGGCCAAAATAGCTGTCTTACGTTAGTCAGCAAAAGCTGAGCACCCCCGTGACACAATTTTTTATGTTCGTGAATGAACAGTAGTTTGGTAAAATGGTTTTTTGAGTCTAATATAACGGGATGTTTCTTGCTGAATATTTCAGGTGAGTTTTGAATACGTCCGCCAACCCTAAGGACACCCTTCTCGTCTACAAATGGTCTAAGCGAAAGAAGCCTTGATTTTGAAGGTAAGTTTTTACTGTTATTTAATAGGGCTAGCTCGTCATTAAACCATTCCTTCTGATGTTGTTTAATTAAGTGATGTAACGACAATTGAAGTTCATCATAGTCAAATGGCCTGTGAACTAAGCATTTGAGTGCCGTAGGTTATTGATAAAACGTAGTGCATAGGCCATGCTTCGTAGTAAAATTGTGAATTTTGAGAAATTCTCAACATTCACAAGGTTATCAGAAGTTGGTTTTGCAATTATAGTGCATGCTGTAGATGTAGATGCAATATTGTGACTTTTAGTCTTAAAATTAGTCGTATAAGTTTTCATTTCAGGGAAATCGATTATGGCTTAATAATATCTGGCCATGCCGATGGATCTTCTTGTAAGAAGGAAGGTCCATGCCACCATAGCATCGATCACTTGTGATGGATTTAACCCTCGCGACGCTAAATCCGCTGGGTTTTAGACACCTGGTACATTCCTCCAGGATCCATTTGTTGTTAATTCTTGAATTGCGTGACGCGGTTACACACAAATTTATTAAGGGTCTATGATGAAAACTATTATTTTTTATTACAGCGTGATGTGGCAAGAAGCACCCAACATCTGGTTTAGTAGGGACTTCACTCATATGTCCTAGGCTCTCGTATTTTTGCATAAATTTAGAATGTTTTTGTTTAAACTCAGGTTTCTGTTTCATTTTTCTTTTCATTTGAAGTAGCCGCTTTTCAGCTATATAATACGAGTCGCCTAGAACATTCGGTAAATCACAAAGTGGGATCTGAACGCAGTATCTACCATCCTTATCGCGATATGTGGTTTCTCGATAAAGTGTTTCGCTATAATCTTTGATATTTGAAGTAGATTTGCTACTGGGAATCTCTTCTAGTTCCCAGCACTTGACTAATTGTTGTTCTATTTCCTTACTAAAATTGCAGTGTATTTTATTTGTAGGCTTAAAATGTTTCCCCCCAATGCGACCTGCCACGATCCAACCAAGACGCGTTTCTTGGAGGATTGGTTTATTTTGTCCGAGCTGCACTCGAGCTGAACCCATAATATCCCAAAAGACATCTGCACCTAATAACAGGTCAATGTCTGAAGGCCGAAAGAAGGTTGGGTCTGCTAACTCGATGTGGCCGGGAATACCTAATTCATGCAGTTGCACTTCTGTCTGAGGAAGATTGTCGGTAATAATGGGTACGACATAACGTTTGACAGAAGTGGCGAACTGATTGTATAATGACTTAATCTTGATGTTGCAGTGTTCGGCAATGCTTACTGTTGCATTATTAAGACCGGACACATACTTGCACTGATTTTTATTTTTAATGCAACCTAATTTAATTTGCGCCGCCTCCGTAATAAATGAAGACTGCGAGCCACTGTCCAAGAGCGCACGCAGTTTGATTATGTTGCCATTGTTTGACACCTCAAGCAAGGCCGTTGAAAGAAGAGCCAGATTTGAGGCGCCAGCAGACATTGTAACTACCGGAGGGGGGCTAGATGTAGCGTTATCATTAGAATTTGCGGTTGCTTCAATGTTAGAAGCTAGATTAGTAGTCGTAGCCAATGAAGCTGACGTGGGTGGTTCCACGTTATTTTGTGTTTCTGGTTGTGTTGAGAGCGATTGTGGTTGGCGCGATTGGTAAGTAAAGCTACTTTGTTTGTGTAGTAACGTGTTATGCCTTCTTTTGCAGATACGACAACCTGCGAGCCGACACTGGTATGATTGATGATCATTACGTAAGCAATTGCTACATATTCTCCATTGATAGACCTTTGCATTTCGTTCATCAACAGACATATTTTTAAATTTATTGCAGTCATATAACTTATGATCTTGTTTACAGGCCAAACAACAACCACGGAGAGGTGAATCAAGCGAAGAAGAAATAAATGATTTTGACCTATTCAAGTTTGGGCGATTTTCAACCTTATTGTGACTATTTGAAGTCTTGGCGGCATAGACTGTTTCTAATACAGTTGCCCTTTGACGAAGGAAATCGAAAAAATCGTCCAAACTTTGGGTCTCTAATTTGCTACGAAATTCCTCCCAATTCCTAGCAGTTATCGAGTCCAACTTTGACGACGCAATATAAATAATAAGCGTACTCCAACTATCGGTCGGTTCGCCTAACAACTTCAAGGCACTCAAGTTTTTAGAAATTGTATCAACCAAGTTTCGTAGGCCCCGGTCGGACTCCTTAGGGAGCGCCTCAATAGAGAGTAGACACTTAACGTGCTCATTAATTAATAGGCGCTTATTGTTGTATCTATCGCAGAGTAACGACCAAGCAATTTGATAATTATTTGCCGAAACGCTGACCGAATTAATGACTGACAACGCGGAACCTTCTAAGTACGATTTTAAATAATGGAACTTACTAACGTCGTCAATAGTCTCATTATTATGAATGAGCGATAAGTACATATCTCGAAACTCAAGCCATTTGTTTATATCACCGTTGAAAGGAGAAATCTTCAAAGGTGGCAATTTAATATGATTTACCACTGACTTAGTACTACCATGACATGAAGATTCATCCCCTCGGTTCATTTTGCAATCATTATACGCATCCAAGTACTCCTGAGCGATGCCAATCAGTTGGAAGAAGCGATTTTCCGTTTGCTCACGTTCTTCCATCTGTCTGGATGAGTCAGGGTCTAATTCCTCAATTTTACTCTGAACCTCCTCAAAGGTGTAACTTAGTTCTTGTAATTTGGTTAATCTTAAACTCAACTCATTATTTATCAGTTTATTACGCTCAGCTGTAGTGTTAAGTTTCAATAAGGGCGATAAATACTTCTCAAATAACGTGATACGGCCCCTAATGACACTTCGTTGCTTTATAAGATCCTGTAAGTCAGTCATAATTCGGCCGAAAATAGTAAATTAGTTCATATACAATAATTAAATGAATCCAACCTCGTAATGATGCGAAGAACAGCTGATAACAACCGTTTTGTGTACAAGTACTTGCTTGTTACCGGGCGGCGGCGTCGACGCAGCGACACGGTGTTGTGGCTGGAAAGCGCCGTAATAATATCACTTCCGAAATCACTACTTCTCACCGGCTTTTCCCCGTTTATTTCCTGGAATGGTCAGCAAATTATGTTTAAATGCACGAATTAACTTATTTTTGAAGGAAACTAATAGATATATCTTGAAGTTACGAAATAGAATTGCGAGAATTGGACACTGTGTCACACTGTGTTGACACACAAACTTTAACTTAAATTTGCAGTTAACTTATGATATTTACGATGTTAAGGCTTATATATATTTTACCTATAGATGATTAAGAAGATATTTGAGTATTATTTTAACGTAATAAATGAAGCACTAAGAAGTTTTGTAAATAAATTTACACACGTAGGTAGTTATACTTAATGATGGAAGTTAGTCATAAACAACACGAATTGCACTTGAATTATCGAACTAAATTAACACAAGTTGAGACAAATGCTAATGTAAAGGAGATGAATAACTTTATTAGGAACGGGCGTACTTTCCTCGGATCCAAAAGGCACTTATTCCGGGATATCTTCGCCTTCCAGTTGCGTCATCCAAATCACGTCGGGGTCACCAAAAATGTTCGGTAATTCGGTGCTCTTCAATAAGTAGACGTAGTAGTTAAATAAGTAGGTGTAATCAGCTTCCACAAAGGTATATGTATGTATCAACATTTGATTTAAATGTTTTAATATTAAGACGGTGCTTGATCGTTGCCGTCCGTGTTGGTGTCTAGAATGATGTGTTAAGTAGTGTCCTCTTCCCGCGCTCCGCACCCCTCTGTCGTCCAGCTAGTTAGGGTGGGCGTAGACAAACACATTTGGATAAAACGCCCTCGTTGGAAAAAAATGGACATACAAGGAAATTATGCAAATATTTAACCTGCAAAACAAGTAATTAAATCCCTACACTAATTTTTATTCGTAACTAAAACAAAAACAAACTGCGTCCAAATTAAAATCAGCCCAAATGCTCATACTAAAACCCAGGCGACCACGGGGCTGCGCGCCGAAAATGAATTAGGAGTATAGCTCCAATAAAAGCTACTATGTTATTATGTATACCATTAAGGCGATTACGGAAGGTTTTAATACCTCTTCCCAAAACACTCGTCTCACGTTCGTCCATTTCGTGTTCTAATTTTCCCTTAGCTAATACAAATAGCTATGCTAACCGAAGCTAATTGATGATCAAGTGATCCCAATTAGTTGATTGGGATTTGGGAAAGGTTTATTACACGATCCCAGTTACTTATTTAACGTTTATATATTATGTCGAGTCGAGAACCGAATCAATAGCGAATTAGAAGAGATATGAATGGATCAATGCTCTTTTTGTGAACACTATCACAGGCGTGGATGGACAACGTGTGCGCTATGTTTTGAATAATAAAAAATATTAAGAAAAATGCGAACGAATCGGTCGAGAAATTTGTGCTGAGCAAAAATCAGAAGATTATCGTACCTAACATTGACAGAAAGTTTGAAAAATCTTTCACTTCCGGTCAAAATTGTAAGGGTGTAAAGCGAGACATGTGGCATCATTTAGCCCTTTAGTCGTAGAGATACTAAACCTAAGTCTGTCAGTCCTGAAATGGCCGGAAGTACTTGGCAGACGGTACCAGAGTTGGTCACCTTTCCGACTGCTGCCATGCATTTTATCGTGTTGGCATGAGACTTAAGGACCATTTACATGGTGCAACAACTCGCATGCGAGTTCTATTACATTGCAGGGTTTGACTGATTTCGATAGCTCGCAGCCCCGCAATGTAATGAAAATCGCAAGCAAGTTGTTGCACTGTATAAATAGCCCTTTAGGCGCATTGGGAGTGGGCTTACGGATTATTGGGCTATATACTTTCGTGTGTTCGTCTGTTCTCGTCTACTGGTCGCGTTTCTCAACAGATTATCTTGAAATTGTGTGAGCAGGTTCAATAATTATATGGCATTCTTTTGTCAATTTTTTTTTTTTTACATACTACTGAGTTTTTTTTTAACGACAGATTTGCGAGGTCTACTGCAATTCAAGCTCACATGCACTAGTTACTTTTTGATATTAAATAAATTTATCATTTAGCGTTTTATAGAAATGCACAAAAATTACAATGGCCCGAATGAATCCAGTTGTCGCCTGAAAATACTTACTTTGCGTTAAATCCGGTAGTTCTGATTATTTGCAGACTTGTTTATGATGTTGGCCCAATGAATAATCCAAGTTTTTGACCTCGAGCACCAACCGCAACTTTGTCAAAAACCGAAAATACCGCAAACAAGTCTGCAAAAATCAGAACTAAGTATTGGATTTGACGCAAGCTCCGGATGTATAAAGTT
Source organism: Epinotia brunnichana (assembly GCA_963854355.1). NCBI lineage: Eukaryota > Metazoa > Arthropoda > Insecta > Lepidoptera > Tortricidae > Epinotia > Epinotia brunnichana. The sequence continues at coordinate 23,404,539 of OY977950.1, read as the reverse complement.
ACTGGACTAAATAGAGATGGGAATGAAATAAGTTTGAGTGGTCATCCATCCAGTACTTGATTTATATTGCCCAAAATTTTATAGTGCCCAAAATAGTTGCCCACAAACACCCCTGCATGCATGACTCAAGTCCGTGCTGCAACTGTGAGCCCCAGACTTAGTAAAACAGCATACATATCTTGGTTTATAAGTATATAACAAATTTAACTGGAGCCCACACATTGACCATTTATGTAAAAAAATTAAGAGCAATACTCAGTCAGCTAAACATACTTAAAAATAAAATGCCATTTAGCACAATTCGTCTAATATACTTGGCCATGGCAGATTCAGTGATAAATTATGCCATATCTAGCTATGGAAGAACATACAAAACATACAAAGGTACAATCATGGCTCAATACACTTTCTTATGAGGATATAGAGAAGATTCTGGAAATTATCAAATAAAACACACACACGTACACACACAAACACTATACAAACACACACATTGTATACCTTATTTGATATTTATAATATATTGTCCAATTGATTGTAATATTTTGAATCCATGCAACGTAAAAGGTAATATGCGGTCTCCTGCGATACAGGCAAAGCCTAGTGCAGGGATTGGTACTTATAAATATATATGTTAACGATTCTGCTAAATAAATGCCTTATGTCTTATACCTACAGCGTAATATACAATTTACAATTAAGGCTGATAAAGACAATTGTACCACTTAAAGTAAAATATAAGCACAAAACCACTATGATAAACTATTTAAATATTGTAGAATCCTTACTGTATATGATACAGTTAAAATGGCAGTAATTCTAGAATATAGGCAATACCTAGGCAGACTGAATAGGTATAGCAGAGCACAGAACCTCCGGACACTAACAAGTAATAAAACCTTCACGGTACCAAGTAGCAAAAACTTTTATGGGCAAAGGGTCTGGTCCAGTTATGTGCATGTTATCCTTAACAGCCTCCCTACAAATATATTAGAAAATGTAATAGATTGTATAAGGGATAAACCGCATAAAGCCAAATATGTAATTAAGAATAAATAAATAAATAAATATATAGACAATCTTACACAAATCAACCTAGGCCCACGGTAAGCTCAGTAAGGATTGTGTTGTGGGTACTAGGCGATGATATATATATAATAGATACATACATATAGATACTTATATACATATATAACATCCATAACTCAGGAACAAATATTCGTGATAAAAACACAAATAAATGCCCTGACCGGGATTCGAACCCGGGACCTCCAGCTTCACAAGAAAGCCACACTGAGTGTAAAAATAATGATAATTCTAACAATAACTAACAAATACTAACAATAATTAAAATGTCAATGCTATGATATATAACTAATTAAACTTAGCTAATAATCTTTAAAAGTTAAGATTGGGTTAAGCTGTACCTGAATATTTTTTTTTGTCTACTAATGAAATAAACAGTTCAAATAGTTTTTTTTTTATTTGGACAAGTTTAAAACTTGCTTGCAAATCACATTGTACTTACTAGGTTTAGTTTTATTGTGAGAGTTGTGTCGTTCACTGGAAAAAGGAACTAAATACGTTTTGCAATTAGGTTGTTTTTGTCGCCTTAAGAGTCCCCGGCAAGCTCGGTTCTCCATACAAACGTAGTAACGCTCTCATTTTAAAACGACTAGCTTATCGACGAGCTTTAAATTGTATAAGATGATCAGACATTAACGTGCTAAAATTAAGCTTTTCAAAAGCGACCAAAGAGCCGGTAATCTACAGATTTGTATAGGAACTCTACCTAGTAACAGCAGAGCTTAAAGATTGAAGGAACCCTGACACTGTAGCTTGTCATTGATGAAAGCAATCGAGGAGGCTGAGAGGAATTTGCATACTTAAACAGAGGGGACGTCAAGGCTAGTGGGTAAAGAATGTTGTCTTATTTTGCCGAATAAATTTAGTTCGCATGCTCCGAATGAATATTAGTTAGAAGCGCCTTTTTTGCTTGTGTGCTGAAAATGTTTAAGTATGCCCAGAGAACACATTTTTTACCCGAATGCCCCAGGAGGAGGGGAATGTTTTTCTATCGTATGAATGTATTCTGGGTGACTGATAATTCGACCAATTCCTTGAAAGGGGTTACACTAGAGCTATAATTTGCAACAATTTACGTCCAGTCAACCAGGGGTCGAAACTCGTTTTTCTCTGAGTTATTCGAGTTTTTTGTTTGTTTCGACCCCTGCTCCATCATTTCAGCCGAAAGACGTCCACCGCTGGACAAAGGCCTCCCCCAAAGAGTGCCACAATGGCCGGTCCTGCGCCAACCGCACCCAGCGGACTCCCGCGACCTTTACCAGGTCATTAGTCCACCTTGTGGGCGCCTGGTTGACTGGACGTAAATTGTTGCAAATTAGCTCTAGTATATTTTATTTATTTTTTTATTTATTGGTATTGAGGATAACAACAGCCGTAGATATAACTAATACTTGGTAATTACATAATACAAGGCCAATAACAGTCATCCATTAATTACTTAAGAAACTATTAACAAGGTAAGTCAAACATAGTGAAAATGTTCAATCAGGTTTTAAACTAAAACTAAAAAATTAACAAGACGCTAAAAAAAAAAAAACAACTGTTAGTTAGACTTCAATAACAGCTTAAATTAACATAACTTAAAAAATAAAGTCAGACGAAGTTAAACCTGGACTAAAAGGATTTACAATAATATAAAAAAAAACTACTAATAGTAACAGAAACACCACCGATGGTATAATATATTAATTCAACACTCTCATTAAAAGTAAAAAATCGATCGGTAAAGTACACATGTGATTACACCCAGTACCCAAGAACACATCAAGAAGTAAATTGATTAACTAATTAATTAAGTAAATTGATTAATTAATTAATAACCTTATCTATATCTAGTATTTCAAGGAATAGGTCGAATTACCAGTCACCCTGTATATGTATGTAATGTAGGTATGTGGACAAGAAAATTATATTTGAAAACGAAAATATATTTATTGTAGAATCAGTACATCAGCTTATTTAAGTAATACATCATGAAAGATAGAGTGCACTATTTTTAGATAAGCCTAGGAACGGTGTCCTGTGCCCTAAACTACTCGTAGGTAAACCTGTCTTATAGGGAACAAGGGAGTTCTAATGCTCATTATGAGATCGCTATTAACTACTTTCATTGGTACTGAGGGAAAGAAATAAAGGATTCCTTTTTATTAAAATTTTCATGCAGTTTTTTAAAATAGCTAATATTTGAAAACAGCTGTTGGTTTTTTTTTAATCTTTTGATGTCACTACTGTACTCTATAGAAAAGAGATACAAAATACGCAAAGCTTGACTGGAAGTATGTGAGGGTCGCCATTTTGCGGAAATTCAAAGACGGAATAGCGTAGCAACCTTATTGACAACCCTCGTGTAGGGGTGAGCTTGTAACTTTTCGAATGAGCACAACTCATTGGTCAATTTTACATACAAAACATATACTTATGCAATCGATCTCATGATCGGACTTTACCTATCTTTCTTAGTTTGACGAATCAATTCACTTTCTTTTTCCGAAATAGCAAAAAGTTTTTTTTTTATACTACGACGGTGGAAAACAATCCTGATGGTAAACAGATAAGGTAAATCGTTAGTAGCTGGCCACCGGTCAATAACTGGCCACCTGATACTAAAAACTAACTCTATTTACATAATAGAATTATTCATTTTAGTATAAGGTTTCAATTACTGGCCACGTCATACTAAATTGAATTCTGTCTTTAGGGGAACAGAGTTCATTTTAGTGTGAGGGGGCCAGTTATTTAAGGGTGGCCAGTTACTGGCGATTTACCCTACTTGCGACTCTAGAGGACTCACTAGCTCACACTGTTGCCGATCCTTTATTTATACGAGAATTTGCTGTGTCAGCCACTAGAAAAAAATGTACATGGATAATACCAGGGGCGGTTCACTCTGTGATTCCGTCGCGCCGCTACAAGTACATGCCGGCGGCCGCCAAATTGGCGGCCCATTAGTAGCTGCCGCGCGTTGGCACGAGACGCTCGCACGAGTCGCAGCGCGTTGCATGCGATAGAAAGGGATAGCCACATTTAGGCACGTTTGGCGTACCTAAACAGGGAATTTGTTAACAGAGAACCTTCTGTATATACTTACAACGACGACAGACCGCCAGTTTAAATAGATAAATATATTAGTAGATAAATCATTAATTCGGCATTTTGCAACATAAAAAAAAGAAGCACACAAAAAAATGTGAAATAGGAAAGGGAGAAAATGAAAAAAAAAACAAGTAAAAACAATAATGTGCAACAATGCCAAAAAGGTACTAGCTCAGTTTTGCTTTGCTCGCGTGAGCAAGCACTGATATTCTGCTTGTACCTCATGTCACAATGGCAACGATGCATCTGAAATATTTAAAAGAAAAATACTCATTAAACAGAATAATTAAAATCGTTATCTATCCAAATATCATAAACCCTCCATGATGCGTTCAAGAACCACACATTATGACCACTTTAAAAACAGACTGTTTCGTTAGAACAAATTTCTTATCTGTGAAAATGTTATTATTGCTAAATAACAACATCGATTTCGATAATATTATTAGCACGTAAGTAAGATATCGAACGATATGATAGTTAGAGCTGACTCTAGTTTGTCTCTGAATTAAAAAAAAACTATGACAGCTGCCAGACAACATGGAGGCTTATGTTATGTGGATAGATAAAGCAGTGAATGTAACTGTACATAATTAGGCATTAAAACACTCGTGTTTAATGCCTTTCATTATGTACAGTCACATAAACTACTATTATTTCATTGACCATTCCGAACTAAACCGCGGCACCAATTACAGATAGTAATTAAAGCTATGTGTATGTAAAAGCTCTGGTGCAATCAGCATTTTCTCTAAGGCTTTAGATTGTCTGGCTCCCCCGGCGGGTGCGGGATCAAAGAGCTTTCCCAAGTCAAAGACTACTTAGCACAGATTTCTACGTGAGTGTATGTGGGACCTAAAACTTTTAGCTTCACTGCGGAGCGGAAAACGAATTCGACTTATGCGTCGATATTCAAAAATAAGTGTCATAAAAGATTACATGTTTTTCCACCCGACGAAAGCGAAGTTATTGTACTGTCATCTATGTCATCATCGTAGCCAAAAGACGTCCACTGCTGGACATATGCCTACTCAAATAGTTCCAAAGTCGTCGGTCCGGCGCCACCCGCATCCAGCGAACTTCTGCGACCTTCACTAGGTCATCAGTCCTTGTGAGGGTTACCTACGCTGCCCGGTACGTAGAGTACAATCGAGGACCTTTCCGCCCCAATGGCCATCGGTTCTGCGTACAATGTGCCCCAACCACTGCCACTTAAGTTTAGCGGTTCGGTCATCTGTGTGTATTACTTATCAACTTGTAAAGTTTCATATCGATACGATTAATGAAAGCTTGCTGCTACATACATACGTAATCAATCATGCTCAACTTGTATAAAAGAAGTAAATATTAGGCTTGTAAAAGTCTTGAAAACAAATACTAGCTTCTGCCCGTGACTCCGTCCGCGTGGAACTCGTTTATATCGTTGCTTCATACAAACTTTCAACCCCCATTTCCCCCCCTTAGCGGATGATGTCCAGGATAAAAATATCCCATGTCCCCCGGTACACCAAATTATATTTCAATCGGTTCAGTGGTTTAAGCGTCAAGAGGTAACAGACAGACAGACAGACAGACACACTTTCGCATTTATAATATTAGTATGGATTGTATTATGTAATCTAGTTGTAATAGGTAAGTACTCAAACTTTATACTGTACGAAATAAACACAAAATACAAACATTAGATCCTATCAATGATAAGGAGGTGGAAAACATCATAGCACTACTGAATATTTCATAAAACTAAATTAATTGTCAAGCACGCAAAGCATAATATATGCTTTGCGTGCTTGTGAATCTATTGGTTTTATGAAATAATTCAGTATATATCTTATGCAATATAATACCAATACAATATAATATATACATAGTTTTAGTAATTTAGGCTAAGGTACAATAGAACTGACGTAATCTTAAGCGATTCGAAATTCGGACATAAGGGTAAAAACAAAATTCACAGATATTCTAAAAAGAACAGACCAGCTAAAATGGAAATGGACTGGCCACATGATGCGCTCTAAAGATGATAGGTGGAGTAAAGTAGTCACAAATTGGTATCCCAGAGGTTCAACTAGAAGCAGAGGTAGACAGTATTGCAGATGGGAAGATGAAATAAAAATAACAGCGGGACCTTTTTGGAGAAGAGTCACTATGGACAGAGCTCAGTGGAGAGAGTTGGAGGAGGCCTTTGCCAAGAGGCAAACAGAGATAAGAGACATTTTATAAGTTAATAGACATTAGTAAAGTGAAGTGAATAACACATTTACGAAATAGTGATTAGTACTACTGATTAGTTTTAAGTGTTCATTAGAGTAAAATCGCAAATAAGAAAATTGTTTTGCTCCGGATACGTAATAGTTGTTATTCTATGTATATGTACTCTTCTTAGTAATAAAGGCTATTTTATTTTTATTTATTATTATTATAATCTTAAGCGATTAAAACAATAAAGAGAGAGAAAAAAAAGCATAATCTTGAATATTTTATATAGAAAACTTTAATATATTATAGATCGTGTAAGAGTACCCACTACGAGGTTGACAAAGTAACGTGGGAGAGGTCTGGCTGTCTAGCCTCTAATTACAAATTTAATGAATAATGAATTTTACCTAATTCGTTCTCCTAAAGAAATTATAGTAGAGCAGTCATTATTTTGTTATCTCTGAGAAAGTATGATAGTGTGATATTGATATGAAACAGAATGCAAAAGAAGGATCTTTATTGTAATCGTCAATTCATAAAATTATTATTACAGCACTAACTTATTTGCAAACGACTTAAAAATAAAATAAAATTACAGAAACGAATCAAAACTTTGCCCTTGGGGTGACCCTCGCGCAGGCAGCTTTCTCGCTCAAAGAATAGCGATTGCTATTCAACGCGGAAATGCTGCCTGTGTGATGGGCACCCTGCCTAAAGGGCAAAGTTTTGATACGTTTCCTAGAATGCAAAAGTATATATATATTTCGTTGTCTTCTAGTTTTTGCCCGACTACGGCAGAACTGAAAAGAGGGGATATGATGTTAGCAGTCTATGTTTGTAGTAACGTGTGTTCCACCGTAGCGTTTAAGATACTGAGACGATTTTGATAAATGACGGGTGTCAATCGACTCGTAACTGAGCCCTGGGTGACTTAGGTTTTTTGTATGAAAGAAAACCTGTTTTTTTCAGTTGGTCTTCCATAATTGGGTTTCAGTTTTTTGAACTTGTTATTTGTTTATTTCATTACTACTAAAATAATATTATACAGACGAAATATTTGTGAGGTTATTGCTTTGTCTATGTAGGGAACCTGGGAATAATATTTATCAGCCGATTTTGAAAATTTCCGTCACCAATATATAGAATTGGACCTTGAGAGTGTGCATAGGTTTTAGTTCATCCCGTAGCTTGGCTTGCATTATTTGTAATACCTACGCAGGCGGGCCGCTTGATGCCTTCTGTGAGATTGTTTTCGCTTTCTTTATGAAATGGGTAATGCCTGGAACCACTTTTCTGATTTTAAAAATTCTTTCATCTTCGAGTAGAATGTACTTTCTGGATGGTTATAGGCTATATCGCGAGCAGCTAGTCTTCAATAAATACCTTCACGTTCAACTAAGTCAAGATTATATTAAAATGAACAATATTGGTTCACCTCAATATTAAAGCGTCACACTCTGAACACTTAGCTCAGAACCTATTTATGTGTCTCAACAAAGATTTTCCATCATTTTCCACACATTGTACGATCAAAGCAGTTTATGCTACGCTGAACATACCTAATTGAATCAAGGAAATAGGTCACTACATTTTTAATACAGTGCCTCGTTTGGAACTAATGACTACTCGTAATTATTAGAGCAGTCGACGTTTGATTGATTCTCTTCGAAAAGTAATTTGTTTCGAGCCTTTCCTAGTGTTTCTTGGTTTATTGAATGTCCGGAAATGGGGGAATTGCTTGTAGCCTTACTAATTGTGTTGTGTACAAAACAATTACAAAATATACCTACAGTTAAATTTATAATCACCGTCAATTTGTCGATTGTTTGTCTTTGTCACTTTATCGGTATATTATGGTCCGTTTACCGACACTTTTTATCGTAGTGCGTAGTAATTTTGACTTTTTTTTAGTTTTATTGTCACTATATCGCTCTGTTTATTAAGACTTAGTTTAGAACTATTTTTTCACAGAATATCATCTTTTCGTGTTAATTTTTTTTTTAAATAGTTATTTCAAGTGTACGCTTGGATTTAATAAAAAAACTATCTCTATTTTTTAGTATGAATTAGCAATTTTTCAACATCTTTTTGAATTTATTTCGGCCGAGACTAGAACCGGCGATATTTTTAGAGACTTAGTTAAGGTTAAAGAGAAAGGAGTATGCAAGGATCGTAATATATGGCATTTTTAAGTGCCTTGCTATAGTTTGTTTTAGTTAAAATGGCGGAAAGTACTTAAACCAACCATTACCGACATCTATTGTTTCATTTTTATCCTCAAGTTGGGTTGTAATATCAACAATAGGACAAACAGTAGCACAGGACACGTGCCATACTTCGTTAGTCTTATGACATCACTTTGTTATGTTTTCCTTTCATATTTAGCTACCATAGAAGTCGTTAACCCACGTTAAGTGCATTTTCGTCATTTAACTTGAACAAACTGACCCAATGATGCGGACACAGGCTTGAATATATTTACGCAATCACAATGCTTAAGTTAATTGTACTCAAACCATTCACTCCTAGTTATCCGTTATCTTTTGTCAACTTCACAGATAACACGCGACACGTGCGTAGGTTATGTTCTGCGCGGCCCTAAATGATTATGCCTCCACTAAATCACGCGTTAGATAGCCGTGGGTACCACTTAATCATCTGTATCTTGGGTAACTTGCTAGTCGGTTGACTCCTTGTTCGCTAATGAAAATGTTGCCTTGTTGCTTTCACTAACTCAGCTAATTTCGTCGCTAACCGGCACATGAAATAAGGTGGTGGCTAACCGGCGAAATGACCCTATGAAGTTGTCAAACAAGTGAAAACGACAAGGTAACTTAGGTGTTCAGCAACTTTTGAGGCCGATTGTACACGCTTACGAAGCCTAATGTGTCAGAAAAAGAGCTTTCGACAACTAACAAAAATGATAATAATACATTAAATATTACTTGCTTACCCTCAGATAAAGTAAAAACTAAATATAATTATATCCCAAGCAGTGGAGTAGGTACTTGCGGCACATTTGATATCTCTTAACAAACACTGTACGCAGATATCTTTACATGCCTACTTAATTGGTACTTATAATAATTTAACCTATTAAGAAAGCATATGCAAATAAAATGCCGCCTCCTTTTCAACTTGAGATATTCTAAAGGGGAGAACGACCTTGAAAACAAATGACGCCTCCGCCAGCGGTTCTTGCAAAGTGATATTTCTTTGGGCCTGTATTAGATTAATCACTTTCGCATTGCAATTTCATTTCGATTTATTTCGCGCACTCGCTCCGATTCGCTAACTTGGCGCGCGTGAGAGCGAGAAAGCGAATCATATTGAAATTTGAATACAGTGCCAATTGATCTGTATAATGGATATCTCGGTTTGATGTTCTATGTTAATTTTGAAGTTTTTCATTGTACTTTTGGGTGGTATTAAATAGCACTTCAAAGTGAAGAAGCTTGTTCCAACTGAATTTGGTGGTTTTAGTGAGACTGTCAAATTGAGCGATATTTTATTGCATTTAAAACTGCTTTTATAAAATAAACTGTACATTTAAGATTATTATTCTAGTGTAATAATGATAAAAGCCGCCCCGGGCTCCAAAGCAAATAGCGGAAAATACAAACGGGCTTAACCCTAAGCTGAGTGAGAGAGAGACAAGACAAAACAAGTTTGAAAGTATCATTATTATTAAAGCTTTATTTATTCAATGTAAAACATTTCAAATGTGGTATTATTTTGTTAGTAGGTAGGTATTTAAGTAATTTATTTATATTAAGTGTTTATTCTTATTAAAAATGAAAGAAAGTGGTTCGTTTTTGTTGTTAGTTTGTCCTTTCTAGAGTGATCCCGTTTGGGTAAAATCCTCCTCGATTCCCTTCCAAGTTTGAAAGTAACAGTAGGCATATTAAATGTGTTTTAAACATTAAATTTTACACAGGCCAAGAGAAAAAACAATCTTATGTCGATATCATAAAGACAAACAAAACTTTTCTCACTTTATTTGTACTCGATAGTCTATGTCGCGCGTGGTCTTGTGCTAGTCGTGCAGCAAATAAAAATTCAATTGATTACGGCGTAAATCCGTTACCACCTCCTTGCACAGATCTTATGCTGGCCGCCAAGAATACTAAGAAAAGTACCTAAGTGTCATAAAAAAATTTAAATCTCTGGGTCCAGACTAACGAAAATAATCTTAAAATATATCTCAAAAACGGCCTTAAGTCTAGACCAGTCGCAGTCCCCTCGACCAAGAACCAACGAGGTCAGAACCAGGTACCTAAATTTATCTCGAATTCTAATTGTATACGAACGCGGTTCCTCATAGGGAACATTACTGCAATGTTCTGCCGCCAGAGGCAGCACTACCACTAACAGTAAACCAGTACAGGAATATAGGGATTCACACACACATGCACAATTGATTGTCAAATGAGTGCCAAGGATGCTTGCATAGACAATAATACCGCAAGTGGGAACGAGATACAATGTCAACGCTGCTAGTGTCGCCACCTACGAAGAGTTTTGCGTAATCTTCCCTATTCTCAACGCAACCCATCCACGGGAACTCTGACAACCCTACTTAGGAACACAACACCCTGAGAAAATTACGATTTTTTTGGAAATAATTAAATATCAGGCTAATTATTTGTAAACGGCTTTTATATGTTATTTTAAACAACGCTTACTACTGAAATCAATAATTCTATGGAACGGAAATTAGGAAAAAAAATTAAACCGCAAGCAAAAATGCTATCAGTATTTTTATAATGAAAACATGTTTGAGTAGACTTTGGAGACTAACTACAGGAATCCAAAAATATATGCATCAGGAAATAACGGCATATTTATTAAATATTTTACGACCTTGAGATAATATTTCATCTGGCCTATAGAAAGGTTTAATCATTAACAAAAATAAGTGGATTATGCGCGTATCCCAAAGAACGTATATAGACGTAGTCAATTATAAAGTAAAGAAAGTTTATACCATTTTCGGCTGATTTTTACGGAATTTATGAAGATTACTTTTCATTATTTTTTACCGTAAATGTCCTAAAACTAGGACCCGGGTATGTCCTAAAACTACGACCAAGACCACCGAGGGATGGGCAGCAGCATCACTGGAGTACGGTGGAAATACTGCGATCGCCAACCCGCATGCCAAGCATGGCGATTATGGCATATACCCCCCAAATGCAGAACACAATCAAGCCACGGCCCCAAGTATCCGGCGACCCCCGGTTTACCTGGTAAAGGTCGCGGGAGTCCGCTGGATGCGGGTGGCGCAGGACCAGTCATTTTGGCACTCTTTGGGGATGGCCTATGTCCAGCAGTGGGCGTCTTTCGGCTGATACGATGATGATGATGATGATTTTTTACCGCATCGGTATTAAAGGCTATATAGCTGTACAGTCTCAGTACTGTACATTTTTCTGTTTACGTTGCGACCTACTTTTAGGCCACGCTACAATATAATATTATAAAGTAAATTAGATCAGTGCAAAGATAACTCGCATACGAAGAACATCAACTGAAGGAACGGCTAATTAATCTTACTATTTATACCTTACAAGTAATAAATAAGTTTTATAACTACAACTTAACTTCTCCGTTCTCTCAACGCACTCCAACTCTACTATCTAAGTGTATGGGCTAACTGGCTCATACATTAATGGTCCTTCGAACCTAAACAGGTATTTAGTGTTTTTGTTACTTTATTGCGATAGCGAATCGGTTTGCTGGCCTCCCACAAGCGGGTCTCACCAGTGAATTGAGAAAGCGCATATATCGTACGTAGAGTGCAGGGGCACTATTTACCTGTCAGTGAACTACTGTGAACAAACAAGATAACTGCAACGGCTCATCGCTCTCCGGACTCTGAAGACTAAAGACCGAAGCAGTGAAGCAACACAACCAGCAGAGCTGTACAACCATCGTCGGATAACTATTGAGAAGACTTCCAGAGTTACCACGGTACATATGTAACTTCAACTTATAACTTCAACTTACAACTTATATCGAAATCAACGTAAAACTAACTTCAAACTCAACTCAACTTCAACTTTAACTTTGACAAAATCAACTCAACATGTCTGTCAAGCTTCAACAACAGCAAACCTGCTTTGAAAAAATCAAAACTTTATGTGTTAACTACAAGAAAGACTCCGCAACAAGAAAAACTCATGACTACTTGAACCAGCGGCTAACAAATCTCGACGCCCTATGGGGTGATTTCGAAAACCAACATGCGGTCCTTGAAGAGGAAATCAAGGACAAAAATATCTCCTACTTCCTGGAAGGCATATACGGCAAAACTAAGGCCATGTATGAAAACAACAAGTCAGATATGCTTAAACTAATGCATAACCTAACTGAAGTGAAGATTCCAGTCAAATTTGACCTTACGGGACTACTGGACGACGAAGCGAACGCTGACGTCATTGTGCTACTATGTAAACAAGAATGTAACTTCAAGGCAATTGATCGTGCGATGTCAAAAATCGACACGGTATCTAGCAATGAAAAATGGGAACTAGAAGATAATCTTAACATCTTGAAATCAAAATGGTCAGACATCGACAAACTACACTGGGAAATAGATGGCGTACTTAAAGGATCTCACGAAACTTACTACGACACCTTCGTGGACATCGAAAACAAGTACGACCGTATGCGGAAAGAACTTAACTGCAAGATATGGTCAACTGCTCACCACCAGCAATCTGCGCCTAGGATTGAGATTCCCGAATTTACAGGAAACTATAACCAATGGATTTCCTTTAAAGATCTTTTCATAGAAACCGTCCATAACAACCCAACAATCAACAAAGCGCAAAAAATGCAGCATCTCAAGACTAAGCTTCGAGGCGAGGCGGAGAGATTGGTCCAGCATCTAACTATCAACGCCGAAAATTACAACTCATGCTGGAATATTCTGAACCAAAGGTACGACAATCGACGCCTGCAATTTACTTCTTTCATGAACACTATGCTGAATTTACCTACTATTCAGCAATCTGACGCCTACAACCTAAAGAGAATGCATGACGTCATAACTGAATGTCTAAGCGGACTAAGAAATATCGGCTTAGATACATCAACTTGGGATCCGATTATTGTACATTTAATGACGATGAAACTGGACGCCACTACGCATACCGACTATGTAAGAGACCTTCAAGATCATAGAGAGGTCCCGGCACTACACGACTTTCTCATCTTTCTCGAGAGAAAATTCATGGCTTACGAAACCATGAAACGCTCAAAACAAGAAGTCACCATCCAACAAAAACCAGCATTCGTGAAAACTTTCAACAAGGAAGCTTCTTACCCAGTCAAGAAAACTAACTACAACTTCTACAAAAATAACTCAAAAACATATCATATTACGGGATATGGTCAATGTCCGTTTTGCAACGAAGCACACGTGTTGATGCAATGTCAGAAGTTCATCAACCTAGATATACCGCAGCGGAATGACACTGTTGCGAAACTACAAGTGTGCAAAAATTGCTTGTTCAGTCACGGCGACAAACAATGCAACTCTAATAAAACCTGCAAGGAATGTAACTTAAGACACCACTCATTATTGCACAACGTTATGAAGAAGCATATAACTAACTCTTATAATAGAAAAAATAACTACGAGCCCAATCCATCTACTTCAACTCAACAAGCGTCGAACCATCACCTGGCTACAAAGGATATGGAAGTCCTACTAACTACGGTTCAACTTCAAATTCAATCTCATGATGGAACATTCATCAAACTTCGTGCTCTTTTGGACCAGGGTTCGCAAGTGAACTTACTGTCTGAGAATGCAGCACAACTACTGAAACTACCCAGGAAGAAACTAAATGCAACTGTATCTGGAATTGGAGACTTGTCCGGCAACTGCAAAGGAAAAATAGAACTTAACTGCAAGTCATTATACTCCAATTACTCGTTTAAAGCTGAAGCGTTGATTCTCAACAAAATAACGAACAATCTACCTAACTCTACCTTCAAGAAAGGAAACTGGCCGCATTTAGAAAACTTGAAACTAGCCGACATCGATTATAACGTGTCGCGCCCTGTAGACCTACTGCTTGGTGCGGACGTTTACGCCGACATTATTATGGATGGTGTACTGAAGATCGATCAACAAGCTCCTATTGCCCAACAAACTCATTTGGGATGGATACTTTGTGGAAAACTACAAACTTTTAACTGTCATGTAACATTAATTAACATGAATGAACTTACAAAGTTTTGGGAAAACGAAGACATCGCTCAAAACAACGAGGAAATCTCCCAAGACGATTACTGCGAAGACTACTACCAAAAAACTGTTCAGCGAGGTTCCGATGGAAAATACACCGTGAAAATGCCCATGCACGCTAACTTCGAAGAAAAACTGGGTAATTCTAAATCAATTGCCATCTCTCAGTTTCTACAACTAGAAAGAAAACTACAGAAACAAACTAAGCTTGCTGAAATGTATAAAGAGTTCATAAAAGAGTATTCCGACCTGCAGCATATGAAGCCTGCAACTTCCACTTCAGCTAAAGACTGTTTTCTCCCGCATTTTGGAGTCCTAAGGGAAAATGCCACAACCACTCGGTTAAGGGTTGTTTTCAACCCATCCCAAAAGACGAGCGCCGGGTACAGCTTAAACAGCTTACAAGAAAAGGGTCCTAACCTACAGAAAGACATTCAATCACTACTATTGAAGTGGAGAGCCTACAAATATTCCTTCACGGCGGATGTCCAAATGATGTACCGATGCATCTGGATTTCTGAAGAACAACATCACTTACAAAAAATAATATGGAGAAACTCGCCCTCTGAAAACCTTCAGGAGTACTCTCTATGTACGTTAACTTACGGATACAAGTGTGCCCCGTGGCTAGCAATGAGAACTCTCAAGCAGCTAGCCATTGACGACGGATATAAACATCCCGCTGCTGCCGAAATACTGAAAAACGAATTTTACGTCGATGACCTCATTAGCGGTCACAACTCTATGGAAGAAGCAAAGCAACTACAAAAATCATTAATCGAGTTACTCCGAGGCGGCGGCATGAACCTACGAAAATGGTCAGCAAATCACCCGGCTTTACTCGAGCAACTAACTGAAGATCAAATTTCGACAAACATATTCGACTTCAAACACGAAGACTCCACGAGAACTTTAGGACTTGGCTGGAATCCTAATTTGGACACTTTTGTAGTCAATTGGAACTTACCCGAAGAAACTAGATACCCATTAACTAAACGGGTTCTCTTATCAGAAATATCACGCCTTTACGACCCCTTAGGCTGGTATAGTGCTGTAACGGTGACAGCTAAACTAATCTTTCAAAAGGTGTGGACCAACCCTCATCTAACTTGGGACGCAGCTTTACCTGTCGACATACAAGAGCAATGGCTGAAGCTAAAAAACGAACTACCTCTATTAAAAAAGGTCAAACTCAACCGATGGATTGGCGGGAAAACAAAGCAGATCGAACTTTTAGGCTACTGTGACGCAAGCGAAAAAGCCTTTTCCTGCGTCATTCACTCTCGCACCAACGACGAAAACGGAAAGCCAAGAACGACATTATTAGCTGCTAAAACTAGGGTTGCCCCTATATCTCAAAAAACTACTCTGCCGAAACTGGAACTTTGTGGATCCCTTTTACTATCACAACTCATGAAGAAGGTGATGGAAGCGTACAAAGACTACGACATAACTATACAAGCATTTTGCGACTCCCAAGTAGTCCTAGCTTGGCTACAAGGAGACGTGTCACGTTGGGAAAAGTACGTGGCTAACCGAGTGACGAAAATTAAACAAATAATACCAGCTGAGAAATGGCAGTACATCAAATCTGAGCAGAACCCTGCTGACTGTGCTTCAAGAGGAATGTACCCGAGCAAGCTGATTAACTTTGACCTCTGGTGGCACGGACCGTCACTTGACGAAAATGACCAGAAAGAAGAACTTTCAAACTTAAATTGTCATTTTACAACTAACATCGGAACTGTGAAAAAAGGAGAGACAACCCTAGCTACAAAACAAGATAATAACTTTATCAATGACCTACTTCAAAATAACAGCTCGCTAACACGATTAATAAGAATCACCGCGTGGATTATGCGATTCACAGCAACATTACGTCGCAAACAGAAACCTGATACCACCTATTTAACTACAAATGAATTAATCGCCGCTAATTACGAAATAATTCGATGCGCACAAAGAATGTCATTTCCGGATGAATGTAAACTTCTATTAAAAAACGAAACTTTAACTAAAACGAGCTGTATGTACAAGCTGAGACCTTACTTGGATGAAAAAGGACTTCTTCGCATCGGAGGACGACTAAACAACTCTAACTTACCGCCGGGCATGAAAAACCCTCTCATCTTACCCAGGAAAGGGCGTATAACTTACCTTGTCATTCACGACGGACATATGGCAACTTTACATGGCGGGGCGCGGCAAGCCCTCAACTACATAAGGCAACGTTATTGGATAATCGGTGGAAACAGAGCGGTAAAAGAACAACTGCGAAGCTGCATACGCTGTCACCGATTTAAACCGTCCGATAATTACCAACTAATGGCGGACTTACCACCGCAAAGAACTAACCCATCAAGGCCCTTCACACACACGGGAACAGATTTCACTGGGCACGTGGAGGTCAAAATAAACAAGGGAAGAGGTGTCAAAACGACGAAAGGATACATAGTTATCTTCGTGTGCTTAGCCACCAAGGCCGTGCACATAGAGCTCACATCCGACATGACCGCTGAAACATTTCTCGCCGCCTTTGAACGATTATGCGCCCGCAGAGGCAAGCCTAAACATGTTTACTCGGACTGCGGAACAAACTACATAAAAGCATCCAAAATCTTACGTCAAGAGTTCAGCCAATTCAAACAAATGTTGACAAACTCAATTTTCTTCCATGAAATTGGAAAAATGGAAGTGGAGTGGCACTTTAACGCACCGGCGTTTCCCAGTGGAGGCGGAATTTGGGAAGCTGCAGTAAAGTCCTTAAAGTATCATTTAAAAAGAGTACTAGGGGAGCAAAAACTAACTTTTGAAGAATTCACCACATTGCTAACGAAAATCGAAGCGTGTCTGAATTCAAGGCCGTTGTGTCCCCTTACTGAGGATCCCGACGAATACTACAACTGTCTTACTCCAGGACACTTCCTGACAGGGACATCTACACTGTCACTGCCCCACTCAGACCACATGGACTCCAAAAACATCGACCTGCGACGACGTTGGCAACTAACTGAACAAATGATGCAACGATTCTGGAAAACTTGGTCTAGTGACTATTTAACTCAACTTCAACGTCGAAACAAATGGAATACACCTACAAAAAACATTAAAAAGGGTGACATCGTGCTTGTGAAAGAGGACAACTTGCCGCCAGGAAAATGGGCTCTGGGTCGCGTTGTAAAGGTCCACCCCGGCTCCGACGGTTACGTTCGTGTAACGACCATCAAAACTCAAACTGGTACTTTCAAACGGCCCATCCTCAAACTTTCACCATTACCATTGGAAATAAACGAAACACAAAACGACGTACAAACGCCACAAACCAACGAGAAGAAACCTGCACGATACATGCTCAGGAATAAAAACAACAAACAATGTTTTCTAACACTGTTTACAACCTTCATAACCATGTGCGCAATCATAACAAGTTCACGGTCAGCTGTCGTGCCGACGTCAGCTCAAATTACGAACCTGGAACCCGAGCGACCTATATACTACGATACTATAGGCAAAGTACAAGTTATTCATAACGAATGGATATTACTGATGTACTACAACTTAACTAACTATTGGGAAGGAATTGGACGCATCGAGACTTACCTGCAAGGAGTGGACGACTGGTGCCAGAAAACAGACCCGAGGTACTGCAAAACTACCCTTAACCAGCTTTACCATGAAATGGATGTCTTACAACACTACAACACTATGCTACTAACCCCGCAGAAGCATCTAACGAACAGAAAGAAACGCGGACTCGTAGATGGGGTGGGATACGTAGCTAACAGGTTATTCGGGATTCTGGATCAACAATTCGCCGAAAAATATACAAGCGACATAGAAGCCGTGCGTACCAACGAAAACTACTTACTTGAACTCATAAAAAACCAAACGTCCATTGTCGAGATGGAGAACAAGGTTTTGAAGAAACACGAAGCCAACATTCAGGGACAGTTTGAGGTCATAGAAAACTTCATGAATCAAACAGATATAAACTTTGCCAGAGTTGAGTCGGCAGTGGAAATAGCAATGGCCACAAGTTATTTTAACTCCGCCGCTTTGTCAGCCTATCTACTTATGAATAACTTGAAGAACATGCAAGAAATGCTGTTCAACACTTTAACTGATGTCTACAAAGGTCATATCGACGTACACCTTGTAACACCCGTAAATCTGTTGGAACAGATGAATGTCATCGCGGGAAAACTACCCAGAACTTTGTCACTGCCCGTCGATAACATACGAGAAGACATCAAGGACTTATACAAACTATTATATGTCAAAGCGCGAGTCACTGGCAAATATTTTTTATTCGAGCTGCATATACCACTCATTTCGGACGAAGATTTTACGTTACATCGTGCCATCCCATTACCTGTCAAAACGGCTCAAGACCACGTCATAGTTCAGACTAGCGCAAGATACATAGCAGTGAACTTTCAGAAAAATACCTACATTTCGTTTAAAGAAGATGACCTTCAACAATGTGTCCAACTAAAACTCGACAACTTTATATGCAACAAAAACCTGCCAGTATTCAACTTACATAACGATAACATCCCATGCGAGGCAAAACTAATAGGTCATCGCACCACAACTCCATGTGACGTAACACATACGTCATGTAAAGACGCCTGGATCGAGTTGCATTCACCGAACACTTGGCTCGTAATTTGTTGCGATACCTGCACATTACGGGTTATATGTGATGAAGAAGTGACGTCACACACAATGACGTCTTCTGGAATAATAACTTTAGAACAAGGCTGCATGCTGCAATCGAAATACCTGACTATTCACTCGCTTAAACAATATAACAGCAAGGTGAAATTGGACAACGTCATCAACGTGCCTTCACTAACTTCGTCGATCAACCGAATCGCAAATTTAACCTACCACAACATACCCCATCAGTATCTTTCCGAACACAATAATCAAGATATCGAAGAAATTGACAAGAGACTACTCAACCAACGGAGCAAGGAACAAAACTTCCCGACCGTTCTCACAACTCACGATATCCATCAATATATTATTTGCTACTTTCTACTTGCTGCAGCCACCATTACTGCCATTCTTTGGGGAGTGGGAAGACGCTATCCCGATTTTTGTAAGCTGAAGAAAAAGAAACAATGCTCACTGCAATCAGTGAAGCCACACTACGAGGATATTGAACTTCAACCTATACCAGAAGAGAGAAGCCTGCCAAGACCTAAAGCGAGGTCAGCGAGCAGCCCGGGACAGCATCCGAGCCGTCATCGAGCCGCCAACGACAACGTCACTTTTAACTTACATTGACTTGAATTTTGTTAAGTAATTTTTGTAATGGCTTTTCCTTCTATTGACAATTATCTTTTTTCTTTTCCCTTCTTTTGGGGTTGCCAGTATGTACAGTCTCAGTACTGTACATTTTTCTGTTTACGTTGCGACCTACTTTTAGGCCACGCTACAATATAATATTATAAAGTAAATTAGATCAGTGCAAAGATAACTCGCATACGAAGAACATCAACTGAAGGAACGGCTAATTAATCTTACTATTTATACCTTACAAGTAATAAATAAGTTTTATAACTACAACTTAACTTCTCCGTTCTCTCAACGCACTCCAACTCTACTATCTAAGTGTATGGGCTAACTGGCTCATACAATAGCCGTGTTTCTATACAAAATTTGCCTTTCTGTCAAATTTTCTAGTAATTTCATTTTTAGATACTCCTTGTAGGCAAATGTCTGTTCCCCAAAGAAGAGCCATGTACACTTGTCAGTTTTCGTAATATGGCGGTTTGTTTTTTTTCACTTTTTAATTTTTTTCTTGAATTCGGTGTTTGCGATTAATTTGATTTTTTGGTACACTATACGACATAATAAAACCCATCACTACAAAAAATATTGCCTGAAACTTTAGTACAAATATATGTCAAAATAATGGAAACTATAATTCGATATTTCTTTTTTGGTGTTCTGGTGTAGCGGCACCTACAGTTTTTATTTCATAAATTGCCCATCTATAGACCTACTACATATATTAAATTCAAATTATTAGCTTTGGTACTTCATGCCAAAAACTAACTACAAATAAAATTAAAATTAAATTAAGTTTTTCGTTAAATTATTTGTGAGTGATGAAATAAATGTGTTATTTTGCTATTTGGGGACATTTAATTTCGTTCATAAAAGTAATTAAAGCAATCCTGTAAAAACATTGAAACAAGAAAGGAATAATTTTATTTGTAGTTAGTTTTTGGCATGAAGTACCAAAGCTAATAATTTGAATTTAATATATGTAGTAGGTCTATAGATGGGCAATTTATGAAATAAAAACTGTAGGTGCCGCTACACCAGAACACCAAAAAAAAAATCAAATTATAGTTTCCATTATTTTGACATATATTTGTACTAAAGTTTCAGGCAATATTTTTAATAGTGATGGGTTTTATTATGTAGTATAGTTTACCAAAAAATCAAATTAATCGCAAAGACCAAATTCAAGAAAAAATATAAAAAGTTAAAAATAAAACAAACCGCCATATTACGAAAACTGACAAGTGTACATGGCTCTTCTTTGGGGAACAGACCTTAGCTTCCCGAATTCTGCCCAGCCGAGTCGGACTCAACGATTGACCTCTTTCTCAAAGTTGGACCTACCTAACTGGACAGTCTGTCCTAGGTATACATAATCGTCTACAACTTCGAGCGTAAAGTGTCCGATTGAAATGGGAGTTGGTACTAAATACATGGACGTTTGACATGATCTTCGTCTTATCCATGTTCATCCTTAGACAACCTCGCTCGGAAGCTTTACTGAGGTCATCGAGCATAGTACTCAAGTCCTCCATGGTCTCAGCCAAGACTACTATATCATCAGCAAACCGAAGGTGAGTGATGTACTCGCCGTTGATGTTGTTCTTCTACTCTCATATTGAAGAAAATCTAGTCTACTTTAAAGACGCCCCGAGAAGGAACTCTAAAAAACTAGACCTTTAGGGTTATATTAGAAACTTTCGCGGTATTTTAGATTTTTGACAAAGTAGCGTTCGGTGCTCGAGGTCACAAACTTGGATTATTAATTGGGCCAACATCATAAGAAAGTCTGCAAAAAATCAGAACTACCGAATTTGACGCAAACTACTCCTTACATTCAGGCGACAAAGTTACTGGATTACAAGCTGATGTTAGCGGTTTTTCTTGCTACGAAACTAATAATGTACAAATTATTCTTCCAGCTTGTTGAAAACCTGTTACGATCGCACAACACTAGGTAGCTTAGGTTCGTTAGGTAGCTTCAGATGCCCGAACGGCAAACAGGCCAGAAATACACCGCCGAGCGGGGCTCCGTCGAAACTGTCCAAATACGAAAAATATGTCGTGACTAGTTTCGTAGGAAGAAAAAAAACTTTGTACGTAACTAATTTCGTAGCAAGAAAAATAGTTCTTCACACATAACTCACGTATCTGGCTGCGTAGCTTTGGTTCCGTAGGCGGCCGAAGGGACATTCACTGCCAAGAATCGCTACGCGCTACGCACGTAGCCAATCCCGTAGTTTCCCCCGTATGTAGCGGAAAGCGACTACGGGGTAGGCACACGTTAGACTGGTTCCTGGCAGGACCTTACCACGCTTACGCATTTCTCCCATAATTTCTTTAGGCATAACCTAATCGAGTTAGAACATTGACCTTTCGTTGCTACATACTGTAATTTTATTATAACAGGAATATACTTCCTGTAAATATTTTAATGGACACTTTCCCTGAGTATATTGCTCATAACACTTATAGCGTTGCAAAAGAGGTCGCTAACTCGAAGTACGAAACTTTATAGTAGCTAAAATTTGCTTTTTCAGCGCATTTCAACGTGATAACGTGGGATTGGTTTTTTTTCCTGGCGCAGAGTGCTGTAGCGTGTTTTTAGTGTAATAAAACACTTTAATTTTATGTAGGATTATATTTTTAACTTAACGCATTCTAGTTTCGTAATATGATGGTACATTGCTCTTAGTTTTATTATGAAACTGGGAAAATCGTTTTGTTATTTTCTTATGATAAATTTTACGGGTACATTGATAAGTTATGACTTCAAAATCATATTTTCTCTGTAAATCCTAGGTATATTCTCAATCATCTACGTCGAAAGAATATTTCCGAGTTTTAAAAAATCTGAATAGCTTTCGCACTAAATTACTCGTTTCGTTTACTCGGGATATTTGACTGTTCCCCATTTTTACGAAAATAACATTACTTTTGAGCATATTTATTTTAAAATGTAATAAATCATGCCACGCCATTGATTTGCATACTTGATAGTTACCCCCCTACTGTAACAATTAATTGGGTATTACATTTAATACTATATACCTATGTTTCAAGTAGATAATTTGGTATAATGTATATTCAATTGATTTGCAAATGCACCCCGGTCCCCGGTGTAGCATATAACACTAGAATGTAGCCGTCAGTGCCTACCTAACAAATAAGTGATGAAGAACTCTTTTTGATTTCCCAGTTCCAACATGTCCCATTAAATATTTCCCCGTAGCCTTTACTTACTCTCAATCGGATTTCCCCCGGGACAATCGAATTTCGCAAGATCACTATTTGTCAGTTTCAGTTGGGATCCATTGAGATCGGTCTGAGATCACATGATTAAACTGACAGCTATGTGAGATTGAGTTTTTTGCTATAGCCAAGTAGAGCGCTTTTAGGTTTAATATCACAGAATTGATAAGTACCTACTAGAACATCAAATACAAAAACACTTTATGGCACCTCAGACAACCTTATTTCAAAATTTCAAATGCAAAATTGAAACATGTAGGCTCCGAGCCGGATTCGACCCGGCGGCCACAGTAGGTCGATCACTTAACGCATTGTACGAACGTCGGGTAGGTATAAATGTCACTTTTTATATGGAAAGTTGACAGTTAAATTGTACCGACGCGCGTTCGGAACGTTACGTGACTACCCCTCAGGCATTATATGGCCCGTCGTTTAGTAGCCGTGACAGAATGTTCCAATAGCTCAGTTGGTTAGCAGCGATGGCAACATGGCCCCGTATGCCTATGTCTGTGGTCGCCGTTTCGAATCCGACTCGGAGTCTAAATTTTACAATGTTTCCTTTAATATGAAATTTATAATTAAATTTCGTTAGCAGCATAACTGCTTACCTAATACAAACCTTATTTCAACCAACATCTACAATTATATAATAAAATGGAGAAGTCTGTGAGATTGTACCTTTATAAAAATGTAAGTTTGTATTTAATGAGCAATCAATCTCCGGAACGATTTATCCAATCTCAAAAATTCTTTCAACGTCGTATTGAATAGACTCTCTGGATATATATCGGGTTTGCCTGCCTTCTTTGAAATTCGCGGGCGAAGCCGCGCGAGCAGCTAGTTATCTGATATAGAGATAATGAGTAGGTGGCAAACTCAAAATAAAGCATAGGCGTCACATACACATAATAATGCGGATTTAAATGCGATTTTTTTAATAGATAGATTGATTTAAGAGGGAGGTTTATAATATGTACCTTTAACCCATGCTTTTATTATACACATGTAAACCCGTGCGAAGCCGGGGCGGGTCGCTAGTATACAGATATAAAAGGAATTTTGTCAATTTGTCCTCAAACACATTTTCTACATCAGCTATTCAGTTGCGTTTGAAAATATGTGCTCGGACAAAGTGATCAAAATAATGTGAACACGACTTAATTTCTATTAGCATAACACTGCTACTTTGGTAAACATGTCATTATAAATGTCAACGTAATAACAATACTTTGGAATTGTACATATATTTATAAACTCGTCTCTACATAGGATATCCTATGTTCTTTTGTAGATAGGTCCCAATTTTCATTATATTTCGCAACAGTTACAAAGTTTAACTGCTAAAGTTCCACTAACAAACGTTCTACATAAAGTTCATATTTTCATAATGTCTGCATGCGCTCGGCCCATGTTTCTGGTCATTTGGAAGAGCGCCATACAACTACTACGAGTATATGTAAGTTAATGACCTACTTGGATTTGTACAGAGAGAATTTATGATTATCTTTTTAATTAGGAATGTAGCTTTCTTGCTAAATAGTGTTTTGGGGAGGAGTGTTATAAGCGGCTACAATGACAAGTTTGGCGAGAATATAATAATTTCTCCTCATCTTAGGTTTATCCCGATTGAATGCAAGTCAAG
Source organism: Epinotia brunnichana (assembly GCA_963854355.1). NCBI lineage: Eukaryota > Metazoa > Arthropoda > Insecta > Lepidoptera > Tortricidae > Epinotia > Epinotia brunnichana. The sequence goes on along the minus strand of OY977950.1, from coordinate 23,379,703 downwards.
ATATAAAATAAAATAAATTTGAACATCTCGAGTTCTAAACTTATGCCTTCCATGTAAGTACGGAAATGTTTATTTCCCGTATGTTCACACCCGCTGAATCAATAAACCGTACCTCACGATTTGACACGATAAGAGCATCTAACATACGTTCTTTTGAAAGATCAGTACGAAAATGGGTCAATCGACCTACTTGTTTATTCTATATCAATAATTCACGGCTTTGATGAAAGTAGTGATAAATAAGTGGGCAATTTTCATGGTAATTATTTTAGCGGTCATTATTGTGAGATACGTAAGTCAGAATTTATTACATGGCCACAAAAATTTAAAAATGTATATCTTCAAATTTGTGCCTTATTGTAGTTATTGATGTTGTATCAATACATTTGGATTGATATCTTATTCATATTTGGAACAGCAGAAGTGCTGAAACTCCTTCACCTTACAGAAATACAGCCAGATGCATAACACTAGTACTGTAGTAGGTTGGTGTTAATTTATACTAAGCAGAAACGTCCGCTAACGAAATTCTAAGTTTCCTTAAGGTTAATTAGAAGAGTGAAGGGATTGAAAGATTCGTTGCCATTGGCGGGACCCACGGTAGCTCAGTTGGATAAGAGCAATGGACGGATTTCAGAGGTCGTGGGTTCAAATCCCGCCCGTGGCGAATAATTTTTCAATTTTCCTCTTTGATCGAAACTTAGGTTGGTGTTGTCAAGTTTCTTAGTGCATATATATGTATAAGGTCGCATGAGCTCCGGAAGGTCGATCATGTTGACAGGCTTGAGAGTGAGAGACCTATAAATGTTTTTTGTCGACAAAAAATCCGCAATTTAATGTCCGCATATGTTACCATCAGCCCATCAGGTAGACGGCTGTTACACTTGTTTGCTTACAATATGAAGAAATCCATGTTCAATTTCCACGAATCAAATAAATATTTTTTTTTTTCGGTAAATCTTACACAAATCAACCTAGTCCCAAACTAAGTAAAGCTTGTACAGTCGCCATCACATACATCGGTACACTATAGGAGTTCAAAAATATCGGCACATGCACCCTAATGCCTTGAAAATAGAGATGTGTTCCGATGTTTGTGACGTGTTTGTTTGCTCCGATGTATGTGATGGATGGCGTACTATGGGTACTAGATGACGATATACTAGTACATACATACTTATATAGATAAATAAATAATTAAATACAAAGAAAAAATCCATGATTTAGGAACAATTCGTGCTCATCACACAAAAAAATCCCTTACCTGGATTCGGACCGGAGACCTCTAACTTCGTAGTCAAGGTCACTGCCAACTAGACTAAAGAGGACGTCACATTAACAAATTATTTATTATTATAGTCATTACTAGCAGACCCCACGAACTTCGTACCGCTATTCAAAAAGCAAGACATAAAAGACCTTAAAATTTCCTATGTATTATCAGTTATTCTGCTATTCGGAACGAAGATAAATCCAACAAATCTAACATCATAAAGATCGGTTCAGCCGTTATTGAGTTATATAAATGGTGTAACTAACACGACTTTGTTTTAATATAGAAAGAAGAAGACTGCAATAGGCTTATGTATGTATCTATGTATGTAAATTAGTAAATGAATTTATATACCTACGTACCTAGCAACACAGCTAGAACCAATTAGAGAAGTAGCACAACGCAGACGCTTAGCTCAATTCAAGCTTGACTTCTACTAGGAACCGACAGTCACTTTAAGCTGTGAGTTTAACCGCTGTAAAGTGCCGCCTTAGTTCCTAACTCCCGCCATTTCTTGAGGAATAAAAGTAATATTAAACGGGTAACTTTCAAAGAACATGGTGTAAGGAAAAGTTACACTAATTTTATTGTTACCGCTGATTACGATCTTGGTTTGAAGTTGCATGGAGTTGGATTCCCAGACAACTGTAAAGCTATGTTAACTTACCTTATTGAAATAACTGAGCAACCTTGGAGTAGAGTTCTTGTTATACAAAATGTTTTAAAATGCTATAATTTAATTTAAATGCCCCTTAAAAAAATTGGTCCCAATTAAATTAATTTGACAGAGTTTAAGTGTGGTCAATTTAAATAAGTAGCCAAACCGAAACATTTACAAGAGGCGACATTTCGAAATGAACTACCGCCTGTCCAGTAGTACTATCATGTCGCTTTTTAGGGTTCCGTACCTCAAAAGGAAAATTATAGGATCACCTTGTTGTCCGTCTGTCTTGCTGTCTGTTAAGACCCTTTATCTTGGAAACGCGTTGAGGTATCGTGTTGAAATTATAACCATACAACTCAGGTCTACAGTCCCTTGAAGCTGTGAAAAATTCAAACTTCTAAGTTAACGTAAAAAAAGATACGGCGCGTAATGCCGCAAAAAACGTATATTTCGACACTCTCAAGGGAATGAAAATTTATAGGGTACTTTCCGTTGACTTAGAACTATGTTTAGAAAGTAATATCGTCTTAATACTACTTCAAGTACAGGGAAAAATCTTAACCTTCGGTGGGCGAGTCCAACTCGCATTTTTGTCGGTTTTTATTATAAGTTTGTTGAGTACTTATTATATGCTGCTTCGACCAGAGATCGTTCTTTGGTGGCATCCCTTTATGTTCGTTGCTTATACTTATCCCATTTCCTCCAGAAATTTCTTGAAATTTTGGGCAGCAATCAGTTGTACCTCCTCCAGTCAACGCGTTAAAAATGTTATAATCCAACGTCTAACCATTGAATTATCTTTTAAGTACTTTTTTCTCTCCACTAGCAATCGATTCAGCTATTTAATCAAACACAAAATACTCTCGTTTCATCATTACTTCATTTTTCTTCTACCAGGGGACCGTTTTGATTGATTTTAACGCCAATTGAGGGTCCCGGAGGATGCTCTATCTTATCTCTGGAATAAAGAATGGGTAGTAGAGTATCCTTCGGGAAGTGGCTTAAGAAAAATCGCTAAAAGGATTGATTTATTGAATGTTGGAAATCAATTGACGGTATAATAATTGTATAAAAAATAAACTGATTTAAAAAAAATTACGATAGTACACTCGGGAGTTATGCGTTACTTATATTTTTATGAAGTGAGAGCCTTTATTTCTTCTGTGAAGATGATAAATGCTTCAAAGCACTTATTTGATAATTGCCTAGGCTGTACTTAGGGCCGAAGCTGTCGCAATAAATTGTTACAATCATGATTAATGAGCGTTTGTTTTTCTTTTGTTTAGAATAAGTTCTTACGGTTTAGTTTAGAGTACCTACAGAATGTGTTGTAAAGTTAAGAGTACAAATACATTATGGACAGTGTCAGTATTCTGGTCAGTCCCCTGTCAGTATTTAAAAAATCCAGTGATATGAATTTTATAAAACACCCGTAATCTTAAATGTAAAAAAAATTAAATAAACTCGAGGACAAAGAACAAGGGTTGGTAAAATACCGTCAGATTTCCTAAAAAAAGGGCAATTTAATTTTACATCTAAAATACAAAAATAACAGTGAAAAAAGTAACGTTACCAGAGGGGTAAACAAGTAACGTTCCGAACGCGCGCTTGTAAAATGTAACTGTCAATTTTCCATATAAAAAGTGACATTTAAATCTACCTGATGCGCGTACAATGCGTTACGTGATCGACCAGCAGGTTTAAATCAGACTCGTAAAAACCCATAAAAATATATTAACGGAGCAAGATATCGCAAAAATCGTCATTTTTGGATATTAATATTTTTATGATAGGATCCCGGAAATTGTTAATAGAGTAAAAACCTTTTGCGGTTATTTAATTTAGGGTGACCCGAAATTTTTGATCGCGAGTGTAACTAGTGTAAGTGACTTATCCGGAAGTGAAATAATTCGGATCTTAAGATTTAGGTGCTCTCATCCAAAAAAATCCTTTGTTCATTATTTGTCACTGTAGTAATAATCATAAGATACTGCGTAGTTTGAAATAAAAAAAAGCAGACAAGTGCGAGTCGGACTCGCACATGAAGGGTTCCGTTAAATAAATTGCGGTTTACGATTTATGAACCCCAAAAATTTATTGTTTTTTTTTCTATTTGTCTGTGAAAACTTATTGCGGTTTACAGAATACATCTACTTACCAAGTTTCAACAGAGCTCTTATAGTTTCGGAAAAAAATGGCTGTGACATAAGGACGGACAGACAGACAGACAGACATGACGAATTTATAAGGGTTCCGTTTTTTGCCATTTGGCTATGGAACCCTAAAAACTAGTTGGTTCTAATAGTCTCCATAAAGCAATATCTAATTAAGGGAATGTAATAATAGTATCCGGTAAAAATGTCACAATGTCCATTGAATCAAATTGTTTAATAATACACGTATTTTTCACTTTGTACGTTGAAATAGTATTTTATGCAACTGTTGTGTAAGAAGAGTCTTAAAAGGCGAGTGGCGTGGGTTGCGATGCGAGCCTTGGCGAGCATCGCAATTACAAACGCCACGAGCGTTTTAGACCAGTTATACACCGTTGCATACAATACTTTTTCTACGACAAATTTTAAATAAATAACAGACTACAGAATAGTTAAACTTTTCAGGCAGCAAGTTTTCTATTCGTACTTTTGCTACTCACGCAATTTCTTCAGGAGTGCAGTTATTAATTACTTAGACCATTTTAAAAGGAACGTTTGTTTTCACAAACACGAATAAAATCTTAATAGTTTAGGACTAATAGTTTATCATCTTTTCATTTTGAACTGTATTTTGGTGGGAAATCGGAAATGTGACAGCTCTTGCTTATGGTTTGTTTTGTTTTTAATTTGTTTGCACTTGCCAATTCGAACTGTTTATTTTTATAAATAATACCAAAAATTTATAGAACATGTAATTTAACACACAATAGATGATGATTAATTATTATTGTAGTAAATAATTTATAATGTACAAATGTTAAATCGTAAATAAGTACTTTTATTTCGAAATATTTGTTTATGAAGTTGGCACTACTGCAATATAGCGGCCAATTTAAAAAAAGTTAAACAGTGCTCTTATGAAAAATGTATGAACCAAAAAAACACGCTAAACATTGCGTTTTTGGGCCATAGAGCATAGAGTTTTTCGACGACTTATTAGCGGTGTCATTGTATTTGAGCTACAGCCTATTTAAATGACAGATAACGGTACAGGAGTACAAAAATAAATAACAGGATACGCTGGTATTTTATTCAAAATGTAGCGGCTTAATTGAATTACTTCAAACTGCCGTCGGCTATTTTAAGTAGCAAGGCACTGGATTTTAATTTAAGTGCTACTTTTTGCTTCAATTACGTTCTATCTAATCCATGCCTAAAGAGAGAGTTTATTTAACTTGCTTTACCATTTTTATTCTTAAAAGTTGTGACTTAAATAGAGCCCTTAGAACAAAAAAAATGTTTCCACAGTAACCTTGACATAAGGATTATTCATTTCGTTGTTAAACATTTAAGCCGTTCGTAAAAAAATTATGTTTCCTGAATTCGTCTGTAGGTAATTTCATTTTTGGCAGTTACTCACACACGGCGCCGTTTTCGTCGATAAGTGTTAAAATATAGTACGTCATCTTAATGACAATAATGATTATGTTAGTTTCATGTCATGAAACTAACATAATCATAATGTTATACCGAGACAAAACAAAACAAAAGTATTTTTGTCAAATTATTTAGAACACAATGTGTTCAACATTGTGTTGAACCCATTGTGTTCTAAATAATTTTACAAAAATACTTATGTTTTGTTTTGTCTTGGTACCTATAAATGATGAGAAAATTTCGAAGGAGAAGACTAAAAAAATCGGTCTTAAGATGAATAAAACATCGATTAAGAGAATGTTTTATTTTGATGAAAACCTTTTGATCTCTTTGCAGTTAGGGGTTGTGTTAGCGGTAGAAAACAATGATTGATTTATTTTGAGAACTTTGCAAAATAGAAAAACGCGAAAGTTGATATCATTGAACCAATAAAGCTTATTTTGAGTCTTCACTAAACGAGCTCATATTTTTCAAAGAATACACTATAATGATTCTTTGAAATGTGCTTTTTAAATTCCTTGAGTACTTGCGGTGCCATTCAATGTAATTTCAAAACGTAAAAGAGTTTATACATTGTACAAGGACGACTGTACAATATGGACTATCATAGTATTTTGGTTCATTTACGCATTGAACCCTTAATTCCAATTTAATACCATTAATTAGCACCAAAAAGTTCAACTATTGAGGTAGTCGAGAGGAGATGTTATCGAAGTCGAGAGGACTTTTGCCACCTATTTAATTTCAAAAAAAACTTAAGTAATCTCTGTTAAGCCTCTCACAGATTGGCACGGCCTGGCCGCGGCGAACAATGGAAAACTTGTCATAAGCTGTCCAATTTTCTACTGACTGCCACCGCAGGCCACGCCAGTGTGTTTCAGGCCTTACCTAAACTAAGCCTTACCTGTTTCTTGGACACAAGCAAATGTCATAGTGAAAGATTATTCAAGGCATGTTAGCAAAAATAGGTTTGGTGGTCTTGTATGAAAATCTAAGAGGTATATAACGCCGTGATTGTTGAGATACTTATCTTTATTTACGACTTTAAGCGAACCGAAGTAGGCAGTCAGATAAACACAACACAATAAATCTTGTCTAAAAAAAGTTGCTTAAATTTTAAATCAAATTCCTCTCTTTTCAGGTAATATATCAGCTGTCGTGCCGGCCTCTTTCGTGTGATCATCAATACATAATTCAACCATTAAGGAAGTACGTGGAACTTTGGTTCGTGCTTATTCTACTTGTGTTGCATTTTGTTTCTCAACGCCCTTGCTGCCCTCGTATTAAGGTTTAAAATTATTCAGTCTGCCCGTAATGCAGGGGTTGCCGGTTGCATTAAGAATTCTAGCTATAAAGTTTACTGAGTGAGCTTACACGGTACGTACAAACTCTAGTTGCATTTGCTTTTATTTCCTAAATACGGGTTGTCCTATTTAGACAAAATAAATAATGCCAAAAGTCTAACTAGAAAGATTTTGAAAAAAACTAAAGATGACACGGAAAATTGGAGATGTATCTGTTGTTTTAAACGAAGAGAAGCCCAAATTCAACGTCTGGTATGGGTTAGTTTTATTTTATCTCTTGGGTTGGTGCTTTGCCTTAGACGGAATTTTGTTAGGCTTTACTCAAAATTGTTTCTTCCTATTCATAATTCTTCAGCCTGCACAGAAAAAAGAAAAGAAACTAGCACGTCTCGTGAGAGCGTCAAAAAAATACCTACGCCATAAATATTAAATATTTGACCTAAACCTGCCCCATAAATAAAAATTACTTTAGTTATTTGTAGTTGATGTTTAAACTGCAGGGTCTTCAGTTTTTCAATTTTTTTCAGTATTTCAATATTTGATCTCACGAATCCCGATGAAATCCCGATCTCCTAATTATACATACTAATATAATAAATGCGAAAGTGTGTCTGTCTGTCTGTGTTTTTGTCTGTCAGTTTGTCTGTTATCTCTCGACGCTTAAACCGCTAAACCGATTTAGATGAAATGTAATATCGAGATAGTTTCAGTCCCTGGGAAAGACATAGGATAGTTTTTAACCCATAAATCACCCCACTAAGGGGGTGAAATAGGGGTGAAAGTTTGCATGGAGCTACGATATAATTTAAGTAAACGGTGTCCACGCCGACGAAGTCGCTGGCAAAAGCTAGTATGTTATAATTTTCTAATGTAAAATAGACTTAAACCCTGTGACTGTGACTATCCATTGCTTGATGCCTCGACACATAAATAAAGGTAAACATATTAGGTACCTACAGATACGTCATATATTAAGGGCAAAAAATAATGATGATTGATTCCTTCAGTTTAAGATTTCTAGAAACCCCAAAGTTGTCTCATGTGTCAATTCATAATCATAACTAATGTTAGTTCTAAACAAACCCTTGATTAATTAATATCTCCGTAAAGGTCTTATTTCCAAACCCTGAATAGTCCTTCCTCAAAACTTCAAAATTTCGATTTCGATCACATAAATAAAGAAGAATAAAGCCGGTGACAAACACGAGGAACAAATCTTGACTTGAAAAACCATTACGTTGTATAAAATGAAATTAATGTCACTGTCTACCCGGTATTTCATTACTTGCTGCTAACATTCTAGCTTCTCTGTTCACCAAGGAACAGTCAATACTTATTAATCTTGTTATACAATGGAACTGAGTGTTATTGAGCGAGTCTATGTTACGTATCAGCCATTGGAATGCAGTCATGTGGAAGAAGAAAGACGTTTTGCAATTTAGATACTTCATAATGTTTGGTTGTTTGTTTAGGTTTGGAATTTAAATAAAGACATTACAAATTCAACTGATCAGTCAGTCAATCTTGAGAAAATATTTTTTCTCTCGCTTCGAAGGAATCATCTTAATTTAAGTTGATTTCTGTTTCATTGAAAATATTGCTAGTTTTCTTAATCAATTTCTTGATTTAAGTCAGTATTTTCTTTTACTGTGTAGAATGTCGCAAATTCTTAATATCGTGCAAACATAGGTTGTATGATGGGAAGTCAAACAAAAATTCTTATTGCCGAAAATTCCTAATGTCGCGCCACTATAGGTAAATTGTAGGTTGCTCAATGTCGAGCAAAAGTAGTGTCGCAAATTCTAAGTCTAAGTAGAACAAATATTGTGTCGCGCACATTTTATAGTACATAAACGTACTGTTCCACTATGCACATTGGTATAGTGCCAACTTAGTTCAAGTACAGGTTGTTGTGAAAAACTGAGAATGTAATATTTGAGCCAATTTGAATTCGGCAGAATTTAAGTTATTACTAGGTATTCATCACTAAGTATTTGAATGAAAAAAAATTGCATTTTTATTCTTAATTAGGATGTAGGAACATTTGCCAAACAATGTTATTTGCTTTAACAATCGAAAGTTTCAAAATAAATGAATTCCCTTGCGGACATTGCAAATGAACAAATGTCACTGTTGTTTCAATAATTAACATATTGACAAATATCATGATATCATGAATGAGTAATAACTACTATAAATAATAATCTTTACAGGTAAAAATGATAATTACTTTTTAATGGAGTTAAAGGAAAAGTAAATTCAGGGAGTAATTCGGATTGAATTATATTACACAACTGTCTCAAAGTTAACAACTAAATAACGAAACAAAATCAAGGAAGCTTCTGGCACTCATGATCTGACCTTTCTGTAGGATCTCTCCGATTTGGTCGGATAAATATAATAAAAGCTAAGACTTTAAGCCATTCTATTATAGAAGACTATAATAGAATGTCTTAAAACTCTTAGCTATGAAGAGACGGAGCCGAGCTGTGCCTCTTTACCACAAGTAACGATTAATCCTGACTTTGGTCCTTCTAGTGACCTTCTTAATACTGAGAATTTAGATATATTCCTGTCTCGTGATTGGACTCAATAAAACATTTGTAAATAGACGCAAGACATAACCTTCTAAAAAGGCGCTATCACAGAATATCAGAATACACTGCCTTACAAAACCGATGTTTGCCAGCTAGAAACCACAGGCCATAAAAATAAAAAAACCGGCCAAGTGCGAGTTGGACTCGCGCACGTAGGGTTCCGTACCATTATCTATAAAAAGTCAAAAAAATCACGTTTGTTGTATGGGAGCCCCCCTTAAAAAATATTTTTTTTTGTTTTTAGTATTTGTTGTTATAGCGGCAACAAAAATACATAATCTGTGAAAATTTCAACTCTCTAGCTATCACGGTTCTTGAGATCCAGCCTGGTGACAGACAGACGGACGGACGGAAGGACGGACGGACGGACGGACAGCGAAGTCTTAGTAATTGGGTCCCGTTTTACTATTTGAGTACCGGAACCCTAAAAATGAAAAAAAAATCATCCAGCTCTAGGTACTACATGGCACAATGCTGGCCAGCGACGATGAGTTTACTGTGAACTGCAACCACGATCGGATGAATTGTCAACTCAGGATGGCGCTTACAATATAGCAACAAACTGTTCTGACTAAAGCTTAGGCGTTTGTTAGATTGCAAATTCAATGTTTTCGTCTACAATTTGTGTTTATTTATTAAATAGATAGAATAAGTTAGACATTTTACCGAACACTTCTGGTGGCTCAAAATAACTGTCAAAAACCTTCGAAATCAAATATGAAAGCCAGAGTTTTGTTATTATTTCTTGCAAAAGTATGTTCTTTCGCCAAAGTCATCGGAACTGAGTAAACAATTGAGTTAGAAATGTTAAAATGACAATACAGTAACAAAGGGGATTGACGGCTGCGAGGGAAAGGCCCAAAGTTATATTTAATTTGAAAAGTGCTGACGCGTGACTGATTGTTCGGGTTTCTTTCTTAATACACTTTATCTTTCGAGTTTGTGACGTCCGTTCAATTTTATATTAACTTTTCATCTTTATGATTATAAATAACATTCGTACGTCTGTTGTTATTATCTACATACTCGCAGGCCTTTTGAACATTTTGGCGGTGCAAACACGGTGCAGTATCACCACGCTGTCACAGATTGACTGCACGCCTACATTTCAATGGGTGCTTCCTATTTGGCGTAGGGTGAGCTCAAAAGGGGCGATAAGCTTGCGATACTTACTGCATGCGTTCCGCCCTGCTTCTGCGCAATATGATACTTATAGTATTAGGTATAACGCAAGTAAGGAATTCTGGCTGTTGGGGCGGAAAGGTTCTCGAGTGGCGACCACGTACCGGAAGGCGCAGCGTGGGTAGGAGGCGGCGAGGGGTGGACTGATGACCTGGTAAACGTCGCGGGAGTCCGCTGGATGCGGGTGGCGCAGGACCGGCCATTGTGGCACTCTTTGGGGGAGGCCTATGCCCAGCAGTGGACGTCTTTCGGCTGATATGATGAATGAATTCTGGGCAACATCAGCAAGAAAAAGGTAAAGTACTAAATACAGGATACTAAATCCGCCCCATCCATGATACTAAAATGTGGTAATTACCTCACTTGGCACGCTCATAAATATTTAAAATATAATAAATCGTTGGAATATTATTACTATTTTTTCAAAAGTATTATACAATGTTGCTGAAACTGTGATATAAATCCCAAGCCGCACATTCACTGTAAGCAATAATTATCTCACAAACAAGCAGAGCGTTATTAAAAATCCGTTAAAAACTTGGAGAATTAAGGCGTTTCCGATATCATTTTACGAGTGAAACCTTGCAAAACCAAACAGCCTATGTCACTAGGATGCGCATATCGCTTACAGCTCTTTGAACATGTTTATTTTGCTGCTCTGGCTACTATTCAGTTCTAAATGGACGTAACTTAATACGAGACTAGGGCGTTTTACGTTAGTTAGGAGGATTAACTTTCAGCAACTCGAACACGATACCGCTGGAAACAAAGTTACGTGTTATTATATTTATTGCTGTATAAGTTAGCAGATTCGAATTTAATGAAGGAATCTGGTGATTTGTTGCAAATAATAGATCGACTAATATTATACTCTGTAGGTAAGTATACGTGGAAGCAATAGCACAGGGCAGACTATATTTATCTTGTGAGACGCTCATTGCTTCGTTGCGGACGGGGTTTTCGAAGCAAAGAGCCTACCAAAAAATAGGGTGAGTGACCAGTGAATGAACACTTAAGGATATTTTTGACTTTAAAAATTGTTTTATGTAAGATAAGTACCTATACTTAATATCGGCCATAACTGTTTGTACAGCTCAAACAAGTATTCTAGTTTGCTTAAATTACTTAGTTTTTGCAATAAGTTGCCATAATCTTAAGTTATATATGATGAAAAATGGAACATCACCAGTGAATGAACCCGGTTTTCTAGTAAATGAACAACTAAAACCAGTGAATGAACTACTGTTATAGTTATGGTTTATTGGTTTAAATTGCTGTTTAGCGATTTTGTTTGGAGTTATCTCGATATACCAACACCCGGAATAGTTGTTAATGGTTTACTTTTTCCAAAACAATTAAAAAACTGATATAAATGTTCGTTCATTAACTGGTTCCAAAAAACCAATAAATGAACTAGGTAATTATCGGTCCATGTTCATTTACTGGAAATCTATACACCAGTGAATGAACTAACTTTATGTTCGAAAATGAGATTTGTTCGAACACTGGGCCAATGATGTACAAACCATTGGTGGTTATGTTAATAAAAACTAAATTTTATGACAATCACTAGAACATAAGATATTGCAAATGCATTAAAACGGGCGTTGCCAGTGAATGAATGAACACTGCAGTCCATTCACTGCATTTAGGCGGTTTTGAATTCTAGTTATAGAACACCTACTAAAAACGAGAATCTAAACTTAAATAACTTAAAACGATGTTTTAATAGCACCATTTCACTCTTATGAATCTTATGATTTCTAAAAACCACACACGATAAGTCTCAAGTTTATAAAAGTAGTACAATGGCACATCAAATAAAAGGTGACAATCTTGTCCGCTTAGTACCGGCTCATACAAAAAATTCACGCCCATAGCCCGTCAACTTTAAGCTTCGCTCATTAAGTAACTGTTGCGAATGAGTTGATATAAATGTTACAAAACCCTTACAGTGAGTGCTGCTAATCGAGAAACAAATATCCGGTATGCTAGAAATATACAGCTCTCTTAAATAAGCAGGTTTTCGTTCATTTACTGGATCCGTTTATACACTGGTGCACTTACCCTAGGGCATCTAATCGGAATTTAGTGACATAGCGTCATTCAACGAAAAACAACACTCGTTTTGCATGCTAGACATTGCAATAATATAAACGTCGATTATGTGTTTTAATACGTAAGGCGCAAACAATATTTTGCAACAGTTCCATAGATTTTAAAACGGAATAAGCAAACCAAGATCATTATAGCATACAATTTTCTCAAGCTGCTTTCTGGCGATCATGACATTTTCCAGTTAAATAAAAGAAAAGAGAATCAATATTCTTAGAAGTGTTCATATACTAACTATACTAAAAATAAAATCCGGTATATCATTTGATACTAAATAAACGATTTGTCATAGTTAAGCTAGTCTTTGTTTTATCGCCAATTTAAAAGCAATGAGAATTTTGGTTTACCCAATCTTATCTTATCTTATCTTATCTAGGTGGGATATTTTGTGCATTTGCCCTCTCCTTTATACCTGCTCCCAGGCTTGCTCCATCATTTCCACAAAGCGGATGATGCAGTTCGCCGGGAGCACCTTGAATTCCTTTGGTTGCGGGTAACCGTTACCAAAGTAGTTCATTCTTTGCCTGGCAAGGGCATGACATTCACACAATAAGTGTTCCATAGTCTCATCCTCCTCGCCACACATTCTACAGTCTAAACTATCAGATAGTCCCATCTAGGCCAAGACGGTTTACCCAATAATTGGTATTCTTTAAAAATACGAGTATTTCCTGAGAGCTACGATCTAGTTGCCTTCAAAACAAGAGTAAATAGGCTATTACTGAATCAGTGAGGTTCATCTTAGGATCTTTCGTCGCTTATTATCAGGTGACACTAAGGTCAATCACTGGACATCTTTGATAAAAATAAAGTCAAAAAACTTACGCATGTACCTGCGTTGCATCTTCTTCTTGTTGTGCCATATCCTCAGCGGATGTCAGCGACCATCTTCCGGAACTTGTTTATATCTCGTGCTAGTCTGCAAAGACTGGCAGTGTCATTAATGTTAGACCAGCTTTTAATGGTTACCCAGGTTAGCTTTCCCCTTCCTCTGCTTCCTTTACCGTCGATTTTCCCTTCCAAGATGTTACGGGTTATATTATATTTGTCGTGTCTATAGATAGGCCGCGTTGCATATTAACCTGCAAAACGTGTCCTACAAGTATGTTCGTACATATCCATTTCTAGATTCCCTAAACTTCCACGAACTCATCAGCAACAGTAATATAAAAGCAAAAACTCCAAGCATTTAACCACAGTAACTAAACTCCAAGAAAGGAGCCTACATCTACAAAACAATTCTTGAACGGCCGGACAACTGAACAAAACTCCTAAGAAATCTCTTAATCTTGCTGAGGAATACAGCACATTTCAAAGGACGAGATAACGTATAAATAAAAAGGAAAAAAAACTTCATAGAGCGAAGGGCGGGTGTCTTTAAACGTGGGATCAAAAGAAAACTGGCCCTCCGTGGAACTTAGTGACAAACTTGGTTGAAAGGCGTTATTCTTGCCTTATTGCGTAAAGTTCATTGTCAATCAATCACCATGTCCTTTCATATATATTTTTGCCCGACGACGGCAGAGCCGAACGGAAGGGATATGTTTTTATCAGTCTATGTTTGTATGTTCCGCTGTAGCGTTTTAAATACTGAACCGATTTTAATAAATGGGGTGTCAATCGATTCGAAATTATGCTCCGGTTAACATAGGCTACCTTTTGTATGAAAAAGAAATATATGATGGCTGTCACATACAAATAAGTGACTGACTTTGAAAAAAATCTGTCGTTATCATAGCGTGTGGGGGATCAAATGAAAGAAGAGAAAATTTCGAGTTCAAATATATAAAAACATTATTAAACTAAAGTATAACAAGCGATAGGAAGACGATTCAAGTTTATATCAGCCTATAAGAATACTACTAGCGCTATCTATCGGCAATTCTGCAAATCATTTTGTTTGAATATCATCGAAATCGCTGAGGAAGAAGTAAATACTGAGAATCATTCATTACCATGAAATATCGAACTCATCTGCAATTCTCTTCATTCTCAGAGGTTCTTTCTATCAAGGCAGTGATATTTTCAGTTCGACTAGCAGAGGCAAGCAATGCACATATTACACTAGTATTAAAGCAGGACTGGAAGAGCTATCACGATGTCACATCTTTGCATTGTTACTTGCAATGATATTTCCGTGGCAGTCATTTCACAAAATCAAAAAATTTACATAAGTATTTGACTCTCACTCTCGGGGTCCAAAAGGCCGCGTCGCACCTAGTGCTGGTCGTGCAATGGTAATGATTTTTCCAACACTAGATAGCTTATCAAAACACCTGCATTTCGTTCTGGCAGTGGGGTCGAGTAGAGATATTAAATTTTCTCTCACAATATTGAAGTCACATTTAACAGAAGAAGACGGCGCAGCATTTGTTGAAGGGAACCAATTAAGTGAAGCCAGGTCGAACGTATTTCATGATGGAATAATAAGCACTACTCTGTTAATGCCAAATGAGATTCCAGTACCCAACATCGCGGAGGTAATATGTCAAAACATTTATGATAATGACACCATCTTACCGATCCGTGAAATACAGCGCAAAACCGCACTTCTCACAGAGCGGAGGGTTAAAGAGCTAGCCTGGGTTCAACTATTTCCGGATGGGAAATATGGGCTAAATGAAATTAGACCTCTCCATTAGACTATTTTCATTCACGTGTGATGGGAAGAAACCTGAAGTAACAAACGATTTCAGAGCACATAATATATATTTTACGCGCTCTCAGTGGTAGAGCGCGACAAAATGTTTCCATTTGCGGAAGATTGCGGCAAGATGGCGTCCAACATAGTGATTAATTCCAAAACATACACCTATGCATGAGAAATATTCGAGGCACTTCCTCATACTGGCACAGGGCATATTCTGAGCTAATGGCCATGGTGCGTAACCTTGGACCAGCACACTGGTATGTTACTCTGTCATGCAATGACCTGAATTGGCCAGATATGCTACACCCACTATTAGTGGCGGATGGAAGACCTTATGTTCGTGTGGAAGATCTCAGTTTTGATGAAAAGTACAGTTAGTGAAGTCGTATCCTGTTACTTTATCGCGGCAATTCATGTTCCGGTTCAATGCTGAAAACCCCATCATCCGATCCCATCTTAGGGTGCGATATAGAAGACTTTTGGTGGCGAATTGAGTTCCAACTCCGTAGGAGTCCGCATGTCCATATGATGATTTGGTGCAAAGACATTAAAATTCACGTGCTGGAATAAAACTTATACTAGTAGAAAGCGTAGTCACCTGTGAGATCCCAGCAGAGGGTGAAATGCACGATCTAGTCTTCTGATTGCAAACCCACCATCACACTGCTACCTACCTACTACAAGCAAAATGACACTAATACGTGCAGATGTAGATTTGCGAGATCCGTGTCCAATGCTACTCAAATCCTCGACAAACACCACACCAGGCTGCAAACAACGGTGGAAGATTTAACGAACTGAAACGAAATGAGACGGAAGTTATGATTAATAATTACAACAGTACTATGTTTGTGGCGCGCGAACATCGACGTCCAACCCGTGGTTTCAGACGTAAGTGTAGCAATGTATATAGCTAAGTATATAGCAAAATCAGAACCTGCACAAATACAAAAAGGCAGTGACTGAAGCATTGACGAGAATTAGCGAACGAGGTGGAAACTTGCGAGAACAGATCTTCGCTGTTCAAAGCGCTCTCCTCAGTCATCGTCAGGTCTCGGCATCGGAGTATGCCTACAGGTTATGCCACGTAAGGTTGAGGGATAGCTCAAAAAAATGTGTCTTTGTCAACACTTGTAAGCCACAAAAAAGGTACAGGATGCTACGGTTTGACACGGACTGTCCCGAATCTTTTAAAAACATTTTCGAACGATACGAAAATATGAGCCTAGGCGAGTTTGCCGTAACTAATGAAGCCTTGTCTTCTGTTTCGTTACAAAATAATGACAACGGCGACAACGATGCGTATCAAGCGGACGCAGAAGTAGGAACTGCGACGATTACGCTTTTGAACAGGATGGGACGCATGAGGAAGCGCTGTAAACCCGCCGTGCTACGAACTCGTTACTACACTGCTACGAACTCGTTACTACACTGCCATGTCTGACCCTGAAGCATACTATTATAGCGTACTGGTAGCTTACTGTCCATTTCAAGCTGAGGACGAATTGCTGACGGGCCACGCCAGCGCTAAAGACGCTTTTTTAGCCAAGCGCACTCTTTTACGACCGCTGCAAAGAAGTTACAGTATCGAACTAATGAACAGGTGGGAAGAAGAACTTCAGGATGCTCTTCGACGCGTAACAGCCGAAAACGCCGCTGACATATGTGTAAATAGTGTAAATTGTGTAAATACTGACATTGTTGACCCCGAACCTCACTTAGCCATACCTGAGGTAGACGAGGAAGTTACAGAATCGGCTAATAAACCTCTGATGACAGATGAAGATTTTTTGAGGACCGTGAATAGAAGTAGAATAAGTAGATACCTAATTGTCCTCCCTATACATTTAATAGTAATTTTGTAATATAAATATCAAGACTATATGTAAACAGTTTTATAATATATACATATATTACATACCAAGATTGTATCATGATTAAAAAAAGGAAAAATATGAAATAAATAGTCAATTAAGCTTAATATTATTTAAATTACCCCATTCTTACCCTCACATATCACCAATATTTTTAAATAAAATAGGATTTCAAATAATACCCGACTACAGAACACATCTAAAAAGTGTAAAATAAAATAAAATTAAAAAAATAATACCCGACTCCGGACACGCGATCTGAAAAGTATTAAATAAGAAAACAATTTACTTCTGAAATCAAAACCTGACATTCAACTCTCTCATATTTGGATGAAGCCGTGGTCGCATGCCTTTGGAGCCTGAATATATGTTGATGCATGCGACCACGGCTTTATCCAAATATGAGAGAGTTGAATGTCAGGTTTTGATTTCAGAAGTAAATTGTTTTCTTATTTAATACTTTTCAGATCGCGTGTCCGGAGTCGGGTATTATTTTTTAAATTTTATTTTATTTACAATTCTTAACATACATGCATACTCTTTGGGAGAGGCTTATGTCCAGCAGTGGACGTCTTTCAGCTGATATGGTGATGATGATACATACTTACGTTTTTTTTTTTCAAAAGCCGTCACCAAAACACATGCAATTTAATTTCTACTGCTAGTTCTAGCAATTGTTAGTTTAGAAATAGAGAAAATGTGATATTGTAATGATACTTAAGTTGCTAACCCATCTCCTACCAAAATCATCAAATACAATAACCCTGTTCCCGTAGTCTACTCTTACGACATCCATAGGCAGAAAAGGGATGGTGCTTTTCTAACCCGACACTACTTTTACAATATTAAAACCAATGATATGAGTAATAACAGTCGATTACAAAAATATCTGGTATATGTCGCGGGAGTCCACAATTTACTTCTGAAATCAAAACCTGACATTCAACTCTCTCATATTTGGATGAAGCCGTGGTCGCATGCCTTTGGAGCCTGAATATAATATGTTGATGCATGCGACCACGGCTTTATCCAAATATGAGAGAGTTGAATGTCAGGTTTTGATTTCAGAAGTAAATTGTTTTCTTATTTAATACTTTTCAGATCGCGTGTCCGGAGTCGGGTATTATTTTTTAAATTTTATTTTTTTGAAGCTCTTTTTCGTCAGGAATATAAAAATTCCCTTGAAAATAAACTCGCTCTGGAGTAGGGATTCATCCGCTTGAGAGCATTCAAATTATGCCACAAAGAATGTTTTATTAACTGTAAAATGGAAGCATCACAATATTGCAAGCTCTAACTTAAAGATCAAAATAGAATGGAAAAAATGGCAACACAACAAATATTTAGAAATACACACTATACTTCTTTGAAAATATAAAATAATACATCTGATTTAAATAAACGGAGCAACAATTTGTTAAAATCCCAATATACCAGTTAAATGAATGTTTACTTAAAATACGGACTGATGAAAGGTCACTGGAATTAAAAGTCCAATCATTATAAATGCAACGTGGTACCTAATTGTATTAAAGCTCAGTAATTCTCTTATGAATGCTGATATTTCCGAATCCAATATTATAGTTAATTAATTATTATTGTGGATTAATCAACTCGTTTTGCAGCTTGCACAATTATTGCACCTTTTCAATCGCTGTTTAAAATTGACCTATTTATTTTTTGGTAATATTTTGAACCCATTAATGTTGGCACATTGCAAGAATTCATGACATAATAACCACCACAGTAAGAAACTTTTTCATTGTAGTTTGATCGCTGATAGGGCTTAGTAACAACAAGAAATAGCTTATCGAACTAAGTACGTTAATAGGAAACAAGAAAAGTAGCAAACTAAGTCCAGAAAATCCATTTACAAAATTTTATTTGATAAAACTGACATGTCAGAGCGGTAGTTATTTAGATCGTCGTAAAATTTTATCCTCCAACAGTATTGGCAAGCACTCTGGATTTGATCCTGCAATGTGCTCGGAGTTTGTAAACTTGCCAGGTTTCTGTTAGATATTCATTTTATGTTATGGTAGGTAGTTTTAATCAATTTGACTTGGACTTCGAGTTCGTACCTAGACTGTTATTTTCTATGTATCCTTTACCTACGAGTATACATGAAATAATGTAGAATTCAGATAAAATATAACTAGCTAACCTCCTTTAATAACTTTTTGCGATAGGCGGGGGAGACTAAATATCGGTTTTTGATCAGGACTACCTGTAAGGATGCAGTTCAGTTCAATCCAGAATCGTAACACTATCGGCCCATTTTGTATTACGTATTGTGTTATTTTTAACAAATAAGTACCTACTCATTTTTAATACCTGTCGTGTATCAAAACAGACTGGAATTATAATACTTTGTCTTTAAATATACTGCTTTGCGTTACAGAAAAGCCAACAGTCGTGCCGTTACAGATGAAATTAAACAAAGTTTCAGAACCAAAACCAAGACAGATGAGGATGAACTTCGTTAAGATTAAACAGCCTGCAATATGCAGCTTAGCTGAAGTTTCGTTGTTAATATAACCAGAATTTATTAAGAACTGCGAATGATAAGTCTCCGAAACTGGAACGTACCAACTGTTTAAAATTCTCTCGCGATCCGCTAAGTGTCTGGCGTTTTCACAGCGAATACCTACTTTCGAGAATTTCTCATAAGTATTTTATCTGTCTTTGCCTGTCTCTCCGATTGCGAGAACCTTTTAGTTCGGGGCTTGAGCCTTTATTTGCGTATCTCAAACACGTTTTTTCTAAAATAAATTGAAAGCTTAAATACAAAAAAGAATTTTGTATTAGTTGTATCTGAGTTTTGTTTGATATCTACAATCAGCCTTTCCTCGGGATTCTTTTAATGGATTTATGGGTTTCAAGAGGGTTTTACGTTACATTTTTTATCTTTATACAATGTGTGATCACTTATATAGCTAGTGATGATTGAGATGTATATAAATAAATAAATATTTGCGGACAATCTTACACAAATCAACCTAGTCCCAAACTAAGCAAAGCTTGTACTAGGGGTACTAGACGACGATATATAAATACTTATATAGAAAAATAAATACTTTAATACGTAGAAAACATCCATGACTCAGGAACAAATATTCATGCTCATTAAACAAATAAGTGCCCTTAGCGGGATTCGAACCCAGGACCTCTTGCTTCGTAGGCAGGGTCACTAACCAACTAGGCTAAAGCGGTCGTCAAGATATCTGTACATTTCAATGATATCATAATATATGGTTCATATTATTTATAAAATCTCAGTTTTGTCATATTTTTCCGAGCTTTTATTTAACTCACCCCGTTAGTTTTATTTTTTCTTGGGTCAAATTTAGTTATTGAAATTTCACCCTCTTCCTGTCAACCGATTTATCTAAAAAATTGCATGCATATGTATATCGCATGACGATGCAATATTTTGATGACATGGAGCTGATCTGATGCTGGAGCTGGCAGGTGCCCATAGGAACTCCGCAATAAAACGACACAACCCTATCGAGTTTGGGCTCGTTAGAATCGTCTCAATGAGTAGTTGATGATGGTATGCAGAAAAGTACAGTCGGCAATAAAAGCTTGTACCAATAAATTGAAACTTAATTATATAACAAATAAATAAATCAGTTAGTACCTAGTTGTGAGTTGACTGATACTATACAGCAATTTATAATCATCATATTTGGTTGTTGGTTAGATAAACTGACCTTAAGCTCCATCAGCAAGTCTCGGCAACTTTCAATATTTACTCATTGTTTGGATGTGATTTACTCGTACTTAGTTGTTTGTTCAACGGAGTATTTAACAAATAAATATAGACAAACTTTATTTAACATGAAAAACAAATTAATTTGAAACTAAATTCTGACCAAGTGTGTAATGAGTTTTAACCTATAATTTAATATAGTCCTCTTTAATTTACTTCAAATATCTTAATAAAACAAACTTTTGTTTCGTTATAAACTTTAATTTACTGAATATTTGATAGATCCAAAATCTTCAATATATTTTCACTATTGAGCTTAATCTTAATGAACATTTTTACTCTTGATAATTTGGAGCAGAATCATTGGCTTCATTGAACTCAAGATTAAAATGTTGAATATCGTAGATTGTGAAAGTGTAACGGTTATTTTAATTTAGTATTGCCTAGACTTAGAAACTAAGATTATCTTCAGTAATAATGCCGACTTATTATTTAAAGGGCTTCAATAAATAAGATGCAGATTTAAGGCACTACTAAATTTAAGAATATAGTTTTGCCATCGACTTTGCCGTAACATTGTTAATCTAGATATGTACTTCAACTGGGACGTTCAAAAACCTGGTCCAAAAATAATTTTCGTATCAAGTTAATTGTGCATGATGCACCTATGTGCACTGGTTATGCAACTGAATTTGACGGGTTTCCTATTTGTGAGCAGGGCCGAGTGAAAGACTTGTTCACATTTCCGAGTTGATGTCGCTTCGCTTGTACTTGTAGATCTAATTTTTACGGGGCCCGGACGTCATATTTATACCATGAATTTCCTCGTCCGGCCACCCGCCCACCCCGCAATTTTGGCGGGAAAGCGACTGTGCGCGGGAAAATATTGGCGCGAAACGACATCCTCATTTATTTACCATCAATCTTAGGCTAATGCATTATTTAGAGTGCTAACAATGAAAGTATTAAAGGCCTCCACACACCGGTCCCGCGTTCGATGTGTGTTTGGAGTGAAGTTTCAATGGTTTACTACTTGCGCGGGCCCGCGCCCGATCGCGCCCGACCCTCGCCCGCGACCGGTGTGTGGAGGCCTTTACTTAAAAACAATCTGATACTTATTTCTAATTACACTGAGGCTGTCTTTCGGCGGGTTTTTTTATCCCGACCATTCGTACACGTATAGATCGCTCGTTAGCTATTTATCCCTGTTCTATTGTTTCTCTATTCTAGGTCCCTACATCTAGTCTATTAGCCTACCTAGAGCGACCTATTCAGCCTTGCGCACGAGTCTGTTCCATGGTCTATCGTAAGGGTCGGTCGTAAGGATATTTTGCGTTCTAGGGGTAACGACCTTTTGGAACGCACTTGCGTAAATCAAACGCGTTACTTAAATAAGTTTTATTCTAAAGTTATGTACAAAGCTTAAATCTATCGGTATTTATCGAGACGGTCGACCTGCACATTAATCTTGGTAAGGTTTCATGTTTTGGAAATATTTTATTATCTTTATGTTCGAAAGAGGTACGTATTTTTTTCGCGTTCGCGTCTTTGGTACCAAATAAGTCCTCCTCATCATCCTCCTGGCGTTATTCCCGGTTGTGCCCCTAAAGAAGCCCGGGGTCCGCTTTGACACCTAATCCCAAGATTTGGCATAGGCACTAGTTTTACGAAAGCGACTGCCATCTGACCTTCCAACCTAGATGGAAAACTAGACCTTATTGGGATTAGACCGGTTTCCTCACGATGTTTTCCTTCACCGAAAAGCTAACGGTACATAATCCGTACATAAGTTCCGAAAAACTCATTGGTACGAGCCGGGATTCGAACCCACGACCACCGCTTGACAGCCGCATGCCTGAACCACTAGGCTACTGCAGCACTCCTATACTCCTATAGTTCCTAAGTACTCCTTTTGTTCCATAATTCTTCAAATGCCTTTAAATTATTTTCACAGAATTAAATTCATGCTTAATTTTCGGCCCTTTAAAGGTTAGTTTAACAAAAGTTATTCAATCTTTATTCATGAATCTATAATATTATGAAACGAACGTGTTTAATATTGATTATTCCTCAGAGATGTCTCAATTAACCAAATTAAAGATACTTGAATAAAAACACGAGTGAGCGTGTTGCCACTTTTGTCAAACTTTATCGTAAAGTTATACACAAGTTACACAATAATAGGTACGTACACAATGAAGATTTTTCCGTATTAAATTTGTCCCCGAATTTGCTGCAAGAAACTTTACTTATAAAAGCGTTAATCCCATATCAAGACGGCTGAGCCTTTTTTGGAAAATCAGGGTCTGGATTCTGTTAGCATACCGCCTTGTTGACCAGGCGGATATCAGACGGAAAGAAGCATTTATTTTTCATTTCTTGCATAACATAGTACTAGCACAGTAAAAAAAGTGTCACAGTGGACCGACGCCTTTGATGTTTGCGTAAATGCCGACACCGCACAAGGCTTGTCGAGGACCTAGGGTTGTCGAGTCATGTCCCAAGCTACTAACAATGGCGACTATGCAGCTCGGGCTCGCCCTACCCGCTCCTCGCCTCTCACACCCCGCACGATTGCCCTGCCTAGACGGCTTCGTCGAATGACTGCATTGGTTTATAGACTATGGTACGAGGTTGATATATTTCTAGATTTAAAAACAATAAATTCCATTTGTAAAAAATGCCAGGAGCTTTATTAATATTCCAATTTCGTGTCATTGTAAAAGTTATTGAATGGGGAATTAATTGTTATAAAGCATTTGCTCTTATCAGATTTCAAAGAAAAACAGACAAGTAAGAACAATGCATACATATTTATGATAAATAATCAATTAATCGGGTATCACGTTGTATATTAAGGTGATAATTAAATTGATTTAGAATTTCCACTCTAACAGCAGAACACTGAAGTTATTTCGAACGCTACACTAGTGGCATTACAACTTTACAAGCACTCGCATAGTTTTACGATGCAGCAATGCAGACTGCTTATGATGGCGAACGCTTATGGAATACGAAACTTGATGCTTCCACTAAGTGCTGTTAAACCTTTCGACTATGCCGTTCTGCTGTGGAACATGTCAGCAAATTTGGAACCTTGGTTAAGGTTTATTTTTTCAACTGAAACGGTATTAAGAAAATAAATAATAAGTTTATTTATTTAAATGTATGACATAGAAAAACCAAAGTCGCTATTACAAATTTATCGTATTTATAGAAGCGACTCGGTTACGACGAGTAACAAACTTTTGGCTGCTGTTCCTGTTGTTAAATAAACCTCACAGCACGATAAACCTAGTCGCTTCTTCAAATAATAATTATTACGGGACAATCTTACACAAATCAACCTAGGCCCACGGTAAGCTCAATAAGGCTTGTGTTGTGGGTACTAGGCGATCATATATATAATAGATAAATACATATAAATACTTATACACATATATAACATCCATAACTCACGAACAAATATTCGTGATAAACACATAAATTAATGCCCTGACCGGGATTCGAACCCAGGACCTCCAGCTTCGTAGGCAGAGTCACTACCCACTGGGCTAATAATGCACAAGTTGAGTAAGAGGTCCTAACAAGTTAGATATTTTTGTCATCATCATCATCATATCAGCTGAAAGACGTCCACTGCTGGACATAGGCCTGCCTCAAGGAGTGTCAAAGTGACTGGTCCTGCGCAACCCGCATCCAGTGGACTCCCGCGACCTATACCAGATATTTTTGTAATCGACTGTTATTACTCATATCATTGGTTTTAATATTGTAAAAGTAGTGTCGGGTTAGAAAAGCACCATCCCTTTTCTGCCTATGGATGTCGTAAGAGTAGACTACGGGAACAGGGTTATTGTATTTGATGATTTTGGTAGGAGATGGGTTAGCAACTTAAGTATCATTACAATATCACATTTTCTCTATTTCTAAACTAACAATTGCTAGAACTAGCAGTAGAAATTAAATTGCATGTGTTTTGGTGACGGCTTTTGAAAAAAAAAAACGTAAGTATGTATCATCATCACCATATCAGCTGAAAGACGTCCACTGCTGGACATAAGCCACTCCGAAAGAGTATGCATGTATGTTAAGAATTGTAAATAAAATAAAATTTAAAAAATAATAGCAGTGTGATGGTGGGTTTGCAATCAGAAGACTAGATCGTGCATTTCACCCTCTGCTGGGATCTCACAGGTGACTACGCTTTCTACTAGTATAAGCTTTATTCCAGCACGTGAATTTTAATGTCTTTGCACCAAATCATCATATGGACATGCGGACTCCTACGGAGTTGGAATTCAATTCGCCACCAAAAGTCTTCTATATCGCACCCTAAGATGGGATTGGATGATGGGGTTTTCAGCATTGAACCGGAACATGAATTGCCGCGATAAAGTAACAGGATACGACTCCACTAAGTGTACTTTTCATCAAAACTGAGATCTTCCACACGAACATAAGGTCTTCCATCCGCCACTAATAGTGGGTGTAGCATATCTGGCCAATTCAGGTCATTGCATGACAGAGTAACATACCAGTGTGCTGGTCCAAGGTTACGCACCATGGCCATTAGCTCAGAATATGCCCTGTGCCAGTATGAGGAAGTGCCTCGAATATTTCTCATGCATAGGTGTATGTTTTAGAATTAATCACTATGTTGGACGCCATCTTGCCGCAATCTTCCGCAAATGGAAACATTTTGTCGCGCTCTACCACTGAGAGCGCGTAAAATATATATTATGTGCTCTGAAATCGTTTGTTACTTCAGGTTACTTCCAATCACACGTGAATGAAAATAGTCTAATGGAGAGGTCTAATTTCATTTAGCCCATATTTCCCATCCGGAAATAGTTGAACCCAGGCTAGCTCTTCAACCCTCCGCTCTATGAGAAGTGCGGTTTTGCGCTGTATTTCACGGATCGGTAAGATGGTGTCATTATCATAAATGTTTTGACATATTACCTCCGCGATGTTGGGTACTGGAATCTCATTTGGCATTAACAGAGTAGTGCTTAGTATTCCGTCATGAAATTCGTTCGACCTGGCTTCATTTAATTGGTTCCCTTCAACAAATGCTGCGCCGTCTTCTTCTGTTAAATGTGACTTCAATATTGTGAGAGAAAATTTAATATCTCTACTCGACCCCACTGCCAGAACGAAATGCAGGTGTTTTGATAAGCTATCTAGTGTTGGAAAAATCATTACCATTGCACGACCAGCACTAGGTGCGACGCGGCCTTTTGGACCCCGAGAGTGAGAGTCAAATACTTAAGTAAATTTTTTGATTTTGTGAAATGACTGCCACGGAAATATCATTGCAAGTAACAATGCAAAGATGTGACATCGTGATAGCTCTTCCAGTCCTGCTTTTATACTAGTGTAATAGCCACTAAGTACAGTCAATGAAGGATCCACTAATTAAGCCTACTGCGGCGTCGCATCCAATATCCAGTGTATAACTTTTGGATTTTGGTAGCAATGGTAATATAATACAAGGCAACAACTCATCGGTAGCGAGATGGTCAGCCTGTATAAATATTTATTTAGATTTTCGAGGCAAACCTTATGATATTTGTCACCAAACATCAACACACGGTCAATATCTGAAGGTTTCCAGCCCTGTAGGGGATTTGAGGATGAATGTGCGATTTCGGATGTTGCGTTGGCTGTGCATTGCTTGCCTCTGCTAGTCGAACTGAAAATATCACTGCCTTGATAGAAAGAACCTCTGAGAATGAAGAGAATTGCAGATGAGTTCGATATTTCATGGTAATGAATGATTCTCAGTATTTACTTCTTCCTCAGCGATTTCGATGATATTCAAACAAAATGATTTGCAGAATTGCCGATAGATAGCGCTAGTAGTATTCTTATAAGCTGATATAAACTTGAATCGTCTTCCTATCGCTTGTTATACTTTAGTTTAATAATGTTTTTATATATTTGAACTCGAAATTTCTTCTTCTTTAATTTGATCCCCCACACGCTATGATAACGACAGATTTTTTTCAAAGTCAGTCACTTATTTGTATGTGACAGCCATCATATATTTCTTTTTCATACAAAAGGTAGCCTATGTTAACCGGAGCATAATTTCGAATCGATTGACACCCCATTTATTAAAATCGGTTCAGTATTTAAAACGCTACAGCGGAACATACAAACATACAAACATAGACTGATAAAAACATATCCCTTCCGTTCGGCTCTGCCGTCGTCGGGCAATAACGTATCATTTATCGGCCCCGCCGAAATTTCAAGCCAATAATAAAATTCAATAGGTATTTGAAAACAGACTTATTCGTAAATCTTTCATCGCATTATTTACCAACTAAGGTTTCCCCCATAAACCATTTTTCTTCAGAAGTTCACCAGATCATTTACTTCAAAGCGACTATCAATTAATTATATTTCACTCGAATTATTAAGTCAACATAGGGTTGTTTTGCTGTTATGTTTATTGTATGCTGCATGCAGTGCGAGCGGCACTGGAAAATTATTTGTACAAGTACCATTTTTAGGGTTCCGTAGCCAAAATGGCAAAAACGGAACCCTTATAGTTTCGTCATGTCCGTAATTTGTGTCCATCTGTGTGTATGTCACAGGAATTTACTCAATAACTATAAGGTGTACATAGCCGCTACATAGTTCTGAAATGAAATGACTAATAAAATGTTTTTTTTAGGGCACCCCATATATGTCACAGAAATTAAAAAAAAAATAACATTGTAAGTCCACGTGTGGCATATCAATCGATAGGCATTTCAAGATAATTATAAGGTTTCGGAGATAATCACCCCGAAAGTCAAAAAATTATGTCCCGCCCATTCTAATTTTCGAAAGGTGTATTTAAAAAAAAATAAAAAATTACTAATTAATAGTTCATTGTCTTTGTGCGCTCATAACAAAATTTTGTTTCTTTTAATGTAAGTGAATTGTACAGTTCTTTATGTTTAATGATCTTAAACCTTATAACCAAACACGTTTTCACGTGTTACATACTATATAATTAGGTAAGTGGATGATTTGGAGCTGTTCGTGCGACCTTTCCACCTTGCCGTTGTATTTGGGTGCACGGTAGTCACGCGCCAAAATTCTTTACTCTAATGTGTTAAATCGAGTGTGTCTGTGACAACTTGTGATTTCCACCGCTTTCTCTAACACGTGAGTAAGGAATTTTTTCGCCCCATGTTTTCGACCTACTTACCGCTATTACGGCCACAAAATCGGTATCAACAACTTGTAATTCCTTGGTTACAAAGTTAATTGTTGTTGGCTACAGAAATAGAACACTGCCCTACTTTAGCTATCGTTTTTTGAGTTCCAGTTTGGTCTGATAGTATAATATTCTCCCAAATCAACTGGATTCCTCCACAAAGAGGCCTATTTCAATATTCATGAAATAAATCGAGCGTGTTGATAGTATAAATAATAAATTAGAAGTTCGACCTTAAACTCGGGGAGATATAGTACCGTCAGATGGGCACAGCGCCAAGGCAGTGGGACCAAGTTGTGATTTCTACAGAGTAAACTAAGAACTTTCGGCAAGTAACCATTTGTTCGTACTTTGAAACGATATTGAAGGAATAATTTAGCATGGGGTTTGTGTTGATTTTGCTACTTCTGATCAAATCTGTGCATAATTTAAAACTTGGAACTTCTATCGTCTTTTACTTTAACGGCTTTACAATGCTATTTCTATGTTCAGATATTAAAGTGCTACTTCAGAACTTTGAATTTCACCTTTTGGCCTTTAACCAACCAAAACTGACTAATTTGAGTGGAAAACACTACAATTCTGTTGACTCTTTTAAAGACTACGAGTATCAACTGTAAGAATTAGTGCTTTGTCATAGTTTTGTAGTCGTTTTGATACTAATTAATTCATTGGTTCATGTGTCAGTATATATGGGCATCAATTGATATCCAACTCGATTAAAACAGATTTCGGCTGTTTTTTGCTCAGCCATTTCCTTTAATCTTCGATTAAGAAATACACAAATACACGAAACGTTCCGGATTTCACTCGACACGGAAACTTGAGAATTCAATTAAATAAAACAAAATCCTTACCTTCCTCCGGAATTAAAATCCTACAAATTAATTCAATTAAAGTTCCTAATCTAATATCCTCAAATCCGCGAATTATTCCGAATTCAGGCGCCATTATTGAAATCTGCGCAGCGCCTAATCTTGAGTGAGGTAAAAAGCGGATGTTATCTGTCACCAAAGATTAGCATGCTGAGCCGCAAAGTAAATAAATATGTGAAATGTAAAATCACTTACTGTCGGCGGTTAATTATTTTCACACGTCAGGTAGGTTTTGGTTATAGCTCTGTTTGGACAATCCAGTAATTTGTCCTAGTGCTAGGACTGCTAGGTAACGTAATATGATTAGAGTGTGTAGGTAATTTAATGTGTCAAAGCGTATTTTTGAGTAGCGGAGGCTTTTACTTCACAGGAAGATTTCACTAGTCGATCCCGCCTGCGAGAAATACCCGCAAGTGGTAGAGTAGAACGACTCACAGTGTGTTAAAATCACCTATTTTGTCTCACCTAGTTCTTTTCTTAAAATCATATAGTCTGCATGACAACAAACAGCACATCAAAAAAATCTCAAAGTTTGCTCATACCCGCGTCATGAAATTCAGAAAATAAATAATTATTGAAAACACTAAATTACTTATTTAGGTTTTGAATATACCGATTTAACACGCGTATAAAGTCGCCGCGCGCTCCACTAGACTGTCGGTTTTTTCGCGAATCTCTTTGAGTGTTACATTACAAGTCAGTACATATTCACGAGTCGCCGCAAGAGCACGGCTCGCGTAACAAACTGGAGCACAAATGAACAGAGCGCTCAAGATGAGCGTTCGCCGCGTAGCTGTAATGTAACACGATCGCCGTCAACGATACATTACACCGAAATGGTACAACTACAAGTCAGTCGCCACCTTAAGCTTGTACGCGCGAAGTAGCGAGCGTGCGCCTGCGATCCGCTGCACAGCGTGGCAGCCACTGAACTATTTTCGGGAAACCGGCATGTACTTGAAGCGATGAACGTAAATTGCGAGTGAGTCGCGCCTGATATTAGTGGACAATCTTACACAAATCAAACTAACATAGTAAGCTATAATAATGCTTGTATTATGGGTAAAATGCGCGCCGCCATTTATTTAAAAGATATAAATACTTAAATATATAGAAAACATCCAAGACTCAGAAATGTTCATGCTCGTCACAAATATTTGCCCTTAACATGATTCGAACCGAGGAAATTCAGCTTCGTATAGGCAGCGTAGCCACTAGGCTAACCGGTCGTATTCAAGAGTACCTAGTCCCGCCAACCGCTATCGGTACGCGTCTTGGAAATATCACGCATTTCGAACGAATGAAAACTTGTCCGCATACGGGCGTTATTGCATGCGTTTTGGAAATTCCCCGCACCCCAAATAAGTACGGCTTCTAAGTAAAATGTGCCTTTATTGAAATAGAGAGTTCTTACAACAGTGTTGACAAATCGCTGATTTTGGCATTATATAAATATGTAAGAGCAAGCGACAGAGATTTACAGATCTGAAGATTGTTTTATGTGCTCACTCTTACAGCAATAAAGTAGTCGAATAAAAAGTGTGTTAAATTATACCTTTATAAAGCTAACTGTTAGTTGAACTATCACAATCATAATAATTACGGGGAAAACGAGGCGTAATCAGGACAACAGTGCACAAATCATAAAGTTGCAATTTCATTGGCGAAAATCAATGTAAATAACACACACACACACACACACACACACGCACACACACACACACACACACACACACACACACACACACACACACACACACACCACACACACTTTTTATCTGCTTGTAATTTTTTTTTTTTTTTTATCTAGACTCAATCGTTAATTGCTCGTGTTCTACCGTTTAATTCCGCTATTGTTAATCTTTTTCCGTCAACTGGACTCCAGGGATCCCAAGATTCAGGCATTGCCTAGTTTAGGGTCCACAGGACATAGGCTATGAATGTAATTCCTTGTTTTGTAGAATTTATTATTATTATTATTTGTATGTCTGTGCCATATCACGGGACCATGGGGTCCCGGACTTTCGGAAGGCATGCGTGGGGCCGAAGCCAACAGCGCAGAGGCCCTTTAAGACAAAAATAATCTAAAGCGAGGGATGCACATGACGAGTACCATCTCTGAGCGCACAACATTGTACAACCGGTGATGGTCCCCGCCAGGTGCAAAGACTATTGCAGTGCAGCACTGTGACTGTGATGGAAATTAAGGTCATGGGCTATTGAGTTGAGTGTTGGATGGACTGGATAATGGGTTATGGAAGGAGACTAGCAGACACCTGCCGTGACAATCAGTCTCAAAATTGTATAAAGGCAGGCTGTGACTCGCCAACTCGCTAAGTGGGCCCCACAAAACAGTCGCACGCACAGTGCGACAATGGAGCAACACGTCTGAGCGGCTGTGAGGTTGTCGAGAGGTGAGTCTGCGGTGCGCCAGTCCCGGTAATCCGTTCAAGGGCCGCCGGCGTTATTTTACACTTCCAATCTAGAGCATAGGTTCCGCTCTTGCGACTCCACTCTGGCCGACCGGTTAAGGCAAGCACAGAGGCAAGGACCAGATCACTCGGGCCCTCTGGAGGTTAGGGGACTGCGGTGTCGCCACTCACCGTCAGCTCGCCACAAGCTGCCCCCGCGGGCTTATTATTATTACCTACCATTGTGAGCTAGGGTATCAGTGTACAAATTATAGTAACGAAAATGGTTTATAAAAACGTTACCGTGAACGTTGATGAGTCTATCATTTTGTATCTACGACCTTATACTTCATCATCCATTATTCGTCAACTAACAAAGCATTTTCATTACGACAAATAGAGAATGGAATTCATTCATTCGGATCATTTCCAAAGTAGCCCTCAAAAAATCAAAGTAATGCCGCGCAAATAATGTGTCATTGTGTAATGTACAATCCAACGGAATCCTAATTAAAAACAAGGCAAACAGCTGGGGCGGAAACAAAGCTTTAAAAGGCATTCCTATCGCAACGTCCTTAACAAAAGTGCTGGCTGAAACTCTGAACTACATTTTGTTTTTGCATACGCTCAAATTAAGGCTGACAACGCTGCGACACTGTGCCACAGTGGAACATGCCGCATGCGGATTCCGTCATCAAGCAAATTTTTTAATGTAAGAAGCTTGAATTTCAGCTAACGCTAAGTACTTAACTGATACTCGAATTTGAAATAAGGAAGTTGTATGAATATTAAAAGAACTACGCTTATTTTGTTAAAGGGTGTTCTTTGCAACAATCCGTTACACTTACAAAATTAAATAGTCAAGACGCAGACATGATCGTTATTAATAACTTGAAAATATCGCAACCACGAAAAATTACCCTAATGTGGCTCTAATAGGGTTTGCAATCCGGATCCGACTTGTATGAAAAGATCCGGATCCGCGGATCTGGATCCGGATCTTTCCATACAAGTTGGATCCGAATTGCAAACCCTAGGCTCTAACGATTAATTTCAACTTCTAAATACTTTCCAAATGTGCAGTTAAAAAATGTAAAATGAGGAAAGGAAAATATTTTTGGACTGTTTTTCTTCAATTAATACAATTGTAGTATTCATTGTCCAGACTATTCACACTATTCTATTCACAGAAGGGTATTATCAACAATCTAATAAACAGATATGGAAATGCCAATCGTGATTTGCCAAATCCAAAATAAAGTTTAATCACACTTAAATAAAATGTACAGTTCCATGTAACATAAGCACACACACACACACTCAATCGTTAGTTTATTTCCCAACAAAATCATATTTTTGAACGACGATTCTACATGTAGCACAGTGTAACAAACATTCTTCCAGAAAGGCTCGGTGTAACCCCTCCTTTTTCGGGTCGCTACGTTTTCCCGTTTATCTTGCTATTCAGAGCAGCCTTGATAGGAGTATTCAATTGGAACTTTTAACAGTATTACGAATCTAAAAAGAAAAAGCATGGAGAATTGGCTCAGTCTGCGTTTGGGAAACTTCTTATACTTTGCTGTCACGACCTCATATTATATTCTTGGCACAACTTTAACATTATATTCGCAGTTTTTACATCACACGGTGGTAAGTATTTCAAATTGTAGCTCGTAAACAAGTGCAAGCTTAAAGCACTCCTTTTTAATTTTAACACATTAACCTGGCTTTGTTTTAGCTGAAATTCGTTTTATTAAATATGCAAAGAGGACCCCACTTCCGCAGTGTCTGCCATTACGGAGGCTTGTCGTATTTCTCCATTAGGTTACATTAAGAGCACGCATTTATTAGCTCGGATACATAATAGCAATAAACGCCTAATGCTCGGATGTTTCTGTTTTCTTATTAATGTGTGCTGTAATCGCTGAAGTCCGCCATTTATCTTTGGCAATGAGTTATTGTTGGATGATAGTGCCGGTTTTGGGCTAGATTAAAAATAGCATTTGAGCTACATTTTTGTGGCGCTTGAATTTGTTGAGATGTTATAGGTCAAGAATGATTGAATTGAGATTTTTACAAAAATGATGTGCACGTTATAATAAAATGTAATCGAAGGATAAGCAAAGAAAGAAAGAAGTTAAACATGAGCAACTTAGCTAGGAACTTACATTATTGCACGACCGACCGCAAAAAATATTAAAAAAAAACATGTTTGCGAGTTCTACAGCTCACAGAGCCACTAGTTTTAAGATGAACTATTAAATATTCAATTATACCTAGGACAGACTGTCCAGTCCAGCTAGGTAGGCCCAACTTTGGGAAAGAGGTCAATCGTCGAATCCGACTCGGCTGGGCAGCGTTCGGGAAGCTACAGTCCAATATTCCGCAGTGTCTCAAGACGAGAGTCTTTGACCAGTGTGTGTTGCCACTGATGATGTATGGCACTGAAAAGTGGTCGTTTAAATTACTATGGGCCTCATAAGAAGGCTCAAGTCACCCAAAAGGCAATGGAGAAGGCTATGCTGGGAGTTTCTCTGCGTGATCGCATCAGAAATGAGCAGCACTAACTAAGGTAACCGATATAGCCCTCCGAATCGCTAAACTTAAGAACAGTGGGCAGGTCACATTGCACGTAGAACCGATGGCCGTTGGGGCGAAAAGGTTCTCGAGTGGCGACCACGTACCGGTAGGTGCAGCATGGGTAGACAAGGTGACCTGATTACCTGGTAAAGGTCGTGGGAGTCAGCTGGATCGATCATTGTTGCGCGCTTTGGGGGGTGCTAATGCCCTGGAGCTGCTATTTCGGCTGATATGATGATGCTGATTAGAATGGTTATTTAAAGGGTAATAAAACATTAGACATTGTATCATTTTAATATCTGTCACAAATGTCTAAGCAACAAAGACACCTGCTGCTATAGAGACTTTGGACCAAACGAGCGTAGAATACAAATTAGAAATTCCGTAAACCCAGTACATAAATTAATCCAGCGCCGATTCCCTCAGCGCTTACCGTTGACGAATTGTTATAACAAACTTAATTAATTAAATCCCATCGCGAAAGACAAGAAAGGCCATAAACTGAGCCGCATCCATCACCGCTTTAGATGCATAAGATACGGCAAAATTAGGCAACTGATGTAACTAACTTAGGCCCTTTGGATAAGTTCGCTTTGACGAAAGTTTGCAAGCTCCTTTTCATAGCGGGCGGGGTGAGGTTAAGTATGTTTACGTTGTTTGGTCGATAAATTTGATGCGTGCTGTGCTTGGAAATTGTTCGGTTGGAAGCCATTGCGACCGTGAAAGTCATTAGTCAGTTGAGATTTACAATGACGAGACGGTTCTGTTAACCAATTTGATGGAAATAACTATACAATGTGTGAGGACTGGCTTTAGGAGCAGCTTTGGGGCCAGGTATATCAATATTGTCTGAGTTGCATACCTACCAAATTATTCTCTACCTGCCATGTTTGCTGGCGTCATACGTGGATGGGTCCTATAGGGCTATGTGAACTGATTTAGATGTAATTGGGTACGAAGATATTGGACACCCTGGGAAGGACTTAAGGACATGTGATTTATGTTTCGGAAATCACCCTTTCAAGGAGTAAAAAGGAGAGTGATAGTATTTATAGGAGTGCAATAATTGAAGCTGCGAAAATTACGGAGCAGATTACTATTTGGAATATATAAATAGGTTAGGTTAGGTTTGTATTATATCCTGAAAAATCTAAAATACCTTTAGTGAAACAGGGGGGGGGGGGGGTAAAAGGTCTCCAGAATGCATATAGATTGGGAAATTGAATGTATTGCATTCGCTTTTCACGTCACATCCATTCTGGGTGCCAATTCCTGGTCCACACCTCCACGTGGTCCTTTCCGGTAACTGAGATGAGTAGTACGACAAGCTTTTATTGTTATACTACATAGACTACGGCAGCAGTTCTGGTAACGGTGGGGCGGAGGGTGCTAAGAATCCCTGGAAGAGATCCGGCTGCCACTCTAACTCTCATACGACGACCCTGACCCTGGCGTGTTACAACGCCAGGACGATGCGAACGGACGACCGATTGCTTCAAGTGCAGCTGGCATTGGACAAAATCAAGTGGGTCTGTCGGATGTGAGGCGGAAAGGTGAAGACCTGATTAGACTTGATTCTGGCGACCTATTTTACCATCGGGGCCACGAGGACTCCTGTTATGGCGGTGTGGGATTCCTTCTGCACAAAAATATCACTCCGGCAGTCAAGAATATAAAGAGTATTTCACCTCGCGTCTGTTTTGTAGTATTAAAACTGAACAGTCGCTACTCTATCAAGATTATCCAAGTGTATGCCCACTTCAGACCATTCTGATGAAGAAGTAGAAGCCTTTTATGATGACGTACAAAATGCCCTTGACGAATGTCCGTGCCAGTTTTACACTATAATGGGTGATTTTAATGCAAAGATTGGGCCACAGTTGTCGCACAAAAAATCTGTTGGCCAGTTTGGTTTGGGTCTTCGTAACAACCGAGGACAAACCTTAGTCAATTTTCTTGAGCGAAGGCACCTTTACGCAATGAACACATTTTTCCAAAAGCGTGCTGCAACAAAGTGGACGTGGGCTAGTCCCGACGGCAAAATAAAGAACGAAATTGATTACATCATAAGTTCTCGTAAAGATGTAGTCATGGACGTAACCGTTCTTAAAAACTTCAGAACCGGAAGCGACCACAGGCTGGTAAGGGCGACATTAAGGTTTAACCTGAAGAAAGAGCGAGCAAAAATGATTGCCACTCCCATCAGGTATCTCAAGGAAGACACCGCTTTTCTTCAGGAAGCATTCCGGGTAGACCTTCAAAACCAATTTGAGGGGATGGATGAGCAAAACTTTGGTGTCGACCATATTAATGACCTGTTAGGTAAGACCTTAATAGATACGGCGGATAAACACCTTGGTAAGCACCAGAGAAAGAAAGAAAAGTTGTCATCTGAAACACTGGCTTTGGTGGAAGAAAGGAGGCAAATGAAACACAATACAATAGCAGATCAGAAACAGATAGAAAGCATAAGTAAAATAATTAGTAAATCTATTAGAAAAGACTTAAGAAAACGTAATACTGAAGTAACCAAAAATATTTAGAAGAAAGCTAAGAACTGAAGTAAAACAAATAGTGAAGTTGAAAGATGACGATGACAATTTAGTTACAGACCGGGATGAGATAGTTAATGTTGTTGAAAATTTCTACAGCAAACTTTACTTGTCACAGTCAGAAGAGCAAGATCCATCTACCAGATGTAGTGACAGTAGAGCACCACCCACACAACACAAAGATAAAGATAACATACCCCCAATATTAGCTATGATAATTAGAAAAACTCTGTACAGTATGAAAACCGATAAATCTCCTGGCGAAGACGGCATCACAGCGGACTTACTTCGTGCTGGTGGCGACCCTTTCATCAATCTCCTAATAAAACTATTTAACCTAGCACTTCAGGATACTCGCACTCCAAAATCCTGGAAAACTGCCATCGTCACCATCTTACATAAAAAGGGAGACATTTCGAAGCTTACTAACTATCGCCCCATAAGCCTTCTTTTCCACACTTACAAACTTTTTGCAAAAGTATTATGCAACCGTCTCACCCGTAATTTAGACGAGTGCCAACCTCCCGAGCAGGCCGGCTTCCGAAGCGGATTTTCGACCATTGACCACATACACGCGGTAAAGCAGCTCATGGAGAAAAGTCAGGAGTATAACCGGCCCCTGTGCATGGCCTTCGTCGATTACGAGAAGGCTTTCGACAGTGTCGAGCACTGGGCCGTGTTTGACTCTCTCCATCGCTGTTCAATCGATGTTCGCTACGTGGATGTGCTTCGGGAGCTGTACAGCTCGGCAACAATGTAAGTTCGGCTCCATAAACTGAGCGCCCCAATTTCAATCCAGAGGGGAGTGCGACAAGGGGATGCCATTTCACCCAAGCTTTTTACGGCTGTTCTAGAGGACATCGTAAAAACGCTTGCATGGGACAGGACCGGTATTAATATCAATGATGTGTTCTTGTCGCACCTGAGATTCGCCGACGACATTGTTTTGTTTGCCGAGACCCTGGATGAGCTCCAAAATATAATCCAAGACCTTTACCATGCTTCCTTGCTGGTAGGTCTCAGGATGAATATGGTATTTTCCGGTGACTCGAATTCAGCAATAACAGTTGGGAACGAGTCACTGGAGATGGTTGAGCGGTACGTTTATCTTGGTCATACTCTATTCTTTGACAAGGGACATCAAAACAAAGAGATCTCCAGGAGAATTCAGCTGGGTTGGGCGGCATTCAACAAGTTAGATGACATCCTCAAATCCGTTGACGTTCCACAATGCCTGAAGATTCGTCTCTATGATCCTGCCCACAATGACGTATGGTGCTGAGACATGGACGCTCACAAAGGAGGCTGTGCATAAAGTACGGGTAGCACAGAGAGCCATGGAGCGCGCCATGCTCGGCATTAAGCTACAAGACCGAGTGAGGAATATTGAGATCCGACGTCGCACTAAAGTGCGTGACGTCGGCGAAGTCATAACCAAACTCAAATGGAGTTGGGCAGGACATATTGCCAGGCAGCGTGACGGTAGG
The DNA here is from genome assembly GCA_963854355.1 of Epinotia brunnichana. Taxonomy (NCBI): domain Eukaryota; kingdom Metazoa; phylum Arthropoda; class Insecta; order Lepidoptera; family Tortricidae; genus Epinotia; species Epinotia brunnichana. The sequence goes on along the minus strand of OY977950.1, from coordinate 23,341,615 downwards.
TGGACCAAAACGTTAACGGATTGGTGGCCAATTGCAGGAAAAAGAAGCGTTGGTCGTCCACCAGCTCGATGGGTTGATGACATAAAAAAGACCGCGGGTCATTTCTGGATGAGACTAGCACGGGACCGGGATGGGTGGCGTACGCGAAGAGAGGCTTATGCTCAGCAGTGGGCGATTACAGGCTGAAAATAATGATGATGATGATGATGAAACATGGTTTTCGGAATTATGAAATTCGGAAATCATATGTTTTCGGTCAAATTACTCGTCGGAATTATGTACCTAGTCACATTCAATACGAGATCGACTTTAGCTTTTTGTACTGATGAATTTTGTTTCGAGGAACATCCAATTTGTTTCCTGCTAGTATTATTGTCTTTATTTGCCTTGCCGTCTATGTGATGACCTGCGTAGCCTTCTTTTTCGTCGTTTTCACTCTTGACAGAGTGGTCGTCGTCAATTTTTATTTATTTTTTTATTGAATCGTATGGCATACATTATTTGGCCTTTGAGGTTGTCACTCTTTAGTACCACCCAGGGGACACGTGCAGAGTTGTGTTAAGTAGCTCCTGCGGACGCAAGTGACAGTTGTCCCCCCTTTGTCACTCGACTGTTAGAGGTCCTTAAGCCGCCCGAAGGCCTCTAACTTGGCTTAACGACTACTTTCGTAGTTCCAAAGCACGGAAGCGCTCATTTAAACACCGTTCAAACAGGCGGTCACCAATCCAAAGACTGACCGCTGCCATCTTTGCTTAACCTGCGTTATCGTTTCCGATTCGCAGGCGCCGCTAGGCTATAAACGCCTTTTTTTATAAAAATCTGTCCAGTAAATGACCCTAGTGTCACCTGATAGTAAGCGACGACAGAGCCTAAGATGAAGCTCACTGGTTCAGTAATAGCATATTCACTCTTGTTTTGAAGGCACCTGGATCGAAGTCCTCAAGAAATACAGATGAAGGGATCGAATTCCATTTCTTAGCAGTTCGCATTAAGAAAGACGAGGTTTGACGACCGCTTTAGCCTAGTTGGTAGTGACCCTGCCTACGAAGCTGGAGGTCCTGGGTTCGAATCCCGATAAGGGCATTTATTTGTGTGATGAGCACGAATATTTGTTCCTAAATCATGGATGTTTATGACACTGAAATGCAGTCGCTCACAATTGGCCTCATAAGAAGGCTCAAAGACACCCAAAGGGCAATGGAGAGGGCTATGTTGGGAGTTTCTCTGCGTAATCGCATCAGAAATGAGGCTATCCGCAGCAGAACCAAGGTAACCGATATAGCCCTCCGAATCGCTAAACTTAAGTGGCAGTGAGCAGGTCACATTGCACGTACAACCGATGGCCGTTGGGGCGGAAAGGTTCTCGAGTGGCGACCACGTACCGGAAGGCGAGGCGTGGGTAGGCCCCCCACAAGGTGGACTGATGACCTGGTAAAGGTTGCAGGAGTCCGGTGGATGCGGGTGGCACAGGACCGGTCATTTTGGCACTCTTTGGGGGAGGCCTATGTCCAGCAGTGGACGTCTTTCGGCTGATATGATAATGATGATGATGTATATCGTCGTCTCGTACCCATAGTACACGCTTGGCTTAGTTTGGGACTAGGTCGATATGTGTAAGATTGTCCGCAAATATTTATTTATTTATTTTTATTTAATCGCTTCGTGCGAATAATTGGTAAGTTGACAACATAAGGATGCACTCGCTCGCCACGCCTGGTCGTTCGGTGGTTGAACGCTCTCCAAAATGTATCCGATAAAACACCGATAGGCAAGCTACTCGCCGTCGGTGTTCGAGACTCTGTCATCATTTCAGGTGTTGGTAGCAAGCTTCACAAAACGCCGCCATTCCTCTAAACAGTCTCCTTTCTTATGCTTGCGTGAAGTGATGCATCTACTGCAGCTTTAATCTGGTCTGTCCATCTTATTGGTGACCTTCCTCGTGGTCTGGTGCCTTTGACCTTTCCCTGGACCACAAGTCGCTCAACTGCTACGTCTCCTCGATGACTTTATGTGCCAAGAGGCTGCTGAGGCTGCTTAGCCTAGTGGATGGTAACCCTACAAAGCAGACGGTACTGGCTTCAAGTCCCAGTTAGGAGAAATTTCGATGTGATGAGCATAATTCTTTGTTTATCAGTCTTGGATGTTTTTAGCTATTTATGTATTTTAATATATTAAAAATATCTTTGTTATGACTACCATGACTGAGCTGGTCTTATTCGATTTGTGTAAGATTGTCAAATAATATTTATTTACTTATATGTACCATCATCCTCGCCTTATAAATGTAAAAATTATACTATTTATGACTGAAATTAAATTAAATTAAATATTTTATTGATAGTACCTATCTAATAACGTTAGCGTAATTATTTTTATCGCTAGTCAATATTAATGGTATGTCTAATATCTAGTGCTTTGCCTCTTTAGCTGCAGACCGAAAGCTACCTATACAGGGTGACTCCTAGTCCTAAGTCGTGAACAGAAACCTTTTGTCCAAGTCCTAATTATCCAACCTAACTGCTGCCTAGAGTGATAGTTAGGGCCAAAAATAGCATATTCTTTGAACGATGAAAATTTTATTTCTCTGTTATTTTATCATAACTCATGGTCATCCTGCAGATTTTTTATGTAGTTGACACATTGGTCACCCTACTTAGCTTGCAGTGATACAAGCTAAGTAGGGTGACCAAAAAAAAATGTGAGCGAGACTGGAAATGCTTTTAACAATTAGAAATAATGTTAAATGTTATTCAAATGCTAATGAACCAGATATTCTACATAGCAATACGGAATAGAGATTCACGACTGACGAATCATCCTGTATAACATCCAAACACATTTTCCTGAACATACTTGAAGCAATTTTGAGTAGCCTCCCCTTCACTGTGTGTCCTTTGACGAACCAAACCAAACTAACGTAATATCCGGTCTCAGCATTCTCATACAGACGGGTCGCTTTGGGAACTAAAACTTGCAAAGTTTTCTGTGTGTTGCAACTAAGGAAAGGATGTAGATGGTACATTTTGCTCCGAAATATATGTCGCAATTAGGACTGTTTTTTCGCACGATTGCGTAAAAAGTAACAATAAGTAACATTGACTTATTATTACTACGTATAGACTGGTCTACGTAGAGTTACAGTCAGGGGTATTATTATACGTACATAAATAAGGTCATAAATATTTGTACAGGACTCTATTGCCAATGTCATAAAGGCGTGTACAGATATTTATGTCCTTATTTATGAACGTATATTAATACCCCTGACTGTACATACTCAGTGATTACGGGACTGAAAGAAAAAGAAGGCTCAAAGTCACCCAAATGGCAATGGCTCTCCCTTGCCGCATGGGCTATGCTGGGAGTTTCTCTGCGTGGTCGCATTAGAAAGTGAGACTATCCACGCTAAGGTACAGTAGACGGCAAACTTCGTGCGCAAATGAACTTGCCTGCGCTAAGGCGAATTGTACGTGCGAGCTGCATTTTGTTAGTTCAGTTCAACACCCCCGCTTAACAAAATGAATCTATACTTATATCTATTAACACTTCTTGAATAAACCAAACATATTCAAAAACTTATAGTGTTTCATTTTACATAAACCTTGGGTAAGCAAATCTGCGGGCATTTCTTCAGTAGGTAAGTATTCAATTTTTATAACTTTATTAGATACTTGCTCCCTACTAAAATTATATCGAATATCTATGTGTTTATACCTTTTATGATACACTGGATTAGCCGACAACTTCTGCGCGGACTGATTATCATTATAAACAGGGTATTGGATACAATTTATTAGTAATTTCTGATAACAAGTTGCGTAAATATACAGCCTCTTTGCAACATTCTGAAATGGCCATATATTCTGCCTCTGTACTGGATAACGCTACAGTAGTTTGCTTTTTGGTTTCCCATGATATCGCACAGTTTGACAATCTAAAAAAATATCCAGTATACGATCTACGGTCACTTACATTACTTGCCCAGTCTTCATCTACAAAAGCTTCTAACTGACAGTTTCCACTAGCTGAAAAATTTTAAGACAATGACTTTGTCCTTTTTAAGTACTTCAAAACTATTCTTGCATAGGTCCAGTGCTCATCATTGTAGCAGTTATTAAACTGACTCAGAAAATTTACAGAGAAAACTATATCTGGCCGGGTCAGTACTGCAATATACATAAGTGAACCAATCAATTTCTGATAAGGCAATTTTCTGTTACATATCTCAACTTTACTTTAATTAAGTTTGGGCTCAATTGGTGTATCAACAGGTTTACATTCCGAGATATTGAATTTTAATAACAATTCTTCAATATAGCTTTTGTGGTCTAAACTAATAGTGCCCTTCTGTTTATCCATAGTAACTCTCATTCCCAAACAATTTTTAATGCAACCTAAATCTTTAAATTTTGATGACAAACGTTCTTTCAATTTAATAGTTTCTACTGAATTATTTGAAAGAACAAAGAAGTCATCAACATAGAGAGCAATTATAACTTGCGCGCTGCGCCTTCCAGCACATGGTCGCCACAAAAATATAGCCTATAATCATCCATAAGTACATTCTACTCGTACATGCAGGTGAAAAACCTTTTGAAATCGGATAAGCGGTTTACCCATTACCGATTACAAACTGACACTTGACAAAACTACAATCTTACAGACTTTTCCTCTTTATAAAATTCTTATTGGTATACTAACATTTAATCACTACAAAGTATAAAACAAAGTCGATTCCCGCTGTCTGTCTGTCCCTATGTTTGCTTAGATCTTTAAAACTACGCAACGGATTTTGATGCGGTTTTTTTATATACATATAGTGATTCAAGAGGAAGGTTTATATGTATAATAGATGCATGTATTACCTCTATACATATAAACCCGTGCGAAGCCGGGGCGGGTCACTTGTAACATAATAAAGTGATAAAATCTGCGAGGTTGCAACTGAGTATGTTTGGGGATATCTCCGAAACTACTCAGACGACTATAAGAAATCTTTTACCAGTATGCAGAAAGACACACAGGAAATATAGGCTATATTTTTATTGCCGCGGCTTTTCCTGCGTTCTTTGCAATAAATACCAAGCGATGCCCGAGCTGCTTTTCCAAGTGGATTATCATGGTAATAAATAGGTAAATAATATAAGTCCTAACAAAACCATGATATTCAAAATGTCACACGTCTCCCAAGATAACAGAGGGATTTCTGGCCTGCCTATCAAAATCAAAATGACAGAGACATGAAACAAAAGTGATATCCTAGAGACAACGCTTATGTCAATTAGACGAATGGAATAGCGACCTTTTTTTTCTTCGACGTTGAGATTGAAGATTACGCCTCGGATTTCTTCTAAAACACTAAGCTATCATTAAAATCTGAAGGATTTTCAGGGAATAAATTGCCAAAATCTACTCCGATTTTCTCGCAGCTCCTTTTACAAAAGTCGTTATTTAAATGATATTATCATGTGAGATTGGTCCTTTTGTGAAAAATGCTGGTTTCTCCGCAAGTAAGTCCTGAGGGACGGAGATGACGTATGCCAGCCCGCAAGATTGATGAGAGGGACGGAATGCGGAGATATGCTCGTTACAGGAACGTTTAATGTAAAAATGTTCGGTGGTGTCATAAAATAAATGTACATGTGTAATTTTCTTTGTACGGAAATCTTTAGACGCTTTGAAATAAAATATTTGAAGATGCCTACTAATACATCATCGTCATCATCATCATCATCAACATTGTAAAGCTTGGCCCTTGTCGATGGAGTAGGTGCCAGTTCTCTTGGTCCTTGGCTAATTTCTAGATTTGCTTTTACTTTTAGTTGTTGTACAAAGCTTGTCCTGGGTCGACCTCTACCCCTTGATCCTTCGACCTTACCTTCAATAATATTTCTAAAAAAATGTCGTATCATCGTCATATGGCCTTGTATATCTTGTCAGTTGATTTAAGCAGCGTCTGTATAAGTGGAGTCTCGAGCAAATATATGGATACCTATACAATCTATTCGTGGACGGCGTTTCGGCTATACTTATATTTGTGGGACGTGAATTGAGGTAGGTACTGATTTTTAATTTACTTTTGTACAGTCGCCGGCATACATATATGATGGAACAAAGGCCGCAAAAATATCTGATAACAACTCTATTCTAAGAGCCGTAAGAGCGTGTCAGATAATTTTGCGGCCTTTGATTCATCATATATTGATGCCGGTGACTGTATCTAATTATTATAATTATTTTATGTATTTTCCTAAATTATACTTCTTTGTTGTTTATTTTTATGATCATTTTGTTTCCTTTCTAAACTTCTAGTGTGTTCAGAGAGAATTTCTTCATACGGAATAATTTAAGATTAAATTACCCTGCCTCGCTATTCAGAAATTTGTTTTAACTTCACATCAGCGTTCACCCACAAATATATCTTGACGCCGCGATTCTTAGTAACTAAAAGTAACCAGAGGTCTAGTTTTAGTAGGCGTGACGGGAGTGGTCAGGCACATTAGCGCGTTCCGAATAACATTTGACTCTCGTACTTCTGTTTTTTTATAATTATTTGGTATCACCTCGTACCCGTCTGTCATAGATATTTCTCATACAAATGGCAATTTTGAAGTCACGCACTCCTACGATTCTACAAATAACTCAGAAAGCTCATTTAGACCGTCCCATTTTCACTTTTCCATGTACCTAAAATGAAAACGGCTAAAACTAAACCGCCGACGTTGTTTAACTAATAAGCCTCTTCTAACCCTTCAAAGTCTGAACAAATTACCTCGCCCTGAACTGTTCTATGTAGGTACAGACTATACCTAAAGGTCGGATACCTTTAGGTATAGTCTGAAACACAGGCTTGAATCACCTCACCGTAGTCTCTAGTATAACTTGATACCGAGTTTCATATCAACTATGCGACATTGAAGCTCAGCTTACACTGGTTTATGGGAACCGTTGTGAACATGGTTATCTGTGAAAGCAGGATAGGTAAGCCGATCGCCCATCAATCATACGAAACGAGCCCGCAATAATTCCTGCTGAAATATGACGTTGGATAACAGAAAAACATGGCCCCATTCCTGAAATATAATACCTAAGTCAAAGAGCAACAACTTTCCTACCTATCTCAAAAAGGATAGAGTTCTATTGATCATAATTATATTAATGCAAGATACAGGTCAAAATACAGACAAAAATAGGTTAAATCGGTACAAAGGCGAACTTATCCCTGTAAGGGATCTATCCAGTTAACCTTTGAGGAATTAAGTGGAGATCAGGAACAAAAAGATAGACAAACTAACACATGTACAGAAATACATACAAGCAAGTACAAATAAAATAAAAATACTATACACATACGTACTATAAATAGTATATAATTATTTAAATAAATATCTTAACAAAACATATAAACATATCCCATTAAATCACAAGTCATTGGAGAACCACTTTTCAACTTTTCCTTGAGTGATGCCACAGACTGGGACTGTCTAAAGGACAACGCGTTCCCCACAACTTCACAGCACGCACCGTGAAAGACTTAGAATAAGTGCGCGTCTTATTAGAGTCAGCGTTAGACCGTAATCGGTGATTGCATATTAAGAGCTTTTGGGATACCTCCACCTTACATAATACCGCAGCAATAATAACGCAACTACTTGCTCTTGTGGTGTGGTGTTCCTGGTAGTGAGTAAAGTTGTAGAGCTCCCGAGAATGTGTCGTGTTGAGAGAGGGACTCGCTTTTGAACAAACGTCGGTTTTGTCGCGGCCTCCACTGAGATTACCTGACCCTATCACACAGGTGACAAATATGTCTTATGAGATCACCCAGGTGATCCTATTATACGTCATATCCAGCACGACACCCTAGATGATTTACGTGGACAGAATTGTATCCAGTAGGCTTACTTGACTTCGGTTCCTAAGTCCCCTGGATGGGCGTCCACAATGCGTCGCCAACCCGATCGGTCTTGAGTTTCACGCTTCATTTCACTCCAGGTCTTCTTTATGGCTTTCGTTTCTGCAATGATCGTCTGCCGACAGGTCTGCTTAGGACGACCACGTTTGCGCTTGCCTTGGGGATTCCAGTCCAAGGCTTACCTCGGTATATATAAACAGGTCCCTTCGGACACTGTCACAACAGCTCTCGATAATCATAACAAACGAGCATTCTATTTATAGTCCGTATTACAACTTCCTACATAACTTGCACGCAACTACTTCTCTTTTCATTTGTACAGCCTATACGGTAAAGAATATATCAAAGCCGGCAAATGAACCATAAATTGCTTAAAAAGTCGCAAAGAATCGAAGGTAGGGGAGGGGACGAAATCTTCAATCTGTTGGGGTCACCATGGGAACGCTGGCGGTGGCTAGTTCGATTCTCACGCGAAACTCACTTTTAATTGCCTGACTATGGCAGAGCCGAAAGGGCTATGAATTTAGCAGTCTATGTTTGTATTTGTATGGGTGTTTCACCGTAGCGTTTAACATACTGAACTGACGGTGTCGATCGATTTGAAATGATGCCCTGACCTTTTGTAAGCAAAAAAAAAGTGTATTTTCAGTTACTTTTCCGTACTCGGCTTACTTTTTTTTTCTTTTTTATGATGAGCGTCTTGAAAATGTGCCTGTGACCAAAGTCACGTACCGTTACATTTTGTGAAATTATTATCTGCTTTTTATAGCACAAAATTGGGAAACTAGCATACGAAAGTAAACAGATACCGTAATCTATGCACGCTTGTTGGGTAATTGCGTAAATTATCCTACGGATTATCTCAACTAGACAGGTTAGTTGCGTAAATTTTCGATCCTCGATATCCCGAACGCTCGTTCTAAAAGTTATCTAACTCTCCTGCTGTTGTGGACATAAATCGCACCAACCTATAAATATTTTTATTGAGAGTTAAATAAAAGCTTTTCCATAGTGATTTATTCAATAAATTATTCCAATGTGTATATTCCGAATAACCCATTTAATTGAATTAAAATATTATAACACGCCGTAACTTTTACAAAAACTGGTTATTTCAAATAATACGATTCAGTTTAGCACTTTTATCATAAATATAAAGTTTCGGCCAGTTCGGCAGGGGCAACAATTTCACACTTTTTTGCGGCACAAATGCAAGTCCCAGTATTTATGTGGATATTTCCCACTCAGTCCTTTAGTGTGGACGAACGCACAATGTATATACGCGTAGCCACACGTAGTTCTAACTATTGACGCGGATAGGACGTGACGGTTTTAGAAAACGATTTTTCTAACTTTTTATACCATTTGATAGAATTTTTAACGTTTTACATTTGACGGTTCGACATTTTTAAACGACACCCCTCGGTGTTATAAGTTTATCATATTGTATCTCTCTCTCTGTGTGTGTGTGTTTGTTGACGCAAACGAAGTTATTAGTTATGTTAAACATGTGTCTCTCTCTGTGTGTGTATATATGTTTATGGCATCGTAGCTCCCAAACGGGTGGATCGATTTGTAAGCGATTTTATAAGTAGGGTTCGGAAATTCGGGGGCTTTTATACCGTTGATGTTGAGCAGCATGGAGGCGGATTCAATATAATTTAACTAATAAACTACCCGGGATTTCCCGGAATACGGAACACATACGTATTGAAGTATTTAAATACACCATTTTAGTTGTTTCTATTTACAAAATGTTATTTAATTCAAATTTGTTTAATTTAAGTAACACTACAGTATTAGTTAAAATCAAATTAAAATTGTAACTTTTAGTTAATAGTAATTGTATGGCATGAGGATCACATTTAAATTATCCCATAAAAAAAATCCATGTAAAAAATAGGTCAAGTCTCAAAACTCTTTCACAGTAAAAAGTGGTGAGATATTTCGTAGAGCCAAGTCAGGCATTCTTCTCTTTTTCTTCTCTTTTTTTTTGGCTTTCTGGCCAACTGAGTCGGCTCAATTTTGCCACAGGCATTCTTATTAATCTTTATTTGCTTGCTAAATAACATTCTGCAACTTGGGAATCTCACAACTTTACTGCATTTATTATTTTTTGCATAGGTACCTAAATCTATGTAAGTGTGATTGCCAAGTCACAAAATTTAATTTAGCAAGCAAATAAAGATTAATAAGAATGCCTGACTTGGCTCTACGAAATATCTCACCACTTTTTACTGTGAAAGAGTTTCGAGACTTGGCCTATTATTTACAAGGAATGTTTCTTTATGGGATCTCATTTCTTTTTGTAGACTTTGTATGGGAATGTTATTTTACCAACCGCAAATAACGTTTGTATAGTTTTGCAGGAAGGAACTGTAAAAGTAACTTTGTAATCGCATGTATTTGTATAGGCTTACAATTTTACTTACGCAGTTTGTATATCTCTGAAACGTGGCTTAAATTGCAATAATTTTAGGGTTTTTATGAATTATTAGGCTAAAAACTAATTATGTTTGAAGTTTGGAGCTTGTGGGTCAGCTAGAAGTACCTTAAAATTAGCGTGATCATTATCAGTGAGTATGTCAGTGACAAAACTAACGAACTTTGACGGACGTTTCTTTGACGGTTCTTAAACTAATAGTTCAAATTGAATGTTATTGATACTATATGTTTGCCATATTATGCCCTACATGTTCCTGAAAATTCAGGGTTCTAACTTTAGCCAGCGCAAAATTACAGGATGTTGAAAATGACCTGAATTGCTTTGAGAAAAGGATTTTGCTCGACTTGGCGGAGGTACTATCACCCCCAGATATAGCAACTGTTGAACTAGCTATAAAAAATAAACTCACACTCATAACTAAAAGCGAAGAAAAAACAATGGGACAAAAAAGTACATTTAAGTAGTTCAAGATATAGCACAAAAATTATCGGTAACGCGCGTGGAAGTCTCCTGAAATCATAAGCTACGGTAATTGTGAACTATCAGGCAGTCGTACACCTGTATGCTCCCGACTTAGTATTACTAAAAATATAATTATTTATTGAAAAAACCTTATTTACCTGTTATATGGTAGGGAAATTGATTGAAGGCGCCTGAACTAGGATTATCCTGTATCTCAGGCAAAGAGATTCAGGTAATAAAAGTAAAGTGAGTTTAACATGCCTTCCCAAGGTAGCGCTTCCCCGCTTCTGTTATTAGATTGATCGATGGGACCTACTAACGACATAGCGATGTAAGACATTTTTTCCATTTTCGGGTTATTTATTTTAAGGAAATGTAAGCTGTTCAGCCATTAACTCTACTTACGGTTTTCGTTTTTCGTAAAATTGAGTTTGTCACACGGAAACTGGGGAGCGATTTTTGACTTTCGAGCGCTTGACATGTTCACTCGAAAACTGACAAAAACGGTAAAATGCTATTTTGAAATAGCGATAGAAAAGTCGTATTCAATTCTATCGGTAGAAAGTAAGAGCCTATAAATTTGGCACTACGACCGTATTTACTCGTATGCAATTTTTGAGCGCTCGAAAGTCAAAAATAGGCCCCCGCCCCGGTTCCCCTACCTAGCTTCAAAATGTTGTCTTTCTCTGTCGTTAAAGTTTGCTCGATATGCTGTGTTCTTCATTTGCGCCAACTTGCGACTGAAAAAAAACATCATACAAAATGTCGATACCAATGATTCCTTTCCGGACGAACTACAATTAAACTTTGGGTATAAACTATTTGCTTTACCTTACAAATTAGATGTACCATAGACCGCCTGTATGTTTAATATCACCTCAAATTGTAACCAGCAGGTCGATCACGTAACGCATTGTACGCTCGTCGGGTATATCTAAATGTCACTTTTTATATGTAAAAATGACAGTTAAATTGTCCCAACGCGCGTTCGGAATGTTACATGATTACCCCTCAGAAGTATAAGTTATGAACCGATCTTGCAAGATATTTTTCTGAACTACATTTTTTTTTCATTATAAAATAATTCATCACGCAATGTATCACTACTTTGTCTTACTGACGTGACGTCACACCTGTCACAAGTGACCCCGCTTCTTCCATGTGTTTCAGTTTCCAGTACTAAAACCTACGTTTGGTTGCATCTTGAGGTAATATTAAACATGCAGGCTGTACCGATACAAACTTTGACATCTCTAATTCCTGACAGTCATGACTGTGATATTTTCACTTTTTCCAAAAAAATATTGGGCATTTGAAATTAAATTAAATTAATTTACTTTATAGGTAGGTATTAGAGATGTCAAAGTTTGTATAGGTACAGCCTGCATGTTTAATATTACCTCAAGATGCAACCAAACGTAGGTTTTAGAATAATATTTTCGAAGCAGTAGCTAGTTTCAAGTTGAAAACAATTTTTTTAAAGAATTATTTCAAGATTCGTTAGTTATTTCATCAATTAAATAAGTGTTACTTACTTAAATTAATAATTATTACATTACATTACAAAACAACAAGCATAAAACACAACGCTGTAGAAGCGATACCATCTTAATCCATATGAACTTCTGGAACGCTCTTCGATACTCATGGAAATACACTGGATAATCGTTCTTAGGACAACGTAGAAAGTGTCAATATGGTATGTACTCCATCAAACTACAATTAGGAATCCCTTTTATAGATATTGTCTTGGCGATTGGTACTAAATTGTTATGGATTTGTGTCGTAACGTGATTACCGGAAAATAGGTTTTTCTGTATTAGGGAGATGAGGATTTAGGTCGGGTATGAAAATGCCTATTTCGTCAGTAGATGGTTGTGTATATTTAAGAAACCTAATTTAGACGAGTGGTTAGCCTAGTGGGCTAACCGCTGCCTACGAGGTTGAAGGTCGTGGGTTCGAATCCCGGTTCGAATTAGCATGAATATTGGTTTTTGAGTCTTGGGTGTTTCCTATGTATTTAAGTAGGTATTTATATCTATTAAATACTTATACCGTCATTTAGTAGGTACCCATATAACACAAGCCTTATTGAGCTTATTATGGGACTAGTTCGATTTGTGTAAGATTGTCCTTTAATATTTCATCATCAACATTTAAGAGCTTGGCTCTTGTCGGTGGAGTAAGTATGCGCCAGTTCTCTCGGTCCTCGGCTAATTTCTTTAGGTCCCGGTAAGACAAGACATTTGCTTTTACTTTTAGTTGCTGTACAAAGCTTATCCTTGGTCGACCTCTACCCCTTGATCCTTCGATCTTACTTTTTATAATATTTCTAAAGAAAATGTCGTGTCTTATCAAGTGACCTATCATTTTCTACCGACGAAAAAATCTGAGGAGGTTCTCAAGTCGACACGTATAAAATATATATTTTTTATGTATGACCACGCATAACTTTTTACGGAGTAGTTCGATTTTGATAATTCTTTTTTTATTGGCAAGGGTATACCCCGAAGTTGGTCCCATAAAAATTTGGAAAAAAAAACAACTTTAAGGGTAGGAAAATAGGGGATGATTGATTTTTCGTCGGTTAAAACTTTGTTTTCAAAGTAAATTATGCCTCGTCTATTTTCAATTCCCTAATTCCTTAATATTTATTTCTTTTATTTTATTTTTGATGGTCTCCTCTTCCATAATTCCAAGCGATAAAAACATACACTCAGAGGCAATGAAAACGTGTCACTTTCTACAGGAATATCCATAGAAAGTGACCCATTTTCATTGCCTCTGAGTGTAGTATATGCACGTAACCCCTACCCCTTTCTTGGCATTGTATCTCACAAGATACACATTTGTTGATGCTCCTTTGCATTCTTTTTACAGACATTTTTTTGTTCTACAAGGCGCAAACGAGGCTCGAACTCACGATTTTTTTTAATTGGCCAAGAAAATTGACCAAATTTGTTGAAATTGATATTATTTAAGCAGTTGAAAAAAAAGTTATTTGTTCTAGCACATCAAAATTTTTTTTGTTAATATTCATCATATTTCCAAGACAGTAGACGGACTCGAAACATAATTGGACGAAATTGGCTCGATGGAAAATAATTGCAAAGATTGGTCTTAAAATCATCTTAAACAGTTCTATTCTATGTCCTTATTTTTTGACGTATTGGTCTGCAATTAAAAACATGAGTTCACATATTCATACCTAAACCGCTAGCGAGCCATATTTTACAAATAATACACCCTTTTTTTATTTCAATATTTATTCATAATTTTTTATTATACCTTGCTGCCCAAGTAACACTCGCTCTCGTTTACTCCGATACAAATAGACAGTGGGCGCGTTTTTGGTGTTGACAGCGCCTTAACACTATATTGACCACAGGAAATACGACTTGTTTTTTTGACTCTATAATATAAATTTGTTTTTATCAACCTGAATATATTTAAATAAACATTTTGCCACGTGTTTGTAAGTTTGATAAAAAAAAACCCCCAGTTCCTAAGGTTGACGTTCATAAAGTCATATTTCAACGTCACGTGAAATTGCTTGTTGTATGGAGTATGGTTTTACTCTTTCGTTATGCCTTTTATCAATTGTTATAAGTTCGAGTATAATACGAGTCCTTGAATCATACTCCAGTCAATAGGGACTTTGAAGAGGTATACTACAATAATTTTCCTGTGTCATTTTCACAACGCACAGCCAAGTTGTTAGTGTGAGTACGAAGCACTGATATTTAGATGGCATTAGTACCTATGAATTTGACATGTTTTTAGTTGCAAGGTTATAATTATACTCAGAGATATCCCAATGTGAACTCTATGGTAACCATTGCACCGACTTCAAATGTGGTATTTTTTTAGTTAGGTTTTATAAACTACTAGCTAAACGCGCTTCGCCTGCGTAATGCAAAAAAACGCAAGCAAACCCGCGGGCATAAATATAGCCTATATTACTATTCAGAAAGTTCATTCTCCACGCAGATGAAAGAATTTTTGAAATCGGATTAACGGTTCCATAGATTACCCATTATATACAAATTTAGGTACAAACTTATAAACTTTGTAGCTTTGTAAGCTAAATGTCACAGACTTTTTCTCTTTATAATATGTCTGAGCTTTTGTGAGGAGATGGATGACAAGCAATCAACTGTACTAAATAATATAATTATACGTGTTTTAATCGTGTTTAGTCTCGTTTCATGATGCATTGGCTTAACTGTAATGTCATGTTAACATGTTTTAATAAATAAATAATATTAGTATAGATTTAACGTGGCTGTTGAAATTTTTATCGTAATTCGTTGTTAAGATATAGTAGGAAAAGTTTTTACTGCACAATGTCTTCATTGACTCGACTAAACCACATCAATAAACAAGGTCGTCAATCAGTCGTTTTGACAAATTACTGTTTTATTACATTGTGTGTAACTTTTTATTGGACGACTGTAAACATATAAATATGAGGCGGAATGGCGATTTTTAGGGATCCGTAACCATTGCCATTGTAAAACGGAACTCTCGAATCTTAGGCGGTTATTATACTGCCAACTGCCATCGCATCCCACTGCGGTGTGCGGCGCGACGGTTTTCTCGTGGTATGCAAGTACCTCAATTAGTATACAAAATCCGCACGGTACCACATACTGCACCGCACCTCCTTGCGGCGAAATTAATAAGCGACTCCGCACACCGCAGCGTGACCGCTCGGCTGCGACCAGCGTTTTATCTGTTCATTGCGCGGTCGAGACGCGCAACGGACTGTGGTTAGTTGGGATCACGCGCAATGAACAGATAATCCGTCACAAAATTAATTTTAGTATGACGACAGGACATATAACATTAGATTATGGTAAAAATGTATTTTGTCAAAAAAATGCTTTTTACGTGTATTTTTTTTACTGATTTACTATACTTAAGGTTGTTACGAGTAATACTGTATAAAATTATAGGTAAAACTATGCTAATGTATATAATGATAACGGTTATACCTAGTAATTTAATTGTTTAATTTAAAAAGTAAGGGAACTGTAGGTCTATTAATATTGTGACTGAATAGCTTCTAGCTAATTAATGTGTATATAATTTAAGACCGTTTGTTTCTAAAAAAAAAAAAAAATCAATCATTTCAATTCATTTATTACTCAGATAACGAGATCCATTATTTGTTAGTAGTATCCTTAGAACGACTATGTTAGTACTTAATATATCAAAAATAAATAAAATCATTAATGTGTTAGTTCAAGTAACTTAAAAACTTATGTTAGTAGGTATAAAATTTACATAACATGGAGTTGGTCCCAGTGCTGCATTATGGGACAGTCCAAAATATATAAAAAAAAAAAATTAAGGTCGAATGATGATAACGCACGCAATTGGAAATTAAGTTTTCGATTAATTCTGTAACACTCAATCTAATGATTTTCTACTTCAGTTTATGGGAACGTACAATTCATCAAGGTTTTTTTTTATTCTTAACTATTAGAGTAAGAGTTACAACTTGTTATTAAATAACCACTGAAAATACCTACTGAAAACCTATTTTTGTTATTATTATTCGACTGTACTCATAAGAACTAGGTATTTTTAATTTTAAAGCGGAAAGCCCTTTTGTTTTCGATTAATGTTCGTTCTTGTCCACGTTGTACACTTACCCATTGAGTTATTATGTACTGAAATAAACACATTAGTGGGTATTGTGGCCTTGTTGTTTATTTACTTACTTTTATAGAAGGCCAAGTCATGACCTGTAAATGGCGTCATTGTACGACGGTGTTTTCTTGATGCATGCATTCCTTTGTGATAATGAATATGAATATGAATAATATAGTAGGAGATACGAATAGAGGCACGACCTTCACCCATCTGTTTGATGGATGAAATGTATTTTATATCGAATTTAGTAGGTAACTACATTTAAAAATATGGGTGGCGAAAAAAATCATAACAAGACAATTTATAAATAATAAAAAAAAATATCTCTAACATTGCACTAAATTGAGTTTGATTGTGAGATAGGAATCTCGCTATAACGCGAATTTTAATTCCTTTGCGGAGTTCCAACAGACCATCTATCGACCTTCTTCACTAAGGAAGAATTTTGGCCGAAGGGTGTCAAGTTCGTTTTCGCGGTCGGTCCTGACACCACGAAATTGCGCAATACATCGCAGTGATACCTACTGTTTTTTTAGTTATAATAAGTTTCATATTGATATTTATGTTAGTCTTTAAGCTATTTGTAATATTTTATTTATTTATTTATTTTATTTTATTTATTTATTGAACCATAAAAATGTGCAACATGACAGTATTAACCAAAACGTTACAGCGATTCAACTTAACCTAAATTACTAAACAAAATCAAGTACCTACTAACTAGAAACTAAAACTAAAAACAATCCATGCGTCTCTCTAACACCCTCTTACATCCTCTGACATCCCTGTTACAAACACATCACACTGCGGTGATGCTGCGAGCACGGAGTTGAGGAGAGCAGTCGCGCGAGGTATGGGCGAGTTTCGATACAGGTTCGTCCGCGAGGTCGCAATCGCCAAGAGAGGCACTCCAAGGCGCTTGTTCCGATAATCGTTCGGCACATTGAATTTGAGCATCTTTTCATATGGGCCTTGTTGCCTGATTCTCTAAAAAAATTGTTACGAACTCAATTGTTTAATTATTTATAAAAAACTTAAATACTTAGCATTTACATTTTAGGCCATAGTGAGCTTAATATTGTGTCATAACATAAAGTAAAGTCGACGACTACGGATAGGTAGGTAAAAACACATAACATTGTTTTTGCAAAATTGGGCAAGTGTTTTATAGAATAGGCAATAAATAGCCTCTCCGAAAACAATCAAAATATTATATGGCCGTTCTTACCGGTGACCGCATAAATTTGCCGTCCCCTTTTTATTCCATTACCTATCTAGGAAGGCAAATTTACATATTCTCCCTTTTTTCTTACTTTCACCTAGTTTGTCTGGTTTTAGTAAACTATTGAAACAAAAACTTCGAGAATATCCTTCTGTATACACTACCGTTCTCCCGATTTCTCCCTGCTGGTTGATTGCGCAACATGGTTTACGTACATGAGGTAGATCTAAATGTCATTATTTGCATCGGAAAATTACAGTTGAGTTGTTCTAACGTTAAAATTTACGCAAAATTACCCATCTGAGGGTTAATCACGTAACGTTCCAAATCCGTTAGTAATTTTTCCATATAAAAAGTGACATTTAGATCTACCTGACTCGCGTACAATGCGTTACGTGGTCGACCTGCTGAACGCCATGATTTCGGGGATAAAATGTAACCTGTGCGTATCACCCTCTGCAACTAATTAATCAACGATTCTCGGAAAAAATTGCCTTAGCAATGTTCGCCGTGAAACGATTGCAATAACAAAGTATTTTTACTTCTTTCCAGGTAATTATACGGGCTCTGAAGAGCCCTGAAAGGAAGATGCTCGACGCTGCAAACAAAATTAAACTTTATTCCACGTGCATTAAGTCGACAAATCCTTTTCCATTACATTTACACAAGTACTATGAGCAATCGTTTCGCGTATTTTATAGCAGTCCTGTATAATGGATGTAGCCGGTCACATGCATAAATCGTCCTAAATATATTCAAATCTTTCTCATTTCTAAAGACGCGGCAATAATTTTAAATCCCCTTTATATTTAGTGCTTACACTTGAGGACAAAAGAGATGTACATTCCTTTTATCGTTCTGACATAGAAGAATAAAGATTTTACAATGCCGTGAGGATTTTTTACACACATTGTCTACGATCCCCCGAAAATGGAGTTTTCTTTTCAACGCAAAGTTCTAAGTCGTGTTTGTTTTTTTCATAAGATAAATTAGGTACGCTTTTTTACAAAAAAAAGCCTACAATACATTTAAATATTAGGTCTAATTAAAAACTTGACATGCAATTAAGTCTAATACGTTCGAGTATTAGGCTCAACAGACTTTATTTTAATATAGAAATTCACCTTTCAGTTTTTGCTAGTCTGCCACGAACTTGGAAAATAAATCTTGTTAAGGTACAAAAATCTTCTAATTTTACATTATTATGGCATGAAACTGGAAAATATTGGTAGTACAGTACCTATGATTTGTTTTAATTTAACAGTCGAATTATTATAGTAGTACTTGCTTCTGATTGTCATTTGTACAACTTTGGGATGTTCTGTTAAGTTTGCAGATTTAATTTAGTATGTATGAAGAGTTGTTGATTAACTTATGAATAGGCGTCGTTGGTTCACTTTTGTGACACTGATTGAGCTAAGCAACAACGTGTAAAACTTCGTAAAACTAGTCAAAGTCAAAGTCGCAATATTGACGCACATGTGTTCAAAAGTTACCTACTTAAATGAGTACCTGCCTAATATAAAAACCGGCCAATTGCGAGTCGGACTCGCGCACGAAGGGTTCCGTACCATTCTCAATAAAAATATGTATTTTATTTTGTTTTAGTATTTGTTGTTATAGCGGCAACAGAAATACATCATCTGTGAAAATTTCAACTGGAACTATCACGGTATCAGTGAGATACAGCCTGGTGACAGACAGACGGACAGCGAAGTCTTAGTAATAGGGTCCCGTTTTACTCTTTGAGTACGGAACCCTAAAAAATGTAACAAAATAGGAAAGTTGAAAGCATGTCTTTATTGACGTACTTAATTAGTACAAACTATTTCAGAAAACCTTAAATTCCCTGCAAAAAAATGCATTAGCGCTGTGGTTGTTTTAGAGGCCAAATCCAGCATTTTAAAACTTGGTAACCATTACCTATTAAAAGAAAGCCACATAAGAAAATCGCATGCTGTGACATAGAAACTTCTTACGGAAAAGTGTTTCACACATTCCTAATATTCCCTGCACAGCCTGCACTTTTACGACAGGAATACTTACTTTAATACTTACTCATCATCCACTCTCATCAGACTTGCATTTATTTTAAAGTATAGAGATTTAGATATGTTTTATGAATATATATGATGGCAGGAATTACGGTGTATACTTACTACTGAAAACATGTTTTATAATGGGAATGAAATACATTTTGTGTAGGTATACATTTTGATAAAGTATTAAAATAAGATCAAATATTCCAAGCTTAAGTTGGGGTTTAAAAAACGAAAAGACACCGCGGAAAAAGAACACGGGAAGGCGTCCAATAAGGATGGTGACTTCAAATAAAATAATCAATGACGTTGAATTTTCTTGAATATAGTCACATGGGGAAACAAGTAACACATGACAATAAATAATCACAAAGTTATGAGTGTTCAAAGTTTTAAGAGAGGGTATACTCTGTTCCTTTTCCGCAAAACGCACATTTACATGAAACGATTGTCATTTACTTGACACTTGACTCGAGACCCTTGTCGAGCGTTTTGTCTCTCTATCAAGCAATATTAAAAATGGATGTATATTCGTAATTTTTTGAGATTGTTGAAGAGGATTTCCGTTATTATTTTGCATATTTGTTTGCCTTCTTTCTTTGGAAGCAATAATAAATTTGAGTTCACAAACCTATTGTCCACCCCAGTTGGTATAGATACCGATATGCTGGATGCAGTTGGCATTTGCAAACCGCACAAAATTAGCGACATGCACTCGAATCTACGCGGCAATCACAGGACGGACGGCCTGAGCTGTGTCGCCGCGAGACAGACCATCATTATCTTTCTAATTAGTACACTTACGGCCACGACATTGCAGGAAATGCGACGCGGCAAGCATTGTATCAAGCATTGTTCATTGTGCGGTCGAGATGAACAACGCACTATGGTTACGTTGGATCACACGCAATGGATTAGATAATTTACTTTAAAAACAAAGTTTTAACCAACTTCAATTCAGTACACCGCCAATCCACATGAACATATCCACATTTATTTTCCAATTTACCACATGAACTGATTTCCGAGACATTTGCTTGCGTTGCGTTGAATATTAGAGAAAAAAAACCAAATCGCTGTATGTGGGCCGATAATATTTGAGGACTTCCGTCGATTCCTCAAGGATCTCAGAATCACCTTTGGCACTTCATTGTTTGCTATTTCAACGGAATCATATCAAAATCTGTGACGTACTTTTGTAGTTTGAAGTACACCATTGAGAAGTTCCACAAGCCATCTGTGGTCTTCATCATCACTTCCACTTC
Organism: Epinotia brunnichana; assembly: GCA_963854355.1. NCBI lineage: Eukaryota > Metazoa > Arthropoda > Insecta > Lepidoptera > Tortricidae > Epinotia > Epinotia brunnichana. The sequence goes on along the minus strand of OY977950.1, from coordinate 23,320,608 downwards.
ACCAAATTTATGATTTCCGGGTATAAAAGTATAAATACACAAGTTATAATAGAAAATACCGAAATTACTACACGCGTGCCTAATATATTTGAGGAGCTCCCTCAAATCCTCATGGTTCCCATTATCCCACTGGAGTTTTGAAAACAATGGGGCCAATCTGGAAGCATCTACTTTCAATAAAAAAAAGAATAGTACGAATCGGTTCATAAATTCTGACAGAGTTCTGAGGTAACACAGAAAATATTTTCTGGAAAAACTCCAGAGATGTCAAACTAATCAAATCTTGTACAAACTAATACAGAATTTCTATTCCCTGTCCAACCGCCATTAGGTATTATAATCTGACAGTTTGTGATTGATCGTCACTATCTGTAATTGGGAATCGAGCCACAGTATACACGGGGCCTGATAGATATGCCTAATACATAATGATGAAATTATGTCACCGTGACATGATCGCTATGTCATTTGGGGATAATAAATGGTTTGCGTTGTTTTATTTATTTATTTAAACTTAAAGGCTCAAAATAAAGAAAATACACATTTATTTTAGTTTGCCGACTGCTTTAGCCTAGTTGGTAGTGACTTTGCCTACGAAGCAAGAGGTCCTGGGTTCGAATCCCGGTAAGGGCATTTATTTGTGTGATGAGCACAAATATTTGTTCCAGAGTCATGGATGTTTTCTATGTATTTTCTATTTATTTCTCTATATAAGTATATTTATCGTCATCTAGTACCCATAGTACAAGCTTTGCTTAGTTGGGACTAGGTTGATTTATGTAAGATTGTCCGCAAATATTGATTTATTATTTATTTATTTATTTGGTTATTCATGGAAGCCATCTAATCACGTTTCGGATTTCTTCTACTAGATGAAGTAATTTAATTGAACAGTTCGAATTTTCTCAACTCCATTATCCATTATCCTACTCCATTATTATGACTCTTTGGACATTTTGACTCCTTGGAAATATTGACTCCTTGGACGTTTTGACCATTTGGACATGTTGACTCCTTCGACATATTGACTCTTTCGACATATTGACTCTTTGGACGTTTTGACCATTTGGACATGTTGACTCCTTGGACATATTGACTCTTTGGACATTTTGACAGTTGAACGTATTGACCCCATGGACTTTTTGACCTTTGGACATAGTGCCCTGAAGGGACTGGGGACCTTCATCGACATTGACAACTCGGCCATGATTGAACAACACAGAGTATTATGAATGCTGTCGCAATACAATTTGAACCAAACTCTGCGGGCTCTTGCTTGTAATGTTATCCCATGCCCAACCCATGCCTAAAATATAAGCACAAACTGTAATTAACAACATTTCATTTTTCTGACTGATCAAGGGATTTCGTTTAGGCATTTAATAGTATTTGAAAAGTTAGAAGACACTTATTTTTTCTTTTAATTTAATTTTAAGTTAAACCCCCTTAAATTTGGTAGTTCCACACATAAACTGCATTAACACTATTCTATCCACCTTTGGCAGATTGCGAGAATTAGCTATAACGTATCCATCGCGTCGGTGACTTACATTATTAATTATTTTAAAAAAATTATCAAAATGCTTAATATTACCAGTCACTGACTTAACTTGACTCGATAGAATTAGTCAAATAACTGTCAATGTCACACCAATAGTTTTTTAATACATTGTACATTAAGCAAAGCCATGGAATATCCGCATTCAGCCTTTAAATGGCTTTTTTAAAGTAATTTCCACTTTTTTCAAGAACTAGCGAATATAAAAATCCGTTATTTTTTTATATACGAGTACTCAGCTAGCCCAAATCTCTAAATGGTTTTTAGTTTGAGCCGCTATGAAAAATTAAATGTTGTGAATTGTTGCCAAAGACACTCGTAGTTTATTAATTGACAAAACCAATATTTAAGAAAAACAATGAAGTCATTGTTGATTGAGAACCATTGCAACAAGACCTGATACTTTTAAACAATGTATGTTTAATTTTTTAATGATATTCAGTTAACAATCTATACCTACAATTTAACGGTTTTAGCATAAAAGCATGTGTCGCCCTCATAAGTTGCTGAACACCTAAGTACCTTGTCGTTTTCACTCGTTTGACGTCTTCATATGGCAGTTTAACATGACGTTTAATGCGAGACGGTACAAAGGTGTTAAGTCCCTTGTGAGGCTGACCGTACTAACAGCAGATAAAGCAAATAATGAGTGTATTAATTAACCCATTTGCTAACAAACTGCTTCACAGTTTGGCGAAATTTTTGTAGTAGTTTTAAGTGATTTTTTTACGTGAGTAATAAATTAAAATACATATATAAATATCAACAGCTAAAACTCGACTATATGAGATGGGCACCATCTAAATATACAGTTGGAAGGGACTGGCTTATGGACCGACAAAGAACCGAATTTCCACGCAACAAAGGTTTTCATTGGTTGATAGGAGCCACATCTCACCTGATGAGAACTCATGATATTGTTGTAAAACGTAGTGGAAAATAAGTTTCTGTCAAAAAAATCATTTTTGGTACAAGCTTTTACTGCCGACTGTACTTTTCTGCATACCATCATCAATAGTACTCATTATTGAGACGACGTTTTATTGCGGTGTTCCTATGGTCACCTTCCAGCTCCAGCATCAGATCAGCTCCAAGTCATCATAATATTGCATTGTCATGCGATATACATATGCTTGCAAAATTTCAGCTCAATTGGATAACGGGAAGTGACTGAAAAATGGATTGCAAATTTTGACGGACAACTTACATACTTACAAACTTACATATTTACATACTTACATATTTACATACATACAAACAGTGCAAGTTAATATAAAGCTTGTAAAAACTCGTTAGCAGGATCTGTCTACAGGCGGTTTATTGACACACTAAAGAGCCAAAATACGGAGTACAAGTTATTTTTAGATACAATATCAACATGACCCCGTAAACCAATTAATTGGCCAACAAAAACAGATAAAATCCCCATGAACCGTATCTTTATAGCGTAGTGAATATGAGAACAATATCAACTGAACTAATCCAGTCTATAGCCATACTTACGACGTCGTTCCCATACGCTTATAGATAATCAATGACGTAAAGTTTTATCCTTGCCCTATCTCGTTAAATAGATGGCCGTATAAAAAAAGTTGTAAAACAGTGTATTTGGTGTTATTAGCTTGAGTCAGAAACAACGGGAAGAGACGAAGATAGACATCTATCGGATTCCTGTTTTGACTTAAATGTACTTCGCGCCCTTTCTTTCACGCGCGTCGGGGCTATCGCATAAGAAAGAGAGAGCGGAGCACGTTTAAATTAAATTGGAATTGGAAATGTATATTTCAGGTTGACTCCTGTTATTATCATATGTACGCTCGTGGTTATGGCAGGGGGGCAGTTACAGTTTGATACCTGGAATTCTGGATATTGTATGATGAGATTGATGAGGTTCGAATGTTTGCTGGTTTCGAAGATTGGACCTAGAGCAACAAAAGGTTGCTGCTAAACTTAGCTCAAATTGTATTTTTTTGATTCTTCGGAGCGTTCCTCCTCTTATGGCCGCTGGTTGTTGACTTTACACACATCTTTGCTTTTTTTACAGGTGTATGGTTTCCTCGCGTGATACCTATACGTTTTCTTTCACCAAAAAGCTAATGGTAGTATCAAACGATATAATAAAAAAAAATAAAAAAAAAAAAAAGCCTTTTATTTCTCGATCACATGCAATAAAGAGATAGTACAAAGTAATATAAAGTAAACTGGTAATGTGAATTAACTAAACAAAATATAAGTTATTATTACTAAAATAAAGCTAGGAATGTATCGGCGTTTTGTGTAGTGGTGATGAGAACCTCTTTACAGGGTGAAGGCCTCCTCCAAGCTTTTCCATAGCTCTCTGTCGGCGGCTATAGAGATCCATTTCGCCCCGGCGACAGCCCTCAAATCGTCCGCCCAGCGCGTGCGCGGCCTGCCTCTGGTACGTTTCCCTGCGGGTCCGGGCCACACGGTTGCCTCTTTTCAATCAAACGATATACCTTACAAAAAAGCGAGTGCGAGTGATGCTAGTTAAGATCTCATTAAGTATAATAATAAACCATTTATTTCAGGCATGTAAGGCCCATAGTAACAAATACCTTACAAACACATCATCATCGAAACACATGACCATCGACATGATCATCATTATTATGACTCTGCCGATAAGAACATCATTTTAAATACTTACACAAAGAATGTTGTTATTGTAATTTTAAAATATAAAATGTTTTCATTGGCACAAAACAGATTCTAACTGAAATATATACCTATTCAAATTCAAAATCTTTATTTCGGTATGTCAGATGTTCATCCATATCCTTGGTAAGTAACAATAAAACACTTAATAAATTAATTTTAGTTCATACAATTACAATTATTTAATAAATAAACATTAACTTATCAGTAAAATGCGCAACCTAGATTATACTAGATATAACGTATGGTTTGGTAATACCTTTTTGCCTTAAAAGAAAGCTTTTCTCATAAAATCAAGTACTGAAATCACCAGCGTTTCATAAACTAAGAAAACTCCTTTTTCTATTTATAAAATCACAAATCACATCTAAGGACACGACTTACGCCGACATTGATTCTTTTTCCCCTCCATCATTGATTCCGGCTATTCCTTCAGTTTTTATTTTAACTTGAGGCCTCAGATCGGAGTAATAAAGCTTAAGAGTTGGATCGTTTTGAACGGGGCCGTGGGACTAGAGAGCTCATTAAGGTCTAAAATGAGGAAGTGCCGAGTAACGGCATCAAGTGTTACCAGAAATACTTAATGCGATTCAATTTGGGGAAAATGAGTTGTGATTTATTCCATTAAAAAATCTGTATGGATCTGGCTTGAGTTAAGATTAAGGCTCAAAGAACATACACGTCAGAAAAATCGGGTCTCTGACACGGTAAATGACTTTAGGCGCTCGTAGGTTGAGATTATTTAAGGTGGCCAACTTTTTTTTAAACTGACTGTAGAGTTGCGTTTTGAATGGAGTACTTTGATGCAATTTGGCCAACTTAAATAATCTCAAGTATTTATACTCGAATATGCCAAAATGCGCCACGCACGCTTTGATCCGAGGACTGTTTGAACATAATCCGAATTGACTTCGAAACGTTCGCCACAAATAAACCTTGTCAACGTTGAGGTTAATGTGTTGGCGAAAACACGCTCACAGTCACATCATGAATAAGCGAGAGTCATCGTCATCATATCAATCGAATGATTGGTCCATCTACACCCACCGGACTCCCGCGGCCTTTACCAGTGGGTCGATCACGTAACTTTTCTTACGCGCGTCTGTAAGGTCTAAATGTCAATTTTATATGGAAAAATGACAGTTAGATTGTGATTTTACTGTCAGACGCGCGTACAATGCGTTACGTGATTGACCTACTGGTCATCAGTCCACCTTGTCTGTCTACCCATGTTGTGTCTTCCGATACGTGGTCACCACTCAAAAACCTTTCCGCCCCAACGACCATCGGTTCTGTGCGCAAGCGAGAGTACTATACGATGAAGCAATGAAATGGAAATTGAGAATCTGATGAAATGCAATAATTGATGGACGAAGCATATACTAATATATGGGGAATCTTCCTTCAGCCGCTACCCGGATACAAGGCTCTAAAAGTCTTCCACTAGCATGCACCGTGAAAATTTTATTACCCTTTTTACACAAGGTTATAAAACTTATTGAGCTGCATGAGCGCTCAGCGATCTGTACTCATACGTGGGCACTAAAGTCTGTTTTATGAAACACATGGGTTCAAGTTTCTTAGTATTTCTATGGGAATAGGTCCTTTTTCTACCAAGGTCCCATAACTGAGGTGATTGTTCGAAAGTCGTAACGTTTAGTAGTGAACTTGTTTGTGCAGAGATTCAACGTGAAGCTTTACTTGGCATAAATACTTAAAACTGGCGGATCGAAAATAACCTCTTTATCAGTCATCCTTACCAGATAAATTGTAGATTGTACAACTAAATTTTATCATACAAGGTGCTTCGGGAACCATATACTTACCTATAGAAAATAAAATGTCGTATAAAGTAAGCTGGGTTTGGCTCAGTTTTTTAGGGTTCCGTACTCAAAGAGTAAAACGAGACCCTAATATTACTAAGACTCCGCTGTCCGTCTGTCTGTCTGTCTATCTGTCTGTATGTCTGTCTGTCTGTCCGTCTGTCACCAGGCTATATCTCAACAACAGTGATAGTTAGACAGTTGAAAATTTCACAGATGATGTATTTCTGTTGCCGCTATAACAACAAATACTAAAAAACAATAAAAAAAATTATATTTTTTTTTTACAATCTTACACAAATCAGCTTAGTCTCAGACTAAGCAAAGCTTGTACTATGGGTAATAGACGACGATTAACATACTTATATAGATAAATAAATGCTTAAATACATAGAAAACATCACTCACCTTCGGTTTGCTGACGATATAGTAGTCTTGGCTGAGACCATGGAGGACTAAAGTAAGATGCTCGATGACCTCAGTGAAGCTTCCGAACGAGTTGGTCTAAGAATGAACATGGATAAGACGAAGATCACGTCAAATGTCCATGTAGTACCAACTCCCATTACAATCGGACACTTTACGCTCGAAGTTGTAGACGATTATGTATACCTAGGACAGACTGTCCAGTTAGGTAGATCCAACTTCGAGAAAGAGATCAATCGTCGAATCCGGGCAGCGTTCGGGAAGCCACGGCACATCTTTTCGTCCAATATTCCGCAGTGTCTCAAGACGAGAGTCTTTGACCAGTGTGTGTTGCCAGTGATGACATATGGCACTGAAACGTGATCGCTTACAAGGAGCCTCATAAGAAGGCTCAAAGTCACCCAAAGGGCAATGTAGAGGGCTATGTTGGGAGTTTATCTGCGTGATCGCATCAGAAATGAGGCTATCCGCAGCAGAACCAAGGTAATCGATATAGCCCTCCGAATCGCTAAGCTTTGGAGGTAGACGGGGTTTAGTTTAATTATCTCAATACAATTGCTGGCAATAAAGCGAATGATGCCCAGACGCAAGATTCAGAACACAAATCGGTACGCGCCGAATTAGTCTTAAGGGGGGGATTTTAAGCCCTTCATGGTTAGAAGGACTTAAGTCACAAGAATTATCTAGTCACTTGAGGCATTTCTCGTGAGTTAGGCTTGCTAGTTGAGGCGAAACCAGAGGATTTATGCGAGCGTACATGGGAATAATCCTGAACAATTTTACGGAGTTTTATGTGTGGTGCAAAGAGCGTACAAAGAAATAGACGAGTAGGTACAGAAATATTTGAGCGAAACTAAAGTTGCTCTCAAGACTTTACACTGCTTTACACTTTATGATTTGATTCTTGTCAACTATTACCTACAGGTTTATGAGACACATTTTTTATTTTTTATTTTTCGCGCACGAATAAACTACATTCTCAACTGGGAATGGCTTTTTTGGACGAATTTCGATCAATATATTAAGTAAAGTTTTATATCTAATTAATTTGATTTATGAGATTTTTTTAGACGGTGTAAAAGGTATAATACCTACATCTTTATTCTAGATTCAGCCGTGCATAATATGAAATAAAAATGAAAATTTACTTACTTAATAAAATTCTAACATAATATTGTAAATAATTGGTAATTCTTAAAAATAAACATTTTCCTTAATCTAATGATATCACAAAAAAAAAATTCGGGTGTGTAAATAAATAAATGATGTGCATATACATATTTACTGTTGTTCACGAACATGTATACGAGTAACAGTTAGCCACAAGCAATCACTGTCCCTTAACGCATTTAAAATAAACCGCACTTTATTTAACCGTCACAGCCTTAATAAAACAATTTGCTAACGCCTTACCATTACATGGTTCCATGCAGTGCGTAATGACCATAAACATGGAACCTTGTGAGCTCGCAACTTCGACCACACAAACGCCGTGGACGGACGCAATGGTATCGTAAAACCAGGTTGAAGTGCCCAAAACGACTGTTTTGCGATTTACAGCCCGTTTTGACTCGACTATCCACAGATTGCTTGACCTAGAGTTTCGTAACTATTATATGTATGCGAGGGTCAGGCTCACACTGGTTTCCTTGAGACTATCGGGCAGCGTTGCGAACCAGTCGTTAAGAATCGCCTAGCGGCCATTATGGAAGGCCTTTTAAACATTTAGCACTTGATTTGTTTGTTGTGCTGGGGCAGTGGCAGTATTCATGACTTAATGATACCTACATGGCTTGACGGATATATAGGTACGATTAATCAGTTCGCGATGTAAAGCGACATTGAATATTACTAAACTTAGGTACCTACTTTATTGTTCGTTGTATAACTGAATGTCAATGCAACTAAATAAGAATAGATCTTACGGGTATAATACGTAGGTGAGTACCTACTCACCTACGTATTATACATAAAAGTATAATTTACGGTTTAGCCAGTGATCACGTAAGTTTTCGATCGCACGTTAGGACAACTCAAAAGTCCTTTCATCTTCTCCCATGAAAATAAGAACATACTTACGTACCTACTACTTACTACGCTGGCTCGATGAGCTAAAGAGGATCTTGAGAACGCCACTCTTCCCTATTCTGCGCCATCTCACGCCAGTTGGATGCCCCAAGGGAATTGCATGGTAAGCAGTAGGTCGATCACGAAACGCATTGTACGCGCGTCATGTAGGTCTAAATGTCACTTTTTATATGGAAAAATGACAGTTAAGTTGTACCGACGCAAGTTCGGAACGTTACGTGATTACCCCTCTGGTCGATCACGTAACGCATTCAACGCGCGTCAGGTAGATCAAAACGTCACTTTTTATATGGAAAAATTACAGTTGGATCTACCTAACGCGCGTTCAAAACGTTACGTGATTACCCCTCAGATCTACACGGTATAAAATAAGAACATTAATCGTTAAGAATTATTTGAATGAGTAACATTCAATGTAACAAGGTTTGCAAGACCAAAGTTTAGGGACTTCAGATGTAAAAAACATAGTACTTAAATACATTCTTATGAAAAACGATATTTGGTGCCCTCCATAACCGTAGGTATCCAAATCGATGGAACAAGATCTCAAGCACAGAATTAACCCTTCCAAGAGGCCCTTGACTTTTTCAACATCGGTAAATTTAGAAAATCGATGTCGAATGTCGTCTGTTTGGGCCAAAGGCTAGAGCTCAGATTGTTTTAGGTTATCCAATAGGGTTTTTATTTGTTTCATGTCGCAAAGAATTTAGTTAATACTGGAATGAATGTTGACCTGGTTTGGAATTAGGTAATTGGAGTTATAAGTAGTACTTAAGGTAAGTTAGGCACACTACAGGCATACCTTTAGTGACAGCCTTCGATTATTAGCTTGCTCTTACTATATTCCATTTAACTAACTTATTTCTTGTATTTATTTATAACATTTTGTCAGTCACCTTCCAATTTGTGGTAGGTACCTTCTTATTTTTTTTTATTACACAAAAAAAAACCTGCGCTGCTGAGTAAATGCCATTTGGTGGTACTTATAAACTTAATATTCATAGCATCAACCCTTGAAGCGACGTTTAACGCATTTCGGCATATTTTTACGTTAAAACCAATATTCATTGACCGTAATTAATTCCTCAATTCATTTCTGAAGTTTGAATCTACCAGCGTATATTGAGCTCCGATGTCCTTTTTCGTGCGTCGGATAGTGTGTTGTTTGAATGGGCGTTGGAAGGTGAGTCGGGTCAGGTTATGTTAGGTGGGTGTACAGAAGGAACGGAAAGTCATCAAACGCGTGATTTGAATGAAACGTGACGGGCGATGGGTTTGGTAATCGATTAATAGGCCTTTTGATCGGAGTCTGGCGCTTGGTGTCAAATATAAGTAGTTATGTAACCGTATTTTTTAGGGTTCCGTAGCCAAATGGCAAAAAACGGAACCCTTATAGATTCGTCATGTCTGTCTGTCCGTCCGTATGTCACAGCCACTTTTTTCCGAAACTATAGGAGCTATACTGTTAAAACTTGGTAAGTAGATGTATTCTGTAAACCACATTAAGATTTCCACACAAAAATCTAAAAAAAAAACAGTAAGTTTTGGGGGTCCCCATACTCAGAACAGAAACTCTAAAATTTTTTTTTCATCAAACCCATACGTGTCAAACCCATCTATAGATAGGTCATCAAAAATGATATTGAGGTTTCAAATATAATTTTTTTCTAAACTGAATAGTTTGCGCGAGAGACACCTCCAAAGTGGTAAATGTGTGTCCCCCCCCCTGTAACTTCTAAAATATGAAAATGATAAAACTAAAAAAAATATATGATGCAAACTTCCACCGAAAATTGGTTTGAACGAGATCTAGTAAGTAGTTTTTTTTTAATACGTTATAAATCGTAAACAGCAATTTATTTTACGGAACCCTTCATGTGCGAGTCCGACTCGCACTTGGCCGCTTTTTTTAAGAACCGTCAGTGTAACCAGCATGTCGATCACGTAACGCATTGTATGTATATTTGGTAGGTCACTTGAGAAATTGTATAAAATGCTACAATAAAATTTCAAAACGACGTACTTATGTTACTTTTATCGAACTTCATCATCATCATCATTTTCAGCCTGTAATCGCCCACTGCTGAGCATAAGCCTCTCTTCGCGTACGCCACTTATCCCGGTCCCGTGCTAGTCTCATCCAGAAATGACCCGCGGTCTTTTTTATGTCATCAACCCATCGAGCTGGTGGACGACCAACGCTTCTTTTTCCTGCAATTGGCCACCAATCCGTTAACGTTTTGGTCCACCTACCGTCACGCTGCCTGGCAATATGTCCTGCCCAACTCCATTTGAGTTTGGTTATGACTTCGCCGACGTCACGCACTAGTGCGACGTCGGATCTCAATATTCCTCACTCGGTCTTGTAGCTTAATGCCGAGCATGGCGCGCTCCATGGCTCTCTGTGCTACCCGTATTTTATGCACAGTCTCCTTTGTGAGCGTCCATGTCTCAGCACCATACGTCATTGTGGGCAGGACACACTGATTATAGAGACGAGTCTTCAGGCATTGTGGAACGTCAACGGATTTGAGGATGTCATCTAACTTGTTGAATGCCGCCCAACCCAGCTGAATTCTCCTGGAGATCTCTTTGTTTTGATGTTCCTTGTCAAAGGATAGAGTATGACCAAGGTAAACGTACCGCTCAACCATCTCCAGTGACTTCGAACTTACTGACTCTTAATTTCAGATCTGTGTAAAACAGACAGTTATTTAAAAATCAATTAGAAGATAAAAAATAACATCATGAATGGGCATTGATAAAGTCCTGCACGAGAAATCTATCTCAAAATAAATAAGAGCGCTTTCTTCTGTAGCAATATAATTGAATAATAATGTGATACTGCAATTATATATTGTACTTGTACTGTTCACAAAAATGTTAGGTACAGTCACCGGCATAAATATATGACGGAACAAAGGCCGCAAAAATATCTGATGACAACTCTATTCTAGAGCCGTAAGAGCGTGTCAGATATTCACTGGGCTGAGTTCACTGTTACTGTAAAGGCCCACACACACGTAGTGGTTTGTGGGGTGTGAACACTTCTTTCCTTTTTGTGTATTTTTTTTATTTTTATGAAGTGTGCATTTTAGTTATGAATAGTTCATTATATATATATATAAGATATTGCATGTGTATCTGTTGTTGTTGCCCACCGTGCTCTCACCGAATGGACCCTGCGGAAGACCAGCGTTGGCTGCAAAGCTAGCAATATGCTGAGCAGGGTCCATTTCGTGACAAAATATGTATTATATTATTTCTTTTGTATGTGTAAATTGTGTGTCACGAATAAATATCTGAATTTGAATATTTGAATTTGAAAAATTTGGATATTTTTGCGGATATTGATTGTTCATATATTGATGCCGGTGACTGTATACTCTGTCCGACGGTTTAAGAGCTAAAAGCCATAAAACTTGTTACAATGGCATTTTTATTTCAAAAGGTCTGAAGTCGTAATACGACAAAGTGAGATTCGACCCAAACCACTTCTATTACAGCTTATAATGCACTTTATGTTTCTTTAACAAAAGGCATCATCACTTTTGCATAGGGTTGTCAAAAATGTACCTAACATTGGAATGGAGTAAAAATAATACAACATAAATAATTTACTCATATATTACTTTATTAAAAATAAAGAATAACGAAGTAGAAGAATAAGAAGTTAATAACGAAGCGTTGCTGATCTTGAATAATAAATGTGTTCTCGATACCCTCAACATGACTAAAACATGCGGTCCATACATTATTAGCAATTTTCATCGTCTCCTCGCGAACTAATTCGACCACGTTAGAGTTTAGCTGTGGTTGCGTATTATTACGTCGTATTCTTTGTTTAAGTTCACTCCAAACCAACTCAATTGGGTTAAACTGGCAATAATAAGGCGGTAATCTTAAAACCGTGTGACCACTCTCCTTTGCCAATTCATCGATAACCATCTTTTTCTCAGGCTTCAAGCTTTGGACGCGATCTAACAGTGCCTTTTTATTTATCTTCGGAGGTATTATTTGATTTCGTTCTTGTAAAAATGTTATTATATCAGCCTTTCTTGAAGAAGTATTCGGAATTTTTTCAGCTTGCCTGGAATGATAGGAGGCGTTGTCTAGCACAATAACACTATTGGGTGGCAAGTTCGGTAGTAATTGCTCTTGAAACCACTTTTCGTAAAGATTCGCAGTCATATCTTCATGGTAGTCAGCTGAACAGGTTTTAATATTCTTAGCAGATAAAAGAAGGGATCCTGGTACACTTCCGTGTTTAGATCCAGCAAGAAGTATTATAACGCGTTGTCCCCTGGAACAAGGAGCGTTAAGGCAGCATTTACCGGACGTATCAACCCAACCTTTCTTCACAACGTCGTGAGTGTCATACCACGTTTCATCTGTCACAACTATATTTCGACCTTCGGACCGAAATTCTCGTATTTTTTTTAAATATTCTTTTCTGAGATCTACAAGTCGAGGTGATTCCATGATTTTCTGACGTTTGTCAAGGGTTTTATAGGAAAATCCAGTATGCTTTAGGTACTCACAAAGTGTCGTTCTGCCATAAGGAAAACTTTCATCACACTCTTGGATTTTTTTCAGAAGGCTATCAATAGTCACAACAATATTTTGTCTATAGCTGTCATAAATTATTCGACTTATGAGATCTTCTGTGAAGTTGTCAATTTTCGGAAACTTTTTTGCTTCTACGTTGGTATTGGTGGCTCTTTCACTTGTACCGAGACACATAATTTTTTTCACTGTTGCATATGGCACCTGAGTAAGTTCAGCAGTTTTTTTTAATGCTGTAGGTCCAATTTCTCTAAAAAGTCCATTGTACACATTTTTGACTATTTGCTTACTTTGACTGTTTAAATGAGTTCGAGCACTTGTACTGGTTTTCTTTTTATCTACCCACGGACGAAACATTTTTACCAAAACAACTTAAATAGTATAAACACGTTATCACTAAATCAGTTCCAACGGAATACTAGATGGACTGTTCCCGTTTGTTGCAGCCCTACCCTCCAGATGTTTGTTATTGCATTTGCAATTTTAGTCATGCCATTTGATATTGAACCCTAATGCAAACGTTTACGTTAGCCTTTCATATATGTAAGAAACCAGTTATGCTCTTTTAACAATAGATGACTAATTAGCTTATCTTTATGGCTTTTGGCTCTTACGCCGCCGGCCGAACTATACCTAGCCAACTTTTTTACGCCGGTTCTTCTCGAGTTTATAGATATTTTATAGGTGCATCAGGTGCATGTAATAGGCCTAAATTGAAGAATAAATAACTTTGACTTTATACATTGCGGGTTAACGAGGTATTCTGAGTTCAATTGTTATATCGATGCAATGTAGTAAAACTAGCCTGCAATTTATTGCATGTGTAAATTGCGTTCTCAGATCGTAGAAAGAAGATAACGCTTTACAGAAAACGCAGACGAAGACGTGGGATAAAATAAGGCAAAGGTTGAAATGAAACGAAAATGAAAAGAAATAAAATAAAATAAAAAATATATATTTATCTTATATTTACACCTATGCATTCAAAGTTTAAAGGTGGGACTTCCTATTAAGTATGCAATACCTCCATTAAGAAGGTTACATGTATACTGGTGAAAGTTTTTTTTGAAATCGGATTAGTATTTCCGATTCCTGAGATTTACCCCCTACGCACAAACATACAATCTTTACCTCTTTCACACACACTTTTACAGGCTTCCCGCGCGGCTTTGCTCGCGTATTGCAAAGAACGCAGGCATAGCTGCGGAATAAAACATATCCTATAACTATCCAAAGAGTCCACATAACACGCAGGTGAAGGAATTTTTGAAATCGGATAAGTGGTTCCAGAGATTACCAATTACATCCAAACTTATAAACTTACAAACATACATGTTCACACACCTTTCCTTTTTATAAGATTAGTATAGATGTACTAGCTTCTCCCCGCGACCCCGCCCGCGTGGAACTCGTTTAATATCGTAGCTCCATACAAACTTTCATCCTCCATTTCTCTCCCTCAGGCCCCGTAGCATGGATGGCCTTATCACGCGATAAGTGACAAGATAAGAGCGTCGTCTCGTTCTATCGAACGGTGTCAGCCAGGGACGGATGCTCTATCTTGTCACTTATTGCGTGATAAGAGGCCATCCATGCTACGGGGCCAGGTCATGATTTCCAGGATAAAAATTATCCTATGTACTTTCCCGGGATTCAAAATATCTCCATAACAAATTTCATGTCAATCGATCCAGCGGTTTAAGTGTGAAGAGGTAACATCCATGCAGACAGACAGACAGACAGATAGACAGACAGGCAGACAGACAGGCACACTTTCGCATTTATAAAATTACCTCTAAGTATGGATTAATCTAGTTAGTATGGATATAGACTAGTAAGTATAATACACTCGAACATAATTAAGTAAATAAAACTGTTCTCAAAATACAGCATTGTACATAAAACGAGCTCCCCATCTCATATATTTTTTACGACGGAAGTATCTTAAAGTGCAGCTTATCTTGGTATCACGTAATTTAGTGTGGCTATTGAATATCTACTTGTATTTGCTCGTCTCTGCAGTGAACTAGATTATACCCCGCTGTGTAGAACTGCTGAGAAACGTTGCGTTCAGTCCAGTATCTTTTCAAATAAGTATCTAGAAATCTTCGAGAATTTACAATTTAAGGCGTGTAAGATTGAAAAATGTGTCTCGCTTGCTCTTTAATGTTATATCGATGTGCTGTGCTCTTCTCGTCCGGTTTGCGAAACTCGGTGTAAACAAAATGGATATTAACTGAAAAAAAATACACGAAAGTTTTATATTTTATTTAGATCAAAGGTAACATTGATTACTTTCCCGAAAGAGCTATCGGAATATCACTTATGGAACCGTAGTTTTTGACATAGTTGTTCTAAATCAATTACTTATTCAGACACAAAAATTAAAATCGTCTTTTATTAAGGTTGTGGTCAGGTAGTTAAGGGCTTTTATGTTTATATATAGTTTTTTATCGCATAGAACTGTAGAAGAGGCGACGCCGTTTATGTGGGTTCAAAATTCAACGAAAAGTTAGGCTTTATAGCCCTTAACTTTGGCAATGTCCACCCAAGAGACGCATACAGGTGCCAATGGTTAATTTTTTTTTTTTACATTTTTAATAACTATGTCACTTACATTCCTACGGAACCCTATAGTGCATGTAAAATTAAAAAGTTTCTATTTCATACGTTCACAGCTCCGCTTTTTATTTGAAAACCACTTCAGCGCGTGCTCGCAGTGAAATAAACCTTTTTTTATACGTGGAGAAGTAAGGCTACTTACACACTGGGCTTTTATAACGCTTAGGCCACTCCGCATTAGGCGGTGCGGAGTTGGTGTGGTATCAGAAAGCTATCAGCTGTCAACTGTCATTACGTACCTACATTTAAATGTGTGCTTCCGGTTGGTGCGGGATACGCAGAAGCGGGGCGGTAGAGCAAATTAAAAGACCAATAAAATCCTTATAATGTACTAAAAAATATTGCAAGACAACTATGTATTTAAAAGATGTATTTCACGACCATAACATCAATTCACGTGATTTGCCATACAATGGTTAGTACGAAGATAATGCTGTGACGTCATAATACTATGTCAATTTGTGAGAGTCGTTTCGGCTGCCACCAGCAAGAGTTCGCCTTTAACCCTCTTTTTTGTCTATATCTTATGGGGAATAGATGAAAATTTCAGAAGTGCCTGATACTTTTTTTAGTGATAGGAATAACCTTTCTCAGCACCAGACAAAAGTTTCATTTGAAAAATATAAACAGTTACCTCACTTACGTTTTGGGTTTAGGACGGCGAATGAGACACTTTCCTTTCATATTACAAAAAATATTTTAAACATCTGACCCTGGCAGTGACAAATATAGCTGCTGCAGCTGTCAATATAATTGCCCGTGTCAGTTTACCACAGATTTTCATGATATTATTGGTAATATGTGATGGTTCAAGCAAAATTTCTTATTTGCCGTCCTAAACCCAAAACGTAAGTGAGGAAACTGTTTATATTTTATAAAAATAATTGGCGCAGCTGAAAAGTCTGCAACTTTTTTCTGGTGCTAAGGAAGGTTATTCCTAGCACCAAAAAAATAAGCAGGCACATCAAATTTTCATCCATTCCCAATAGGGAACATTACGCAAAACTCTTCGTAGGTGGCGACACTAGCAGCGTTGACATTGTATCTCATTCCCACTTGCGGTATTGTCTATGCAAGCATCCTTGTCACTCATTTGAGAATCAATTGTGCATGTGTGTGTGAATCCCTATATTCCTATACTGTTTTACTATTAGTGGTAGTGCTGCCTCTGTTGTTGTGGTTGTTGTTGGTAGTAGTAGGTTGTTGTGGTGTGTTGTTGTTGTGCTACGATAAATAATAATCACCTTGCGCTCAGTGTGTCGACGCCCTTAAACTTTTCCAACGGCACGAATCATTTTAATTTGCTCTTTGTTAACGTAGGTCTGAAATTTACGTAAATAAGAATATATGTTTGCAAAGCATATTTTAAATTCTCTGAAAAGATTTACTCAGTAAAGTAATATTACCATATTTTCAATCGACGAAAAAAAAGGAGGAGGTTCTCAATTCGACACGTACGGTATCTACCGATGTACCCGTGAATGGGTTCTAGCAGGTGTACTACATCACATTAAACTTCGTCTCCATAGGGCCTCTACGTGTTGGATCTATATCCCCACGCACGCCTTCCAAATGACCGGGCTTTGTCCCGTGAATTTAAATCGGAGATATATAACAATAATAATATTTGCGGACAATCTTACACAAATCAACCTAGTCCCAAACTAAGCAAAGCTTGTACTATGGGTACTAGACGACGATATGGATACTTATATAGAGAAATAAATACTTAAATACATAGAAAACATCCATGACTCAGGAACAAATATTCGAGCTCATCACACAAATAAATGCCCTTACCGGGATTCGAACCCAGGACCTCTTGCTTCGTAGGCAGGGTCTCTACCAACTAGGCTAAAGCGGTCGTCAATGTATGACCACGCATAACTTTTTACAGAGTAGTTCGATTTTGATACTTAATTCTTTTTTTATTGGAAAGGGTATACCCCGAAGTTGGTCCCATATAAATTTGGAAAAAATAAAACAAACTTAAGGGTAGGAAATTAGGGGTTAATTGATTTTTAATAAATGCCCTTACCGGGATTCGAACCCAGGACCTCTTGCTTCGTAGGCAGGGTCACTACCAACTAGGCTAAAGCGGTCGTCAATGTATGACCACGCATAACTTTTTACAGAGTAGTTCGATTTTGATAATTCTTTTTTTATTGGAAAGGGTATACCCCGAAGTTGGTCCCATATAAATTTGGAAAAAATAAAACAAACTTAAGGGTAGGAAATTAGGGGATAATTGATTTTTCGTCGGTTAACACTTTGTTTTTAAAGTAAATTATGTATAGTTAAACACGTCAATGGGATAAAAGTATGAATAACGGCCTCTATCGCAAGAAAATAAATGAAAAAATCAAACATGCTTTACAATACGTCTGACGCAGTTGGCTTGTGTTTTATTTGGTTTGGTGGAATTATGTGAGTACAGGGTGTCTCAAAAGAAAGTTCACATTAAAATTTTTTTTTTTTTTAAAGTTAGAAGTTTACTGAAAAAATGTTTATTATTTATTAAAATACAGTGTTTGGGGATTTATTTTTTAAAAATGATATGGTGCAAATGTAAACCATTGCATTCATGGCATTCATTTAATCGAGCACTAATATTGCCTATGACGGCTCGGCAGATAGTGTCCGTGATGGCTGCCATTTCGTGACGGATATTAAAATGGGTCAAGAAGTTCGAAGAAACCGGCTCAACACTGGAAAAACCAAAATCCGGGTGTCCAAGATCTTCAAGAACCGTCGAAAACGTAGAAAGTGTCACCCAGTCTATTCGGGACGATCCGAACCTTTCAATTCGGAAGCGTGCTGTGGCCTTAAACGTGCACAGATCGTCATTATGCCGCATTTTGCATAGATATATAAAGCTTCACCCCTACAAAATTCAGTTGGTGCAAGAATTAAAGCCTCAGGATGCTGGTCAGAATTTTTTTTCCTGGCAAATTGAGCTCTAGGAGAGGTGATATAAGTTGGCCTCCACGTAGTGCCAATTTGACACCTGTGGACTTTTTCCTGTGGGGTTATGTCAAATCCAAAGTTTACGTCAACAAACCGACTTCCCTGGCACAATCAAAATAATATATCCGTCACGAAATGGCAGCCATCACGGAGAATACCTGCCGAGCCGTCATAGGCAATTTTAGTGCTCGATTAAATGAATGCCATGAACGCAACGGTTTACATTTGGACGATGTCATTTTTAAAAAATAAATTCCCAAACACTGTATTTTAATATACATATAACAAACATTTTTTCAGTAAACTTCTAACTTTTTTTTAAATATTTTTTTTAAATGTCAACTTTCTTTTGATACAGCCTGTATATTAGGTACAGTCGGCGTCAAAGATATGTTTTCACTTTAGCACCTCACCTGGCAGTGAAAGTGTTAAGAATGGCTATTATGTTGCCATGTTGTTTTAATCATAATATTATGAACTTGATTACTAAGTTTCAACAATTAAGATTCTGTTATAGGTACGTATAGGTATATTGTCTTCATTGAAAATAAAACATTGTAGGTATTAGAAATTACCCGGGTAGGCTCGGACAAGAATAGGTCTACGGTCGCCCCCGCCTGTCGTAGAAGGCGACTAAAGGGGGTCATCGGGGTCGCAGTGCTTCTGGCGGGGGCCGGGGCTCTCACCTAAAAACTCCAGGGAAGGCGACCATCATCATCCTAGGACGAGCCAAATGTGGCGAGGCGTGAGGAGGGCTCCAGTATTATGAGATCCTGGAGTCCTCCGCATAAGAGCGCAGATGCCGGCCGCCGTGGAGTTTTTAGTGGATAGAAATACCACACCAGTCATCCCCCGATGATTGGGTACCTGGTACGCAGGTTTCCTTCACAAAAAAAAAAAAAAAAATAGGTATTAGGAATTACTTAGAAAATTGGTAGGTAATAAAAAGGAAAATTAAAAGTACGACATTTTAGCCGTACTGTACAGTCTCTTTTGTCGAGGCATTAGAGTCGTGTTAAGATAATTGTGAGGACTTTGTCCACTCCGATATATCCGATGGCGACTGTTCTAGAATTGCTCAGTTTGGAGTGCGCATATCTTCGTGTATCAATCTAAGCATAAATCAATACCAGACAATGGAAATCGTTTTATGAATAGCCCGCACGTTTTGCAGTCATGACGTCACACTTACGTGTGACTAAAAGTGGGTCGACGTATCCACTTCTTGTTGTTTGCGTTGGTTTTGCGGAGAAAATAACACAGACACGCAAGCTGACGTAACAAACACAGCGCTTGTCAAGAAATAGGGCGGTAGTTCTCTCATCTTCATGGGACCACGGCCGGTGCAAGCCGTATCGAAACGTCTGAAATAAAGGTAGATAAATATCACATTAGTCCGTTATTAAAGCAATATTTTAAACATGGGGAGACGCGAAAGTTTAGAGCGTAGGTATGCACATCATTCTAAAAGCGTAGGTCAGTAGTTTAACCTCTAGAGAAAATTATTTCGCTGTGTTGTCTGCAAGAGACCAATTATGTAGCTTAAGCGACCTAACTCAATACCAGGAACACAACACCTTCATAACAAACATGTTATTTATTAATCATACTATTTTATTTATTTCAGGTACGCCAGCTCTGCATTCGTGAATCATGTTCGAAGTTTTATGTGAGTTTGAACTGGTTTAAATCATCCATCAAATAATAATAATTTACTTTAAAAACAAAGTTTAAACTGACTTTAATCCAGTACGTACTTCGCCAAGCCACATGTGACATGAAAATTGCCACATTTCCTTTCCAATTTACCACATGAACTGCTTTCCGAGAGCAAATGCGTTGATTATTACAGAAAAAACCCAAGTCGCTATATGTGGGCTGATAATATTTGAGGAGTTCCGTCGATTCCTAAAGTATCTCAGAATTACCACTTCATGAGTTGCTACTTCAACGGAATCATGTCAGAATCTTTGACGTACTTTACATCTTTGAGGAGTTCCATACTTAAGTCATCTGTGGTCTTCATCATCAGTTCCACTTCACAAAAATTACGATTTCCGAGGGTAAATACACGAGTTATTATAGAAAATACCGAAATCACTACACTAGCGCGTGCCTATAAAATTTGAGGGTTGCCCTCTATTTCCCTAGGATCCCACCATCAGATCCTGACTTGGTAACAATGGGACCACCTCAGAAGTATACTCTTTCGAATAAAAAGAGAATTTTGGAAATCGGTCTACAATTGACGGAGAAATCAGCGAACATACATTTGTATTTTGTATTTATACATCTTTGAGGAGTTCCATAAGTCATCTGTGGTCTTCATCATCAGTTCCACTTCACCAAAATTGCTATTTCCGATGGTAAATACACGAGTAAAAATAGAAAATACCAAAATAACTACACGCGAGCCTATAACATTTGAGGGTTTCCCTCAATTTCCCTGGGATCCCATCATCAGATTCCAAATTGGTGACAATGGGACTACCTTGGGAGTATACTCTTTCGAATAAAAAAAGAGTTTTGGAAATCGGTCCACATTTGACGGAGAAACGGTGAACATACATTAAAAAAAATATATACAGTGGAACATTATAACCTCCTCCTTTTTTGAAGTCGTTTAAAAAGAAACCGAATTTAATTTGAATACGTATTTCACGGTAACGTTTGTCTTTGTTACAAGATAAATAAAACATACACCAAGCATACATAAGCAGACACCAACAACTATAGCTTTTTGGATCATGTATTCATTTTGTGTACTTACCTGCATACCGTGTTGTAGGTATGTAATGTATGAACTTTTTTGTTCGTTATGAGAACTCCGCCTTTCTAGTCCAAATCAAAAGAGAGCCAAGCGACAACCGAGCGTACAAATTGTTCTAACACCGTCTTTTCTCAAGCTAAGTTACGAAAACGATGTCGTTTCAACAGTAATTTTGAAGCGAACTTGCCTAAACTAAGGAATTTCAGTTCAACTGTTATAGCAAAGGTTACATTGGGATAATGATAATGAGTAAAGGGTTTTGTTTAATTATTTAGTTATTCCAAAGCATTTAAAATACTTGTACCAGCTTTATGTTTTGTCTGGGAACATATTGTTCACAGAAAACTTTTTATTTACTTAGATCTCAGAACGCATTAATACACTCAAGAGCAAAAGTTTTGGGTCGGTGAAATACCGTCATAATTCCTAAAATAGTGCAAGGTTGTTCAGTTTTTTAATCCTGTCATGGTCTTTATTCAATTTTACATCTAAACTAAACTGTAGAAATAACAGTAAAAAAATACGTTACCAGGTTTTAATCGGACTCGTAAAAACCCATGAAAAAACAACGAGAACGGAGCGAGATATCGCAAAAATCGTAATTCTTGGATGTTGATATTTTTATGATAGAATCCCGGAAATCGCTAATACATTTGGGTATTACTAAGAATAGTATATTATGTAAATAAGACTAGTGTAAAATATATACCTATTGCGGTTATTTAATTTAGTGTGACCCGAAACTCGGATAGATTTGTGACCTAAATAGAGAGTTGGCCGAACGTGTCACTCACGATGTAAACTTGAGGTTATTTGTGTTAGCCGAATTGCATCAAAGCAGTTCATTCAAATACTGTTTAAGGCAAAAGATTCCAATTGCAATGACAATTTTATAAAAGTCGACCACATGAAATAATATAAACTATACTGTGGACTGTGCTGACGTAGCATTGTTTTACAGTGAACTGTGAGCAGTCAGCGCGGTACACGATGATCAGTGAACTGCGCTGACCACGTTCCGTTTCGCAGTGAACCGTGAGCCATCAGCGTGGTACACTAATGCATTCTGGACCCCTCTGTTGGCGTATCTTTCCATAGTGAACTGCAGCAGTATTGTCGGTTATAATGTAGTGAACGATTGGTTGTCAGATCCGCACTCTATTCATAATGGACTTCTGCGCTTGCGAGGCATCCTTTACAAGTTTACAGTAACTAGGTAAACAGCGGACTGCCAGCGCGGTCACGACGCATTGAAAACTCCGCTGACGGCATATCATTTCTCTGTGAAACTACATTGTAGTATGGTGTGGATTCTTATTCTAGACCGGATCTTATCTCAAGACCCATCGGTCCAACAAAGCGAAAAGCCACGTGCCACACACAATACTTTACTCGACTAGCACTATTGTCAAAGTAGTCTATCGTTTTTAACACAAAATGGTCAACATTAGTTACTCCTCACATTTTTTTTATGTAGAGTCCTCCTTTCCTCAGATATAAAGCCGCTTTTTGGTTGAAAAAGTGTTGATGTTTACTACTATATATTTATTTAAGAGTCATACAAAAGGAGTTTCGTTCTCATTTTTAAACTACGTGTTTGATTGTAACGAAACTTTGCATGTACGACTATGTACAATGACATGAAGTATATATAGGTCTGTAGTTCGTTTATAATGGCCCCAGTTTATAAAACAAACGAAATACAGCAAAAACAAGCTTTGTATGCAAACCTTAAGTACGCAGTATTTTTTTACTGTGGTATCTGAAGCTACATAAACTGGTTACAAACCTGGATATAAGTACAAAGTTTCAGAGCAAACTAGCTAGTCGTTTTAAAATGAGAGCGTAACTACGTTTGTATGGAGAACCGAGCTTGCCGGGGACTCTTAACAGAATCAATTAGTGGTACACTTAAGAATAAAAGGCAATCGCTTTGTTCACAACTAAACAATGAAAGATAATCGCATTGTTTACTGGCCACAAGTGAATTCTGTCTAGAACAAACATCTGCAGATCTGCACACATAGATATACGATGAGCATTGAACGGTGCTCACAACGAACCGATTCGCAGTGAAATCAAAGCGGTCAGTCGTCAGGTTCGTTCTCTATCGTAAAACACCCTGAGTGTAACCGTAACACGTAGAAAAGTATTCTGTCTCACCCACACGCGTTCTCCGATGAATATAAAACAGTAACACAAATATTTAGTATCCGTAAACACTAACTTTGCGCCCAGTTCACAAGCCAGCAATGGGTGAGTTTCGACCAAGCTGGGAACTTTGCCTTCGCTCCGTATTTTGAAGTCATTGACTGAAGCAACTTGCCTTCAGGTGTCAAATTTAGTTCCGAATAAAGTTCGCAAAGTCTAATAGGTTTTGGGGATTAGTACATTTGCGAGTAAGTGTTTGGAAATGTTTTGAGTACAAGTAACATACAATTATACAATTAATTAAGATTTAACCTCGTACTAAGTACTAACCTTGCTGCTGTTAGTGCAGCAGCAAAATTTATAGTAGTTGGGGCCCAATTCTGGAATGCATTTATAACGTATTGAAATCTTAAGTGAACTCCCAAGTAGCAGGCTAGCATCAAATCGGAAAGTTATTTATGTTGCAAAATGGAAGCCCTGAATTATAATGAAAACTAGTTAAATTTCGATATTTATTTTTCAAGTGCTTGCAAAGGAAGTTTATAAAATTAATCATAAAAGTAATTAGGTTTGACTGCCTTTCCTGTTCACAATAGTTTATAATATAGGGATAGAGGCATAATTGTCATAAACCACAATTTGGTACAGGGTCCAAATTACGTCGGAAACTCTATGAGTGAACTTCCAATTAAAAGATAATAAGTTTCTTTCAAATTTTCATTTATAATAACATCAATTGACAGTGTAGTGATTTTAATTATTAATAATTTTCATTGAAAACAAAGTTGTAACCGACTTTAGTTCAGAACTTACTTTGCCTTATTTGAAGAGTTCCCTTGGTTTCTCAAGGATCCCATTATCAGATCCTGACCTGATGTCTCAAAGCTGATGACCATATCAAACAAAAAAGATTATTCCAAATCGGTCCAGGTGTCTTCGAGTAATCGGGGAACCTTCTTACATTAAAAAAATCTCTTTTTTTATGTATTCTCAATTGAGAATCCACTCGTTTTTTGAAATGAAGTAATGCCAGTATTATCCATTAGTGCATGTTGTTAGGGGATTCCGTCGAACAAATACTTCACTTCCGGATACTGGCGTTATATTTTAGTATGTTGTTAGGCATGTCCCTTGGATTCCAAAACTGCCGGGAGACACTCTCTAAGGAGTTTGTCTCCCCTGTAATGACGTCATCAAAAACGCCGCGGCCGCGCTTGGCAAAGTTTTACACCCAAACCATCCAACGTCTATACACATGGTGGGGTGCCAAATAAAAGCTGAATAAATTGTCAATAGTTCATATATGTATACAAAATATTTAAATGTATACGCTAGTTTAAGTACTATTAGCAAAATAATTAAAAAATCAAGAAAAAATCTAAGGACTCTCAGACTTTGCGGCAAAACTATAGACAAGAGACACGAACGAAATGTAAGACACAAATGATATACATTAACCTAACATTTCAGCTTTACAAATTAGATTTTTTTTAAGACAAGAGAACAATTGGGAAAAATGTGCTCAAAAAACCAACAACGCAAAACGAGTTTTCCCTACAAGATTAATTTAATCGAAATTACAATTTTCCAGCCTAACAACATACTAAAATATGGCGCCGGTATCCGAAAATGAAGTATTTTCCCATAACAACATGCACTACATGTCATTATTTCTGATAGTGTCCGGACCGCATATGATCCACGCACGTCAATCAAAACCAAAAAACATACATAAATGACAATAATGACGGGACCACAAAGATTCCGAAGTTTATTCATCAATGTGAAAATATTTAATTGCTCGGAATTTCCGGCCAGGACCGATTAATTTCATTTTAAACGCAATCATCCAATTTGGATCCTATGGAATCGAAATTATAATTACTCGTCCAATAAGGGAAACCACTAATTACACCGTTTTTAAACATTTGGTCGAAAATTGGAAAGCAACGATGTTATTCAATTCTCTTTTGTGTACAATACGTTGTTACAATTATTATGCACCTATAATTCTGTTGAAAGTATACTTGAAAACATATTCATAGTAACATATTCTTGAAAACATATACAAAGTTGGTACTTCGTGGGACTTGGGACAAACTTACTAAAGTGTGCGTTTAAAAAAGAAGTAGGTAAATATGTTCTTGAGTTTTTCTTTTCAGGTTTTTTTTAGTTCTTATTTCTCAGAATCTTTAAGGAAAAATTTGAATCGCTTACCAAAAAAATACTGACTGTGCACCAAAAAAATTTGACTTGCACATCATAATCGAATTTTGATGAGCGACTATACTTATTTTAGGTGTGCGAATCAATTATTTTGAGGTTGTTTGGTTTTTTCTGATGTGCCTTCAAATATAGCCAATCTTTATCTAACGATCCATATTCAACAAAAAATTGCTGCCTGGTAAGCTGACACCGTAACCAATAGCCACCGAACACTTTCGACTTCAGGTGGGCTAGCACAACTTGCTGCCGAGTCGCGTCGCGCGCGACTCAAGGACTCCTTTCTCACTCTCAGTGATCAAATAAGAAAAAGGTTAGGTTTCGCAACACCGCATCAATTGTGCTAGACCAGCTGAGGAGTGACCGGTACGTTGCCAACTCTTTATTGTTTTGCAGTTTCGTTGTGGTGACAGATCCCTCACTCTCATTAAAGCGCATCCTCGGGCGCTTTGGCGAGCTTATTATATTTGACTATCACCTCACTTGTCGAAAGCCCCATCCGTTAATATTACTCACAGCGGATCGACTCTCATGTTCTGCATCTAATAATAATATGATATTACGACGATATGTTGGCGAGTGGCGCAGGACCGGTCATTGTGGCACTCTTTGCGGAGGAATAGGTCCAGCAGTGGACGTCTTTCGGCTGATATGATGATGATGTTGAACTGTTACATGTAATTGAAGAACTGTATACTATCATGAGTGCAATAAATGATGCGAGTTTGATGATTAGATGCAGAACAGTCGATCCGCTGATAGTGTTATTTGAGTGTTTCATCTAATTCATCTCTCTTTCGTTGTCTACCTGTTGGTAAGCAGACACCGTCGCCTATAGACACTTCTGACACCGGAAGAATCACAAGCGCACTGCTAACTACTTGTTGGTTTGAGGATTCGTTGTGTTGCTAGCTGTCTAGAGGCAAAAGTAGGTTCATCACTCTCAAGACAGCGTATCCTCGGTGCTCTGGCGATCTTTCTCAACACCAGGAATACAACACTAAATACTTACAGTGCAGGTTATTATATAGGTATATTATTAAAGCTGCAGTCTTCTGTAAAGGAGTACTATAGAAAAGGTGCTCAGAGTTAGCGTAACGAAGACACAATTGACTAATTACTGAATTTATTCCAGTACGTCGCGAGAGGTATGAGTTTCGTGGCGCAGAGTCCAAAGCCTTGGGGGCGACTGCTTGATGCTCTTGAATCCTCTTGTATTTATAGACAGCTTGATTTGAATAGAGAATAGTGCCGTATAGTCAGCACTGTAGAGGTTGCATAGGCGACCTCTACAGCACTTCACTAGTAGGGCTGCTTCAAATATGAGCCAGGTGACATTTCACTGCTCTACCTCTCTTAAATCTAGATGGAATGCGCGCGTGACAATTGCTAAATTGATTTTAATCCAATTTGTCTGATAGTCTCCTTTGTGCACTGGCTTTCAGTAATGTACAATCTTACAGTCGAATTACCGAGCTCTAGCACCAGTAATTGAATACAAATGTTTCCTTAGTGCACTGCAAATATACACCATATTAAGATGAAGCTAGCAGGTTGCAACCGCTACGTTTGAGGAAGCTCTTCTTAGGAACACAGCTATGCTATTCACATCTGATATTTATATCGGGACCTCAATTTAATTAAATTTGCATATTCAGAAATGAAACATATACTAGTGAGACAAGTCGGTAGTTGTGTGTAAATACCAGGTCAAGTATTTATTCAACATGCTTGCAAGCACCTTATATAAAAATTGTTTACGTAGATATTCCGAATTTTGAATTTTGTTAAAATACGAAAACGCTGCTATTTCCACAGTTTTCGTTGAAAACGTCACGTAATACTCAAAATGTTTCGTATAATTGTAATAATATTCTGCAGTATGCTCCTTACAATTTCCAACTGCGTTTCTGGTTGTTTTCAGCGGTAATGCCACGGTTTTTGTTAACACCAACTTCATATTCCGGAAATTGTTCCGTATAATTGGATAGTTTCTTATTTCACAAGGTGCCTTTCGAAACAGTTATTTAATGAGTAGTAATCGTGGACACAGAAAATATCATCACTTTTGGACGATAAAAAAATTACATATTTTTTTCCAATTTCGACTTTAGTGTAGAATGTAGATTGTACAGCGAAAACTAGTAAAAAGACAGCCTTAATGTTCTTATAACAAAGTGTAGATAGTTGGATAGTAGACGATCAAATTATCACAACAAAGCACTAATTGGAAAATAATAATCAAAATTAGAAAAAAAAACCTATCTAAGATTACAAATTTTGTAGAACATTGAGGCAAAACTACCCAATTGGTCTTAACGCTGCTACCTACTGCTGATGCTGGTACATGGTGTCTTTTAATTATTCGCTGTATATTCTACACTAACTAAAGTCCAAATGCATGCAAACGTAAACTTAGCATGGACCAGCGGCATTTTACGCCACGTTAATGATTGTTTCCGACTCGCTTCAGCTTTACCAGCGACCCAAATACCTTATTCACTCGCACAACCTATGCCCCTCGCTATACTGCTACCCAAAATTAAACTAAATCCAGCAACACTTAAGGTTAAATTTGAAAGTGGTGCTAAATAGAGTTGTGATATTCAGGAATAAAGTTAGAAATTCGGGTTAAAATTAACTCGTATTGCGCTTAAATATTTTATTTAACGTAGAAACTTTAGGTAATTGTTTTCGTGTGTATTCTAAACTAGGTTTGAGTTCAGGGAATTGTCGCGATAATTTAGGTATTGCATTATTTTTGCTCTGAAAGCTCGTGTACTCTTTTTATCTCTTTAAAGGCTTTCTTTCGAGGCTGATGTTTCTAAAATATGCTAAAGTTTATACAAATACAAATACAAATCGTTTATTTGTTCAACATAGGTGCATGACGGTACATGAGGGTCTTATAATTTAATTTTTGTATCACTATGCTGGGCCATTTGGCATACAAATTGGTGAGTAATGAATGGAGAGGCTCCATTAATTACAGTCTGACAAAAAGTCACTTATTTTGTAGTACGCTTTTTCTACTAAAATGTTAAATAACTTCTTCTTAAACTCGACCATACTTTCTATACTAACAATATCGTTAGGAATTTTGTTATAGATTTTTGGCGCCATTCCGAGTATACTTTTTTGAAATAAAGCTGTTTTTGAGGACATTCCGTTTATTTTATTCCTAAGTCGTTTACTCTTAAAACTATTAAACAGGTAACGATTCGATTTTGTAAAAATTGCAATTTCAAATATATACAAGCATGGCAGTGTTAATATTCTTAATTTCTGAAAATATGGTTTACAGGAGTCGAGTTGACGTATGCCACATAACGAGCGAATGCATCTCTTCTGCGCTTTAAACGCTATTTCTCTGTCAACTGAGTTTGCCCAGAATATGATGCCGTACCTTAGAGTTGATGTTACATAGGCTTGGTAGGCTGTTAAGACTACTGATTCATTGACAATTTTTCTTAAATTATAAAGTACATATGAGAATTTATTCAATTTCTTACATATAATGTCAATTTGATTTCTCCATGTCAGCTTATTATCTACACTTAAACCTAAAAACTTTGTCATGTCAGTTTCATCAATGTGTTGTACAGTTACTTGTACTTGATCTTGCCCGCAAATTCGTCCACGTAAGCTTCCAACTACCAGATTTTAATACAATTTTATCTTTTTGAAGGATGATTTTCACAAAAAATCTCCAATGTTAAAATCCTGGTTATTATAAACTGTAATGAACTAATGAATATCAAAAATGAGCCGAAAGTACTGAAACTAGGAATCTCTCGGTCCAATTTCACGAAGTTACGGGCGTAGGCTACTTTATAATAATTATAAAAATAAAACCGGGTAGTCAGTTCTTATGAACAAAGTGGAACACTTATCTATACATTTAATAAAGCTGAAGAGGGTCGAAAGGCTGTACATGGAAGATATTTGAGGCGATTTTTAAAAAATCGTAGCTCTTTTTTTTTAAATAGAGATAGTTTAAGTCCCGGACAAGGACATAGGATAGTTTTAATTCCGAAAGTCACCCCCTAAGGGGGTGAAATGGGGGGTGAAAATTTGGATGGAACCCGTTTAGAGAAATTTGTATAGAGATAGTTTGAGTCCCGGAGAATGACAACGTATAGTTTTTATCGAAAGAATCATTCCCTAAGGAAAGAAAGAGAGTGAAAATTTGGATAAAACCCATGTAGATGAAATTTGGTATAGATATAGTAGGAGTCCCAGGGAAGGACAATGCATAGTTTTAATCCCGAAGATTTAATCCTGAGCGGGTGCAATTAGGGGTGAAAATTTAGATAGAACCCATTTACGGTAAAGCGATAGTTAGAGTCCTGGGGAACGGACATAGGATATTGTTAACCCGAAAATCATCCCCTAAGGGGGTGAAATTTGGGGTGAAAATTTGGATGTAACCCATAGACGAAATTTGGTATAGAGATAGTTTGAGCCTTGGGAAAGGACATAGGATAGTTTTTATAACGGTAATCATACTTAAAAGGGGTGAAATGGGGATACAAATTTGGATGGATTCCATTTAGATGAAATTTGGTATAGAGATAGTTTGAGGCGCGGAGAAGGACAACGGATAGCTTTTATTCCGAAAAAATTCCACTATTTTATCGGGGGTGAAAATTTGGATGGACCCTATTTAGATGAAATTTGGTAGTTGGAGTCCCGGAGAAGAACAATACATAGTTTTTATCCTGAAAATCTACTCCTGAGAGAATGAAATGAGGGGTGAAGGTTTGAATGGAACCATTTTAATGAAATCTGGTACAGAGATAGTTTGAGTCCCGGGGAAGGACATAGAATAATTTTAAGTTTGCGTTAACAATATGTTTTATTCAATACACTATTTTTTTCGTTGGCTATTCACTGATGTTATTAATTTATATATATATATTTTAAAATCTTACAAAGTTTTAATATCATGGCATATCAGTAAATCCATAATAAACAAGAAAAAAAACAATATTCTGTAGTGCCAAAACCGACGAAAAAAACTTGCACAACGGTTGTATGGAGAATGCCTTGCCCTACCCGTCACCTGGGGGGTTGAACATTTGTATGGAGTTGCAAAAACCAATGAAATTTGGTATAGACATAGTTTGAGTTCCGGGAAAAGACATGGGATAGTTTTTATCCCGGAAATTATCTCCTTAGGGGGCATTTTTATGGAGCTACTATACTACCGCTACACCCGTTTAGATAAAATTTGATATAGGGATAGTTTTTATCTCGGAAATCAATCCCTAAAGGGGAAATTGGGGTGAAAGTTTGTATCGAGCTACGATATAAACGAGCTCTACGCGGACGAAGTCGCGGGCAGAAGCTAGTCACAAATATGTAAGTTATGCACCTCAAAGGAAATTTCTTGTGACCGAAAACAGGGAGTCAAAGGAAAATGTTTACGGTATTAAACAGGGTGAGTAATATAAATGGGTCGGAGAGGGGAAATAAGAAACTAAGTCTAGCCACCCAAAACCCACCCAAGGCATTCTCCTCTTCAATGGAAATTCTAAATTCGAACAGAATTGCATTTGTTTTGTTTCGTTCGATTTTAAAACAAAACAAAATCAAAATTAAATAACCATGAGAGTTGATTATTTAATTCCTATTTTTGCCCGACTACGGCAGAGCCTAAAGAAAGGGATATGATTTTAGCAGTCTATGTTTATAATTGGGTCAATCAACTATTTCTTGTAATTATTTTGTCCCGTTAGCCAGGAGATAAAATAACATATTTTCTTAGTTAAATTGTTACAATACGGACTTCTAACATGCCTAAGAAGATGGTGCAACTTAGAATTTGATCTGGGGTGTTCACAG
Organism: Epinotia brunnichana; assembly: GCA_963854355.1. Classification (NCBI taxonomy): domain Eukaryota; kingdom Metazoa; phylum Arthropoda; class Insecta; order Lepidoptera; family Tortricidae; genus Epinotia; species Epinotia brunnichana. The sequence continues at coordinate 23,288,891 of OY977950.1, read as the reverse complement.
GTCACTTCGGGGTCAAGGATCTCTTGGCCAAGATGGGACTAGCGGATAGTTTTGACTGTAGAATGTGTGGCGAGGAGGATGAGACTGATGATAACACTTATTGTGTGAATGTCATGCCCTTGCCAGACAGAGAATGAATTACTTTGGTAACGGCTATCCGCAACCAAAGGAATTCAAGGTGCTCCGGTTAACTGCATCATCCGTTTTGTGGAAATTATGGAGCAAGCCTGGGAGCAGGCATAAAGCAGAGAGCAAATGCACAAAATATCACACTGGGTCGAAGTGCATCCAAAAGAGCCCTTACCTAGATAAGTTAAGATAAGATAAGAAGATGGTCCATACAAAAACGGGTCGAACATAACAAGGAAACCCCCCCCACATTTGGTTATGTAAAACCCATAAATCACTGTTTTAAAAAGTGACCCAGGAGACGTAGCCATGGCAACTAGTGGCAGAAAATAGTCGACCATCCCAACCATTTACGTGTGTTCCACCGTAGCGTTTAACACATTTACGTGTGTTCCACCGTAGCGTTTAACACATTTTATGTGTTCCACCGTAGCGTTTAACACATTTACGTGTGTTCCGCCGTAGCGTATAACACATTTACTGCCAAGAATCGCTACGGCTGCGCTCGTAACCGATCCCGTGGTTTTCCCCGTATGTAGCGGAAGGCGACTACGACGTAGGCACCCGCTAGGTAGGTTCCGGGCACTGAAAGTATTAAGATACTGAAATGAGGTATCTACGAGTCGAAATTATGCTCCGGGTGACATAGGCTACCTATAAATGAAACTTATATGAAAAAAAAAATATATTTTTTCAGTAAGTTTTCCGTACCTAGTCGGGATTTTGGGATACATTAAAAAAAAGGCGGAAGTCCTTATATAATGAAAATTTTGAGCGTAGGCCATTCCTAAGTACATTTCGTTTCACTTATCAATTTCGAATACTAACGATGTACCTACCTAACTACATAAGTAATTTACGCGAATCCGGCATAATTAACAGTAATTAAATGTCTAATATTAACTTCCTATTCAATGTTCCATTTTATACGATATCCAATTAACTTAATTCAGTCGTAAAATACTTAGGAAATTTATATTTCCCGTAGAATTTACTTCTGACTCAGAGTCACAAAATTCTTGCCAGCCAGCCACATGTCAAGCAAAACCTTTGTATCAAAAGGACGTAAGTTGTTTGAGTTTTTGATGGGCTTACATCGTTTTTACTAGCACGAACATGTGCATATGCCAATTACACATGCGATTTCCAGTCGGTCTTCGCCGATGCCAGTTTTCGTTGGTCCAGTGCCAAAGAATGATTTGTTGAGTAATTATTATTACGGACCATGTAGAATTTGGCTCTTGTGTGATTAAAATTTCCGTGCTACAATCCGTAATCTATTAATACTAACAAATTTCTTGCGTCACTTCAATCGCTACTACTTAGACGCTGATCTCGCTGGCTGCGTGCGTCACTATTATCATAAACAAGATAACCCCACGTGGCCACGTGGTACCACACGTGATGTTACGCCCTAATTCTCCGCTAGATGTCGCTGTCCCGTCCGTCGCGCGCCCATACTAAATCGTGCATCGCACTGTTAAGATTTTTCTCAGAATCATGACCCTCTTCGGACCATTCGTTCGCATCAAGACCTTACTTCATAGGATCATTTCTATAGTAAGCTCTTCACCAGGCTATCACAATACGTGAGCCGACCCCCATCCACGAAGATGAGATGTGGCGCGGTGCCCTGAGCGTGAGAGAGGCGATGACTGGCCGGTCATCAGCTATCGATGATCGTTCACCTCCCTCTTCGGAGTGAGGCGTGGGGTACTGTCGCTGTCTGAGTGGCTGGATTTTTAAAACCCTATTATATACTTTAAAAAGCGGCCAAGTGCGAGTCGGACTCTCACATGAAGGGTTTCGTTAAATAAATTGCAGTTTACGATTTATAACGTATTAAAAAAAAACTACTTACTAGATCTCGTTCAAACCAATTTTCGGTGGAAGTTTGCATGGTAATGTACATCACATATTTTTTTAAGTTTTATTATTCACTTATTTTAGAAGTTACAGGGGGGGGACACACATTTTACCACTTTGGAAGTGTCTCTCGCGCAAACTATTAGGTTTAGAAAAAAAATGATATTAGAAACCTCAATATCATTTTTGAAGATCTATCCATAGATCACTCCCCACTCCATCCACATGGGTTTGACGAAAAGTTTTTTTTGAGTTTTAGTTCTGAGTATGGGTTGAAAACTGACTGTATTTTTTTTGAGTTTTGTGTGAAAATCTTAATGCGGTTCACAGAATACATCTACCAACCAATTTTCAACAGTATAGCTCTTATAATTTCGGAAGAAAGTGGCTGTGACATACGGACGGACAGACAGACATGACGAATCTATAAGGTTTCCGTTTTTTGCCATTTGGCTACGGAACCCTAAAAAGTAGAAGCGATACGCTTTCAAACACAGGTGACGTGATGATTAATTTATATTAAATAAAATTTATTTTATTAAGTTCTAATCTATAGATTATCTTTTAGTTCGTGTGTATGTGTTCGCAAACCAATTTGGCCGTTAGAAACTCGTTTCCTGTATTATTGTGTAAACTAGAACGCCCCCAATGCATAATCAATAAGACGGTGTCGATAGCGATGTGTGCACTCAAAGCTTACAACAGCGAATTCATTCCATAGTTGATATGATATAATATATAATATCGTATATTAGCAAACTATCAACACGAAGTACACATTACTAACTTAGGTAACTAATAAGCTCCTAAATTTCAAATTAAGAAATATCTTTATTTTGTTAAAATAAATTTAGTATTACTAAAGTATTAAATTAAAAATAATAGAATTTCTCCGTACGTAGAAGTTGCGTACTACTAATGCCATCTATTGCCGAGTAGATTGTGTAGATTGTCTTGCTAAATAATGTTACCCATAGATCACGCTAGGTGGTGTTAGTAGTACACATAAATCATAGAATGTTATGATTATAGTATTACCAAACCGCAATAAGAATGGGATTGGAATAGCTGTCAGTTCATATAAACTTTGACCTATTTACATGGCAAAATTGTCACCTCCAATCGTATTCTAATCGCGGATTGATAATACCACTACACAAAAATCTTGGTACTACTAGCACCATCTATCACCGAGTAGGAAGCACCTACAATATTTTGACAGCTAAACCATTATTTTTCATAATTAAAATCCAAAGAAATTGTACTAAAGCATAGAAACCACGTTAAAATAAGAGCTTGGTAACAGCTATCTTATTCACTTGCGTAAATCTATAGTTGGCCTAAGAGGGAATGAGACTACAATCCCTATTCAGTTTCACATTTTCGTAGGTTGTCACTAAAATCAACTCGGGAAAATGTCAAATGGATGTAATTGGATGTAATTTAATCCAGCAAAATTCAATATGTCATCATTGTTTGGTAGAAGGTGTCATTACCTTACAACTTGACTTGGTCGTATCATATTACTTCCAAAACATCGCGGCTCCTGTGTGTGAAAATAATTTATTTTGGTGTTATTCCACCGAGAATGTTTGAAAAAATGTATTGTTCATGTTTGCGAGACTTGACTGTTTCCTGTGATAAAATGTATTGTGCCATTGAAGGCTGTAAATCCCATACAAGAGGGACATAAATGAACCATGTAGCAGTTTGCTTCTATCGGTTAGTTTCTATAGATTTTGATTTTATTCATGGAAGGAGATCACCTAAAATTAATAATAGTAATTGGTAATTTATGTTAATATCATTATCTGTTCAATTAAAACAAGATTGTGCATGAAAATAAGACTTTTTCGGATAAGTATAAGAGGTTATGTTTTTCCCATAGTGATGTAGTTTTTTTTATCGACCTCGGCACAATAACTTATCGACGTAATATGATTTTAGATTTCCAAATGACGAATATGTTAAAAGGAATGGATACCACACGTGTAAGAAGGAGAATCTGACATGGAAAAGCACTCATTTTTATTTCAAACACGTCACCAGATTATTTGTACCATATGTAATTTTAAATGGAAGCTACTGGAAGCAGACAGATCTTTCACAAAATTGAATAGAAACGTGTGCCTTAAGAAAAATAACAAGTTTTAGCCATAACTATTTTATTGAAGGCGGATTAAGTTTGACTAAATAAAAAATGGTCTTAATACAAAATTATTCTTTCATTTCCCATAAGTAGTACGTCCAGGCCGTCCTGCATGACGTACTGCAAATGAGTGCGATATTATAAGATAGATTGTGACAGGGATATGAATGACCTTGGTTTTGCAGGACGCCACGCATCCAGGTTGACAAAAGCTACTTTGTTTTTTGCTACTACAGTAGAGTCTCTTCAGTCCGTCATTCCAATAGCCGGCTATGTCGATTAATCCGGCACACTCCACCCGCACCTCCTTCACCGGCCTTTACTTCTCTAGCTAGCTAGACGCTTGCTCTCTTTTTATTAGTTATGACATTTCTATTCAATCCACTAATCCAAACATTCCAAAATTCCGGGATTTTCTAGTTTTTAATAATGCCGGGTTAGTTAGACTACTTTTCTTTTTACCTTCTCCATAAACATATTTTTTTCACACATTGAATGTGAATTATTAAAATAAATAAATAAAAAAATAAATAAATATTTGCGGACAATCTTACACAAATCAACCTAGTCCCAAACTAAGCAAAGCTTGTACTATGGGTACTAGACGACGATATAGATACTTATATAGAGAAATAAATACTTAAATACATAGAAAACATCCATGACTCAGGAACAAATATTCGTGCTCATCACACAAATAAATGCCCTTACCGGGATTCGAACCCAGGACCTCTTGCTTCGTAGGCAGGGTCACTACCAACTAGGCTAAAGCGGTCGTCTAAATTTATAATTTGGTTGAGTAATTTATCGATATAAACAGTCGACACTGTACATCCCCAGCGCAGGAACAAACTTGTGACAACCTTCCAAATTAAGGAATAACAAATGCATATACATCTCTTTCTGACGCGTTAGTACGTCGTACGAAAGTAGGGGACAGGTATACGTCTCTGCTACCTATTTTAACCTTAGAGGCTTGTTAAAATCCATTAAATCTACCACTGTGTTGCCATTGAAATGAAACATTCCGTCAATAGTAAATTAACTCTTGTCGAAAACATGCACGTAAGTCATTAATTTAATATCAATGTTAAAGATACAATTTAAAAACATTGTCTAAGTACACATACTGATGTACATATTATACAAGTATTATGTTTTTTTTTAATTAAAACTGTTTTGTAGTAGAAATGTTCATATTACGATGGTATTACATCAGGTCTCGACCACATTTGGTATCAGTCATCAATATTATCGTCTGAAGATGTTTACTTTATATTATCGATTACACATTTTAAATCAGTGTTACAAAGGTCCTTAACACTATATTAGTTTAAATCTTAAACATAAAAAAAAAAACAAATTACAGTGTGTCAATGAAATCACACTTAGTCAAATAACCGGCCTTGTGTCATTCCGGGTTCAAAGGTGCCCATCACACTCGCCGCATTGCCGCGTTGAATCGCGATCGACAACCTTTGCAACAGGAATGACCCGGAACGGGGGTCATGCCCTCTCAGTCGCACACGGCGCCCCACTTCCGCCAAGAATGTTCTGACCTCTGAGCGCCAGCAGCCCATCGACTCCACCGCAAGAGAGACAAACGAATACCTGGTCAACGCGAGGTATTTGTTCCGCTTTCGGAGCGCAGTCGCCTCGGCAGCAGCTCCTGCTGCCCCGGTGGTGCGACCAAGTGGCGTCCCACTTTGTATTTAGGTATTATATATTATTACAATGGTATTTCAATTAAAAAGTACAACAACTAGTCTGGGTATCGTGAAATGGTGGCAGCCATGACATTTTTACTCATCACTTCATTTTCGGTATATTACGTGCGTCTGGAGCGGATGAATGTTTTCTTTATAATTATCGAGTTAGTTTATTTATTATATATTTGATGAATAAATGAAATATCAATGCATTCCCGATTAGTCTTCCATCGATTCTGACGATTATATTTCGTATTATCCTATTAAGGTTGGTTACACCTGGAACGTCATACTGACAATGCCTAGTTTCACTGTGACAGTGACATTTCTTGGTAGATTTGATGGAATTTAATTATGGTTCTGGGTGTAGCAAGCACAAAATCCAAATGTAATAAAAACATGTGATAAATACATTTATACAGATTTTTAGGTAAACATATAATGATGGTATTTCTTAACTGCGATTATGCTAACCAAGCGTACAATCCAGCTTAAGGTAAGCAAAAGGTTACCTACCTGTCCGACTCTTTAAAACATACATTATAATTATGAGTAATAGCTTTATTCAAATTCATTTTCACGCCATCAATACAACTCCATGTTTAAAAACCTAGCAGGAACAACACTTTATAATAGGTAAGCCTTTTTATCTTAAACACACACACATTCGAGCCTTTTTGTTTAACAAATTCCAAATAGTTAAGACCCTTCTAGTGAACTATCTTATCCATCCTACAGCTGTGTAACCCAGGTAATACGGCTAAGACCTCTGAAATTGGCAATCAATAATGAACGAATTACAGCACGCCTGGCATCGACCATTCGAAGGCCTTGTCGAAACTTGGGTATTGTTGTAACCTAGTTGGTAATGGAAAGATTATTTCGTCAAAATCCTGAGATACTCGTAGTGGAGGGCGGGTTATATTTGATTAAATGTGGAAATGGAATTGATTTGCATTTGTCAGGACACTTTAAATCGTAAAATTAAATGTAGAAATGGTAGCAGGAATAATTGTTGATATTAAAAAAATATATAATATATAACAGTACTGAACAAAATTAAAAAAAGCGGCCAAGTGCGAGTCGGACTCGCACATGAAGGGTTCCGTAAAATAAATTGCGGTTTCCAAACCCACACGTATGGGTTTGTTGAAAAAAAAATTTTTGAGTTTCAGTTCTGTGTATGGGGACCCCTAAAACTTAATGTTTTTTTATATTTTTGTGTAAAAATCTTAATGCGGTTCACAGAATACATATTCTAATAGTTTCGGAAAAGATATATATAGCTCTAATAGTTTCGGAAAAAAGTGGCTGTGACATACGGACGGACAGACAGACATGACGAATCTATAAGGGTTCCGTTTTTTGCCATTTGGCTACGGAACCCTAAATAGGCTATAATTATTATTGTTTTTCTATTATAGTTTATGGCAGAAACTACTTTCCGACCTAGATATGGCGGATCCGTCGTCCGTGAGTCCGCTCCAAATATACCTTCGTCTCATAGGAAGTACTTGCCAGACGGTGCCAAAGCACAGAATAAGTAATAGTACTACGTACAGAAGGTTCTCTGTTAACAAATTCCCTGTTTAGGTACGCCAAACGTGCCTAAATGTGGCCATCCCGTTCTATCGCATGCAACGCGCTGCGACCCGTGCGAGCGTCCTGTACCAACACGTGGCAGCCACTGAATAGAGCCCTCCGAAGGGGCGACCGGCATGTACTTGTAGCGATAAACACAAATCGCGAGTGAGCCGCGCCTGGCCAAAGGTAGCCAGCTTTGGCGCGCGAGGGGCGCGCGCCGGGCTGGCCCGCGCTGCTGCGCGCGAGAACCGCCACCGCTAGGAAGGCAATCTACGCATCCTCCAACACACTGCTCTCGGCGGTGAGGGAATGGGACGCCAGCCCTCTACATGAACGCTGGAGGGAATACCACAGGCCCGTCGTCGCGGGATCGGGGTGACCCGCGACGTTGAATAATCCCGGCCCATATATTTTTATAGTTTATAATTTGTAATTTGTATTAATGTATTCGTGTATCATCTAATTTATTTTGTGTATTCCAATGTACTCGCCAATATGGACTTGTTCTGGATTAAATTATTTTCATTTCATTCATTTGGCACCGTCTGCCAAGTACATCCGGCCATCTCAGGACTGACATACTTAGGTTTACTCTCTCCACGATTAAAGGGCCAAATGATGTCACATGACTGTCTCGTACTGTTGTCACATGACGCAAATATACCTACACTAAAAAAAAATACCTGAAGTGAAGGTAATAGCTGAAGTTACAGAACAGACTACTGCCCAAGACAAGACAAAACTAACTCAATGACAGTATCTCAAACAAAATACTAAATAATACAAAATAGTATTTTTCACAATCGTGTTATAATAGAGAGCTTTTTAGTCGAGTACCGTGTTTAGGCCACGAAGCTTGCTGAGTGGCCTAAGTAAGGTACGAGATTAAAAAGCTTGATTATAACACTATTGTGAACAATACTTTTTGTACGAGTTCATTAAAATTAATTTTCTACGAGTCAACTGAACTAAGTAATTAAACAAACTCGATACTGTTGAAACGAAGTGCAGCTCATCGCTCGCACGCTTGTTGATATCTTAAAAGACATCAACGAGCGTACGACAGCAAAGCGATTCTATTGGTCCAATTCATTACAGTTCAGTAAAGCAGCCACGTGATTGGTCGAATTTATTTTAGTTGTCTGGAGCGTATCGAAAAGTAGTTATTTCGATTGTTTCGACAGTAACATGGACTACAACTATGAAAAGAGTGACGTTGCAGTATTCTCTATGAAATCTTAATACACATACTTTAATCGTCGAGTACAAAATAGTATTTTTCACAATCGTGTTATAATAGAGAGCTTTTTAGTCGAGTACCGTGTTTAGGCCACGAAGCTTGCTGAGTGGCCTAAGTAAGGTACGAGATTAAAAAGCTTGATTATAACACTATTGTGAACAATACTTTTTGTACGAGTTCATTAAAATTAATTTTCTACGAGTCAACTGAACTAATTAAACAAACTCGATACTGTTGAAACGAAGTGCAGCTCATCGCTCGTACGCTTGTTGATATCTTAAAAGACATCAACGAGCGTACGACATCAAAGCGATTCTATTGGTCCAATTCATTACAGTTCAGTAAAGCAGCCACGTGATTGGTCGAATTTATTCTAGTTGTCTGGAGCGTATCGAAAAGTAGTTATTTCGATTGTTTCGACAGTAAACATGGACTACAACTATGAAAAGAGTGACGTTGCAGTATTCTCTATGAAATCTTAATACACATACTTTAATCGTCGAGTACAAAAATGTATAAAAGGTGCGTCGTGCCCTGCACAGAATGATTTTCCCACTTTCGACCAATTTTAGATGAGAATCTTCTGATTCTTAATGAGCACAATGTCTCGACCGCCGTGGGCCGTCAATTTAATCGTGTTTTTAGGGCAGGTATATTGAGAGCGGGGTCACAGAATAAGTAATAGTACGGGGTTACGGAATAATTGTCTACCTATTAACATTGTATGTTATTCCAGGCCTATTTGAAATGAGAACCAAACTACGTTTGTATGAAGAGGCGAGCTCACAAAGCCATTAGTTCATAACATAACATTATACTAGTAGCTCTGTCTGCTGTAGAATTCGCAAACCAGTCTAATACAATAAAAAACCATTTCGAAAAAGTGTCTCGACATAATAATTCAATCATAACTAACGAACCTGCTCACAAAATTTCACGAGAATCGGTTGAGAAATGCGACCCGGGCTGTTATTCGCTACGTGTTAATGCGTCTCACCCCGCTGGTCACCCGTTACGAAACTAGACCTCTACCTACGCTTAATTACTACGCATCGCGGTGTCAAGGTATATTTGTGGGTGAGCGTTGAGGTGAGCTTAAAACAAGTTACAGAATAGGGGGGCTGTAGAGGAACAGTGGGACAGACACCGGACACCGGACACTGGACGGCGACACACAAACTATTTTCGGCGCAAGCTAAAGCCTGGGTTATATTAGAGCCACGCCGCGTGTCGCAACGCAATCGGTTACATACATTTTGTATGAACGTGGTTACATTAGCTCAGTCCCGCGTGTCGCCACGTCCAATACAAAGTACGCGTTGTGACACGCGGCGTGGCTCTAATATAACCCCGGCTTAAAGCATAGAACCACGTTCGCTTCGCTCGCTCGTTCGAAAATGCCTGTGTCAAATAAAATGTTACATTAATAAAATATATGTGTTAGTGACAGAAAAAGACAAATTATTTTATTGGCATTTTAGCTAAAATAGGTTTGACGAACGTTCATGAATACGGCTATTAATTAATGCACCCAACAAAAACCCCTAAAACACCCCATAATACGCAAACCAAACAATTGCGTACCTTATCACTCCAACCAAGCCTTAACAGTGTGTACAGTCGACGATAATTGCCAAAGCACGTCTATAAATAACACACCCTTTCGCGGCCGCCTGTACCCTTTATTTGCATAATTTGATCGTACGCCTGAGGGATAAATTGTGTATGTTTATTTATTGATTGTATCTTTAGTAAATAAATCAATTTAAAAGCAAGCGCGTCTTCGAGAGATATTGGGTTATTCCCATCTGTTACCACCAATTTGTTACCAGTGGTAACAGCTGGGATTTTTCCCCATCTATCACTAGTAGGAACTAATGGGAATAGATATTGATGGTAAATACTGGGATTTTTTTCCCAGTAGTTACCACTGAGTACTTTAGTGGTAAAAGATGGGAAGAAAAATCCTAGCTGTTAATACCACTGGTACGACTAACACATTGGTGGTAACAGGTGGGAATAACCCGAGATATTAATATAATATTACATTATGAGTTCGCCAGGCGTGCAGAAAATCCCACTTCCTTGTCAAGGGGAGACGTAAAATATACTCAATACGGGCGGTAAAAAAGAAAGCCTTATATCACTTATTCAGTGCCCTTGGCTTTTGAGACATTCTTTGTTTCCGAAACAGAGATTAGCAGAAATAAGTTGGAATTTGAAATACTAACCCGGGCAATTATTCCTATAAACAGAGATATTAGATGGCAAAATGGTTGACGGCTACAGATTTCGGGTGGCAGGGGAACGAGAAAAACAGACATTGAAGAATTTTTCTCCCATCTCAGATAGCTCAGTGCCCTTTATGGTAAGGTATTGACCTAAATGTGTAGGTACTATTTTAATGATTGTGATAAACCCAGATTAAGATGCTCAAAGGTGACCTTCAGAATGAAACTAAAAATGCATGTAAAATCAAAGCGGCAAAGTTGACCACCTTTTTAATATGTGTTTCTTTCTTTATATGTTGCAGGTACATAGTATAATCCGCCGTTTTAGATTACAGCTAGTTGTTTTGTAAAATATGTAAAACGGCGGACTATATTATTCCACTGCGATATAGGGTCATTTCGCCGGTTACGCGACCACCTTCGGTTAGCGACCACTTGAAGAACATGGTTTTTTCAATTGAAGATAACATCAACTCTACATAGCCTATTGAAACGGTCAGCCGTATGCCTTATTGTTTGTAGTTATGGAATAGGAATTTACAAAAAAAACGAGAAAATATTCTTTCAGTTCACCAAGTCAGCTAAGTGGTCGCTAACCGGCACATGAAATTAGGTGGTCGCCAACCGGCGAAATGACCCTATACATTTTTAAAGGGTCAGCATCAGGGGTCAGTGCATGTAACACCCCTGGCAAGTGTCAAGCGTCCATAGGCTGAGATAACAGGTTAAAGAGGGCCGTATGCTTATTTGCAACAATGACCAAATACAAAAGTATCGTGAAAATCAAATCAGGCAGTCAGTCATGTATCACGATTATCTGCAACCTATCCGTTCGCTTGAAATCGATACTTGCTTCGTCAACCGCCAGTAAAAGTGGTCGTAAATGCACAGGTGATGCCTAAGCGAAAAAGTCGAGGATCCAGCCATAAAACTAGAGAAAAAAGCACACATGTAGATGTGTCTTTTGGTAAACGGTGGTTTGGTTTATATTTTCTTCAAAATAATTGAAAATACTTGAAAATAAGCAGATGGGTTCTCAATACGAAGTTATTAATCAACTGCGATGAGTTTGGAAATGGAACAACTGTCAGCACCCTTAGCGTGGGATTGAAGTCAGTCGCGTTTACTGCCGACGCTACCGCCTATCGTCAAGATTTAGTATGAAAAGTCTATACACCGCCCCTGGTGGCCACTCATAGAACTAAAAATCCAAACTGTAACGTGAGTCACTTATACATTACTTAACTCGCGATCAACTTCACGTTCGTTCGTATAGTTTAATCGATTTTCCAATATTCAACCTTATATCACTAGCATTTATCGTTTTAATTTAAATGCTTGTCGGTTATGACTAGAGGGCGGAGTACCGGTGGCAAATTTCACACAAAAGGTATGGAGTCGTTTTTTTATAATTATTATTTTAGGCTTGAATAATAAAATTATTAATTACCTAATGTACTTAGTATGGTACCTACTCGTAAATTAGAAGTAAGTACTTAACATTTATTTTCATAAATCGATTTCAGGAATAGTAATGATAATGTTTTGATAAGAAAACATATTATTATGTATTATAGATATTAACAACATATTACATTATATTTGTATGCTCGTAAGATAATTTCTATAAGTTCCTAAAAAATATTATGCAAGATTAATCATTTATTCGTTATTTATTTAATCATAAGAATACTTAGGCGACTCCATACATTTAGTGTGAAATTTGCCACCGGTACTCCGCCCTCTAGTTATGACATTACAGAATACGCGCATCGCGACGTCGACAGTGGCGACTGTCGATACAATATGGCGGCGCGTGGGCCATTTATTTGCATTTTTAAATACAAAATACGCGACAATTTGAATTTTGCGGATATATGTTGTCAATTCAAAACCCTTATTTTTAAAAGTTCTTTAATTTGAGATAAGTTTCGATCGGATCTACGGTAACTCTTGACGGAATAATACGATATCACGGGCCATTTTGCAAGTGAAATAGTAAACTACAGTCGCGACGGTATTCTTCGATTCGAAATGTCTCACACTACCGATTGGTAGTACGAATCGAACTTTAAATTATGCATCGAAAACTAAACGCAAAGTGCCTAACGTTTTACAGTTGGTTTTGTAGTACAACGGCAGTGTGAGTTACAAGTTTGACGGGTCGAATCGAAGAATACCGAAGCGAGATCGAAATCTATTCGAAGCGCGTTTATTCGATCTTGTATGTAGTTACTTATCTTAAGGTTACGAATGAAACTCACGTTAGCCGTACAGTTCATATAAACTTTGACGTATTTACTTATATGGCAAAACTGTTAACTCCAATTATTACATTGTAATCGTTACTTACCGTAACCGCGTACCGGAAGGCGTGGACTGATGACCTGGTAAAGGTCGCGGGAGTCCGATGTATGCGGGTGGCGCAGGACCGGCCATTGTTGCACTCTTTGGGTGAGGCCTATCTCCAGCAGTGGACGTCTTTCGGCTGATATGATGATGATGATGATGAATCGTTGCTTGATAATATGTTAATGAATTATTATCTACAGTAGTAAACTATATAGTAGGAGAAACGAATATAAGTAGTTACGATCTTCACCCATCTTTAGCAAATTAAAAAATATTTCGCGAAAGGGATGGCAAAAATTGGCCAGAATCAAAAAACAAAAATCTAAACTACGTGTATGGAGTCGACTCGAGTACTGGGGACTCTCAAACGAGGAAGAAAAATGCATATGCAGGGATTAATTTTGATTAAAATATACCGATTTTTAATGACAGTCGTGGACAGAACGCAAAAAATGCAGATATTGCGCGGCTCGAAGCAGACTTGGCAAAATATGATGTAACGAAGTTATAATTGAAAGCTCTAGGATTAATTTCGGGTTATTGTTTTATTAAACGAAATGTGTTGTTTAAACTTGTTAACCTCTGTGATTTTAATATTTGTACTCAGCTGAAGTTAAACAGAAATACAACTCACAAAGTAATTTTTTTTTCATACACGCTTCCATATATCTGCCTCGCATTGTTTTTTTAGAGTTCCGTACTCGAAGAGTAAAACGGGACCCTATTACTAAGACTCCGCTGTCCGTCCGTCCGTCCATCCGTCTGTCTGTCACCAGGCTGTGTCTCACTGTAGAATTTTTCACAGATGATGTATTTCTGTTGCTGCTATAACAACAAATACTAAAAACAGAATAAAATAAATATTTTCATTGATAATGGTACGGAACCCTTCGTGCGCGAGTCCGACTTGCACTTGGCCGGTTTTTTTTTATATAATGCTGCAACACGAGAGGTCCGTAATTGTAAAGCCTGTAAACCAACCTTCTTTTTTTTCTGTATAAATTCGAGACAATATGTTATGGCGTGCAGCCATTTAAAAAAGGTTGGAGTATTTATTTTAGTCCCTGGGCGACCGAGCTCTGCTCAGATGAAAATACGGAGAAAACGAATTTTCCCGGACATGAGACCTATCTAGATCGATTTCTCGCCCCCGTAAACCCCTGTAGTCCAAATTTCATCGAAATCGTTAGAGCCGTTTCCGAGAACGTGATTGCAAATATATATACAAATATTGCTCGTTTAATAGTATAGGATTTCATTGCATGTTTGAGAAAAGCACTGTACGGGTTACTTTAGGAAAAAATGGGGCTACTTTGATCATTTAGAATGTAGTAAAAAAGCAAAACTATTTGAAATTAAGAAGATTTAATCGAGTATGTATTCACTGCCACAGTTTATGACAAGTAAAAAAAATGATTTCGGAGAAAAACCTATTTGATAAAAGTCGCCCCCCACATCAAAGCACCCCATTCCATCGGTACATAACTTGGCGTGAAAAGGAATTGCCAGTCTCGTATCTTATCCGAAGATATTTCTTGCTTAGATTCCGTATATGATTTCATAATGATAATTAATATCTGTCGTCCCTAAGCAGAATTACAAAATAGTACTTTTCGATACTAGTGCGAAAAGTATGTCATTACCTACGCCACAAGTACCGAGATATCTTGCCTCGAGCCGTAGGCGAGTGGCAAGACTCGGGATGTGTGAAGAATGACATTTCCGCACGTGTATCGAACGACGTTTTTTAATACAGTTGCGAAAAAAATTGTAAAACAACAAGTAAGGAAGAACAGCATTAAAAAAAATTTTGGAACAACTTCATTATATTTCAACTGTATTTCAATGATGTTACAGAATTAATAATATAAAAGTTTCGAATTCCTTAGGTACTTGTTGTTTTTTCTTATTTTCTCGCAACCGTATTAAAAAAACGTCGTTCGATATACGTGGAAAAGTAAAAAGCACTAATTCGCGAAAACCAACTTTCCGCACGCTAAACAGCTACGTAAAGTAGCACTTTTTGAGCAACTGTATTAAAAAAAACATGCGTGTTTGCAGGTAGAGTAGATATGGTATAGGACTGATATTAGATGCATAGGAGTTTTTGGCTAAGTAATTAAAATATGAGGGTTACAGAAGGAGATTGATATATCACTAAATATTTACTTAGGTACGTAATGTAATAAAAATTAAGTTAGTAATAGTATAATAAAGCTAGATGGTAAATAAAAGTGCATGTCTAAAACTTATTTTATTGGACAAACACTTAGGACAAACACCTTAATAGTTTTGTATCCGTTTGAAAATAAACTATTCCGCGAACAATTGTTTATATGTACGAGTCTGCATATGTTATTAGGTAAAGCATATACCTAAAGTTGTTGTTGTTTTGAATTTTGTCGAAAGTAGATAAAAGCAAATCTTACCTCAAATTGGTAACAAATTGAAACTCTAAAATATATTTTTACTTTTCATTACAAAATTGATAATAAAATCAATTTAGAAAATTCTTAGGAATTTCAGGCTTAAAAGTTTAATTACAAATTCGCAACTTTTTTTTTTTTTTTTAATTAACGTTAACTTTTAACGGGTAGGTACAGTAACTAAAATGATTCTTTAAATTGCCAAATTAAGATTAAACATTAACGCCCATAAGTAGTTTTATAATCAAAAGTTTTCGTTGATTGCTCTCTAGAAACTAATGGAGTATCTAAGTTTGTACATTTACAAAACAAACTTATAGAGAATACTTGGTAAACAGCAATAATGGGCTAGCTAGTTAGTTAAGTTTTTTTTTATACCTAGCTAAAGAACAATTTTTTTTTCAAACAACCGTTGGGTAGCGGTATTGGTTATCGTTTTTGAGTGGATGGTGCTAAGGCGAATCGAACGAAACAGACCGTGAATCGCATAGCAGAAGTTAGGGGCTGGACATTTTTTCTCGTTCACTTGAATTATTAGTTTGATATTGGGTCCCTCAATAACTCAGGAGGGACGTAAAAAGTTTCCGATTGCTTCCGCTGAACGTCCGGTTTTTTGTTTTGCAGTATGAATTAAAATATTTTTTTGGTTGCCAACGGAAATGTTAAAGCCTGGCGCAAACATGACTAAAATAATTGGCAACGCTGTCAGCTTAATATTATAGGCGTTATTGATTTTACTTCGGTTTTAGGTTTTAAAAGCTAATTGTTAAACTGAATGAACTCAGATTTATTGACACCTACTAATAGTACTATAAAGAGGTAAAGTTAAGAGTTATTCACTTTGTAAGTTTGTATGTAGGAGGTAATCTCTAGAACCTCTGATCTGATTTCAAAAATTTGGTATTATGTCATCAGTTTATGGAATGGTCGTTTGTACATCGGCTTTATTTTATCCTGCGGCTCCGCTTGTGTTCTTTGTACAGTCAGCATCAAATGTAGCTACACAAACGAAGACGTCAAAAGTCTTTATTAAAAGGGAATAAGAGTTTTTGACTTCTTCAATTGCGTAGTTA
This sequence comes from Epinotia brunnichana, assembly GCA_963854355.1. Lineage (NCBI taxonomy): Eukaryota > Metazoa > Arthropoda > Insecta > Lepidoptera > Tortricidae > Epinotia > Epinotia brunnichana. Next base: position 23,272,132 of record OY977950.1, on the reverse strand, counting down.
CTTTTGATGCTGACTGTAATACGCGGGCGGCAGCTAGTGAGAAAAAAAAACAGGTAGAATTGAAACATATCTGTAGAACCTGAAAACAACTGAAGTTTGAAGATGTTTTGCAGAATTCCGACTGTTTTTTTTCGAATTACTTATTACTCCAACGACTAAGACGAGTTAAACGATACCTCACATGTTAAAATCCATCAAGTCGTTTAAGCTGTAGAGAGTGCCAAAAACATGCACATACATACACTCAAAATACATAAACCTCCCTCTGCGACGGTTGGAAAAAAACAGTCAGTCAACCGAAATATGCTCACTTGACTTCCCTGCTCGATTCTCGTCCATCCGAAATAGGTACTTGGTGTCACCGTGGAAGTGGAATATCGTGGAAGACCAGGTCCAGGATTCATTGGCTGACACAGGCCTTCACTTTGCTTGCCACCTCCCCCTTCTTGCTTCGCTTCGGCCTCGTGTGCCCGCTCAACTCAAGAGCGAGCGAGCGAGCTCTTTGGCTCCACAGGCTTTTATATGTGGGGTTAGGACAGGCAAGACCGATTCGGTTTTCGGTAGAATGATTTTTTATATTTTCATTCTTAAATTAATTCACATTTTTCTATCTAAGTATTGGCGTTTGGCGTTGACTAAATAAAGCCTATGACGAACATTTATTCGAGAAAACTTTTTGACCAATAATTATTTATAATTATTTCATTAATAATATTTGACCTGAATAACTCATCCGGCTAAAAAGTAATATGTACTATACAATTAATGTAATAAAATTCTGACCAGTGATCAAGATCATTAATTAATTTGACTGAATTAGGATTTGGCAAATAAATATATATTGTGGAAACAATTGAATTGTAAAAAAATCTGTACCTACCAAAGTTTGGTCGGGAAATGAAATTTGGCCAAAAATATTAAGGCCTCCACACACCGGACGCGTGTGCGGGCCCGCGGAAGTTGTATAACATTGAAACTACACTTCAAACACACACCAAACGCGGGCCCGCGAGCTCGCGTTCGATGTGTGTTTCAAGTTTATTTTCAATGTTTTACAACTTGCGCGGGCCCGCGCACGCGACCGGTGTGTGGAGGCCTTTACGGTAAAATAACAGGCGCCCGCCAGTCAGAATCCTTTCTCGGCGCCGATCGCATGTCGCTTTCCTCCGCGCGCATATACGCTTAACGCTTACGATCCCGTATAAACCATATCTGATATTTAATTATATTAAATGTAACCTATATTAGATTTAAACATTAGACGTATAAAATCGACGTCCATTTGAAACATTAATAAATTATGCTTTCCTTGCCTATATTATTACATTATTGCACCACAACACGAAGACAAACATGATACAGGAGTAGAATAAATAAGTAATGGTAACAACATGCGGCTTTATCGCTTTAGAGAGATCTCTTCCTGACAACCTATGATGCGATGACGGCCATCGGTTCTACGTGCAATGTGCCCCGCCCACTGCTACTTAAGTTTAGCGATTCGGAGGGCTATATCGGTTACTCGTACCTTGGTTCTGCTGCGGATAGCCTCATTTCTGATGCGATCACGCAGAGAAACTCCCAACATAGCCCTCTCCATTGCCCTTTGGGTGACTTTGAGCCTTCTTATGAGGTCCATTGTAAGCGATCACGTTTCAGTGCCATATGTCATCACTGGCAACACACACTGGTGAAAGACTCTCGTCTTGAGACACAGCGGAATATTGGACGAAAAGATGTGCCGTAGATTCCCGAAGGCTGCCCAGCCGAGTCGGATTCGACGATTGACCTCTTTCTCGAAGTTGGACCTACCTAACTGGACAGTTTGTCCTAAGTATACATAATCGTCTACAACTTCGAGGGTAAAGTGTCTGATTGTAATGGGAGTTGGTACTACAAGGGCATTTGACAAGATCTTCGTCTTGTCCATATTCATTCTTAGACCAACTCGCTCGGAAGCTTTACTGAGGTCATCGAACGTCGTGCTTATTTGTCATCCGCAAATCGAAGGTGAGTGATGTACTCGCCGTTGATGTTGATGCCTAGCCTTCTCCAGTCCAGAGTCTTGAAAACATCCTCCAGTGCATCGGTGAACAGTTTTGGAGAAATAACATCTCCTTGCCTGACTCCCCGCTGCAGCGGAATGGGTATCGAGTTCACTTCAGTTCTTCGATATAGCGGTATTCAACTTGACACCGCTGGAGAGACTGTAATACAGCCCAGGTTTCGACAGAATCGAAAGCTTTCTCGTAGTCCACGAACGCTAATCAGAGAGGCAGGTTATACTTCTCATCAGTCTTCTGTATAACCTGGCGAAGCGTGTGGATGTGGTCTACGGTACTAAAGCCTCTTCGGAAACCGGCTTGTTCGGGAGGCTGGAAGTCATCTAGCCTGCGTACGAGACGATTTGTGATGACTCTTGAAAACAGCTTATAGACATGGCTCAGAAGTAAGATGGGTCGGTAGTTCTTCAGCCAGCCTTATGGGCACCCTACCGCAGAACGCTGACCTGGGGGACTACTTTCTAGGAAATTTGTAAATATGTATATATTTTTATTTTTAGCTGTAAGTCTTTGTGTAATATATTAAAGAATGCTTAACTGTGTAAAATAAAATAAATTGTGCATGTGTGCATATATCTCTCCTGCTAGTAAATTACTTAAATAAATATAACTACCTAATATAATAACATATTATATGGTTCTCGAACACACACTTACTGCCTAAAATTATAAATCAATTACCTGAGCACGTACAAAACCTATATGTGAAAGGTTATAAAATAAGAAAAAACATGAAAAAGCACTTTTTTAAATGTTATATCTAACCTATATTCTGTAAATTAAGTTGTGTCTACCTACTTAAAACACTTACTTTTAATTTTAATGTACCTATCTATAAATTAGATCAGTAGATAGGAACTCCCCATTGGCACACAAACCTCTTCAAGGTTTTGCCTAGATGGGATTAGCATGTATTTCTTTTATCTTAATCAATAAATAAAATAAAAAATAAAATAAAGTTACGTCCGTAACTGGAATATTTGTTATTTTCTTTAATCGTGACTTCTTCTTAATTATACTTTCATCGTGATCTTTCTACGCGTTCCTGGGAAAAGGGTATTGACAGACAGGCGGACACCGGACAGTGAAGTGACCTTATAAGGGTTCTCTTTTTCCATTGACATACGGAATCGTAATGCATACTTATATTATAAATGCGAAGTTAACTCTGTCTGTCTTTCTGTTACCTATTTTTACGCCTAAACCCTTGAAAGAGATACACTTTGGTATGGAGATAGTTTTAACCGCGGGGAAGTTTTTATCCCAGAACTTATCCCGTAAGGGGGAAAAATTTGTTTGGATATAAGATATTTATAAACGAGTTCCACGTGGACGAAGTCGCAGACAAAAGCTTAATATTGGAATAAAACAGGATAACTTTACATTTTATTCACCCATTTCCGTCGATTCGATAGTCGTTGCGAACAATTTGTTGCGTGTCCGGGAAAATACAAGCGGTATATTACCCGGATTAAGTTTCGCGAAAAAAAACCGGTACAATGAGCAAATTCTCTGCAGACGTCCGAATAATCCTAGGATTCGGGCTACAAAAAGCGCGATAAAGGGCATCTTCATATTATAATGTTTTGACCGATCAGTATCTTTTAACTGTTCCTTGTTCTATATAAGATTTTAAAAATCGTACGTTAATCGTCATGCGATATCAAGGAAAACCATTGTGAAACGCAAGAAAATAAAAAACCGCCCAAGTGCGAGTTGGACTAGCGCACAAAGGGTTCCGTAACATTATCTATAAATATTTATTTAATTCGGTCTTTTAGTATTTGTTGTTATAGCGGCAACAGAAATACATCATCTGTGAAAATTTCAACTGTCTAACTATCACGGTTATTGAGATACAGCCTACTGACAGACAAACAGACAGACAGACAGACGGACAGCGGAGTCTTAGTAATAGGGTCCCGTTTTACCCTTTTGGTACGGAACCCTAAAAATTGTATTGTTATGTTTGAAAAGCAGTAAATGATCGGAATAAGTAAAATTAGTGAAATATTTCCCTTTGACATCTTAGAAAAAAAAGAAACGTAGACGAATTAGTCCGTTAAAAGTTTAATGTTATTTGAAATGAGGTATGGTTATTCTTTTTACCATTCTCAACATAGCATAAGTAACTTACGACATGCTGTATAACTACGTAAAGTTATCAGCATTAACGTCTGCCTTATCAAAGCGTGCATAAATAACTAACTCGGCTCTGTTTCTATATGGGCCCGTTAGAACGTATCAAATATTTGTGTACAATGCTTGTCACTGTACAAGAATCCTGTCTCTAATAAAATACAATGCAACTTGTGTGGTCCGAGTAACTATGAATGCCTTGCTATGTTTGCTTCAATTACATTTATAACAACAGGTAACTGAACAAACAAGGACATATTTGACTGGCAAAAACGAATCTTGTTTCAAATACAGTAATATTCACAGTTGGTCACTGGGATGGGAAGTTGACTCGTAAATCAGAATAATAAAACGAATTGCTCTAATTTCAGTGAGCGCAGTAACAAATTATGTTATAACGTAAAGTCATATCACTGCAAATTTGTGAAGCGATGCGCTATTGCCACAGACGAGCTTTTAAGTGCCAATTTAGTATACCGTTCGTTTCGTGGCCCAACTGTGGGCGATATTCGCCGACGGAACGCGCTGCAAATTGGATCATTAAAAGCTTAAGCTGCCAGCTTTAAGCTCCTCAAAAAACGTGTCGTCGGATAAAGCTTTTTCCAAGGTTTGCACCTAAACTTGTTTGTTAGTTATAGCAGTTTTGTAGGTCAGCATCTGATCTAATTTGAATAGAAATATCTATGTTTCCTTCACTTTATCAATATCTACTTCGAAGTTTTTGTTTTATAAATCCCTTATGCAATATTTATTTGTTTTTTTGACACTATTTTTACACCCTAAGTATCGGAATATACTCATTAAAGAGAGAGAATGGGCTGTAGTCCCAATGCTGGATCAGTGCGGATTGAGGACTTCACATTCTCTTTTGAGTAAAATTCAAATGATTTTATGTTTATAAGTTCCGTAAAACTCGGCGTGGGTTTGAACCCACGACCACCGTTTGACAGCCGCATTATTTCACTAGGCTAGCATAGGTGACATGTTCAGCCGCGACTTTAAAGTGGATACTTTAGGTTGACATATTGTATAGGAATCCAAAGAATATTTTAGCGAAGAATTTTTTTGTCATAAAGAACGTGACCGCACGTACAGTCGCCATCACATACATCGGAGCAAACAAGCACGTCACAAACATCGGAACACACCTCTATTTTCAAGGCATTAGGGTGCATGTGCCGATATTTTTGAACACCTATAGTGCACCTATGTATGTGATGGCGACTGTACCAAGAATCGAAAATTGGGTGAGGATTTCCACCAAAGATAACACGTTCAAAATTGAACTAAAAAACTTACGTTACAGCTTTTCCAATTCTGGGAGGCATAAAAAAGTAATTTTTACGAGCGTGCGCGAATAAAACTGGCCGTTGAGCCGTTAGTAAAAAACATTTTTTTCTTTATAAAATATTTTCCTCACAAACTTTCAGAGCAGTGTTGCTGGCTGGAAATTTTATTCGGATTTATTACTGATATGACTTTGTGTTAAGTGGATCGAATAACTGAGACTCTTAGTCGATACGTGTCATTGTGGCAATTTCGATATTTATGGCCATCATGTAACCGATGATGTAACAATCAGTTACGAATACTATCTGTTATAATTTGGGATTTATTATATATGCGCTATTTAATCCGACGGCTCTAACCGTTTTACCCGACTGCCTCAGAAGCGAGCCTTTTCGTGCGTAAGTATCTATGGACAAGAAAATTCTATTTCATGGGCTACCGTCTAGACGGCTTGATGTATGTTGACATAGTAGCTGGATGGCTATATGTGACGAGTGTATGAAGTTCTGCGAGGCGATGGATAAACGGCTGTCATCTGTTCCTAGTTAAGTATTTTCTGTTTTTCTGTATGTCTATTGTTTTACAGTTAAGTTCTAATGTTGTTTGTTTTTCGTACTTATTGTTAATAATTGTAATATTTATAAATTTCGCAGTGCCTTAGTTTACTGTTATGCTGTGTGTCTTTTGTAGAAATAAATAAATAAAATATATAAATAAAATATTATTAGGTATCGTTGAATTTCTCACAATCGTGTGAGTGACATAGGAGTAGACATATTTGAAAAAAGCAGTTGAGTTATTTGAAGAAAAAGCTAGATTTTAAATATTAAAAATCATGCTTAGAAAATGGACAATATTGCTGCAAAAATAAATGTAAACAAGGGACCAAGGGTATTTGTGTAACCAAGAATGGCTGACTCATAGTCGGTTCGAGGGTATTCAATACCCAACGATTTTATCCGCTGTCACAAAAATATCCGTCCCTTTTTCAATAAATTGTTCAATAAATTGTAGAATGTAAGCACTCAAATATTGCAAAATTCTGGTTGCTTCGTTTTAGCTATGAAAACAAACAAATAAATAAGTATTACATAGGGAATAATTTAACACAATTCGAACAGGCCCCGCAGTAAACTCAATAAGGCTTAAAGTAGTCAACTCAAGTTGTTATGGGTGCTAGGTGACCATATTTAATTGATATAAACACTTAAAAAATAAAATGCCCAAGTCTTAGAAACAAATACTGTTTCTGCTCAACCTGACTGCGCACAGTGTTTTTTTTTTACCCAAAAAAGTGACATCCTCTGTTTGTTGATTATTTCTGCTCAGTAAATCATTACAAACCTACGACAAGCATACCCAGAGGTCCAATTTGTATAATTGATTTTTTTTTAAATCTAGAAGTTTTCCTGACCTTTAAGGTCAAATTAGCGAAAATAATTCATACAAAAAAAACTAAACGTAATAGAGTTGTGCTTGTATTGAAGGTTTATAAATTAACCCTCAGCGTATATATTCCCGTTTTTAGATAAGCGAAACTTGTAATAGAATCTTCAAAAACCGTGTTTTTACCGAAATTAGGTATTATTTTTTTCCACAAAGTGACAATTAATTGTGAGTTGCCTATAGACTCCACCAAGTTTGGAACCTATTGTAGGGCAGTTGCAGAAAAATATGTCGCAACGTATAATTAGCATCCGATGACGGTGACTATTCATAAAATATTAATGCACGGTCAACAGATCATTGATTCCAATCCCCTCCCGGTAGGTATGCTTTCTGAACAAGCAGCCGAATCCAGGAATACATTCTAGCGTAGAGACAGAGAGCATCATTGCCGGAAAATGGATAGGAAAAAAATATAACTGATCTCTTTCATCGGGCATTAGAGTCATCAGATCCGGCAATCTCACTGCTTCGCCTCCACCGTAGACAAAAACTTTCGAAAAGTGTTCCTTTGCCAGCTGCTGTGCGAAATCTATGGAGATTCAAATGTTGATACGATAATCTTAGACAACGAAGAAAATTTATTTGAATAATGTTATTGTTAAATTAAGTAAATTAAACTCCAATTTACCTTATGTTGTGGTTTTGTTCAATATAAAACATATCGGAAATCACCAAGTGATTTGACCTTTATGTAATGACCCTAAATTCGGGAATCTGACCTCCATACATAAAAATCGATTTCTCTTAACCTAGGCCCGACTTGAATGTAGTATTTTTGTTGCGCATACACCTTAGTTTAAGGCATCGATCTGTACCAAACAGAGGTTCTACTTCGGGCTAGAAAAGTTGTAAAAAAATAAAACCTGATTTCGTTAAAAACATGGTTTTTGAAGATTCTATTATAAGTCTCGGTTAAATAAAAACTGGAATATATACGCCTAAGGTTACTTAATAAACGATCTATACAAACACAACTCTATTACGTGTAGTTTTTTTTGTATGAATTATTTCCACCAATTTAACCTTCAAAGTCCGGAAAACTTCTAGATTTTTTTTAAAATCAATTATACAAAATTGACCTCTGGGTATGCTTGTCGTAGATTTGTAATGATCTAATGAGCAGAAATAATCAACAAACAGAGGATGTCACTTTTTTGGGTAAAAAAAACACTGTGCTGCGATAGGAAGCTACGCGGTTAGCTTAAGTACTTCGCTTATAACAATAGTATAATTACTTATGGTCTTATGTTGTGGGGATAAGCGGCAGATATTGAGACTGTTTTTATTTTACAAAAAAATTGAGCAATCATTTATAACGTGGGTCCAGTAAGTAATTAAATTTTATCTTCAAAGAAATGATATTCTAACACTGCTGTCGCTACACGTATTTGAAGTTATAAGGTATGTTAAGTAAGGAAGAATTCAAACATTTTCCTCAACAAACACTGATAAGCCAAAGGTTACCAGAAGCACAGGGAAGCTCAAAACAGCTTTTTACAGATTAGTGAAAGCAAAAAAGTCGTTCTTGGGAAATTGTATACAATTTCAAAACACATTACCGAACTTGCTGACTCTAAATTCAAATCCGTCGTAAAACAAACACTTATTTCAAAAGCATATTATAAGATAAACGATTGCATCATAGATAGCGATAATTGGCAGTGATAACGTCCTGAAATCGTAAAAAAATTGGCTTTCTACTGTCCTATCGGTGATTTAACCGTTGAATTATTTTTTAATTTACAAGAATAACTTCCTGAATAATAAACTAACCTTCGATGCTCAAGACCCCTTTTCTCAAAACAGTTATAAATACGACGCACAAAGTTAGAAAATACAATACCGACAGCCATCGGGCTTCAACATCATTAACTTTCAACGTTTAGCCGAATGGCGTCTTTGTTCTTATTAAAGTACCTGAAAAAATTAATAATCACATTGAAACCAGCCAGGCAAAGGCTTTGTTCCAATTTCCATGATGGTGGAAGGAATCAAAGGCGGAGTTAAACTTTTTGTAATAAAAAGTAAAAGGTGCTAACAATGGACTAATATCATAGTATAATGGAGTTTTATTTTTAGTTTTCACGTTATCCAGGGCCATACTCTTTTTCATGTCATGGTTGGTACCATGTATACGGCCTCCGTTACAGAAAGCGAGCTCCGCCTTTAATCAATTGTTACTTAAGTGTCCCGTTTTAATCATCATCATAAATTTAAGAGTTAGACTCTTGTCGGTGTAGCTCCCTTCATCTGGCTTTATAGATAGAGTCAGATGGAGGGAGCTGCAGAGGGCCCGAACCTAGAGGACCGCCTCCTTGACCTCTTTATACGACGTGACTGCTACTTTTTTAACCGAGGAGGAAGTTATATGTTCCACGATATGGTTTTTTTTTTTTATGTAGGTATGTTCGCCGATTTCTCCGTCGATTGTGGACCGATTTCCAAATTTTTTTTTTATTCGTAAGAGTATACTCCCGAGGTGGTCCCATTGTCATTAATTTAGGACCTGATGATGGGATCCCTTTGAAATTCAGGGCAACCCTCAAATTTTATTGGCACGAGTGTAGTGATTTCGGTATTTTCTATTATAACTCGTGTATTTGCCTTCGGAAATCTTAATTTTGGTGATGTGGAACTGATGATGAAGACCACAGATGACTTATGGAACTCCTCAAAGATGTAAAGTACGTCAAAGATTCTGACACGATTCCGTTGAAGTAGCAACTAATGAAGTGTTAATTCTGAGATCCTTGAGGAATCGACGGAACTCCTCAAATATTATCAGCCCACATATAGCGACTTGGGTTTTTTCTGTAATTATCGACGCATTTGCTCTCTGAAAGGAATCTTCATGTATATCTGGAATTTTTATGTACCATGTGGCTTGGCGAAGTACTGAATAGAAGTCGGTTTAAACTTTGTTTTTAAAGTTAATTATCTTTTATTTGTTTCATGTAACTTATCCTTGGTCTTCTCCTTCTTCGCTTGCCTTCTACCTTTCTTTCCATGATGTTATTAATAAAAGCGTCATGTTATAGTTAAATACATTATTTACAATTTCACGAGATTGAGCAACAATTTTTTTACCACGCTTTTACTAGTAGTCCCTGGGCGGTTGAAAATATGGAGAAAACTAATTTTCCCAGACATGAGACCTAGCTAGATCGATTTGTCACCCCCGTAATCCCCTATATTCCAAATTTCATCGAAATCGTTAGAACCGTTTCCGAGAATGTGATTGCAAATATATATATATATATATATATACAAATATTGCTCGTTTAATAGTATAGGATAAGGCGACCAATTATTTTCCCTCGCCGTTTAACTAAGCTCCAAAAATTACTATTTTACTAATTTAACCAGGCCAGCCAGTTCAATATGACTCAAAAAAATTCCCTATGCTGTTTATCGCATAAATCGATCAAAGAATGCATTTTAAACGCAAGACTAGAACACAAGTTTATTTCAAATACTTTTTTTATAAAAAAATATATAATATTTCGTGACCGTGACTTAAAAAAATGATAAAATTAATTATGTAAGCGTATCTGATTAAGATATTTATTTGTGACCAATACAGTTTGATAAAAGACTTTTTGGCGCATATTTTAAAATTCATATTTTTGGAATTTCACCTTTGGTTACCAAAAACTATTGATGTTTTTTCAGATTTTGGTTTTTATTTTTTTACTCCAAAAAAACTCAAAAGTGCGACCTGTGAACAGCACCGAAAGATTGTTATTAACTAGGTCTATCACTGATAAAAAAATCAAGTTCCACTATTGCGGCGTTTGGGAGTAACGTGTAAAGGTCAAATTATACTTTTTAGGGTTGTCACTAATAAGGTCAAACAAATATGTGGGATTAATAACAACTCTAATAAAATTTTGTAATAAGATATTTTCATATCCAATGAACAATATAAGATACTTTGTAAGTCATTAAATTCAGAAAATCGGGACCCAACTAACGAGAAGTCATGTTAAGCTATAGTGTCTTTTCGCAAGTTGGTTCCAGATTTTATGTATTTTATGACTCATACAAATCATTGTCATTTTCGAGTATCAACGTGCAGTCGTTAACATTAGATAGATTTTCATCATCGTGTAATGAATAATGATCGTCTTCGACTTCAGCCACCTGCAAGTTTTCTTCGTGAATCGGCTTCAGTACTTCACGAGCTGCTTCTGGCCGGCAAATACTACAGGGGACCGATTTTTGACTTTCGAGCGCTCGACTCTTTCACTCGAAAACTGACAAAAATTATGAAATACTATTTTGAAATAGCCATAGAAAATTGCAAAACGAGCGGTACTGACCACTCGTATTCAATTCTATCGGTAGAAAGTAATTGCCTGCAATTATGACACTACAATCGTATTTACGTTTATTTAACTTTCGAGCGCTCGAAAATGAAATAAAAGTAAATACGATTTTAGTGTCAAAATTGCAGGCACTAACTTTGTACCGATAGAATTGATTACGAGTGGTCAATACCACTCGCTTTTCAATTTTCTATCGCTATTCCAAAATAGTATTTCGTAATTTTTGTCAGTTTTCGAGTGAAAGATTCGAGCGCTAGAAAGTCAAAAATCGGTCCCCTGGTCGATTTTTGGCGTTGTCTGTAATGTACCATAGACACGAACGGATGCGATGATTCTAGTGCACGATGAAAGAGGTCTATCATAGTTTTTCTCCTGTTAATTTTCCGGCAATGGTGTTGTCTATCTGAGTAAAGTAATTTATAGTAAACCTAGTCCCGAAATCACGTGGTCTTTACGTAATTATCATTCCGAAATCTACTTTTTCCCTGACCAACTTTTTCAAAATGTGTTTGACTATATTATGTGCATTTACCTCTAAAAATAGTTTGTATTACTTTTTCAACATATGTATTATGTATTCTAGTTATTTTATGTGAAAATTGGAAATGCAAAAAAAAAACCACTTGCTAAGTAAAACTCAGTTCCCGAATCGTGCGGCTATTTATGACACCACATTTGAATGCGTAAGTTCACCAGGAGTCTAGAACAGCTTTTAGAATGGTTGAATTCAAATCAAATCAAAACAAACCAGTGAAACTGGATCAATTCTAATTAAGAAATGAAAGGTCAATAATGACAACCCTACCACTATATTTTGAAATTCGATAACTCCGAAACGCCGCAATAGTGGATCTTGATTCTTTTATCAGTGATACACCTAATTAATAGCAATCTTTTGATGCTAAACACAAGTCGCACTTTTGAGTTGTTTTGGAGGAAAAAAATAAAAACCAAAATCTGAAAAAAACATTAATAGCTCGGTAACCAGAGGTGAAATTCCAAAAATTAGAACTAGAAAATATGCGCCAATAAGTCCTTTATCAATATGTATTTATCACAAGTAAATATCTTGATCAGATACGCTTACATAATTTATTTTATCATTTTTTTAAGTCACGGTCACGAAATATTAAATATTTTTTATAAAAAAAGTATTTAAATTAAACTTGTGGGTGTTCTAGTCTTGCGTTTAAAATGCATTCTTTGACCGATTTATGCGATAAACAACATACGGATTTTTTTTGAGTCATATTGAACACTGTGAGCTACGTTCACTGTTTCTAACTATCCTGTCATTAAGGCAATAGCGTATACTGCAACCAATTTACATTTTCATTAGAGTCCGCATCGTGTTTGACGCTTCCGTTTGGCATTGCGGCAGTTTAAGGACTCGGCCAGGGCCTCCAGCTGTAACGGTGCGTGGGAGCGAGACGCAGCGCTCTGATCTCTCGCTCTCACATTTTGGCGCACCATGTCTAAATATTAATCCTCTCACAAATTCCAACAAAACTCAGACCTAAATAGAGAATACTCGATCCTGTTAGGTACTACGAGTAATATTAGCACTTCGTTATTCATCTTCAGTTTCCAGTTGAGTACATTACAGACCGACCAAAGTTAAATATGGCGCCGGCAGCTGTCATTTCATAGAAACTTGTCTAACTTTCTATAGGTACCTTCAGATTTTTAACACACCGCTTATGATTAGGGGTGTATACCTACTCAAAATATCTATACAGGGTGAAATAACATGGACCGTTCAAATTTTCACAGTGGATTTCTTGGCGAAAAATAAAGAATAAGTATTTTTCTTTCAGTATCTTTGAGTACTAAAATTTTGAGACACAGCTAGCAGCTGAAAGATATCCTAAAAAACCACGCGGTGGAGCGAAAATATTTTTTGTAATATGAGACGGATCAAGGAAACTGTCTCATTCGCCGTCCTAAACCCAAAACGTAAGTGAGGAAACTGTATATATTTTTCAAAAATAATTGACGCAGCTGAAAAGTCTGCAACTTTTTTCTGGTGCTCAGGAAGGTTATTCCTATCACCAAACAAATAATATCAGGCACTTCTACAATTTTCATCCATTCCCAATTTTATTGTGACATTGAAGTGTCTGCTTACTTACTAGGCAGGTCGTATGCTTGTTTATCACCGCCGTTCGTTTGTAGAGGAAGTATCCACAAAGTTTGTAGAGGAAGGGTGAATATTCAGCGTTTTAAAATCGTTTTTTTTCGTCATTATCATCGTCAGCAAATACTATTAAAAGAGACGGAGTCCACTCTTGTGATGAAAATGTAATCCAAAACCGTTACTGAGTATTTTTTGATTAAAGTTTCTGCGGTATGTTTTACCTCTGCTGTAATAATCTTGAGCCGACAATGACGTTAGAACGGTTCAAACACTAGGAGATTCGCCCGGAAGCTGGCTGGGTTCCTAAAGTCCTAAAGTCGCGAACCTCTTAACTCAATCTGATCCAATTTTAGAGGATGCCCAAAAAACTTTATCACAGAAAAGGACGATTAGGAGTTGCGAGGTTTTCTAGCTGCTATAGGATATGTAAAGGGTTTTTTATCGTTAAAAATGGCGTTCGAGAGTTGCGTGACTTACGAGGTTTTCAAGATTGTTATTTAAATTTTTAAATGTAAGTGGTATTTTCGAAGGATTTAATAGTTAGTTAGTGGAGATGCGTTCAGAATGTTACTATATAAAATTGTCAAAGCTTGATTTTCGAGAAAAATGGAGTTACGAGGTTTGAGACTTTAGCCAACGTTAGACTGTAAAAATTGTCTTTAAAAAAACCTTATTTTAAATGTAGAAAGTGACTTTGGCTAGACTAATACGTCACACAGCCAAAACTTAACCCAAGGAACATTGGCACGTCAGTGACTAAAGTTTCCTCTAGGTAAAGTTAGGGGTCGATAAACTTTTCATTCCAGGGTTTACCCCCCTTGGGACAAGTTTCGTTTCTTTCGTCTTCTTGTCGTTAGTTCTAAAATAAATGCAATAATGTCGGAACGTTTTTACGACCTGTATCGGACGGCCGTCTGTTGAATTTATTTTTTCAGCCAGTATTTTTTACTCGTTTGTTTGTGATGTTTTAGGGTTTCTTAAACCTTTCACTTTAGTAACAAATCTTTTTGTAAATACACTAATCGCCATCGATTTCAAGGAAACCCAATGTAAAACGCAAAAGTAATACAATACCAATACGCTTTAAAAACGTATTATTATGTTTGAAAAGCACTTAATGATCGTAATGAGTAAAACTAGTTCAATATTTGCCTTTGATTATCACTACATAGTAAAAAACAAAGTCACTTCCCGCTGTCTCTCTGTCTGTCCCTATGTATGCTTAGATCTTAAAAACTACGCAACCGATTTTGATGCGGTTTTTTTAAATAGATAAAGTGATTCAAGAGGAAGGTTTATATTTATAATACATGCATGTATTATCACTACCTATTATATTATACATATAAACCCGTGAGAAGCAGAAGCGGGTCGCTAGTACTAGATAAAATAAGAAACGTAGACGAATTTGTCCGTTAAAATTCTAATGTTATCTGGAAAGAGGTACCTATGGTAAGGTATATTCTACCAATTTAATCATCACTTTTAACTGAATGTTTAATAATATTTGTTTCCGATACACAATAGAATTTCAGCGGCACATGTAAATTGAAACCGACGATATTTGTGGATTAGTTCGAAATTTAAATTTTATTTATTTAATTCGAAAACGTTGTTTTGTTTCTAGCGACTGATAGGTAGCAACTGTTTTTTCGCTTAAATACAATACGTATCACTCGTACGAGTCGTACGCTCGTACGAGTAACCAGGTGTTTTAACATTTCAAATGTATTATGACTAGCATCTTCCTCATTATCATCATATCAGACTAAAGACGTCCACTGCTGGATATAAGCCTCCCCCAAAAAGTGCCACAATGACCATTCCTGCGCGACCCGCATCCAGCGGACTCCCGTAACTATCCAGGTCCAGGTCATCAATCCACCTTGTGCTAACATTCCGCAGTGTCTCAAGACGAGAGTCTTTGACCAGTGTGTGTTACCAGTGATGATAATACGGCACCGGAACGTGGTCGCTGACTATGGGCCTCATTAGAACGTTCAAAGTCACCCAAAGGGCAATGGAGAGGGCGTATCTTACTCGTACAAAAAATGTTGGAAAATAAACCAAACCGTTTTAATAATGTAAGCCGATTAAGCTGGCCGCCTACAAAAGGCGCGTTCCTAAGTAGGTTTGTTTTTCTGTTGATTGATTGTCATTAAAGAAATATTTAAACAATGTTTTATTTTACTGACTTAATATATTTAATATTATCAATCCTGGTTTAAATCCACCCTAAACCTAATAAAAAAAACGTTTCCTGTAAACCTACAAATTAAATTCAGTTAAAGTGTCTGCTACACGGTCGCCAACACGCCCCTCCGACCGAGTGACCTTGGTCCGCACCGACCGTGTAGACAGTTGTTTGGAGCAAAATTTCATACTACAGCGGTCGGTCGGAGGGGCGTGTTGGCGACCGTCTAGCAGGGGCTTAAGAGGACCAAGGGTCTCTGCATAAAACGTAGCATATTAACTAGAGACGTGCCATTGCATTGTTTCATTTTGTGCTTTTACGTCTTCAAGTGTTAGTCTTTCGTTGTATTACACATTAGCTGCCCGCGTAACGCAAAGAATGCAGGCAAATCCGCGGAATAAAATACTTATAGCCTTGGTCCATCCAGAAAGTTTACTCTATAATAATTTTGAAATCGGTTAAGTAGTTCCGGAGATTATCTCTACATACAAACATGCAAACTTACACTCTCACAGACCTTAATTGAACGTTCCAATTTGATTGTTTGGTCGTTAATCGTTCAGGGGGCCGATTTTTGACTTTCGAGCCCTCGAAAATTCAATAAAAGTACCTAAATACGATTGTAGTGTCACAATTGTGGGCACTTACTTTCTACCGATAGAAATGAATACGAGTGGTCAATACCACTCGTTTTACAATTTTCTATCGCTATTTCAAAATAGCATTTCAACATTTTTGACAGTTTTCCAGAGATAGATTCAAGCGCTCGAATGTCAAAAATCGGTCCCCAGGTCGCATTTCTCAACTGATACTCGTGAATTTTTTTGAGCAAAGTCAATAATTATATATCCGTTTTTCTAAATAAATAAAAAATCTTTGATAAATAGACAGGCTCGCAAGTTCTACATCTCACAGAGCCAGAAGACATTTTATATACACTGTATACGGCGTGGAGTTTAATTACGGACCTTCCCGCAAGAGGGGATTAATTATCGTTAATACGTACCTAAGTAAAAACAAAAAAAAAATTGACGCGGTTTTTTTAACATTTGTATTGAGCAGGTCGGCAGTAGGCCAACGCTCCAAAGAATAGTAAAAAAAAATCGCGTCAAAAAAAAATCTTAATTCTCTTGCGGGAATGTCCGTCGTTCCGTGCCACGCTGTATACAATGTGTAACACAACTAAAGTACACAGAAACAGTATATGGATGTCAAATGTAACAAAGCATTTAGGTGAGCTATCCCCAACTTTGAGAATAGATAAAGTGCCAAGATAGATGTGTTTATTCCGCCCGAGAACGTTTGCACGTCGTCAATACGACTGCGGTCGTTACCGTTATCAACAGACGCGATTCAACTTGGTTTAAGGCCATTTCGTGACATGGCAACCGTGGTAGCCCTCCAAATCGCTTAAGTGCGGCAGTGGGCGAGGCACATTGCACGCAGGACCGATGGTCGAGCTGTTCTCGAGTGGCGACAACGTACGGGAAGACGCAGCGTGGGTAAAGACCCCCACAAGGTTGACCGATGATCTGGTAAAGGTCGCGGGAGTCCGCTGATTGCCGGTGGCGCAGGACCGTTCACGTCAACTGGCACTCTTTGAGGCAGGCCTATGTCCAGCATTGGACGTTTTTCGGATAATATGATGATAACAGACTTATTCAATAATTTAATATTCGTAAATTATGAGGCTGATCTCCCGCGAAGATGTCAGAGATTTGTAACATTCGCATAGATTTCGTGTCAACATGGCAATGCCACAAGTTTAGCGATGTCACGATTTGCCATATGAAAATTTGATCATGATTTACTCACAACGGGTGCAACACGTAGATACTCAACATTCCGTAAATATTGTAACACTACTACTTTTTTTTGGTGTTGTATTCCTATACCGCTATTCTGTAGCTTGTTTTAACCTCACTACTACATACAATCATACAATCACGCCTCTCTCCATTTGCTACGATCCTGACAAACCACATTCGCTTCACTCACTTTCATAACATTTATCATACATGCTCGTCGGTTTAGGGTACCTTTGACCTGGCCTGGCCTACACCGTTCACTCACAAATATATCTTGACGCCGCGATTAACTAACTAACTAATAACTAACTAACTAATAGGTAACTAAGAGGTCTAGTTTCGTAAGGTGTGACAGGTGAGGTGAGGCGTATTAGCGCTTTCCAAATAATGTACAATTATGCATGTGGGTAGGTACAATAAAAGGAGAGCCGATCTTGATCGGAATGAAACTGGTTTTTGATCGTCGCTTCGTCGTAGGTACCTTTTAACATGGCGCAGCTGGTAGGATGCTGGTGAGATTGATGGTAAGCAACGGCTTGGCCACGACTTTGACCGGCGGCGGTGGCAGATAGGCGGATATCTCTCGCTTCCGCTTCCGCGCCGCTGAAGCTCCCGACACAACTAATCCTAATGCTGGGACTTCACTTCGCGGTATTATTTTTTTTTATTCAACGACAGTGGTAAACAAGCTTACGGCCTGCCAGATGGTAAGCAGGTACCGTAGCCTATGGACACTTGTGACTCCAGAAGAATCATAAGCGCGTTGCCGACCCTTTATTCACTTGAGGATTCGCTGTGTTGGCAGATAGAGACATGCAGGTCCCTCACTCCCAACACAGCGCTCCCTAGGGAGCTGCTCTGGCGACCTTACTCACCACCAGGAACACAACACCACATGCTTCATAGCATGCAATAATATAGCAACACTACAAAGCAGTGGTGCTATTATGGCTGCGGTCTTCTGTAGGGTGGAGGTAATTCCCCAGTTGGGCTGCTCCACATACGAGCGAGATGACATTCCGCTGTGCCCTACCGCTCTTAATATGGCTTAATATTTGCCAAATTATTCGTGTTGTATTTTTTTCCTTTCTACGGCAAATGAAAAAGAGGCAACCACGCAACGCGAACACGCAACACCAAGGGAAGTGCAAGCATCAAACAAACCACAATGTTATGTCATGTCTAAACTGCTGAGCAGAAAAATATTCCTTCTTTTCGGCTCTGCCGTAGTCGGGCAAAAATAGGGGTTGCCTGCTCTCAGCCTTATGAGAAATGTAACACTAAGTTGAGCTCCGTTCTATACTTATTTATAATTCTCAGCCTTCGAGCAATCCACGGATGCGCAGGAAAAGTTACTAATATTGTGTTCAAATTAATTTAGTATTGCGTGGGTATGTAATACTCTTGCAAATTTTCCTTATACTCGTAATAAGGAAATCGTGCAGTTAAAATCCCTTGAGTGGAAATCCCATTAAAGTGTATTGCAGAGCAACAAAGGACACATGTACAAAAAGATAAATAATAAAATTTATAAAATTGAAATGATACAGAAATCGCAATTATCTTTATGTTTGTAAACCGTGCTGTATCTCGTGACCTCGGGATATCTCGTAATAATGAAGGAAAAAAGTAGGTCACGCATTCAATCAAATTTGACCCCGATTCGAGTTTCAAACGTCCCCGGTATGTCACTTTAATGTTAAAACTTTCTAAAATAGAATGGCAGATAAACACCTATGTACATGAAATATAAACATTAGGTATTAAACCAAACAATGAATATCGTTCCAGTGTTTCTGGATACGTCCTTCAAATCTGTCAACAATGGTACTCAGTAGAGTGTTTGGGCTGCCCCGAATTCTGCGCACCACGGATGCTACCCTTTTGCGCATAATAGCGGCAAACCCGTCAACATGCGCATCAGCGAACATCCCCGACGCGCTACAGAAACGAGGCAGCCCCAACAGTATCCTGAAACCATTGTTGTACTGTACTCTTAGAGCACTGATAGCCTTCTGCGTGTAGTTAACCCACAGGCTGCAGGTGTAGAAAGTCTGGCAAAAAGCTTTAAGCTTTATACTCATCATTATATCAGCCGAAATACCTCCACTGCTGGACATAGGCCTCCCCCAAGGAGTGCCAAAGTGACCAGTCCCTGTGCCACCCGCATCCAGCGCACTCCCGCGACCTTTACCAGGTCATCAGTCCACCTTGTGGGGGCCCAAGTTACGAGTAATATTAGACAATTGAAGAAGACTTTTTACACTTATCATTATTGTATTAGTCACTAAAAGTATTTGTTTCAGTTGATTTTGTTTAAAAACAGTAGCGTATTATTAAACGTGTAGATGTGTGGTAGCTTTGAAAATTATAATTTTAACATATGGCAACTCCAAAGATTCTAGAACCAAGGCACGCTAGCAAAATTCCCAAACCTATATACAAGCTTATTTGATCTTACCATGGGCTAGTTTGATTAGTTTAAGATAGCCCCCTAATGTTTAAAATAAAAAAAAATAATAATAATATTTACTTATTTAAATATCACAATCTATGTTACCGCTATTTAAATTCAATTCAATTCAAATCATTTATTGCACTCATGTTGTATACAGTTCTTAAATTATATGTTACAGTTTTACATGAACCCTGTAAGGGCACAGCAATGAAATAAACAATAATTCAAATAATAATAATAACCGTCACATAATTTTCACATTTCTTACGCGAACTTAAGAAATATAAAAAATTTAAGTGACAAAATATTAAAAATATTAAACAATACTATTAAAATTTAAGATTTCACATCATAAATTTATAAATTAAAAAACAAAAATTTGAATTTAAGTTAAAAATGTCACAATAATCAATTAATAATAATTCATAATATCAATCCGTTACAATGACCTACAATTTAGTCCACTCTTCAAACTGATCATTAAAAAAATCGTCTAATGTATAATAAGCTTTCTGCATGAGGTATAATTATATTGTATTTTTAAATATTTTGTAATTTTTAATGTCTTTAATAGTATTGGGGATTTTATAATATTTTTTTATTGACATGCCATAAGGGCTTGAATGGATCATTTCTAGCGCTGAATTAGGCGTAGCTAGTTTAGTTTTGGGTCGTAAGTTTTGAGGGCGTTAAACTAGTGGCTATGTGAGCTGAGAAATTCGCAAGTCTGTATTTTTTTCGAAAAACAGAATAAAATTATTTAAATAGACAAGCTATTTAAACTAGTGGCTATGTGAGCTGTGAAATTCGCAAGTCTGTATTTTTTTCGAAAAACAGAATAAAAAATACAGTAAGTATGTAATTCTAGAATCTGCTCACAAAATTCCACCAGAATCGGTTGAGAAGTGCGACCTGTAAGAGGGAGAACAGCCAGACTGACGCCGGACATACGAAAGAGCTCGTGCTCGAAGCTTGCTCGTTCAATACATAAATAATTATTGCGCCAAGCAATCCAAAAATCAAACTACCTCGACACGAAACAAACACCAACTATCCATCGCTTTCAAGTCCAATTTTAGGGTTCCGTACCCAAAGGGTAAAACGGGACCTTATTACTAAGACTCCGCTGTCCGTCTGTATGTCTGTCTGTCCGACTGTCACCAGGATGTATCTCATAAACCGTGATTGTTAGACAGTTGAAATGTTCACAAATGATGTATTTCTGTTGCCGCTATAACAACAGATACTAAAAAACAGAATAAAATAAATATTTAAGGGGGCTCCCATACAACAAACGTGATTTTTTTTGCTAATTCTTGCTCGATATTGATAACGGTAACAGGTAGACGCTTGAAATATTTACAGAATATTTAGTTGTATATTCACTTTAAAAATAAATAATTAAATTATAACTAAACAAATATGAAAGGGGGGCTTACATACAACAAACGTGTTTTTATAAATAATGGTACGGAACCCTTCGTGCGCGAGTCCAACTCGCACTTCGCCTGTTAATAATCACTCGCTTCCGGGGCGCTATCGCAACTTTTCAAAAACGATGATGGATGACGGCGGAACTTAGATTAGAAAAATGTCGCATTCAGACGCGGGCACGATACCATCGCCGAGCCAGTGTCTGAATATTTACTGTGCCAAGAGGCGGTGTGATAAATGTGCCTTTTACAGGGTTTTTTTTTACTTGCCCTGTTTGTATGCGAAGGCGCATGTGTATTGATCTAACTATAAATGTATATACCTAACCTAAAGCGATAAAATAAAACAAACTACTCGTACCTCATATTTTATATGGCTTGCAATATTAAAAAAACTTCCTAGTGACATAAAAGAGATCTGTGTGTTTACTGTGTAGAATACAGCCAAACATCTCCTAAACACCAAAACTAGTAAGTATAATAAGTAAAGGGCGGACAGTGAATGCAATATACGTCAAAGTCATGTCAAGCGATATACTTAATATGGATATGTCTACAATTGGTTTAAAGAAGAATACATTTGCCATAGTTATTTTTAATATAAATATTAAAGGAAACGCATAAACTCGCAAGTGAAAACGTCAATGTAATTGACAAGTCTAAGACGTAATAGATATAAACACTTAATAGTCTCAAGAGGAGATAATTTACACGTGGCCAGTAATTTCTTAACAATCACAGTTTGTTTAATGGAGGATAGAGATATTTTGTAATTTCTGATATATTTTTAATAAAAATGTATTGATAAATATTGCTCAAAATTTAATAAAAGTCTTATCCATCTTATATCGCCCATTAATAATGAGTAATTTACAAAGGAACGTTATGATTTTGCCTGATCTAACCGACAACAGAATTCTGGACTATACCTATTTAAATGCAAACTTATCTTAGTCGGATAAGGTGGACTGTAAAAATATATAATGCTATCATTGTACCAACTTAATGTGACCCATATTCCGTAAATAAATTCATTTCATATTATTTAGTTGGTCGATAGGGTCCGCATGCGGGGTGTGAGTGTTTCCAATGCCCAGGTAATTGAGGCAAAGAAAAAAGAAGCGGGTTGTGTCGGATATACAACCGTTAATTAAGTTTAAGTGGATACTTCTTTGTTGGCTGTATCCGTAAAATATATATCTGAATTAATTCACTAAAATCTGTATAAGTACAGCCACGAGCTTTAATTTGGGACCCGCCTAAGGTGGAATATCGTATAGCAAACTGAAGACGTTTAGAGCTAATATTTTTATGTAGTGTCATAAAGTTTGCCATAGACAACTTACGTTTACACCTCTCTAGGGGCAACCGGGCGCAACGAGTCAAAACGATCGTTTCCGATTTTTTCCTAGTAATTGTCACTCGTCTTTTTGGCCCTGTCCTCTCCGGCCATATTTGTTATTTGCAAATATATTCCGTCAAAATGTCAGTTTTCTCAATTTTCTTGTCTGACACTGACGCATGTTCTTAATTAAAAAACCGTAATGATATAGGTAAGCTTTTTGCAAAGAGGTCATCAATTCAAGGACCCATTCGATAAGAAATTTAATTGTCTTATCTTGACACTTCATCGCTATTATTGAACTGAAATTTTCGACCCTATTGCATTGTGAATGTTCTAACAACATTTGAAGGAAATGGGTCCTAAATTAAAGCTCGTGACTGTACATATAAATCGGTATATATGGCAACATTCACTGACGTAGCTCATTTGACTCGCGACTCGCGATACATCGAAAATGGCGGTCATTTCAGCATTATTTTCATGTCCGCCACATAAACTAAATAACATTTTGTGATTAGCAACTAATGGCAAATAAAGAAGGATTAAAACATGTAACAAACAATTATTTGAAATCAGATTAGGCTTCTCTACAAAAAGTTATTCTGGAAGTCACGTGATACATTTTGAACTGTACCCCTATACAAGAACGCGAGCAAAGAAGTATCCACTTCAAAAACAACGTTGGCCTACAAGTTAAACAATTGAATTGGGTCAGCGTAAATTGTAACGACGTAACCAGTAAATATCGACATCAAAGTTTACACTTTTGCACTTAATATTTGACGTTGATTTTATAAACCGCGTTACGTTGGTTTCCCTGTGAGATCACGGATTTGCACTTGCTTTGATCTTGGCACGAGTTACCTCTCATAACCTTCTTAAAATGTATTTTCATACCTGATATACAGAAAACAGTGATTGTTGACCTCAAATAAGGGATTACAATTGTACCTACTATTCTTTCCTGATCCTGCTATTCAGAACAGGGTAATTGTTGCCTTGAGGGATTTAAATTTTCCTCGTAGAAGTTGTGAAAATCAGTATGTGTTACTCGGTGGCAAAATGATTCCCGTCTTGGGCATTAAACACTTGAATCTCTCGCAACAATTGTAGAATCTTTCGCTTCAATCTGGAATCAAAATACTGCCCTCGCCGTAAAAAAATCATTTTGCTCCCTTGAGTCGCAATTTACTATTCCGTTTAAGCTTACTTAAACACAACACAACAAAACTAACTTTATATTAGTAGTATACAAATAGATATGTTGTACTAACCGTTCCTTTTCGCCCTAAACTCATCAGAACTGGTATTATAAAAATACAAAGGCAAATTAAGTTAATTGTTTCGAAGTATGAGCATGCAACGTTATCACGGGGTAAAATCTCTTTGTACAAAGCATGTTTTCATGATAATATTCGTTTATTTCGATAACGGCGAATCATTTTTCAAATTTAAAGTGATCATAATCTAACTTTATTACGTTATTATGATATGATATGGTCATTTTACCTGCGCCAAAAAACTAACAACGCTGATATTTATATTTATGACACTCTGATAGTGGTAACTTATTGTAGACCAGCAGCCAGGTAGATCTAAATGTCACTCTTTATATGGAAAAATGACAGTTAAATTGTCCTAACGCGTTACGTGATCGACCTGCTGATCGATAACGTAACGCATTGTAAGCGCGTCAGCTCGCGCAATGTCAATTTTTGTACGGGAAAATGTCAGTTTAATTGTCCTAGACGCTCGTTCGAAACGTTACGTGTTTACCCTTCAGTAGGTACCCGCGACATGGACTGTCAAACCGCAAAAGCTTTTGTTTCAAGTATTTTTTGCAAGTTTTCTATTAACTTACAGTCCCTGGGCGACCGAACTCTGCTCGGGTGAAAATGGAGAAAATACGGAGAAAACGAATTTTCTCGGACATGTGACCAATCTAGATCGATTTCTCGCCCCCGTAACCACCTACATTCCAAATTTCATCGAAATGGTTAGAGCCGTTTCCGAGAACGTGATTGCAAATATATATATACATATATATTATATACAAATATTGCTCGTTTAATAGTATAGGATTGTACATAAGTAACTATGTAACTATGTTTGTTCGCGTGGAATCTCGCAACTCAATTTTGAAGCAGATAATTATCTTCAACCAGATATTATGGTACCATCGAGCTGATCTGATGATGGAGACAGAAGGTGGCAATTAGAATTCAGTACTTAACCGACGTAACTCCGTTGAGTTTGGGCTCGTTAGAATCGGCTCAATGATGATGGTATACATAAACGTACAGTCGGCAATAAAAGCTTGTACCAAAAATCATTTTTTCGTCAGTAACTTATTTTCAATATATAGGAGGCTTCTCTTTGCCTAATATTCGATATAATGAATATTATCACAGTCACGCGTTTTTGGGCTAAATCGAAAAAGTTAGCTTAATTTAACGGAGAATATAATTTAGGGATGGGACGATAACGTCCGTCAAGTGTATCCCAAAACGATCCTAATTATAATAGCATTAAAGAACATAATTAGATGAGCTTTAACATTTGTTATCGTGATAAACGGTAATAAGGTAATGTACTTACCTACTGTTGTTTTATGAAGGTTTTGCAAAGTATGCAAATGTGAAACTGCGTATACCTATACAAAATTTCAAAGTCAATAAATCAAGACATAAAAAATCAATGATTATTTGACGAATCTTATTTATAATCATTGTATTTCAAACTTATTTTCATGAAAATGATGAATGCATTGCCAGACATATGCCTAAGCATTTAATTAAAAAGCGAGGAAACTACCTACATCATCATCATCATCATATATTATTAACCAAAAGCTAACCTAACCCCCCCCCCCCTCTTTTTAAATTACGTAATATATGGACAGCCCCAGACTACCTACAAACAAACTGACCTAGCGGGTTTCTGGCAGTGAACATTTCAAACCTATCCTATGTGACCTTGAATCTAAGTTTTAGAAATCCCATAACAAATCAAAATAAAAAAAAATAACAAGAGATCAAACAAGCGAGCACCGGAAAATGATAGCATAAAAATACCTACTATCATTTCACGGAAAGCATCGCGTGTTAAATCAGATAAACCTAATGGTCGTGGGTAGACAAACGTTTGGAAAGCTATTATTTAGTTCGTGTTCAAGCGAAGCAGTGTGTGACATTACGGCTGTAAGTGCAGCTGCTATAAAACACGCGTGTTTTTTTAAAAAAAACCGGCCAACTGCGAGTTGAACTCGCACACGAAGGGTTCCGTGCCATTATCAATAAAAATATTAATTTTATTTTGTTTTCAGTATTTGTTGTCATAGCGGCAACAGAAATACATCATCTGTGAAAATTTCAACTGGAACTATCACGGTATCAGTGAGATACAGCCTGGTGACAGACAGACGGACGGACGGACGCACGGACAGCGGAGTCTTAGTAATAGGGTCCCGTTTTACTCTTTGAGTACGGAACCCAAAAAGGGAAGATTTTGACGAATTCTAATAGTCTATAATACACCGTCAAAGTAAAAAAATTGGTACCTACATGCTTTTATTCCCGACTGTGCTTTACTTGCAAAGTCATCAACTCGTTGAAAGGGTTTTGTACCAGGCCGTGGTAGGTCCACTACCAGGCAATAATTAGAATGTTGATGGGGGTGTAGAGGGTGAGTGTAGCCTTCACCCCAGAGGGGTTTACTCGTATCGCAGTCCACACTCAGAGCGAGACTCTGAATTACTGTCTATACAATAGTTACTTACTTATCCATCAACTTACATGGTATGCCTATACACGAGTAGCTACATGTCTAATCATTCAATCATCTCGCACATACTTGATCTAAGGCATCCTAGCACGTTTTATACAATATCTAATCGCTACTTTAGAATGTGCCTTGTCGGCAAAGGTTCCATGGAATCCAACTAGGTGGATCTTTTGTAGTTTAGGAGTTGCTGCAGCCACCTTATACATTGATCATAGGATTAGTTTGTTGTTGCAATAATATTGCATTGTTAGTCAATTTCTTAATTCGTTTCTTGAATTTGAAAATGTTCAAACAGATTCCACCCTATGATCCATTTAAGACAAAACCTTTAAAACTTACAGAAGAATCGCTGGGCGCCTACGCCGTAGTCGTTTTCCGCTACATACGGGGAAAACCACGGGATTCTTGGCAGTGTAGGTGATTCGTAACCTACTTTTATGATTATACAAGCTTCTGCCCGCGACTCCATCCGCGTTAAACTCGTTTATATCGTTTTTTGACGGTGTGAAAGTTTGTATGGACCACAAACTTTCACCCCGTCAAAAAATTATATTGAATCCTCTTAGGGGTGTATCTTTCCAAAACGCAAAAAGATTTTTTTTGGTATTCTGATAAGTAATCTTTTCATAGTCTTAATTTTGTAGCTCAAAAAAAGAGTTTCCCCATAGAAATAGAAATAGAAATAGAAAAAACTTTATTGTTTAACCGTGTTACATAGATGGTATTTTATACAAGTGTTAGGTCCCAACGGTTACCCATACAAACTTTGCATCCCTTTTTAACCCGCTTAGGGGGGTAGGGGTTAAATTATTTTTCTAGTATTGTAATAAGCAGTCGATACAATGTTTCGAGAGTTTCAAGTCTCTCACTTAAATTTTTACTCCATCCGCATACAAACTTTCAACCCCCTTTTTACCCCCTTGAGGGCGGAATTTTCGAAAATCCCTTCTCAGTGGGTACGTTATATGAACTACCTACTGTGAAAAAATCAGCTTTCTAAGTTCAACGGTTTGGACTGGGCCTTGATTTAAGTGAGTGAGTGAGTCAGTTAGGACCTTTACGTTTATATATATATATACAACGTGTTACAAAACACTCCGTAAAAAATAATCTAATTCTTTTTTTTATTGATTTTGGTGGTAAGTCATACTGCGATACTACGGTTTACAAATTTTGTAAATTGACTATTTATAAAGGACCATTTAACCCCTTCTCCGCTTTACGGGTATTTTTGTAACACCCTGCATAGATTATGTACCAAAATGAAGGTTATCGGGTTTCATTTCAAACCTACAGAAGACCAAAATGTTAATTCCAAAAACAACGTTGAATTTTATTTTTTTAGCTAACGTCTCTTCATCGGGTATCATTAAATAAAAAAACCACCAAAGGGTCGTACTTACCTACGATTCACGTTGGATGGAGACCCAAAATAATTTTCATGTCAGCTAATATGACACTGGCTCGGCTATAAATCCGTATTATCTTTATCAAGATCAATCATAGGACACCGCTAGGATATTGAGGCCCGGGCGGTTGTGGTACAAAAAGAGGTTGAACGAGATTCTCTATAAATTTAATAAAAGAGTTAACTCATAACATACTTGACATTAGAAAAGTGACAAATACTTAGTAAGTATTTAAAATCGACAGTGGAATGGTCTAATTTTATGTGTAACAAATGTATCTTCAGTTCGTGTTCAAGATGCCTACCTCTCTGTACCCTATAGTACAGCGGAATGAAATCTCGCTCATATTTGGAGCCCAACTGGTACCCCCACCACACAACACTATAACAGAACTTGCTCTGTATAAATACTCGTAAATATTAGGGGAGAATCTTACACAAATCGAACTAAATAGACCCATAGTTAGCTCAATAAGGCTTGTGTTAATACGGGTACTAGACGACGATATATTTAATAGATATAAATACTTAAATACATGGAAAACATCTATTTATGCTCATCACACAAATATTTAGTAAGTATTATAAATAACTTGAACCGAAAAAAAACTTAAAATGTCGTTTCATTAGGTATTTACTGTTCACTGTATTTCAAACTGGATTAACGTATTTGATGCTAGTCGAATGTTTTGGGATTGAGATGGAGTTTGAAATGTGAAATATTCAAATTCAAATTAAAAGTATTTTTTACGTAAAATAGCAATCCATATAAAATGTAACTAGAAATCTATATTAATGACTATCAAAATTAATGAATTAAACTAAAAGCGGCGTAGCGTGGTGCGGCAACTACAGGCGCATGCAGCCGCACCCAGCGCGCGAGCAGCGGCGAGTCCGCTGCGCCAGCCAGCATGTTCAGCATGCTGTTTGAGCTGTGGCAAAGACGGTTCTGTAGCGACGGGCACCGCTTTATACGATATACATGTTTTTTTTTTATACAACGACGGTGGCAAACAAGCTTACGGCCTGCCTGATGTTAAGCTGGTACCGTCGCCTATGGAAAATTGTGACTCAAGAAAAATCACAAGCGCGTTGCCGACCCTTTATTCACTTGAGGATTCGCTGTGTTGGCAGAAAGAGGCATGCAGGTACCTCACTCCCAACGCAGCGCATCCTAGGGAGCTCTGGCGACCTTACTCACCACCAGGAACACAACACCACATGCTTCATTGCATGCAATAATATAGCAACACTACAAAGCAGTGGTGCTATTATGGCTGCGGTCTTCTGTAAGGTGGAGGTACTTTCCCAGTTGGGCTGCTCCACATACGAGCGAGATGACATTCCACTGTGCCCTACCTCTCCTTAAAATAATATATAGCAATATTCTTAACTTTACAAAAAATAAAGCGTTCAAAATTAAACTTTCAACCTACCTTGATTATCTTATCACTTGGACCCCAGCCGTGACTACGGCCCAATATTTCTTCATTTAATATTAAGGACCTTATCTTTTTTGCTTTGAGTAATCTTTGCTGGAATCATATGGGAAATAAACAGCGCCCAGGCGCCATCTTTAAATTATTTCGGCCGGCTGAATTCGTACGGTGGCTGGCCGAATGCTTTTGTTCTAGTTTCGAAATACGTGAGAATATCACGTATGAAATCAAGCTTCGATTTTACGGTTCAAAAAGATAAGTCAATTTTTTCACCTCAAAGCAACAAAATAATAGCGAAAAATTTATACATCTTTTTGTAGTGATTTTAATGTTGTTTTTATTATTTTGTTGTTCATTTCAAAATATTGGCTTTGAAGCTTTAATAAATTCAATATAGATTAAGCAAACAATCTGAAAGTATAATGCCTAACTTTGATAGATGACAGAAAATTTATTTCAAATACATTAGTATATTTATGAAGACATAAATATTTAAGTTAGTGTTTATAGTCGATACTGAGGTAACGGTTAAGACGAGGCAGGTTCATGGTCTTCTCTCCCTCTCACTGAGCATAAACGTGAGTGAGATGGAAGTGCGTGTTCGGAAGTGTGTAACATCACTTTTTAGTACATATTTATTGATTTTTAGAATACTGGATAATTTATTAATAATCTGTCCGATTATTACACTAGAATAATAAAACAGCTATCCTTTTAATAAAAAAAACATAGATCGTCGTTGAAATTACGAGATCTCGAACATTTAAGTTTATTTTTATGGTGATATTTAAGATTTTTTTACAGAGTTACCAAGCCATGTTTTAATATTATGTTAGGTTATAACACTTCTTTATTTCTTTTTCAGTCTACAGTAATTTTTCTGTAGTAGAATTCTTCATTATTTCTTCACACTGGAAGCTCAAAAATCAATATTTTCGTCAGATCGTGAACCGGCCTCGCATAAGTTAATGCGTAGGTATACCTACTCTGTAGGACACATTGATTAGTTATAAAACTAATAAAATCTCGTTGGACTGAGGGTATACTTAATTAAGGGTAACTTTTCGAAAGACTATAATGATTAGGTGAGTATCTTTTCCAGAGATTTGTGCTAAGCTGTTTTTGAACGGGAAAGTTAAACAAATGAAGTTATCTGCTTCAGATTGGGCCAAAATTCTTTGGTATGTCCGTTTGTCCAGCTGTTGTTCTACTACAGGTCGCGTCCTCAACTGATTTTCGCGAATTTTTGTCAGCAGGTTTAATAATTATAGTTTTTTTGTCAATTCATATAGGTATTCAAATATTTGGTTCTCTTACACCTCCGAGGTGTAAATTCACTCGAATTAATTCACCGCCAGATAGTGACACTATCGTTTGCACATATTTATAAATATGATTATTGACTATATGATTGTTTATCTGATTTTATCGATACATGATTTCTTTACATTTCCTCGATAGAGAAAAAAGCCAAAGTTGGTTCTTTATTTTCCTTTTATTACTCAGCCTACTCAAACAATACTTTATTTTACGACACAGTCAAGTTAATACTATAGTATTTTATCTTATCTAAAATCTCACTTAATGAAATATGAATAAAACTTCAGTAAGTTAGGTATTTATCGTAATTTGTCAAAAATTGTAATTCGGGAATAACTCGTCTCATGCATCTTTTGCATCTTTATTTCTCGTGCGCGAAATGCATACTCGTAAGCATGTCTCTGTCTAAGCGTAAGCGTGACTCGAATTAAGGCATCCCCTTAACTTGATGGAGGAGCACACTGTCCATGTATAGTCCCGCGGCCGGCGTCGTCATTGTCACTGTGTGTGTCACACAAAACATAACAACCTTTACTTGATGAAAGAGCACATGCTATGCGGTAGAGCGGGATGGCATGTGAGTTTTCTAGCTGTTAAACATCGGGCTTGTTAGATAGAGGGCCTTCTGTACCTAGTTAGTATTATTTATTCGTTAGTAGTAGTAAGGTTTCGCAGCATTCGGGAAGGTACGGCATATAGGCTTTACGTGTCCCGGCTGCACTACACTACACACAGAGGAAGTAGTAGAGTATGTGCGCGTGAAGACTGGATTCATCCTGAGGGTCGTGAAGAGTCTCACCATAATGTGAATTTTAATTCCTTTGTGGTCAGAGTTCCAACAGACCATCTATCGACCATATTCACTAAGGAAGAATTTTGGGCGAAAGGAGTCAAGTTCCGGCGTTTTCGCGGTCGGTTACCTGACCTGACACAACGAAGATGCGCAACACGTCGCGGCAGTGATAGTTTGTTTATTGTAACTAGTTATTTAAGTTTATAATGATATCTTGGTTTATAATGGTCTTTAAGGTATTTTTTAATATGGGCCTTGATGCCTGAACTTTTTGTCCAATATTCCGCAGTGTCTCAAGACGAGAGTCTTTGACCAGTGTGTGTTGCCAGTGATGACGTATGGCACTGAAACGTGGTCGCTTACTATGGGCCTCAAATTTCAATGGCCTCATGAGAAGGCTCAAAGTCAGTCACAAAGGCAATGGAGAGGGCTATGCTGGGAGTTTCTCTGCACGATCGCATCAGAAATGAGGCTATCCGCAGCAGAACCAAGGTAACCGTTATAGCCCTCCAAATCGCTAAACTTAAGTAGCAGTGGGCGGGGCACATTGCACGTAGAGCTGATGGCCGTTGGGGCGAAAAGGTTCTCGAGCGGCGACCACGTACCGGAAGGCGCAGCGTGGGTAGGCCCCCCAAAAGGTGGACTGATGACCTGGTAAATGTCGCGGGAGTCAGCTGGATGCGGGTGGCGCGGGACCGGTCATTGTGGCACTCTTTGGGGGAGGTCTATGTCCAGCAGTGGACGTCTTTCGGCTGATATGATGAGTAGTAAGGTGCTGAATAGACTTGATCCTTCACATGTAACAGAACATCGAGCATTAGCCGTTTTAAAAATTGTCGAAATTAACAACGGACAGAGCCAAGCATAGAAGTTAACATCGCTACGAACATTGTATCGAACATTCTAGCGAAAGCTCTGGTAAATGCTGTGCGGTAGGTATGGGCGAATAGGGACGGCGGCGGAACAATACCATAACTACAACATAGAAAAGTTGAAAAACCCCTGACATTTTCATTTCAAAGTTCAATATCTCAAAAACGACCAGAACGATTTTGTTGAAACGTAGCTAAGAACTATATCAATCACGTCAGCTTTCTGATAAAAAAAACCGCACTCAAATCGGTATATTCGTTTAGGAGCTACGATGCCACAGACAGACACACAGACACACACACAGACAGACAGACACACAGACACGTCAAACTTATAACACCCCTCTTTATCCGTCGGAGGTTAAAAATTGCTCGGCTCGGAGCTTAAAGCAAGTGTACCTAGAATACTCGCTAAAATGCTCGCTCCTGTTTATTTTGTGAGGAAGAAAGAAAGAAAACATATTTTATTTGTGTCCAAAAAAACATACAACAAAACTGAAAACACTACTTTGCGTAAATGCTGGCAGCACCAGCGCTTTTCTTCCGTTCCGTAAACTTTTACCTGTAATAAATATAACATTTTGCTAGAATTCACAATACGAGTTAATGCTCAAATGCATCAGCATCAGCGCTGCTAGCCGTGCTTAATTAAATAAACGTAGTACCTATTTATATAGATTTTAAATTTACTCAATATCAATTAAACTGTATCGGGCCCATTGGCATTTGGTTATTTGCCGGCACCGCAGACCGGTCGATGTAATGTCGCCCAATATTAGATAGTATGATTATACCCTTAGTCACCGTCTGTTTATCCTATTTTAGTTAAAAGGACTAGGACCTTTATAGCTATCCACGCCGTGGCCGGCGATGGCGACCCTAGCTAGTTGCGGCCGTGAGCCCTGATATGGCTTGCGAAGCCGACCTTACTCTTGAACACTCGGTCGCAGGAAGCACAGTAAAGCTGACCAGAACTATTGTACGTATCATTGTAGTTGGGCTCCGGGCGTGATTTTCGTGCCTGACGTCTCTCATCAATGTAGGCAGTCATCTACAAGTAAATTGTATGAAGCCTATTTAAAAAATACGGCAGTAAAGTACTAGCACGACGTTCTTCGGATAGCCTGGAGAAGATAATTATGACGGGCAAAGTTGAGGCTCAGAGGTCACGGGGCAAGGGTCATGAAGCACTGCACACTTGCAACTACTTCTGCACAAGGTCATACATAAAGCGGGTGAAAGGAGCCTATGGATAAGTCTGGTCATCAAGTGTGTAAGTGAAGGACTGTTTTTTAATTTAATTTATTTATTTATTTCAGACTCAGGGTCCATATAAATGTTAGTGCTTAGGTAGGTAATTACAATACACATACTTACAAACTAGAGGTTAGTACAAATTATACATTAAAAACAAACAAGAAAAGGAATATAGCAATGTCAATATAAAAAATAATACATAATAATAATATTTCTGCGAATGTCAATTTGTTTATATATAAAAAAATTAAACATTCTTGAACAATTACTTTTATTATTTATTATTTAATGTCAAATATTTTAGGCCTATCACCCATGTGAATGGAGTTCCAGTGCCTCACTACAGGGCAGTCGAACCTGTCCAGCACAACACTCAGAAGGCTGTTGGTACTGGCTCGCACTCTGCTCATCACAGAGGCAACACGTTTCCTCAATATTGTTTTAAAGCCATCCGTGTTAGCCTCTGCAAACATACCAGAAGCGCTGCACCAGCGAGGCAGTCCCAACAGCATCCTAAAAGCGTTATTGTACTGAACGCGTAGACTGTTGTACGTTTTTTGAGCATAGTTTACTTTTAAATGCTGAGCGGTTTCCGTGATTTATTTGAACCAATTCGTCTCTAGAAGAGTTTACCATATTCTTCATAGTACCCCAAATCTGATGGGGTAAGATCTGGAGATCTAGGAGGCCACTGTATTGTTCGAGACTTGTATCCTATAAAAAAATCGGCGAAGAAAAACTTCGTGAGGACACCAATCTATTCCAAATAAGGTCTAGTTTTCCCTCTGGGTTGAAAGATCAGATTGGCAGTCGTTTTCGTAAAGCTAGTGCCTCCGCCAAATCTTGGCATTACGCGCCAAAGCGGACCCCGGTCTCCTTTAGGGCACAACTGGGAAAAATGCTAGGAGGGTTGGTAGTAAAAAAAAAAAACATTTATTTCAGAGCATGGCTCCATATATTATGTTAGTAACAAAAGACCTTACTCCTAGTGATAGAAAATACAGAAAATAACCGAAAAAAAAATAAAGAAAAGAAAGAGAGAGAGAGAGAGAGCAGGAAGGAGGCTCACAAATATATATGCGTCTTAAATGTTTTCTATGCATCTAAATCTGTTATATTATCTCCAATATGCATCTATTATAGCTTTTATCAAGTTACAAGCCTTTTTAAAATATGTATATCGTATCAGGTGACTGTACCAGTTTGTATTTTTTTTGTTACTGCTGACTTAACTAAACGTAACTAAACGTTGTTTCTTAAACTCGGGAACAGAGTTAGGTCCCAAATTAAAACCGCAGTCACAGGTAACATAACTTCAGCATTCGTATTCCAAAAGTAAAATTGCACATTAATGCTCCCAAAGTTGAATGTCGCGGTGAAAACCATTTATTTTACCAGCTCATTTCCGATAAATTCCGGTATTTTCACCGACTTCATTAACCTTAACGATTCGCTTAATTTTAGTGGTGCGCTCCGAATTGCTCTGCGTTAAACCGAATTGATGGCCACGATTTAAAGCGATATTGTTCTAATTCGAGGTAATTATAATGATAGATGCAATCGGTAATGGCGAGATTTGAATGAGAAGAGTATTGGAAGAAAAGATTTATGGAAAATATTTAACTGTCAGAGAGGAATGGCTGCGTGTTGTGAAACTTGCTACCAACATGATAACCACGACCGAGTGGTCAAGAGTTTTCTCTCTTGACAGAGTTGTCAAGAGTGAAATCGACGAAGAAGAAGAAGAAAAATTAAACTTGTGTCGCAAGCCACTTCAAACCTTGATCATAGACATGAAGGATTTATTATTTAGGGTTATTCCTTTAGGCATTAGCGTCTTTTGTACTTTTTGTTTGTGTAATAAAGTTTAAATACTTAAGTAAATAAAACTACTCATAAACTATTTACATCTAAATTGGAGATTCTAATACGCTTTTGATACGATATACATGACGTTAGTCTCCTCCTTTGCTCAATTCGTAAATGCACATTTTTTTTATGATTAAACTGAGTTACTGTCATGTCGTATCAAGTGCCTAAAATATTTCATCATTGTTTCGTTTTCAATAAAAATCTCATTCTTCCTTTAATCATCATCATCATCATAACACACGAAAGATGTCTACTGCTGGACATAGGCCTCCCCAAAGATTGCCACAATTCATTACAAAAAAAATCGACAAGGACAGACCAACAACTTCCAACATCACAGAGATTCGAGTTAATTACAAGCAAGGTAAACAAACTCAAATAAACCAATTTATATAAAGCTCTAAAACTTCTCTTCTAAGCTTCAAAATTCAATACCCTTACCAAATCCGTCTTACAAATATCCATTTGTTCTATTCACCGTTTATCCGTGCCTATAACAACAATGGCGCTATGTATCCATTATGGATATCTGAGTATTCTGAATATTCCGGAATCCGTCTAAGACTACTCAGCTTCGCGTAATGCCGCGTCACGTCACTGAGAAGGCAACAGTGGGTAGATTTTTACAGTAATGCTATGTTTAAAAAAAGGTATAAAAGGTAAGCAGTAGCAAGGTGTTCTAAATAAATTACGGATATGCAGCGCCACAGCAGAGTCAAAATAAAATGTTGAGACAAGTTTTCATTCTCCAAAACCGTAAAGACCTTGTTTATGCATAGATGACAAGTTTATGCAAGACTTTAATAGTTGTCTGTCAGCACATGTATCGTGTTACTGAACATGTCACCTGTACATAAACAAGGCCTAAAAATTTAGAATTTAAAAAATGCTCGCAAAATAATTTGTTCGTTTTTTCACGGGCCAAGCGGCTGATAGAGGTGGATAACGTATGTCTGAAATAGGCGTAGGTACATTAGGTACAAATGTTTATTGGTTATTTCATATGTTAGTGAAATGGGACCACCCGTTCACCTATACCTGATGTCATACCGTCTTTAGATTTTCACCCTCAAATGAAAATCATAATAGAAACGACCAGTAAAGTAAACCTTTAACTTTCTTAACAATGTAGATTGTAAACAATTATATTTCTGCTAAACCAACTACTGTTCTCAATCTATCTCCTGTGCATGCGCGGAGTTTTAATCCTATTTCCACATCTGCATAATCTAAAGACGCTGACAGCATGTCAAGTGACAGCCGGCTTTATTTCAAAGTAAATAAGGTTCGCTTTGCCGTTACAAAATTACAAATCTAAGGCGTTGAGGTCTAGTCAAGTCGAATGAATTTAAACTTTATTTCTATCCGTGTACATTACAGTTTGCTTTGCGCATGTAGAAAAGGATTCTACGAGACACGAGAGCTACTTAGACGAGTCGCATTCCTTGCAGAAAATGAGACACGAGAAAATAAAGTTTAATTTAAAATAAACCGCCGGTGATGTTTTGATATGTACTCGTATTAGATTCGATGCGTTTTAAAAATGCAAAACTGCAAATGGAAATGCTCAGAAATTCACGTTGAATTGCTCAGACGTTTGAAAATTCGTAAAATGAAAGTGTTTTGGGTTTAGTTTATAGCGAGGCTTTGTTAGGTAGACAGACAGGTACGAATTGTTTAGATTATGATTATGACAGTTAACTAAAGTTGGTCTACTAATTTTATTGGACTGCTTTAGAAGAAAACAATTCAATAAATTAAATAAAAGCTTCTTTAAGTCATAATTTCAAAAATTTCGATCGGCGTGAAAAAAATGTAAATTAATTCGCCACGAATCTATCCATTAGGAGGATTATAAGTAAAGTGAAGGGGTTGAAAGATTTTTCGCCACGAGTGGAGCCCACGGGAGCTCAGTTGGTTAATAACAATTGAGTCATTTTTTTATTATTATTTTAAATCCAGAGATCGCGGTTTTTAATCCCGCTCGTGGCGAATAATTTTTCACTTTGGTCGACATTTAGTGATAGAAATATAAATATTTATTGCGTGGCACATTACAGGTTGGTGTAAAACAATAAAGGCATACTTGTGACGCCCTGCAAGGACACTGCAAACATGAGAATGAATTTAAAATTGTGTTAGCAGACGTTTCTTCTTTCTTAAATCATTCTCTAATGAAAGTGTTGAGTTGAAATTAACAATTTATAATACAACTATTATCTGGTCACCGTCATACTTTGCAACTTTACTTAATCGAGGGTGCAAGATTAAGGCTTGCAGACTTTTGCCAAATGAGGACTTCACAATTTTCACTGAAGTGTTAAACAAATGGTTACTCAGGCTAATAATATGATTTGTAAATTGGTGTGGCATCGTGCCAGAACGCTCAGTATACAATAGGCCACAGAAAATATAAAAGAACAGAAGTTTACCACTAGAAACTTTATATAATTGGCAAAATGCGGTATGAATTTATGAGTAAGAGATATCTGTATAATATGTGTGATGAGCACGAATATTCGTTCCTGAGTAATTTTTGTTTTCTCTGTATTTAAGTATTTATTTATCAACATAACCGTAATACGTTTACGTACCGGTCGCCTAGCACTCATAGTACAAGCGGTGCTTAGTTTGGGATTATGTCGAAATGTGTCAGATTGTCCCTAAATATTTATTTACACATGCCTCAACGCCTTTATACCTAATCAACATGGTTTATCATTATAGTAACGTGAAAAACCATGAATACTGTTTTTCATTCCAGGTCTATTTGGCTTCCAATCCCAATCTCATGTAAATGTGTTTCACAGACTAACGCGCTACAAACTTACATATCTGAACGATCATGTAAAAACATTAAAACCGACCAAGTGCGTGTCGGGCCACGTGCAGTGTAGGGTTCCTTTGTTGCCCGTCTGTCTTTGTTACATCGACACGCGCGCGCCAACTAAACGATGCGGTTGCCTCGCCCGAATTTGTACGAATGCTGATAATTTCGAAGTTCCATGCTTCAGCTTGGGCTGAAAATCGTTTGTCTGTCCGTCAGGCGTCTGTCTCTCTGTTGTCCTCTACAGGTCGCATTTCTTAACCGATTGTCGTGAAATTTTGTGAGAAGGTTCATTAGTTTTATAGTTTTTTTATAGAGCCACTTTTACGATTTTTTTTAAACACTTGCTCGCTTGTTCTACAGCTACTAGTTTAAGTTGGTCGAGTAATACTTGTTAAAGTCTACTTAGTCGTAATAAGCAGTTTTATTGAGCACTTGCCTCGAACAAAAATTAGGCCTTTAAAGCCCAATACAACGCAAACGGGTCCCTGAATTTAAAACTGGTTTTGAATAGGTACCCATAATCTTTTTGAACAAGTTATCCATGCCGAATTACAGCTTTCTAGAAGTAACAGTTACTGAGCTAGGCCGCAGATGGACATGGCGGAACTATAATAAGGATGTGATTGCGGGCTTATACGATAGTCCCATTTTGTCTCATTGGATTAGACTGTCAAAGAGCATTTATAACATAAATAATAGGAAATAAGTAAGCGTTACTAAGTTAGTATTATTCTTTACTAACTATAGTCTTAAGTCTCATTAAAAAATATGGATTTTATATCTGAAATAAAGACTTGAATTGAAATAAGGGTTCCTTGTTGACTACGGAACCCTAAAAAGCGATAAGGATTGATAAACCATATAGAGGCCCAGCTCTCTTGAGTGCATACCATTTCAATCACAAAAACTCCGGGTTCTGTGAACTACGTTTTCTGTGTCCTATGTTCAAATTTATAAGAAGCGATCCTAGCGATACCGAGTAAGAGGTGAACTGCTTTTAGCTTCGGCTTATCAACTTAAACTTGCAATTATCTTGCTTATAACTTTAAGCCTAAGTTTATAGCTTGATGCTTCGATTAAGCTTATCTTACTTAAATAGGTATAGGCTTAAGTACCTACGTAACGAAATGTGCTTCTATAGTTTGAACAATAAAATGTATAGCGGACTGTTGGGAGTGTTGGGCGTGACTTTGGGAGGTTTAACACTTTCCTACCAGGTATGAATGTGTTAATTAACACTTTGAGTGCCAGGAACCCGTTAGGTGGGCGCTATGCTCGTAAGCGATTGCCTCTACAAACGGGTTTTCCCATGTTATCATTTACGAGTGTAAGCACCACGAAATTGTTAGCGGTGAATATTTTAACAGTGATATGACCCTGTTTTGGCTGTCATAATAATTGAACATAATAACTGCACGTTAATAATCTTCTATCCTTCTAATATTATAAATACGAAAGTTTGGATGTTAGGTTGATTAGATGTTTAGATATTATATTGTTAAGATTTTTGGATGCTTGTTACTCAATCACGCAAACGGCTCTACTGATTTGGATGAAATTTTGCACGAAGATATTATATAGCTTGGATTAAAATATAGGATAGTTTTTATCCCGGGTCCACGCGAACGAAGTCGCGGGTGGAAGCTAGTATTATATATATATATAGACATAAGTCACCGTTATATTGTGAACACCGTCAGTTTATAATCTTACCGGTTTTATTGTAAACTGACGGAATATTGTGAACTGCCAAAACCGTTCACAATTTAACGCAATATTTTTCGTTAGTTTATAAACTTTCAATGTCGAATCGTCAAATTGTGAACTGAGATCAAATCGGCTTGCTACGGAACGTACACAAAGACTAGGTAGGTTAGGTTAGTTAGGTATCTTCAGTTGCCCGAAGGGCAAAGTGCCCAGAAATAAGAGCCCCGCCCAGCGGGGCTCCGTCGACACTGCTGGATGCCTAAATAAATGGAAGAAATTGTCTGAATAACAAAAAAAAACAATCATGTTCTGACGTAAGTGGAAACTAATGCAAGTGGAATAATGCGCTCAACCAAACAGCGCACAGGTTGCGTTCCGAATCAGGAAAATTTGATTCAGTTCACAATTTGACGATATGACATTGTTAGTTTATAAACTAACGAAAATGAATGCGTAAAATTATGAATTATTTTGGCAGTTCACAATATTCCGTCAGTTTACAATATAACGGGTAAGATTATAAACTGACGGTTTTCACAATCTAACGGTGACATATATATATTATAAATCAAAGTCGTGTTAATTACACCATATATAACTCAAGATCAACCGAACCGATTTTTTGATGTGTGATTTGTTGGATTTGTCTTCACTCCGGATTGCAGAAGAACTTGAGAATTTTTAAGTATTTTTTTTATTTTTTGTACAATTTGTCCGAAATACGCGGGGTCAGCTAGTTAAACATAAATTATGCAAGCTACAAATTAAACTGACGGCCGACGGGATCGTTTCTCAATGAGGCAGTGCTGTTTTCAAACTATTAACACACTCAGTACCAAATATGTATTAGCTACATAACATGGGGAACTCCATAATGTACCCAGAGTCACAGAATAAGTAATAGTACTACGTATATACAGAAGACTGTTAACAAATTCCCTGTTTAGGTACGCCAAACGTGCCTAAATGTGTCCATCCCGTTCTATCGCATGCAACGCGCTGCGACCCGTGCGAGCGTCCTGTACCAACACGTGGCAGCCACTGAATAGACCCCTCCGAAGGGGCGACCGGCATGTACTTGTAGCGATAAACACAAATCGCGAGTGAGCCGCGCCTGCCAGAGTACTACACTACACTGATTATGAATGTGACTGTATGACAACAGCGCCCACCTAGCGGGCTTCCGGCACCGAAATTCAAAATGAGATTCAATCTTACTTAACTGTCATAAAGACTGACAGCAAAAAACTTTTCCCAGTTTATCTGTAGTTTCCTCTGGAACCCTTAAATTGAGTAATCAGAGCACCTGGCTGACGCCGCCGCGTCACAGAGATTTCCCGTGTCACTGCACTTCGGAAAAAAACGAAGAGGACGCGGCAGGTGCTGATCCTATCACAACCGGTCACATGGAGATTCCAACTTTTAATAGTTTCATTCGAAAGTACTGCCTAAGCTTAGTTGAGACACGGACCCGATGGACTTCAGTTTGATCTATGACTTACACATTTTCTAACACTTTGGGAGAATTTCAGTGCTGACTGGGTATATCCACGAGATGTATACGGTTTTGTTGATATTTTTTACAGGCATGCTGTTTACTCTGTGTGGTGCATCCCAGCGCGAATCTTGTAGACCACTATTAATTAAATATAAAATATTACCTCTACCCTGTTTATACATTAAAGAGGTGGCGATGTTTGTTAAAAAGCACCAACAATTATTTGAAACACTTCGTAGCTTTAATAGGAATTTTAGGAACAATAATAAATTGATCAGTATTCACTGCCCACGTACAGCATTATATAAAAACAGTATTTATTTCATGTCTATTAAAATATTCAATTGTATTCCAGATACGTTTAAATCCCTAGACACACTAAATTAAAAAAAAAAGATTAATGAATGGTTATTGCATAAAATGTTCTATACGACTAATGATTTTTTTAAATAATAAAGGCAAGGTATAATATATGTTAATGTTCAAGTGTAATTGTTTATTATAATTTTTAATTATTTTTAAATGTTAACTCATTATTTATATGACCACTGTTATTAATAATAATGTAATAAATATTGACATTTTAATTTATAATTGTTGTAAACTGGGTATTTTTGACATTTTATGTAAAAATATTGTATACCATAAATCGTCGGGTGACAAGCAAAACTCACTAAGTAACAAATACCTACTTAAATCAAAGGTCGTATCTCGATATGGACTTCGTACTGAGATACGAGGTTCTGAAGAGCAGTGACAGTTTTGATAGTGACTTTTGTTTGTGACCCGACGAAATATGGTAGACTATAGTCGTGGTCACTATAACAACGTAACACCTTTTCATGCACCTGTAGTTACAATAAAGATTTTTTGATTTTTGATTTTTTTACTCGAAAAAGCACTATCATTATATCTTCTGTCTAACGCGCAACATAATGACAAAAACACTTTGGTTATTAATGAATGATACTCACGCATATAAAAGTAACCCAGATATGTTTGCACGAAACACGTTAACTTCCAAAGCATTCAAGTTTTCACTCCAAATATTTGTTTTTCATCCGAGAAATTCTCAGTGAAAATTCGTCCGGTATTTTTCAA
Organism: Epinotia brunnichana; assembly: GCA_963854355.1. Taxonomy (NCBI): domain Eukaryota; kingdom Metazoa; phylum Arthropoda; class Insecta; order Lepidoptera; family Tortricidae; genus Epinotia; species Epinotia brunnichana. Next base: position 23,229,608 of record OY977950.1, on the reverse strand, counting down.
GAGCCAATAAATTTAATCACACCGTAATGTAGGGGGCGGAGATAAATTACTCCCCCTTTGGACAATAAAGTAAGTGGGGATATAGTGGAGTCTGGGAAGTAATTGTTAATAATGTCCATTTAATTGTTTACGATAAGTTACTGGTTCAAGATTTTACACGGTCACTTTTTAACCCACGACGCAATAAGAGGGGTGTTATAATTGTGACGTGTCGGTCTGTCTGTGTGTCTGCCGAAACCACAGATGTATGAATATAAGGAGATCGGACATGGCGGCCGATTTGTATAGAGTGAGCCTGTCGCAAGTTCATTAACCCACACAACGCCCAAGTAATTGACAAGACAAAGCACGCACACATCTAAAATACACACACTTGTATACCTACACGCTTATTTGACAATTAACGCGCATCATATCAGGCATTTTGGGAAAAAACGTAATGTTCTCTGCGATCAGCACGCGTGCACCGTATGGCAGTGTACCTATGCCCATTGAGCATACAGCTGCGACACGGCCGCCGGCGGCTTGTCCTCTCTCTAGTATTCTATGCTCTGAGGCCGAAACGAATGGACCGATTTGAATGCGGTTTTTTATCCGAAAATTGACGTGATCGAGATGGTTCTTAGGTATGTTTCAACAAAATCAGTTCAGCTGTTTTTGAACTATGAAATTAAAATATCGGAGGTTTTTTCAACTTTTCTAAGTTGTTAATTATCTTTATATTTGTTACTTGAAATTAATTTGTGTTTGAGAGTGACTGCAACCGAACGATTAGGCATGCGACTTTCAATCTAGAAGTCGTGGCACAGAATAATATAACAACGCGCTGCGACCCGTGCTTGCGTCCCGTACAAACGCGCGGCAACTACTAATGGACCGCCACATGGCGGCCGGCCGGCATGTAAATACCTACTTGTAGCGGCGCGACGAAATCACAGAGTGAACCGCCCCTGGTCGTGGGTTTGAACCCCGGCTCATACACTGGGTTTAAAAAAAACTTGTGTAAGAAATATTATTTGATATTTAAAAGTGGCTTTTCGGTTAAGGAAAACATCTTTAGAAAACCGGTCTAATCCCAATAAGGTCTAGTTTTCCCACTGGGTAGGGAGATCATTTATTTTATTTAATTTTTGTTATTGGAGAACAAACAGAGTTAAATGTACTTAATAGTTACTTACAAGCTAGATTACAAATAAACATGCCTTTAGCTCCTCGACAGTTCCCACTAAAACATAATACTATAATATATTACGTCATACCTGGCCATAAAGTAGGAATTACCGCACGCTGTGGGTGCGGAAAACCCCACTTCCTGGCCAGATAGAGACGTAAAATGTTGTACTTACGGGTGGCAATAAAGAAAGCCTCAGAGCGCATATTTATCGCCCTTGCCTTCGGCTCGGGCGTCAAATACCTGCGATCTGAGACATTCATTGTTTAACCGCCCTAGGTAAGTAATGTACTATAGTTTACTTACTACAAAACGGTTTTATTACTAAAGACTACAATTACTTACTTATATTATATTATACTTACAACCTATACATTACAACCATTATATCATGGCAGTAGCTGTAGTAAAACAAGTGCCTATGCCAAATCTTGGGATTATATGCCAAAGCGGACGGGGCGTCGTTTCCCAGGCGGAACCGCGGGATAAAACCATAGCCGTTGTCTATCCTGAAAGTTCCTTCTTTACAGAGTCTTCAAACGGGGCAGTGAGGAAAAATCTGAAATTATAAGAAAAGAGAGAAACTACAAGCTTACAATCTTACATATTCCATTTCGACTTACCTACATACGAACAGTTCAAGATAAATAAAATATTGTAAAATATCACTGGATGGGAAAGTACGTGGGGGCATGAATCGAATGAACGTCCTGCAATGTCAGCGTTTACTTTGTTTTTCATTGAGGTAGAAATTATTTAGGTAGGTAGCTACTAATGTATGTACAATAATGAATGCAGTAGGATACTAGATAGATAGGTACAGACTTTGAATAGCTTACATTTAAATAGTAAACATTTTAATAGAGGTAGTAAAAAATATAATTGTATGTTTTGCTTTTTTGTGCATTTGGATAAACTGTAGTCTGTAATCGCCTCCTATAAGTAGATTTTTTATAAATATGTGAATAGATACAGAACATTATACAAAATATATAATGTTATGTATATAAACTGTAATACAGTAAGTAAGTAACTGTAATACAGTTTATATACATAACATTATATATTTTGTATAATGTTCTGTATCTATTCACATATTTATAAAAAATCTACTTATAGGCAGATATCAAGTTATACAAATGATGGCAAATAAATATGGTTTCGAAATAGTTACCGACTTCTTTCACTTTGATCACATGCATACTTAATAATTAAGAGCAGGTATGTAGCGAATGTAAAGCGGTACGATAGCCATATAAATATTACCATAGACATCATCATAATCATCATTATATCAGCCGAAAGACGTCCACTGCTGGACATAGGCATCCCCCAAATAGTGCCTCAATGACCAGTCCCGCGCCACCCGCATCCAGCGTCCATGCAATATACTTAATGATTTTAAACCCCTGATAAATTACTATGTTCCATATAAATTTATTTTACTTCCTCGCTCTGCGCAGTGCAGTTTTACACACGAGAAACATACTGCATATTGATCCAAGCTAAAGAAACACACGGTTTTCTGCACTAGTGTAAAAATGACTTAAGTTTAATGTTAACTAGCGACCAATTCAGTATTTTGTATCGTTATAAACCTGCAATATTTAGAACAAGAAGTTTCTCGGCTTTGCGGTGGAGTTTTTAGAAGTACTTAGATTTTTTAATTGAGGCAACTCTTTGGCGTGTTTTTGTATTATGTTTTACGATAATCATTATGTACAGTCGCCATCACATACATCGGAGCAAACAAGCACGTCACAAACATCGGAACACACCTCTATTTTCAAGGCATTAGGGTGCATGTGCCGATATTTTTGAACACCTATAGTGTACCTATGCATGTGATGGCGACTGTACCCTACCCCTACCCTGTTAACGATAGGTATTGAAAATTCTATATCGTTGGAATGACTAGTAGGAAGAAGTTTTTTATATCACAATGGTGGCAAACAAGCATGCGACCTGTCTGATGGTGATGATGATGATGATGATGATGATGATAAGCAAACGCCGTGTCCTATAGACGCTTGCGACCCCTGAGGAGTCACAGTAACCGTGTCGCCAAGCCTAATTGTTTTTAGGGTTCCGTACCTCAAAAAAAAACGGAACCCGTATAGGATCACTTTGTTGTTCATCTGTATGTCTGTCTGTCAAGACCCTTTATCTCGGGAACGCGTGAAGGTATCGAGTTGAAATTAAAACCATATACTCATGTCTACAGTAGGTACCTTGATTGAAGCTGTAAAAAAATCAAACTTCTAAGTTTGCCGTTTATGCCGCAAAAAACGTATATTTGGAAACTCTTAAGGGAATCCAAATTTATAGGGTACTTCCCGTTGACCTAGAACAATGAAATTTGCCAAGTAATATCGTCTTACGAGTATACAGATCAGAAAACTATATCTACATTTGTAATTTTGCACGCAACCCTCGGTGGGCGAGTCCGACTCGCAATTGTCCAGTTTTTAGGGTTCCGTACTCAAAGAGGAAAACGGGACCCTATTACTAAGACTCCGCTGTCTGTCTGTCTGTCCGTCTGTCACCAGGCTGTATCTCAACAACAGTGATAGTTTGACAGCTGAAATTTTCACAGATGAGGTATTTCTGTTGCCGCTATAACAACAAATACTAAAAACCAGAATAAATAAATATTTTTTATATTTTTTTTTTCTTTTTTTTTTCTTTTACAATCTTACACGAATCGGCTTAGTCCCAAACTAAGCAAAGCTTGTACTATGGGTACTAACGACGATAAACATACTTATATAAATAAATAAATACTTCAATACATAGACAACATCCATGACTCAGGAACAAATATTTGTGTTCATCACACAAATAAATGCCCTTACCAGGATTCAAACCCGGGACCTCCGGCTTCGTAGACGGGATCACTACGAACTAGACTACATGAGGCTCCCATACAACAAACGTGATTTTTTGCCGTTTTTATAGATAATGGTACGGAACCCTTCGTGCGCGAGTCCGACTCGCACTTGGCCGGTTTTTTTTATACCACGTCAGTTGCATACATTCTGTCACTGTAGGCTATGGACGCTTGCAACTAGGTAGGACATACTGTAGATTTATATTTCATTTTTGTATTCGGTGTGATGACAAAAGGTCGTTCTGTCGTATGATCTAAAGGTTAAGTCCCTAGAATTTTGAGCGATAAATTCAACCTGTTTGATATTATGTACTCGTAATACTCGTAGGAAGGTATATGATATTTTTTGATTCAAGTTTTTAAAGAACATTACTAATCTTCAACAGTAGGACAGTCAAGTGTAAAAATTTGGGTGCATAAAACTTACTCATAAATATGTCCCACCGCTCTTAATGTCAGCGGATTACGGTTTCGGTACATATTTATGAGAGGATTAAATCGATACACACTTTTGCAATTGGCTGTACCATTTAAAAGCAAGGTAACCTGAATAGTCACCGGAACTAGGCAACACTTACCTACTAAACCCAGTTTTCGGGTTGGAAAGTCATTACGAAAGTCTAAGTTATTAAGGCTTGGGCTTTTAGGCTACAACTTGTATGTAATTGTGGCTCCGTTTGTTTTAAACTTTACACAAATGTTACCTTGTTGCCTTTTAACGTACATTTTATGTCGCAAATTTGTACATATTTTAAAGTAAAGGGTAAAACGGGACCCTATTACTAAGACTCCGCTGTCCATCCGTCCGTCCGTCCGTCCGTCCGTCTGTCCGTCCGTCCGTCCGTCCGTCCATCCGTCCGTCCATCCGTCCGTCCGTCCGTCCATCCGTCCGTCCGTCTGTCTGTCACCAGGCTGTATCTCATTGATACCGTGATAGTTCCAGCTGAAATTTTCACAGATGATGTATTTCTGTACGTACAACTGTAACAACAAATACAAAAAAAAATCCTTCCGATCCAAATTAATCCCGATAAATGTAAAAGGTGTCCCCAGTTTTTTATTCCACTATGTGACGTTTTTTTCATACATTCTGTAATATGGACCGTCACGTACTGGAATCCTTAAAAAAATATGGAAAATTGGGGAGAATTTTTTTCTCTATCGGGATGGAGTGCTCATGATTCTGAACCGGAAAAACAAAAAAAAAACAAAATTCTGAGAAATGAAGTAAAAGGCGCACATTTTATTGAAAACGCCCCGTCTCTCGCCGTCGTCTGTTTATTTTCCCTATTACTAAGACTCCGCTGTCCGTCCGTCTGTCTGTTACCAGGCTGTATCTCACTGATACCGTGATAACGTGAGTTGAAATTTTCACAGATGATGTATTTCTGTTGCCGCTATAACAACAAATACTAAATACAGAATAAAATAAATATTTTTATAGATAATGGTATGGTACGGAACCCTTCGTCCGCGAGTCCGACTCGCACTTTTTTATAGCTAAATCCTGGAAACATTATAAAGTACTTATCGATAATCGAGATGGTGTCATTGATATCAAATTCTTATGAAATGCAAAATCGAAAAAAATATATCATCATCATCATCATTTTCAGCCTGTAATCGCCCACTGCTGAGCATAAGCCTCTCTTCGCGTACGCCACTTATCCCGGTCCCGTGCTAGTCTCATCCAGAAATGACCCGCGGTCTTTTTTATGTCATCAACCCATCGAGCTGGTGGACGAAATATATAAAAAAAATATATACTTATCAAAAAATGTCAATATAATATACAAATCAAAAACATGCATGGGGCATTGGGTTTTTGGGATGGGATATTTATTAGTAAATGTGTAAACATTCTGCCAATCCGTTGACATAGAATAGTGTTCTTAAATAATGTGATTGACTTGTCACAACCATGTGCAATAGTTAACGCTTCTAATACTTAATTGTTCCTTTTTCTATATGGACCAAAAGATTGATAAGGACAGCTATTATATAAATAAATATTACAATATTTAACTGCTGGTAAATTCTTTACTTTTGCACATGGTTGTGACAAGGGACGTTAAGAGCAATGCCTAGCTGAGCAACTTTTGAAATCTCAAATCTTTGACGCAATGTTTCTGTCGCGCTGTTGTGGGTGGCGGGATATCTCTATGCGATAAGGAAAACTGCAGCTCGAACTAAAATTCCCACGAAAAAACTCAAAAATCGAGGTTTCGCTGTCGACTATTTCCTTCTCCAAAACGCAACCAATCATCATACAATTTTGGAAATTGCAAGAGGAAGAAAGATTCACGCCGCTATGTTTGGATTTTTTTGGATTTTTATTGTTATATTTGTATACTGCACTGCGCCTTTTTTGCAGCCATTTCAAGTGATATTGATGCAACACAACAAACGATATTGACGATATTGACTTTATTTGAAAAAAATCATTGCTCTAGGTTCAAAAACCAGGGAGGAAACAGTCGAGAGCGTTTGCATGGGAAAATCGCAGATAGGCATTCCTCTTGTCCGAAAGTATAATGTCCATACTTACACAATCTCATTTACCTAACTAGCAAATCTGTGAGCTGTAGTGTAGAACTCACGAGCCTCGCTTTTTTTTAAATTTCGTTTTTTTTTAAATTCTGAATGGAAAAAAAATACAATTATTGAACCTGCTCACAAAATTTTACGAGAATCGGTAGATAAATGCGAACTGTAGAGGATAGCAGCCGGACATACGAAAGAACTTTGGCCCAAGCTGGAACGGAGACCTTCATTCGCTTCCTGGCTCGTTCAATAACTGGTCGAAAAAACCCAAGCCAAAAACGCATAACAGAAAACCATTTTCATTTTGATAAACAACAGAAACCAATCACATTTTCAACAATAGATACGCCCAAACAAAAATGCGTCATAAAAGTGGAGTTATAAAAATCAGTTTCATAGGCAATCTATCACAACAATGGTGGTGGGGGCTTTGATCAGTGAAGTGTGAGTTCGATACAACCACTACCCAATACATACTTATACTTACTTACTATGTATGTAACGATTTACTTTCAAGCTCGCTCAACATACGTGTTTATGTGAGGTAGCAGAGGCATTGAGGCAAATGGGTATTATGTTGCGATGTTAGTGCAAAATATTATCTTTCAAGCCTGTCTTCTCAAAAGGGGTAGGCATGTTGGAAGATATGGAAAATTTCATATTGCAGTGATGGCTTGCTAGCCCATCACCCACAATGCATTTCAATTCAATTCACTACGGCAAAGTACCTACGGTGTATATAGCGAATGAGACCGTGCAATTTGATACAAAACTGTTTGAAATAGAACGTGTGTTCTAATTATCGAATTAAAAATACTATCAATGTTATTATAATTCAGAATGTTATCATGATACCTCGCCTAGTTTGCCTTTGTACCTACTTTAATCTTACATATCATGTTTATGATTTAACCTGTTTTGTGTACAATAAAGTGCTTACATACATACATACATGTATAACGGAGAATCACAAAATAACCAAATCACTGAAATGTGAAATCACTAGTGACACGGTTATTTAGCCAATTATAAAAACAAATAAACTCAAAACACAATGAATAGGTACTACTGACATAATTTAGATTAGGTATTTTAATCAGAACCCTGAGCTTTGTCAGTAACCTTTGATACGTAAACAATGTCGTTTAAATTAAGACAATACCCGAAATTTACAACTCGATTGGTTTTTTTTATCGTCCTTGCTCCGAACAAGGAAGCAATAAACTGAACAGCCAGATGATAAAACAAAAGCCAACATTATTTATTACGAAAAGTACGACATTTCTCACAAATTAATCGCTTGTCGACAAAAAATATTGACGCTCTTTTGTCTCGCGATATCGGGAGAGCTCTCAAATAATTCGATTGTTCATTCATTATCTCCACTTATAATAAATCTCTAATCTCCACTTATAATAAATCTCTAAATTAAAAAAAGAATCAGCCAGTTTGAAACTAAGCTTTGCGCGGTTCGAATGTTCTCAGCATCCCATGAACGGAAAAATATGAAACATTTTATATAGGTACATTATTATTCCAGCTGCAACTTAGGATAGTTTTTATCCGACTGCGACAATTAATTTATTTTCCGTAATATACGACTTCATTTAATTTTTAATTTAATTTTATTGAAATCAAACGCTGCTACAACTGTCAGGTGACACTGACAGGTGAGCTGTCAGCGAACTGCGAAGTCAAAATATTCATGGCGGGTTATGATATGAATGATATAACTGATATTTGATGTGTACTATAAAATTTGTCAACCAAAAATATCTCGGCAATTTTATACAAGTTTCAAAAGATTATGATCATCATGAAATTATATTTAAAAGGCCCATGGGAAATATCAGTCAAAATTGAATATAGGTGAAAAATTGAGTAAGTATAGGTGAAAATACAGTGAATCGAGATTCTGATGTTAATGCTACTTAATTAAATATTCGAGATGAGAAACAGGCGTGATACTGTTCTTGCAGATAAGAGAGACGGCCAACATAACAAATCCGTAAAGACGGAATTGAGTCAATCTAAGCATTGAAAACTAACAAGAATTTTAACTTATAACTGGGACGTACCTAATTGTAAAAAGAATTATGAAGAAACACCGAGACAAGTATTACTTGTATAGGTAATTTAGTTATTTGCTGGACAGCTATGTACTCTCAACATTGATTTTGGTTGTATTATCAAAATGTATTACTTGTACTTCCCTATCATTTGATTTTACACGATGTATACCTACTAGCTACCCGTGTATTGCAAAGAATGCAGGCAAACTCGCGGGATAAAATATAGCCTATAACCTTTGCATTCAACATGCAGGTGAAATGAATAAGTGGTTCTGGATATTATGTAGGTACCCATTAAGTAGGTACATGCAAAATTGTAAAGCTACAATCTTCTTTTAGTAAAATTTAATATATTTTAATTGTGTGAATATTTTCTTTAAAATAAACATATAGTAAACATATAGATTATTTAACCAAAGTGTATGATATCTTTCACCCAGTAGGTCTATCCTTTGCAATGCAATGTTCAGTCTGAAGAAAAGGTTCACCACTTATGTCTGGGCAAATAGATATTTTATAGGAGATAGACAAGGTGGACTTGGTAAAGGATGCGGGAGTCTGCTGGATGTGGGTGGCGCAGGACCGGCCATTGTGGCACGCTTTGGGAGAGGCCTATGTCCAGCAGTGGGTGTCTTTCCGTTGATATGATGATGATGATAGGAGATATTTCACAACCTTAAATTGACATAATATTGCCAAGATAATAAGTAATGATGCTGTTCTATGGCAATCTTCTTTACATATAGAGCTCTCAATGTACAACAAATTGTCATTGCCACATAACAACTGTCAATGTGATGAAAGGAAAGGTTAGTATAGGATGTTAATCTTAAATTATCTGATGTATTGGCAGTTTTTAATTTCATATATTACAAGTACATATTATACAACAATTCAAAGACAGCACTGTGAATTTCTAAACTTTCTCCATCAACTTTTATCTTAGAGTCACTCTTCTCAGGTAAAGGAAATTTTAAAATCGGTTTGGTGGTTCCAGAGATTACCCATTACTTTGGCAACCATTACATACAAAGTTACAATCTCAAGTTTTCCTCTTTGTAATATTAGTATAGACAATGTTCTTCAGATAACCTGGAGAGGATTATTATGATGCAGCACACCGGCAGAGCACCTGCTAAATCGAGCATACAAATCACTGAACCCTTGCAACTACATCTGCATGAGGCCACGCATAAAGTGGGTGTTAGGAGCCCATGGGGTAATCTGGTCAACAACAATAGGACATGAAGTCACCATCCTCAGCATTGGGGGAAGGACTGATGATGATGATGATAGATAATTCGGCAATAATCATCTGCCAAATATGATAATGTGCCCAGTGAAAAATAAAATTAGATACAAAACAAACATCAATTTTAATAAGCACAATAATTGAAACTTAGTAAATCGTTCATTATTTTTGGCTTTCCAATTGCTGAGTGGTTTTTCTTCCTTTTCTTATTCTGCATACTCAACTGAACACAATTCCATTTTTTTTGGTTTGTCTTTACACATCATATTATAATTATTATGTTCCTTGGTTGAGAAAATCCATGGCCCATGAAAATCCATACCTAAAATAAATTATTATATAGATTAGGTTTTTACAACAAAAAAGTTTATAACTGTAGTATTACATTAAATAGGTACACAAAAGAGTGAGTTTGTCTTATAGCTCAAGCCCTAGCTTGAGACATACTGTGCCCTAGCACAGTATGTCTTCTCACTCATATTTGGAGCAGCCCAACTGGAGAACAACCTCTACCTTCCAGAAGACAGTGTTGTGTTTGTGATGGTTAGTAAGGTCACCCACTGTGAGGAATCTACGTAAGTCTCTCACTGTCAATGCAACGAATCTCCAAATCAATAAAGCATATTAGTATCATAACTTACCAAATCTTATTATTAGTTTTATGCTCATTAATGAGTGCGCGAGTCGTGGGGTAGGACAGGTTAAGCTGTCCTATGAGAGGCATCAGCGTTTGTTTTGTAACCACTCGATTGTAGGATTGAGAATACGATTCGGTTTTGGTAAATGCCTTTACAAATCAATGATCTTCACTTCACAAACACCACGTCCAGCGTTTTCGCTATTGTATCCTTATTGTTGGTTATAATTTATTCGGGAATCACGGAGTAGAGTATAACGTAGTGTTTATATTCTCTTTGTAGAGTAGGTGCCGGTTATGTACGGCCATGATAATGCACGGCCATGATAATGTACAGCCCAATAATTCGCGTCCAATGTACGTGAATGATTGGATCGTGCATTATCAGCCCGGACAAATTTTAATGTGGCATCCCCCCGTACCGAGTTTCCTCAGGGTGATAATACACGGCCCAATAATATGAGTACAATGTATAATGTAATGTATGTTAAATGTGATACACACACACAAACACACACACACACAAACACACACACACACACTTACCACATAGTATAATATAAAATGTTTACTTTCTAATTTATATTTTAAGTTACTTATGCCTACACCTAAATCACAACATGTGGAAGAGCGGTGATCTTCTTAGCACAAGTATATTATATACTTAAAAAGAGGCACCAGCACAGATACTTGTATATGTATTTAAGTTACTGAAATAAATTATTTTATTTTTTGATATATAGCACAAATATATGCAATTTGTCAAACCAACTTGATGTAGTTAAGGCTATTATACAACTAGCAATTTGTCACAGCAATCTACCGACGCAGCTGTAAAGTCAGTTTGAAGGCGGTTGTTGTGACAAAATGTTATACTACGTTTACAAAGCCGAAGTCAGCAGGGAAGTTGGAAGGGAAGTGGGCAGAACGGGCGTAATACCGCATTTTACGCCCATTCTGCCTACACTTCCCTGCTCACTTCGGCATAGTGTAAACTAGGCATTAGATGTATAGAACTCCTTAAAATCATCATCCTCCTAGCGTTATTCCTGGTTGTGCCCTAAAGTAGCCCCGGGTCCGTTTTGGCAAGTTTTGACCGCCACCGCAGGCAGTGTGATTCAGGCCTTGGAATGAAAGATATATACGGTTTCCTCATAGACGGCCATACACGATGATTAAATACTGATGATCCACCATAGTTGTCTCTTTCTATTGCATTTTGTAGAAAGAGACAGCTATGGTGGATCATCAGTATTTAATCACCGTGTATTGGCCGCCATTCCAACTATAGTAAGTGGTTGTGTCAATTTGCTAGGCGTGTAAGGCCTGAGTCACACTGGCCCGGCCTGCGGTGGCGGTTAATAGTAAATTTGATAGCTAATGACAAGTTTACTATTGACCGCCGCGGCCAGGCCGCGCCAGTCTGTGAGAGACTTCATGGCTCTTACTAAAGCAAGTTGGTGCGACAAATAATATAGAACGCCATAACGTGCGCCCACTTTTATCATCGTGATATTTTTCTAGCTGTCTGTCATAACCTATTAAAGATAGAGAAGCTAGAAATATATCACCGTACAATTTCGAGTATCACAATATGATTATAATAAAAATATTGCTAAAATACTCAAGTGTCAATCAAGTAATTGAGAAAGAGAATGCGCATGGATCGCGTGATAATACTTCACCGTGTATGGGCGCCATCCATCAAACAGAATCGTGTGGTGTGGCTTTAGTCGCTGATAGATTATTTCTTATCTTTGGGTGGATTTTAAAATTATCCGGATTTTCTGCTCTATTATCTCAATCCTGTAATACACGTCAATATGCCTGTGATTGGGATTGTAAAATGAGTGGGTCGCCTGATAATACTCACTGTGTAATGGCCGCCATGGTCGAAACAATGCAAGACCGTTTAAGGAGACGCTACACGGGCCGATATCGGCCGGACTGCACACCAGCCGACGCGTGATTCAGTCCGTGTGGATACGTGTCGGAAGCACGGCGGCCGGCCAAATCAAGGTCACTCCATACTAGATTTTCTGTGACGTTGCTTGGCCGTCCGGAAAATTCGTAGGTGTAGCGTTTCCTTTAGGCCTCTCACACACTGGTGTGGCCTGCGGTGGCGGTCAATAGTAAATTTAACAGCTAATGACAAGTTTACTATTGTCCGCCACCGCAGGCCGCGCCAGTGTGGTGCAGGCTTAAGCCCTGTCACACACTGGCGCGGCCTGACCGCGGCGGACAATAGAAGAGTTGTCTAATGCTGTCAAATTTACTATGGTCCGCCACCGTAGCCCGCACCAGTGTAATTCAGGCCTAACAGCTCTTATGGTGGGCACACACTGAACAAAAGAACGAACGCGAACCATTACACGCTGCACGGTGTCCGGCAAAACCAGAGTCCTCCGTGGTCGCCCGTCTATATACGCCTTTAAATAATCAAGTTGTACTTACTACTTTTTTAAAACCTATGATTAAAATATCGAAATATATAATATAATAATACAATGTAAACATACTTCGTAACGTTTCATTATATTATTTAATAATTTCCACAAAATATTTGACTGACTATGAATTAATTGATATTATATTGGCTGTTTGGAGCCTTTTTTGTCTTACATGCGCGCGCATAGGTATTTCAATATCAAAGTAAGTAGGTATATAGGTACAAAAAAAAGTTCGCGCCATTATTTATTCATTTCATATCATAGGTATCATACTTAACTCGTGTAGTGTAGGTTAATATAAATATTAAATGCTGCAAAGAATGGTCAGCGAAAACGTAAGTAGGTACCTTATAATCTAATGTAATGTGTTTTCCTCGCGAGTGAAATAGGTAGGTAGGTACTAGGTACGTTGTACTTCGTACAAAACATGCGTGCCTTGATCCTTAAGGTGTAGTTACATATAACTTACCTATATGGTATAAGTTAACCCTTAGCGATTAGCGATGGCTTAGCGTGGCCTGCGGTGGCCGTCAATATAAAACTTGACTGCTAATTTCAAGTTTACTTTCAGAGTGAATCACACAAGACGCGTCAGTGTGATTCAGGCTTCAAGCCTCTCACAGACTAGCGCGGCCGTCAATAGTAAACTATATAACCCTCCTCTCCTTCGGCAGTCGGGTAATAATAATCGTATAGTTTATTACTGACGTTACCGCAGGCCACGCCTTAAGCCTGCAACACACTGGCGCGGCCTGCGGTGGCGGACCATAGTAAGTTTGACAGCTAATGACAAGTTTTCTATTGTCCGCCGCGGCCAGGCCGCGCCAGTCTGTGAGAGGCCTTACTGGCGCGGCCCGCGGTGGCAGTCAATAGTAAATTTGACAATAGCTGTCAAGTTTACTATTGACCTGGCCGAATTGAATTCATCACATCAATCTTGGTCCGGGGCAATAATTGGAAGCCACTTTTGTTCGGGCTCATAATGCACGGCCCAAAAAAGTGGTACATTATCTGGCCGTGTATTACATAAGTATTTATGTTAATTGGCTCCATACACTCTAGCGCCTCTAGCACCGATTTCATACGCGGTACCATGGCGGTAGCCGTCATTCCGCTTAGGCATGCTCTTGATAATGGGCCATCAATACCTCATGACCCATCATACAGGATACAACTATGCGTTAAAGGGAGAAAGGGCCTACTTTTATCTCATCCGCATAAGTACTGCCGCCGTGATGGTAGTTTGTGTTCGTCGTCATTTAAGTAGAGGAACCTTTACATGTGGCCTGCCAAGCAGAATTTCGCAACGGAATTCTGCCTGTGGGTAGCTATATGACCGACTGCAATGGATAATACGTACATGCCATACCATGCCACGACGACCGAGAGCCCCAGCTAGCACGATAGCTTTTATCGTCAAGTTTTATGGCGAAAATGTACTGAACCGTCACGTAAAACTTGACACTAAAACCTATCGCGCTATTAGGACCTGCACGGCTATCACAAGACGGCACGCGAGCTCTCTCGATTTTTCTCGCACTATCTGTCTCTCTCTTATTAGAAAACTTAGAAAGAGATGTATAGTGGGAGAAAAATCGAGAGAGCTCGCGCGCCGTCTTGTGATAGCCGTGCTGTGGCGACAAAACATATAATCCTACTAAATAATGTTTCCTCACGACTGTGAATGTATGACTATATTTGTAGCAAAATTGATCAGGAATATGGATTCCAATTGAGGTAGGCCGACGACCCACATAGCCTGTTCACACAGATGTTACAATAGCTACAAAAATGACTCCTTATCAGTGGCAGTTTATCGAACATAATTTATATACATATGTATAGGTGTATAAACCGTTAACTGTTGTATTGTTTACAGGAAGAACAGAACGTTTATTTTGGTTCCCGATTTTGAGTCAAGAAAGCATTCGAAAGTAACTACTTATACTAGAGACATGACCCAATAAAGAATAAAATGGTTCGCAGAAAGACAAATCTTTCACGTCGCACTCGGGTCGCTATAAAGAGAAGACGAGAGAGCGTTCGCAAAGCAGAGGCTCGAATATCAGAGGAGCTTACTCAAAGCTCAGCGACTTCAGACTTAGAACAAGATGCTATCTCCCAGACTTCAGAGACATTTACATCGAATTGTGCGCGTTTGTCTGCTACCAGAGAAAAAGACGCCATGCCACGGACATCGCAAACATTTACACCAAGTTCTGCAGGTTTGTCTACAAGTGGAAACGAAGACGCCATGTCACGGACTTCACAGAGATTTATACCAAATTCTGCAGGTTTGTCTGCAATCAGAGACGATGAAGTCATATCACAGGCTTCACAAACATTTACACCAAATTCGGCGCGTTTGTCCGCAAGCAGCGGTGAAGATGCCATGTCACGGCCTTCACAAACATTTAAACCAAGCTCGGCGCGTTTGTCCGCAAGCAGCGGCGAAAGCGCCATGTCACGGCCCTCACAAACATTTACACCAAACTCGGTCCATTTCTCCACAAGCAGCGGTGAAGACGCTGTGGCGCGAGCTTCGCAAACATTCACATCAAGCTCGGTGCATTTGTCTACAAGCAGAGACGAAGATGTCACATCACAAACATTTACACCAAGGTCGGCGCGTTTGATCGCAAGTAGCGGTGAAGACGCCATGTCACGGGCCTCACAAACATTCACACTAAGCTCGGCGCGTTTGTCCGCAAGCAGCAGTGAAGTTGCCACATCACAATCGTTACAAGCATTTACACCAAGCTTGGCGCGTTTGTCCGCAAGCAGCAGTGAAGACGCCGTTGCACAAGCTTCGCAAACATTTACACCAAGCTCGGCGCATTTCTTCGCAAGCAACGGTGAAGACGCTGTGTCGCAGGCTTCGCAAACATTTACACCAACCTCGGCGCATTTCTCCGCAAGCAACGGTGAAGATGAAGATGCTGCGTCACGAGCTTCGCAAACATTTACCCCAAGTTCGGTGCATTTCTTCATAAGCAGCAGTGAAGACGCTGTGGCGCGAGCTTCGCAAACATTTACACCAAGCTCGGCGCATTTCTTCGCAAGCAACGGTGAAGACGCTGTGTCGCAGGCTTCGCAAACATTTACACCAACCTCGGCGCATTTCTCCGCAAGCAACGGTGAAGATGAAGATGCTGCGTCACGAGCTTCGCAAACATTTACCCCAAGTTCGGTGCATTTCTCCATAAGCAGCAGTGAAGACGCTGTGGCGCAGGCTTCGCAAACATTTACACCAACCTCGGCGCATTTCTCCGCAAGCAACGGTGAAGATGAAGATGCTGCGTCACGAGCTTCGCAAACATTTACCCCAAGTTCGGTGCATTTCTCCATAAGCAGCAGTGAAGACGCTGTGGCGCGAGCTTCGCAAACATTTACACCAAGCTCGGCGCCTTTGTCTACAAGCAGAGACGAAGACATCATATCACAAACGTTTACACCTAGCTCGGCGCGTTTGTTCGCAAGCAGCGGTGAAGACGCCATGTCACAAGCTTCGCAAACATTTATACCAAGTTCGGCGCGTTTGTCCGCAGGCAGCGGTGTAGTCGCCATGTCACAGGTTTCGCAGACATTTGCACCGAGCCCGGTGCCTTTCTCCGCAAGCGGCGATGAAGATGCCATGTCACGGGCTTCGCAGACATTTACACCAAGCTCCGCACATTTTAATGAAGAAGAAAACCTCATACAACTTCGATGGGATCAAATAGAAAATAGTGGTTTTGCCTACTTACCTAATATTAATTACCAAGAATTTGCCTCAGTTGGGAGAATGGTTAATGTTTGCGGTAATTGTCAAGCTTTGAAGTGGGCAAAAGAATCGATGGGATTCTGTTGTTCAGGTGGCAAAGTTCGTTTTGATTTATTTTCAAATCCGCCTGAACTTATAAAGTCACTTTTGAATGGAGAACATCCATTATCACAACAATTTCTAGCCAATATTCGTACATATAATGCCGCTTTTCAAATGACGTCTTTTGGTGCAAAACAGGTGATACACGGGACATTTATGCCTACCTTTAAAGTGCAAGGACAAGTGTATCACCTAATAGGATCTTTATTGCCCGAAGAAAATCCTAAATTTTTGCAAATTTATTTTGTTTCCGATTACCAAGAGCAGGCTAATATCAGGAACCAACACTTCACAAATTTAAACTCCGGTCTCATATTTGATCTTCAGGAGATGCTTCATCAGTCTAACCATTACTTGTCCGATTTTAAGGCCGCATTGGAATCTATACCTCCTGATCAGCAGGAGGAGTACAAATTTGTTATAAGTGCTGATAAACGACCTCCTACAGAACACCGCGGTCGCTACAACCCTCCTTCTACCAACGAAGTAGCTGTTGTTCTGGTAGACCAACAGTGCGACAAACGTGATATTGTCTTACGTGCACGAGATAACCGTCTGAAACGTATAAGTGAAACCCATCGTTCTTACGATTCATTACAATATCCGCTTATTTACTGTCGCGGTGAAGATGGTTATAACTTTGCAATACGACAACTTGATCCTACCACTGGGGCAATACGAAACGACAAAAAAGCCACGGCGCTACAATTTTACTGCTACCTTTTGCAGGTCCGACTAAACAGATTTACGTATTTACAACGTTTTCGCGGTCTATTTTCTCAATTCATTGTTGACATGTACGCAAAAATCGAAACTGAGCGTTTAGTTTATATCCGCACTCATCAAAGGCAGTTACGAGCTGAGAATTATGCAGATCTCCAAGATGCACTGCAAAATGATACTAATTCCGAGAACATGGGGCGCTTGGTAATTTTACCTTCAAGCTTCATCGGAAGTCCACGTAACATGCACGAGCAAGTGCAAGACGCACTTTCGTATGTTCGCAAATATGGTAAGCCAGACTTATTTATCACTGCTACTACAAATCCTAAATGGAATGAAATAACTCAAGAGCTGCTGCCAGGTCAAGTTCCGTATGACCGACACGACTTAATAAGTAGAGTTTTTCATTTAAAACTTAAATTATTAATTAATTTACTCACAAAAGAAAAAATGTATGGCGCATCTTTGTGCTTTACATATAACATTGAATGGCAAAAGCGAGGACTACCACACGCTCATATACTTTTATGGCTTAAAGAAAAAATACGTCCCCATGACGTAGATAAAGTAATAAGCGCAGAAATACCAAATCCCATTTCAGATCCTGCTTTACACGCAATTGTGAAGCAACACATGATTCACGGACCTTGTGGCCCTTTAAACAATAGCTCTCCTTGCATGCAGGACGGACGATGTGTTAAAAAATTTCCGAAAAGCCTACTACAAGAGACAATTACAGGTGAAGATGGTTATCCTAAATACCGGCGACGTGCTCCAGACCATGGAGGGTTTACTGCAATGCTACGGTTGTTGGAAGTAGACAATCGGTGGGTTGTACCATTCTCACCTGTATTGTCGAGAACGTTTCAGGGTCATGTAAACGTGGAACTGTGTAACAGTATAAAATCGATTAAATACATTTTCAAGTATGTAAATAAAGGAACCGATCAGGCTACGCTTGCTACAAGTAATGACCGTGACGAAGTAACCAGATTCCAAACGGGGCGTTACATTAGTTCCTCGGAAGCAGCATGGCGGATATTCAGTTTTCCGATTTTTGAACGATTTCCGCCTGTGATACACCTAAACGTTCACGTAGAAGGTGGGCAACGTATTTATTTCAATACAAGCAATTTAACAGAACAGTTAGAGAATCCCAGGCAAACAACATTAACGGCATTCTTTTCGTTATGCGAGGCAGACGATTTTGCAAAAACATTGCTTTATGACGAAGTTCCATCGTACTATACGTATGACAAACAACACGGATTGTTTACACGCCGGCGACGTGGAACGCCTGTTGAAAATTTTCCCTCCATCATGAGAGAACACGTTATTGGAAGGGTGTACACCGTGCACCCCAATAACGCAGAATGTTTTTATGTGCGGTTGCTTTTGCACAATGTTAGAGGACCGACGTCTTTTTCAGATTTAAAAATTTTCAATGGCACCGAGTACCCGACTTTCCAGGCAGCTTGTCGGGCTCGCGGACTATTGGACGATGACCAGCATTGGGACGAAGCTCTATCAGAAGCATCACTTGGTGATAGTCCACATCGTTTACGACAGTTGTTTGCCGTGATGTTAGTTTTTTGCGGGATTTCCGACGCCAATCACCTGTGGCTAAAATACCAAAACTACTTGGCAGAGGACTATTTACGCACATCAGGTCCTGAAACTCATCACGAGCTCGATGACCGCATGCGCAATATCAAATTAAACTGTTGTTTGTGTGACTTGCAAGAAATTGTCATCTCAATTGGCGGCCACCCGTTACCACACTACGGTCTGCCTGAGCCTGACCTGAATGAAACCGACACTCATAGAGAATACGCAACCGAAGTTAATTATAACTTCGCAGAACTTACTGTTGCTCTTGAAGGGGTTTCAAGCCTCACAACAGAACAAAAAGGAGTTTTTGATATAATATTCCAAAGTGTTTCAAATGCATCCGGAGGATTGTATTTTTTGGATGCCCCGGGAGGCACAGGAAAGACTTTTTTGACGAAACTCATTCTTGCACAAGTTCGAATCCAAGGTCAAATTGCCTTAGCTGTGGCATCATCTGGAATTGCGGCCACGTTACTGCCCGGAGGAAAAACTGCACATTCCATGCTAAAAATTCCCATACAATTAGATGTCACTGAAACTCCCGTCTGCGACATTTCGCGCAATTGTGAAAAGGCTAAAGTATTGCGTGACAGTGTACTAATTGTATGGGATGAGTGCACAATGGCGCATCGCAAAGCAATTGAAGCAGTAAATAGAACGCTTCAAGACATACGCCAAAATAACCAACTCATGGGCGGGCTTACTGTACTCTTCTGTGGAGATTTTCGCCAAACATTACCAGTCGTAACCCGTGGAACGAGAGCGGATGAAGTGAATGCTTGCTTTAAAAAATCTGATCTGTGGCCATATGTTAACAAATTAAATTTAACAACCAATATGCGAGCTCTACTGGGGGGAAATATAAATGCTCAACAGTTCTCCGAATTGTTGCTAAGCATAGGCGAAGGCAGATATCCCGTAGTAGAAGGCAAAATAACTTTAACAAACGACATATGTAAATTGGTATCCAATCTCAACGAACTTATTTCGTCGGTGTATGGCGACCCACATGACATAATAAATCAGGAGAACAGCTGGCTTTGCGAGCGAGCCATTCTTACGCCTCGGAATGATCAGGCGACAACAATCAACTCAAACATAATGGAAAAAGTTGAAGGGCAGTTCCACACTTATACCTCGATAAACCGAGTAATCGATCGAGAAGAGGCTACAACGTACCCGGTAGAATTTTTAAACTCATTATCAGCGTCTGGTCTCCCAGCGCATGAACTCAAACTCAAAATAGGCGTACCTATCATTTTAATGCGAAATTTAAGCCCCCCAAAATTATGCAACGGAACGCGTTTAAAAGTAGTTGCGTTACAGAGGAACGTAATCGAAGCGGAAATACTTACCGGTTGCGGTGCAGGAGAATGTGTTTTTATTCCGCGCATTCCAATAATTCCCAATAATTACCCATTTCAATTTAAACGGATTCAACTGCCTGTTAGTGTTGCTTTTGCCATGACCATCAACAAGGCCCAGGGCCAGACATTGCGCAAAGCAGGCATAGATCTCACTAGCAGCTGTTTCTCGCACGGTCAACTCTACGTTGCTCTCTCTCGAGTCAGCGATGCCGCTGATGTATGTGTTTACACACCGGAGAATAAAACTTCTAACATAGTTTATCAAGAAGTTTTGCACTAAATAATTTATGCCGTACCTACTAAGTAACTCAGCGAACATACCGTCTCAGATTCATCATTGTCATTAATAGTGTACCGTCAAATTATGTAAATTATATATGTTTCGGAACACTTCCCGTGTGTAAATGCACGGTAATTAGGGGTTGATGGCGCCACAGGGGCCGTGAATCATGTTCGTAATTACAATAACATGTAGATCTGATACACATGTGATATCATCTATCTGTATGGTCCATATAAAAATGTGTAGTCAGGTAGGTAAACGTGGTTTCGGAACACTTCCCGTGTGTAATGCACGGTAATTAGGGGTTGATGGCGCCACAGGGGCCGTGTATCATGTTCGTAATTACAATAACATGTAGATCCGGGGGGCTAGCACACTAGGCTTTATGTCGCGTTTTACGTGACGTTTCAGTACATTTTCGCCGACATAAAACCTAGTGTGCTAGCTAGGCTGATACACATATGATATCATCTATCTGTATGGTCCATATAAAAATGTGTAGTCAGGTAGGTAAACGTGGCAAGCTTCGGTTTTGCCATTCAATAGTAAAAGCATAAATTATTCCCAAAAAACGTAACAATGTCTAACAATGTAATTCATCATTCATCAAGTGACTGCATTTTTACAAGCTTTTATTTAACTTGCACTTTAGACCAAGCGTTTAACTCAGATGGTCCCTGATCGGCGCGCGGCACAAGCGGGGAGACGTCAAAGGGTGTAGGGCGGTTAGTGGGCGGCAAGTCCTTACTTTTTGACGTCACCCCTGCTACTTTGCAGCATCAGCAGCGTCCACGCGCCGTCTGAGTTAAACGGTAGGGTATCTATAGTACCTAAGTAATATATAATGTTAATTTGTGTACATCAAATATGATCAACTTACAGAAGTATTTTTTTAACTAATGATACCTAATATATATATATATATATATATATATATATATATATATAAAGTTAGTCTGATGACGGAAACGGGAGGCCTTACCCTTAGAGACAACTACAAAAGGTAGTTTAAAAAAAATACACGTCTATTTAGACGTCAATCCGTCGTGTAGTCAATATTTATGACTAGTGGCCTTTTTAAAGTGTTGCTTGGACTGATCAAATTGTAACTTACCGACAAGCTTTACTGGTCATGATATCGATGATTTTCATAACAACTATCTGATAATGCTACGAATAATACGGTTTCCCAACCAAACTTATGTTCCTTACAATGTTGCGGCGAGAAATTGATGACTGTGTAAATAAATATTCGGACAGCAATATGTTAACCGTGTCTTAAAACAAAAAAAAATTTGAGAGTAACACGTTTATTTTTAGGCTGTATATTGATAGATATGTGTACCTAAGACATTATGTAGATGACACTACTGCCTACTTGCTAAATGTTATATAATTTTTATACTTTTTAATTAATTGTTTTAGTAGAAGCAAACGTGTCACTACCCACCACGTGGTTGCATGTACATGGCATGATTAAATACTAATGTGAAGACATACAGTCTTTCATACTAATAAGTAATAAAAAACTGTTACGTTGTACAATTCAAATCTAAAAATGCTGATTCGACTTTTAAATTAGATCATAGCATGCGAAACCCATAATTTGTAGATAAGGATGTAGATATGTCTTTTATAATGATTATACCTTTTTTTACAAATTGTTCTATTTTTTATAGGCACATATAGTTAAACTCAGTTTTATACAGATCCGTTAAAAGCCGTCAATTTCTGTAAATAAGTAAAGTAAAAATAATATTGACTTATTAAAATTTACACCGACATTAGATATAACGGATTTAAGTAAAACTTGAACGCATAGTTGCGTCCTGTATGCTGAGCTGGCCATAATCCGACAATTCGACCGAAGTTCTGTATAAATTTTATACAGAACTTCGGTCGAATTGTCGGAATACTATAAAACCTGTCACAAGCTAACGCGACCTGCGGTGGCGGCCAATTGTTTACTATGATAATTAATGTTTCAGACACACGCGGCCTTGATTATCATAGTAGCTATACATCTGGCCGCCACCACAAGCCGCGCTTATTTTAGGCAGGCCTAATGAATAATCAATAAGTAGGTACCTATGTCCTCCATGGTCCAAAGAGAAGGAACACATTTAATCCTACGCAAACGAAGTCGCGGGTACAGCTAGTTTTCAATAAATGAGATGACTTATGGGCGGACGACGGATGCAAATTATGTCAAAATCATGTCAAACGATATACGTAATATGGTTATGACTACAATTGGTTTAAAAAAATGAGAACATAATTGCAAATGTAATTTTATTGTTGTAGTAAATAATCATATTTTTTCTACATTACATATTTTAAGTCCATTCATTTTATGGTTCACTATCCACTTATATACGGAAAATGCCCTCTCTAAATCTACAGATACTAATTATGTACTATGGAGGATAGAGATATTATGTACTGACTGATATATGTATTACAAAAACTGCATACCTATATATTTTTAGACATAAATATTACTCGAAATTTAATGAAAGTCTTATCCATCTTATGATTGCTTCACTACATTGCATCCATCGTCCGCCCTTTGGAGATGACCAAAAATTTAGTTTTTGGAGCGTTTCTGTTGGATTTAACGGATATGTAATAAATTATACATTAGTCTGCCTTTTAATACATTCACCGCCAAGAATCGCTATGTCCTCGCACCTAAGTATGTAGCAGAAAGTGACTACGGCATAGACGCCCGCTAGGCGGGTGCCTATAGCAGTGAAAGTTTTAAAGATTCCAGTTTATCCTATACTATTAATCCTATACTATCAAACGAGCAAAATTTGTATATAAATGCATGTCCCTATCTGCCAACACAGCGAATCCTCAAGTGAATAAAGGGTCAGCAACATGCTTGAGATTCTTCTGGAGTCATAAGTGTCCATAGGCTACGGTAACTGCTTAACATCAGGCAGGCCGTAAACTTGTTTGCCACCGTCATTGTATAAAAAAATATATACATACTTATACAATTTTATACTACAATCTACAATCACGTTCTCGAAAACGGCTCTAACGATTTCGATGAAATTTGGAATATAGGGGTTAACGGGGGCGTATTACCGATCTATTAGCAAGGTCTCATGACTGGGGAAATTCGTCTTCTCCGTTTTTTTTCGATTTTCACCCGAGCAGAGCTCGGTCGCCCAGGCACTCTTTTTAATATAATTATGTGTTTGTATGTTGGTTGTTCTAAAGTTTTATAATGTTCCTACGGACTTCTTTCCCATTAAGTAAAAAAAAATCGAATGCAGTATTTAAATGTCGCCATGTCGCATAGTCTTGGGACATACTGTAGAATGAAAGTGATGACGATGAATTATACTAAATTATTCATATAATTGAGTATTATTTATTATGAAAAGATACTAATCGGTGGCGAACGTAACAAAAGTTGAAGTTTCAGTATCCAAAAGCCGTTAATAAATCCCTGGCATCAAAACGACGCGAAAGCACTAATTACGTTAATGGCTTCTAAAAATGTTATAACCTCCACTCTTCATCAAACCAGTACAATGGAACACTTTGTTTCATGTTAACCTTTACAAAGGAGGAGGAAATCCCTTAAAATCCCTCTAATGTCAGTTTGAAAGACGCCTTTGAGAACCTTTGCCAACCTATACGTGGTTCGAATTAATGCTATCTGAAAGTCCCGATGAGGTGAACATTTTTTTCCTTACCGAAGAGGCGAGGTGTTAGAAAAGCTATCGCCAAATATCAAATATCTATTAATATCATAATAACGCCATAAATATGTTTAAATCATTCAATTCATGCGGATCTAATAATTTATTAAAATTTAAACGATTTGAACGGAATTTATTGCGTTTAAATTGTGTATTTAAAACGCAACATAGTTTCAGCAAATACCTACAGTTGTTGATAATTCGAACACACGTTCTAATTGTTTATTTGATGAGTAATAGGTACTTATTTGCGGACACTGAAAACAATATTGAATAACATTATTAAGAGATATGCTATTGGTAAAATCAATGTTTAACAGAAAACTTACGCTTCTTCAGTCATTACCAAAAGTCGTTAAGCCTAACGTAGGCAATTATAAGTTTAACTTGTTTAAACTTTGGTGTTTTATTGGATATGAGGGATTAGTGCTTTTTGATGATTGTGGTGCTGGCTGTTAAATGATGAATAAGTTACAAACGAACAAGGTTTCAATTGTTTTGAAATGGCCAATGAGTTGAGGAATGACGCAGTGTGAAAGCGGAGTCAAAAGGTCGAACATAATAATATTGTAAATAATAAAAGTTTGTTGTGTTCTTATGCCGTCCCCACAGATATAATAATAAATAGTGTTAGAAAGTAGAGGACCCGTGATCGATGATAGACTTATAAGAGACTACTTCTAATAATCCCTCAAGTGCAAGCCCGGATCATAGCCGTAATCTCTGAAATAGCTATCTCCTCTCTGAGATTATAGCCAGACACATTAACCGGCCACTGCGGCAAACATTGTCTTTTATTCACTTGATCTCAAGAACATTTGTTTCGTTTTACAACCAAGACAAATTAACGGACCTTTTAGATTGTATCTCGTCGTAATAAGGAGACCCTTAAGGAAAATCAAATAAATCCCTCAAGTTGACCGTAAGTAGCCCAAAAAAGGGCAATCGATCTCGTAGACGCGTACATTCATCCTCCTATACAAGGCCTGCGGATTTATAACGAGAGCAAGTATACTGGACTTTGAAGTTGATAGTCCAGTGGCGAGTTTATTATCGCCCAGTGAGGTTGGGAAGAAATATAGAGGTTTGTTGCCTGATTTAGATAATGTTTCTTATTTTTTCCGGCGTAAAATGTGTGGACCTTTTTAGTTCTACAGATCGATGGGAGAAAAAAGTACAACACTGCCGCTTTTCGAGGTTTTGGTTATCTTCAGCGCTGGCTAACGCGATACAGTTAAGTTGGTCATTGAGGGGTATCCCCTTGGATCGCATAGTGGTTTTTAGACTAATGCAGTTTCGCATAATTGGTTTGGCATAATTGTTTGTGGCATAATAGTACTTTCGCATAGTAATATTATGGCCTACTGTTTTTCTGGCATACTACGCTATTAGTATAATTTTAGCTAGACTAACTTGTATTGGCCGAATATACATTAGGCATACTATTTTTTGGGCTAATAATTATTAGGCATATCTGTCATCATCCATAATTTCAGTTCAGTCTTAATAAATGAAACTGGTCAAAATACCTAAAATGATATTATTAGTTTTTCCGCTCTTTTATAAAAAAAGTAACCTCGAAGACGAAAGAGGGAGCAAAGCTCCCGCTTCCGTCTTCTAACCTATCCGCGATCCGAGTCGGTTTTGCCAAAAAAATATTTGATGCCCACCCTTTGAACAGGTGCTTAGTGGCAAAACCGACTCGGATCGCGGATAGTCTTCGAGGTTATTTTTTATAAAAGAGCGGAAAAACCTTTTTATGAAAACTTACTACTAATGACAATTAGGCAATTTACTGCTAAGAAAACCATAGGCTAAAATCACTAAAATCTAAATTTTTAGATTTTAGGGATTTGGAACGTAGGTTATTTAACGTTAGTGTTTTTAATTTTAGACATTGTGATACGTACCCCTTTTAATAGGATAATAGCGTTATGCATTTTGATATGATGTCAATTGATTATAATGGGTGTTCATGTTTATGCTTTTTGTTATTAGTTTTAATGAGGGTTATGCTTTCTGTATTTATGCTTCTTAATGTTATGCGTAAAAAAATATGCAAAATGTGACTTACGCATATCTTATTTTCGGCGTAAAGTAATTATGCGTAACCATATTAGTATTAATGATTTTATGCCTGTCAATAGTAAACCTCATTGAGGGCCTGTGTTGCGTATGAAAACGAGCGTTTGTACCGCTGCAAAAAAACGCCGAGTGTAAACGCTTCTTGTAGTTCCGGAGATTACTCTCGACATAGAGTTTGGCTAATGAAGATGATTAATTTAAAGTTTATAAATATCGTTAGCAGGCGTAACTGCATTATACAAAAAATGAATAATGAAGATGAGCCTGAGATTTATATGGCAACAGTAAGTAATATCATTGTCAAATGTGTCAAACGTCTTAAATTAGTATAAAGTCCTAATACTTAAATTAGTATAACGTCCTAATATTGATACTAACTCCTAACCTTAATGAGAAAGTAACTGTCCCGTAATAAATTGGACCGTTATTGCTTTTTAAGGGAATTATAGAGTGGCTCAACTACAGCTAAAATTTTTCACATTGAAAAATACCATAAAAAAGTTCAATTATTGTGTCTTATTTTGATTATTCCTAAGTAGATTGAAATTAAAGAATTATATTTCGCATACCCTTGTTTTCTTTTGCTTGAACTTTGAGCCAGACTCTACAATTTTAAAAGTTAGATCAATCTCACAGACTATTCCTCTTTATTACATTAAGTAAAAATAAGGCTGCCCAGATCAGACGGAACCATATCATCTTTAAGTGTCCCATCACCAAATTTAGCGGGAATTCAGCTGATTTCAAGACTCTCTAGACGGATGCAGTTGCTTACCTTAAATCTAATATCATAAACATTTAAGTAGAGAAATTGTATAACATACGATAAATAAAATAAAATTACCCAAAGATAAGTATATTGGTAGACAGAACAGATTAATATGAATGCATACACTTTACCAACAACAAAAGGTCATTATCGCAAAAATCCTTACCATAACAAATCCCTAGGGTAAACAAGGTAGGCACTTACGCACATTTTCGGCTACCGATTGTTATCCAGTAATTGTCCGATCCTAATTCCAGATTTTCATTGATCAAGATAGAAGGATTGGATAAAGGGACAACAATGGTTGATAGCCTTAGCGATGGAGATGGGATAGGCATTTAAAGATACGTTGGGATTACAAAGTGGCTTTGGAGGTAGAAAGATCTGGTTACTTTTCGTATGTCAAAAATATGTTTGTTGGTTGGATGATTATTGGAAAATGGGGAAAATCATATTCAGGAATTATTTATTGGCTTTAAGTAAAAGTACATCAGTTTAAGAGCTGTGTCCATAAGGATCAGAAACAGAAGAAAACAAATCAGACCATTCGAATGTGAATACGGAGCTGTCATCGTGTGAAGATCAGTCTGTCATAGTTAATTTATTCCTTAATAACAAGTCAATTAATAAAAACAACAATATAAAACTTAACCTAAAGGTAAAAAATTTGGCCTAAGTCGCCGTCAACAGGCAAGGTGCCCAGAAGGCTGGCCGTATTTCCTCGCTGTATAGCGATACTAATACGCTGTGCGAAATAGTGGCCAGCCCTCTGGTCGCCCGATGCCTCTATTAGGCGCGTCGCCAAATCTTTGTATAGCCGACGCGCACTTGGCCCCCATGGCCCCAAGGTCTGTCATAGTTGTGAATTATCATCACAACTCTAGTACAAGTCTACTTGAGCTACAATTCAACTCCTGTCGACGGCTCGTTTGAATTTTCTCGTTTTTGAGCCTTGGACATAATTCATCTGTGGGCGACTGCGACTTTTACTTTTTTTCTCAGAATTGAGATTTATTTGGTTTTTCCTGTTCAGAATCATGGGCACTCTTAATAAATAAAAAAAGGAGACCCCAGTTTTTTATTCCACTATGTGACGTTTTTTTCACACATTCTGTATGGACCGTCACGTAGTGGAATCCTAAAAAATTAAGGAAAATTGGGGACACTTTTTCTTTATCGGGATGGAGTGCTCATGATTCTGAACCGGAAAAACAAAAAAAAAACAAAATTCTGAGAAATAAAGTAAATGTCGCACATTTTAGTAAAAACGCCCCGTCGTCTGTTTATTTTTCGGGTTCCGTACTCATAGAGTAAAACGGAACCCTATTACTAAGACTCCGCTGTCCGTCCGTCCGTCCGTCTGTCTGTCACCAGACTGAATCTCACTGATACCGTGATAGTTCCAGTTGACATTTTCACAGATGATGTATTTCTGTTGCCGCTATAACAACAAATACTAAAAACAGAAAAAAAAAAATATTTTTATTGATAATGGTACGGAACCCTTCGTGCGCGAGTCCGACTCGCACTTGGCCGATTTTTTATTTATTAATGCATCAGTGATTTTGAATGCATATTATGTATACCTAAGCATTATTTCTGGCTTGTAGAAATTATAGAATGTCTCGAAGAAGATTATCATAAAACTGACTTTGACCATGGAGACTCTTTACACCAGCGCAATGTCCCTACATGGTGAGAATCTCATTGTTTCAAACTACAAACAAAAACTGGAATAGTGTAGATCAAATAAAACTATTAACGTACTAGAATCAGCAACTCCGCACATTTCGAACAGCCCCGTAGTTTCAAAACCAATCGCCACCAAGCAAAATCGACGATCAGCTATTGTATCTAGCCGCAGACCTCAGACCTCAGGCCTGCCAACTTAACAGTACCATCGATCAAGTCATTATAATCCTTATATCAAAGCAGTAGATGCCTTGACACGTTGCAGTTAAGTTGGCAGCCATGGTTTACGAGCAATAACCGAGCGGAATCCGATCGCGATGTCATTTGTCAAAACGAAATACAATCATGGCGGACACTCACGCGATACGTAGGGCTGTCCAAGATGGGGGGAATTTAGTTAGGAAGCGCTGTCTGCGGTATGCAACGCTTGCATTTGCTAAGAACTGGTAACCCTAAAGCCTTGTGTTACATAATTTCATGCATCTTCCCGTACTTAGTGCTCGTAAGAATTCACAACAGTAATTGGTTTCGGATATCAGGCGGAAACATCCTCATTATCATAATCCTCATAAGAAACACTAGTAAAATGACATTTCATATGTGCTTACTTGCATTTGATTGTACATAACAGGTTGAATTATAGGGTTCGTATAAAATTTCCATACCAACTACAGGTTTTTATTTCCCTCGAGAAGAGTTTTTAACCAGAGGACACAGTAAACTTTGTACCTAAACATATTGGTTAACCCGGAACTCTCTCAAACATTATCCAGTTGTATGGGTCATCGAACTACAAGATTATCTTCCCCAAATTCAATAGTGAAGCAATTTCCTGAATGAGTATACAGCGAGACGAGGAGATTATGAGCCAGTCTAACATTCGATTGTTCTTTTATTTTGACCGATTCGATTATGGAAGGGATTGTTTTTGCAAACTCTGTCCATTGTCACAGAATAAATACAAGTAAGTAGGTACTTACTTAAATACTACAGAAGGTCTTCTGTCTAACACTTAGAGTATAGATATCAACAGAGGCTAGTATGTTTTATCGATACAATACGTTTACGAACGCGTTTGCGTTTAGTTTCAATTTGTATGGCAACGCGAACAGCGTCTCTGGTACTACTAACTACGCGTTGCCATACAAATTGAAACTGAACGCAAACGCGTTGGAAAACGTATTGTATCGAAAAAACGTATACTAGAGCTATACGCGTGCCACACCATAAGGTACGGAAATGCGCCTATGCAGCTAACTTAAGAACTGGTCTTAAAATGGCTGCAGGCTTACCACAAACAACCTACTTCATTTGGGCGGGTAATGGTTCATTCGCCGCAACCTCATACTAACTCAGTTGTGGCAAATAAATAAAAAGAGTGCAACTATGACAAGGACAACGAATGATATAAATCCCTTTCTGTCACATTCCTATTAGGATTTGTATACTACCATCTCGTTCGGTCGCGGTATTATTAGTACCATACTCGTAGGTTGTATGTAGCTGTATGTATTAATAAGTACCTACTCAATAGTAAGATAAACGCTGTGATATTTAATACGATTGTATAATTATTTTTACTAGGATCTACATAAAATGAACATGCACTCCGTTACCAATCATTTAACATTTTCATCTTCATTCCCATTATACAGAAACAGACGGTGGTGTATTGATCCCACGTTCATGAAATAAAGGCAACACAAACAGACATTATTACACATCATTAAATCACGCTGCAATCATTTTTCGCGGAATTAAATGAATGCTGCGTAACACATTAAAAAGCGAACCGGACCCGTATGAATAAATTTCCATTAGCTACGCTTCATTTTTTTTAATCGCGCCCACTTTTAATTGGACACGCGAATTCGTTGTGCTTATAAAAACTCGTATCTTTTGTAATCTGCTGCTTCCAAATGCGTCCCTAACATATGATAATAAATTTCAAATTCCATGCGAGCGCTGAAGCGAGTGTGATTTATGAAAGTTATCTGAATTGTGGCGAAGGTGTGTCCAATGCAGCCGCACGTCAAATGATGATGGAATCAAATCGTCGCGCTTGACAGCGGGTTGTGGCGCTATATGGCATATTGTGGTGTATGCTGTGGGGTGGAACTTTGTGGTCTCTGTTCTGTCAGTGTTTTTTTTTAAATCGATAGGTTAAAACGGATGATCATCTATTTAATTGAAATGAAGTACAAAATCGTGGGGAGGTAGGGCACAGCTCAGTCGGGGCTCGTTCATATTTGAAACAGCCCAACAGAAGTACTACCTTACAGAAGACCGCAGCCATAATAACCCCACTACTCTACCACTACGCTCTGTAGATAATTATTATGTGGTGCCGCGATCCTGGTGGAAAGAAAGGTCGCAAAAAAAATGCATTTTACTGTATTCTATTCGCCAGAGCTCCCGAGGATGTGTTGTGTTGAGTGAGGGACTTACCTTCGTCGCTGGTGTTGATAGCAAAACGAATCCTCAAATCAATAAAGCGTCTAACGCGCATGTGATTCTTCTGGAAAAGGGTATTTTTATTTATCAAAATTTAATTATCAAAGCATTTTGTTTAAGTTTATAGGTTATACCATAAGAAATACGAGTATACCACTATTTTGTTATAAAAACATAAGATTTATTTCAAATTTGAAAATTCAAATCGTAGTTTTATTATCTGTATGTTACCTGACCGAAAACGCCGTCTGCTATTTTGTCTTCTGTGACGTCAGAGAAGCAAATGTAAAATCAGAAAGCGTAGATAAGAAGGACACACACATTTTTTGACGTTTCTATGTTTCTGCACGTAGTATCTACTTAGTAGTCTGTGGTCTGTGGTTTGGTGCAGTGTAGCGCAACTAGGAACAAAAATATGAATGACGTCCAACTGCTCAAATTCAGATCAAATCTGACAAGCTCTGACAAGTGACAAGTTTTCTATCTGTGCTATTGCTATGGCGGACTCATGCTATCTCCTACTTTCGTTCTTTCTCTGTCTGTCATTTTGTCATGGTGACTTTGGCCGGTTACCATGGATATTATAACATCACGAGAAAACATGGTGTGTGTCAAACAAACACTGCTTTTGACGAAATAAAATTAATAATTATCTTAAAATAAAACACGTAAGTATTAATAACGAAATATCAAGCGCCAATATTGATTTGCTTATGATAAACAACGGTTGATACTTGGATAAAACCTACAAGCGCGAGGTTTCTTAGTTCGAGAAGAATTCATTGCGACCCGCAAATATATGTGTACAGATTGATGCATTTTTGTAAATATACTGTGATTTGGAAATAAGTGTGAAATAAACTGTATGAAATATTTGTTCTCCTTTTATTATGTCATACCTAAATCAGATTAGTTTTAGATTTTGTAAAGCAATTTTCTGTTCATGCAGTGGGCCCAACGACGTCCCTAATCATAATGTATCGATATCGATAACGTTGGGTTCTAATATTATCGATATCGATAACGTTAAGTACTACAACCCTACTATCGTCCTCC
This sequence comes from Epinotia brunnichana, assembly GCA_963854355.1. Taxonomy (NCBI): domain Eukaryota; kingdom Metazoa; phylum Arthropoda; class Insecta; order Lepidoptera; family Tortricidae; genus Epinotia; species Epinotia brunnichana. The sequence continues at coordinate 23,196,968 of OY977950.1, read as the reverse complement.
TTCGTTAGGTTGGTAAGTCTACTTCCGTACTAGCGTTTATTTTTAATGGTATTGTGGTATTTCAAACTAGCTAAAGTTCGAATGAGTTGTCATGTCAAAATCAAATGACAATGTCACTGTCATCCAAAACCTTGTTCGAAGTCCCGTCTCTTATTTATATTCTCTTTGGTTTGGTGTAACTTCGAGCAACACAGAAGGGAGTAGGCATTCGCACCATTTTCCCTCTGTCAAAAAACAAGCCCAAGTGGGCATGATACGTACACAAAAATGTATGAAGGTGTGCAAGTTTTATCGGTGTATTGTATCATTAGGGTTCCGTACTCATAGAGTAAAACGGGACCCTATTACTAAGACTCCGCTGTCCGTCCGTCTGTCCGTCTGTCTGTCACCAGGCTGTATCTCACTGATACCGTGATAGTTCCAGTTGACATTTTCACAAATGATGTATTTTTGTTGCCGCTATAACAACAAATACTAAAAATAAAATAAAATAAATATTTTTATTGATAATGGTACGGAACCCTGCGTGCGTGAGTCCGACTCGCACTTGGCCGGTTTTTTTTGATTTATTAGTATCATCGTTACAGCAAATTTCCCCCCCGGCCCCGCAAGAAATGACAGAATTGTTTGACTGCAATATTCATAGCTAATACCGTGTTGCTCGAAGTGGAGTTATGACGTCACAATAATGGTGGCTGCCTTTTTGTCGCGAATTTAAAACGTTCTTTCAACCATTATTTATTTGCCTAAAGCGATAATTATTATTATGAGGAAATATAAATACCAGTTGACTATCGAATCTATACGAACATTTTAAATTATATTTAAAAAAATCGTAGATGGTATTGTAAGCGTCCATAGGCTAAAGGTACGGTGTCTGTGTACCATCAGGCAGGCCGTTTGCTTGCCACCGCAATTGTATTTAAAAAAATATAAAACACATTTGGCGAGGTGGACTCTGTATGCGGTATTTTCTACTTAACCAAGAGCTAACTAAGGTCACCTAGATTCTCCTACTCGTTATGTAGCGGGATACAGCTGCACAGCACTAGGCTGCATTTACATTCGCAATTGCAAAATAGCGTAGTGGAAAGAGTTCTGTTAAGTATACAATAGTACTTGTTATGTAACGCTATTCCGATTTTGGCATTACCCTTTCGTAATGACTTGTACGTTGGTACTTTGTTATCATTATCAGACGAAAAATATGAGATGTTACTTGTACGAAATCGCGAATCGCGTCAAAAACAGATTGCCCGATCAATCTTGTCCCTCGTTAATAAGAAAGACGACACAAAATAAGGATAGAATTGGGACATTTCAATAGACTCGTTATTTTCCTTATGTCGATTACATAAGTAACTCTAGTCTGTTATGTGTAAAGAAAAGATATGAAATAATTAGTGACAGGCGACCCTGTCACTTGGAAAAGTTACTAGTTTGTTTTTACACATAAGCAGCTATCTTAAAAGATTGACTATTTATACTTACTCTTTATTATTATCTGATGACCGGATATTGTATCGGCAGAGGCTGAACCTTTATTTCAAGAGCCGTGCTGACTCGTGAATGGTAGGAAACTTCGCTGACCATTAAAACAATAGATTAATAACAAATGTGCTATAATGCGTCAACAACCCTCGCGGACATGGCTCGCTATACTGCGGTGACACTTCAACGACCTTAGGCTAGTAGTTCCTGAGGCCAATCAATCGAGCTTCTGCGAACAATGCCTGTTACTGTTAAAGGATACGTAATCCTACGAATTAACGTTGCTGAGCTCAATTGATCCGCCCACACAAAGCATTGGTACGACTACGTAATTTCGACCGGAGCCGGCTCGTACGATACGCGCGGATACGCGAAACGACAGCGCGGCGGAGTTAGTCTTTATGTAGCGAACCCTTGGCCAAGGTATAAAAGAACGGACTCACGTTAGGACGTCCTGGACGTACGACGCAGTCCTGGGTCTCGACGAAGTATTTATGTTGAAGTTCTCGCAGGTTAACAGGTAGCTGACGCGCTCAAGAAGGTGCGTCCCTTCGACGATCTTGGCATGGCGCGGTGCCTGAGCTAGGCCACCAGGCTCGTTCCCTCGGGAACATCCTAGGATCGTCTGTATATGCTCTCGCCCCAACAGCGGGCGAAGGGCGTCATCCGACGCTTGATCGATGGGACGGCGGCGCTCGCTGACCATCGCGACGGCCTCCCGTGCTCCATCTCTCCTCGGCCGGGGATTCCGGATAAAACAAAATGGCTTCCCTATCGATCCATCGCGTCATCGGAGACACGGCGCGTGCGTTCACCAAGGCGACTGGTAGGGAACTGTCAGAACTGTCAACTCACTAGGGATTGACACAAAAATGCATTTTCTAAAGCTTTTATTCACGGGAGTTTATATATATAATTACTATTACGACAACCAGAATCCTCTAAAGCTTGTAGTTTATAACTTAAGTTAAAGTTAAAACCGGTAATCTACGAGTGGCGTCACTATTGTTATTTGCATCTGTCAAATTCAACTCGACATTTTGAGATCTATATTTTCGAAATTCGAAAACTACTATTATATTCGTTTTCTACGTGACTCCTCGATTCGAAATATGTACAACAATTAATGTTTTTGAGCTATAATTAGTGAGAAAATCGCTTTGAGAAACTGTGTTTTAGGGTGGTTTTTATTTGCAAAGCACGATCGCACTTCGGGCTCTCTGAAGTCACGGAACCTGCAGTTCGGGGATTACAGTAAGTAATACAAGTACCCGTTTCGTGTGAATATTGTTTTCCACCGAGATTTGGTGCACGAAAGTTCCTAACCTCAAACCCATACAATTTAGTCGTGTGTTAATAACGTACACGACAAGTCGGAGTCCAATTCTGGGCGTTTTTGACTTTTTTGAAACAGTTTGGTTTATGTCAAAGAGTAAAGTAAGTATATAGGTAAAGAGTGCCCTCTTGAAGCATTTAATGGAAACCTGTTTGATAGCGCCATCTATTAATGCTCCCGAAACTAACTATGTATGTGTGCGTGTGGAACCAGTACCTACACATACATACAAAGCATACTCTACTACTAGTTGGGCAAATTTTTCTATCGTTCTCAATTTTGTTTTCGTCAGAATTGGATAAAACTTTTGTTGGTTGGAAGAGCTCGTGATTCTGTACAATATCCGCACAATTTCCTACATTTTTTCCATTGAGTGAAAAACGTGATATTCTTTTGGGTTTTTAGAATCACAAGCTCTTCGAACCTACCGAATTTTATAAAATTCTTACGAAAATTATAATCGACAACGATAGAAAAATCGCCCCAGGTAATCTTTGGCGTTAAGCAAGTCGATTTAAATTCTTGCAAACAAAAATCCTTTTGTGGGCGAAAGAAATTCAATTGACGTGCTTATCTCCAAAGTAGAAAATGCATTTGAAAATAACAGTGTAAGTGAAATCTTAACACGATCAAATTAAATAATGGATAAAATCTCAAGTCAAGCAGATGATTCATAATAATTTATTTCACTATAAAAATTACAATATTTGCATAAATATCAAAATAACTTAAGTACCAGAATTCCTATTATGGTGATTGTTTTATTCTATCCTGTTTTTCCTACATTCACAAAATATACATCCCTACATGCATAAACGTAGATAAATGCATAAACTTATTATATAATATAATCATGTTTATTTCGGAGTAAAGGGTACAGTCAGCATCAAAGTAACTACGCAATCGAAGACGTCAAAAGTTCTTAATCCCTTTTAATAAAGACTACTAGCAAATATCCTTGTAGGTTTCTCGGAAATATATATATGCTTCCTACGAATTTCAGTGTTTTTTTTTTCAACAGTAAAGTATGTCGGTAGATCATCGTCTTGTATTTGTACTCATAGAGTAGCCGCAGAATGAAGAGGTACTTCACATTTCCGCTTATATATTTCAGAATGAACATCTAGCTGAAGCTTACCAGCTAAATAAAGCGAAGGCACTGCTAATCTATTTCTAGGTACAGTTGTTATGGGTTTTGTCAGCATCTGTAAAATGGTTGTCACAAATGATCTTCTTCCTATAGTAGTCATAATCGGATGATTTCTCCAACTTTCAAACAACAAGAGTATAGCTTTGAATTGCTCAGGAATCTTGAAACGATGGGTTGGTATATCTGAAACAGTAAGAACACGGATGTTTAGGACAAGTTGACATATCTAGTTTCACTTCACTGTTATTGTTAGTGAATCACGTAATGCGTAAAATATAAACTTACCATCGGTTTAACAGCCAACAGCTCATAATCTGGGCATTTGTATAACAAATTTATATGACCAGTATATCAGTACTCGTATATGCGCAAAACAACACAGCAACAAAAGTAGACAAAGAATGCAGGGACCTGAAGTTACTTCTCAACAGCGAAGAGGAGGAGCACGTGACAACAATAAAGCAGTATATATTTAATGTTACTTATTGTTTGATTTATAGTAAAAATACGTAAGACAATTTGACATAAAAAAATTCTAACAGAGAAACGTATCCATGGTAACCAAACCATAGAGTTGGTTCACCATACTTCACAGCAGCCGTCAAAACCATAGAGGGGTTGGTTAGGCAAATGTGGCCAAGTGAAAAATAAAGTTAATGTAACCAACAGCAGAATTCATGTAAATTCACTTTACTCATTGTGTAAATTACATTATTGAATAATGTTATTTTATTTTATTTCAAAATACAATTAAAGAATAATATCCAAAACATTTTATAACTCATAATTTTACATGGATTTGATAGCGACATCCTGTGCCATTATTTTAGTAACCGAAAATCTACTTTGCGGAATAGTAAGTTTTTAGGTGCGGTACAAGATGGTAGCTCTATCTATATCAAACGTCAACGGGTATGTCACTGTCTCCCCCCTGGTTTATGTCCTTTCTCTTGCTCTATTATATAGCCCAGCATGCGTGAGCGCGACTAATTAATAAATAAATCTACTTACATGTTTTCCATACTAAGTTGTATGGGTCCTAGAATCATCCACGGGTTACCCAATGGCTTAAATACTAGTGCAGTAGATTCGATACCAGGTTTATAAAATATGCACCGATTCAATTAGGTACAGTCAGGTGCAAAAATATGAATTCATGCAACTTACTCAAAATGATAAAGGGTTAATTCGATACCATTTTGCGCTTGACTGTACTGTTATTTGTTGATAAATACATATTATCATACATACTTGTTATCAAAATAACTTATTAAAATCACTGCTCCATAAAAACCGGCCTCATTTTCTCTCCAGAGCATCCGAAAATTATACCTAAAGTACCTACTTGCAAAGGTGGGATGAACAATGCCTCCAGATTGTTGTCAAAAATTCAGAAGCCGCGCTCTGGGACCGACCCGTATGTCATGCTTGTAACACTTTAGGTAGTCCTATAAAGTGGAATTCTAGACTAATATTTTAGTATCAGGGTTCTGTATCTAAAGTTTATCTGAACCTAGATTCTGCCAAGTGCATGTTGAACTTACTAGATTCAATTGACAACACAGTTGGACAAGATTTATGGGTATGACGTTTAGTGAGAGGGAGATTGAAAAGTTAGAATTTATTTACTGTATCTGTACTGTATTTAAAGTGCTGAATAGACTTGATAATTCACATGTTGAACATAGAGCTTTCACAGTTTTAAAATCGGTCGAACTGAACCAAAACAGCTAGGAGCCCAAACATCGCTACGAATATTTTTACGCTCATTTCAACGCTTTAGGAAATGCTCGTCAAAAATGTATTCTTCACGAAGACGTCAAACTTGACGGTTGCGTGACAAAATTGCTCGACTCGGCAAAACGCTCGATGCAAATTTACTGTAGTCTCACTAGAATGCTCGCTAAAATACTCCTGTTTATTTATTTCGCCACATTCGCTAGAAATGTATGCCTAAAATGATGAATGCAAATGACCCTTCGAGCAACACGGAAGGGAGTAGGCATTAGCACCATTTCCCCTTTGTCAAAAAACAAGCCCAAGTGGGCATGATCCGTACACAAAAATTGATTGAAAAATTGACAAGTTTTCTTCGGTGTATTGTGTCATTTTTGATGTATTAGTGTCATCATTACAGGAAATCCCCCTCCCGGCCCGGCAAGAAATGACAGAATTGTTTGACTGTAATACTCTTAGCTTAGGCTACTCCATTCCGCTAGGAAGGCCGTGTTGCTCGCAGAAATTACCCAATAGCATAACCCTAAGGAGATGTTTGTTATTCGTCTTCAAGTCAAGCAAGATTTCTAAACTCAAGTAAAGTTTCATACCTAAACTAAGTTTGATAAAACTTAAGTGTAGATAAAAGAGCCACTGCACTGGCACCGAGCCAAAGATGCTGGCACCATTCTCTCCTTATACTATTTCTATGCTAACACGTTAAAGGAAGCAGGCTCTTGTATCTAGAACAGGTGCTTTGATCAAACAACTTATGTACTATGTTTAATATTATCTTATCCTATATACGCGAATTAAGACACCAACTCGCTTCTCTTCCTCTTTCATCACCGGGCAGGACATTTCCTTGTCATGAGGTGGGCAAGCTCTTTGAGCGGATCATCGCGAACCGCCTCAACAAGCACCTAGTGACAGAGGGACCGGACCTGGCCGATTGCCAGTACGGGTTCCGCAGTGGTCGCTCTACAATCCACGCGATCCTGCAAGTGAAGAGGACAGCGAAGGAAGCAGTGTCTAGGGGTGAGATTGTCTTGGCAGTGTCGCTCAATATTGCCAACGCCTTCAATACCCTCCCCTGGGACTGTATAAATGAGGCGCTCCTGTACCACCGAGTGCCCTACTATCTTAGCCGAATAGTGAAGGCCTACCTGCTGCGGAGGTTTGTGGCCTTCCCCAGGCAACATGAGTGGGAGCGGCGGGAAATGGTGTGCGGTGTTCCACAGGGGTCGGTGCTAGGGCCACTCCTGTGGAACATCGGATACGATTGGGTGTTGAGGGGAGGTCGTCTGCGTGGAGTCGACCTGGTGTGTTACGTGGATGACACCCTCGTAACAGCGCGGGGGGCCTCGTTTAGAGAGGCCGCTATCCTTGCCACAGCGGCTGTAGCCCATGTTGTGAGCAAAATACGGCGGCTAGGCCTGGAGGTCGCGTAAAACAAATCGGAGGCGATTTGTTTCCACGGACCCCATATTAGAGTTGAGTATTAGAGAGCGCCCCAGGCTGGAGCGCACATAATCGTGGGTGGTGTCCAGATCGCCGTACAACGTACGATGCGGTATCTGGGCATCATCCTGGACAGTCGGTGGTCATTTGAGGCTCACTTCGAGCGGGTGACCCCAAAATTGTTGGGCGCGGCTGCTGCGCTCGGGCGGCTGCTCCCAAACCTTGGGGGGCCGAAAGCGTCCTGCCGACGCCTATACTCGGGCGTCATACGCTCCATAGCCTTGTTGGCCAGCACCGCGAGAGATTGAGGCCAAGCGAGAGGAGCTCTCCCGCGAGGCAGCTGCCGAGTGGGTGGTCCAGCTGGAGTGGCCGAGTGCGGGCGCCCGGACAATCGAGGCGATCCGGCCAGTCTTGTGGCAGTGACTAGAGCGGACACACGGAGCTCTTACCTTCCGGCTCGTGCAGGTTCTCTCGGGACACGGATGTTTCGGGAGATATCTGCACAAAGTTGCCGGCAGAGAGCCGACGGAAGAGTGTCACGATTGCGGCGTGGTGGTCGACACGGCGCAGTACACGCTGGAGGAGTGTCCAGTGTGGGGGCCAGAGCGCAGCGACCTGATGGCCATAGTGGGGCCGGACCTGTCGCTCCCAGCCGTGATCAAGTCCATGTTTGACAGTGACAGGTCTTGGCAAGCAGTTAAGGCCTTCTGCGAAACTATAGTTCAGCAGAAGGAAATGGCGGAACGGGCCAGGGAGGACGATTGGCCGACCCACGGCGCCGCAGGCATGCTAGACGAAGGCAAGCAGCACAGGATCGCCGCCTGCCTCCGTAGAGTGACCGGGGGGTGACAGGCATGGGGACGCCTGCCATCCCTCACGCACCAGGTCACTGGGTGCCTGCAGTGGCATAAAACAAACGAGGTCAACAAGGACCTCCGGAGGCGGCGTTCCAAAAATCGGAGCAGTGCTGGTGGTGCTGAAGAAGTAAAGTGCAAGCGTTCCTTCAGCCCACCGCTAAGGCACAAAGACGGCAGACGGAGAGGTGTTTAGTGGGTAAATTCTGGGCCTCATTAGCCCACAACGAGGAGTCCCACATATCCACCCGGGTCCGTCCCCACACCCGGGAGGAATGCGTAAAGCATTTTCCTCTTCAAAAAAAAAAAAATTACATTTCCTTATCAATGGGGAATGGATGAAAATTTAAGAATCCAAAACGTAAGTGAGGAAATGTTTATATTAAAAAAAAAATTGACGCAGCTAAAAAGGAAGGTTTTTCCTATCACCATAAAAATAATCAGGCACTTCTAAAATTTTCATCTATTCCCCATTATGTGGTCTTGGCTGTCGCTCCCGTATCGGCCTTACAAGCCACGTACGTAAGTGTCGCAACTCTAATATGGACGCTGTTTAAATCATCTTTTCATAGATGTATCCTAGGCCAATGATGATGATGTTGTTGATACATATACAGGAAACTTTATTTTTTGCCTTCTTGTATATACGCATAGGAGTTTCATTGCAAAGAGGCTTACTTTATGCCTGCATACTGGATGCCTGTTAAAACTAGACTGCACTCGCAATAGTATTTTGAGGAAAGACTATTCTATGGTTTTATTAGTTATAGTCATAGCATTTTTTGCAACCATGGTTTGTACAGGTCTTAATAACTAGGTACATTTGGACTCATATGGGCCCTTGTAGGGCGTAGCAATTTAATTACATAGTCCTCTACTTAATTAAAATTTAAATTCACATTTACATTATCAATATCAAGTGCAGGTCCTTAAATATTACGTTAGTTTTAAATATAATCTCAAATCAAACAATTTAATAGAACATTATTAAATGGGAGTGTCCTATTTACAATATCACAATAGTATAGTTTAATTTATTTATTAGGTGGTTACAAATTACAATTTTAATAAAATTTCATTAATAATAATAAAATATATTTTGAATTATCTCAACTCTTTATCCTTCAGAAATAGGGAGCATTACTGCAATGTTCTGCCGCCAGAGTGCAGCACTATCACAATTAGTAAACAGTTTTTTTGACAACTTTGACAAGTCCTTCAAAGATCTGGATCAAATAGGGAAGAAAATATTTCAATAAATAAAATGCATCAGTGCTGCGTAATTGGATGCATGAATGAAGGGCATCATTCATTTCCTAAGGAAACGATGATACGAAAACTATGGGAAGCGGCAATACGTCGTAAAGCAAAAAAAAAAGCTCTCATCCACCTTTAAATAGCTATAGGATGCCATTTTAATATCACAGTACAGGTATTTTACACACGAATGATAATAAAACGATTGTAGTTTAACGCGTTTTCATTAATTGTTTTGTTATAGTTTGTTAGGTAAATAAATATGACATTGTACGTCATGGCGGTTTGTTTACGGGTTGTGTTAGTGTCGCCCCCTACGCAGAGCTTTGCGTAATTTCCCTATTCGTAAATTTATAGTAGGTACGCTTGTTGTATGAGCAGGCTTTTCAGCTTATCTTTAAATAAATGATTTTGCTCTTCGGCCTTAATACTGGTTGGGGTTTTATTATATATTTTGATAAACCACACGTATGGGCTATTACTGTGCATTGCCAGGTTTAAAATTTGGTAAGTTGAGCCTACATTCGTGCCGAGTTACCATTCTTTGATTCGGGGCGTCTTTAATTTGACGGAAGGTTGTTTCAAAATGTTCACCACCTCATTATGTTAACCTTTAACTAACATAACCAGCCACTGTATAATAATATTTTAAGGTCGTTAACTGTTTTGTGTATTATGTCCAAAATGTAACGTGAAAGTTTTGAATTCTGAGGTTTCTAGGCACCAAGTTTTGTCTGGGCACGGTCTGGGGACTGATTTTTGACTTTCGAGCGTTCGACTTTTTCACTCGAAAACAGTCAAAAATTATGAAATGCTATTTTGAAATAGCGATAGAAAATTTTAAAACGAGTGGCATTGACCACTCGTATTTAATTATATCGGTAGAAAGTAAGTGCCTGCGATTTTATCACTACAATTGTATTTACTTTTATTTAATTTTCGAGCGCTCGAAAGTCAACCACAGCTTATTTAGTTAGACGCTGCACATTAATATCTCAGTGTTAATTTGAGCCCACCTGACTGACGACCAGTTAAAGGTCGCGGAAGTCCGCTGGATGCACGTGGCGCAGGACCGATCACTTTGGCACTCTTCGGGGGAAGGGGGCGGGGGGTGTCTCCAGCATTGAACGTCTTTCCGCTGATAGGATGATGATGAATTTTAGTAAGAGAGACATCTCGACAATAGAAGCTTGTGGGCCATTAATCGTTATAGGAAAGCAACACAAATCATCTTTATTGCGTACCTAATTCAATCAGATAACAGAATACAGAAGATAAAATATTAAAGTATAGGTAAACAACATACGATATTGTCGCTAAATACCGATCTCATGTGAGCAACCTTTCAACAGTGGGGACGTAGCTGTAGTAACAAATTCATCAAAGATAAGCAAGTAAGTAGGTGGCAAATTCATCAAAGATAAGCAAGTAAATAGGTGGCAAATTCATCAAAGATAAGCAAGTAAGTAGGTGGCAAATTCATCAAAGATAAGCAAGTAAGTAGGTAGGAAATTGAAGTATTTATAATGAAAACAAAAGTAAACTCAAATCTATAAAATACTAATTGACTGAGTGAGCTAAGCGAACTCTCTCAACTGAATCTCCTGAAATTTTGTGAACTGGTTCAATAATTATATAGATTTTATGACGATACAGTTTTACTCGCGAGTTTTGCAGACACTAGTTAGTTAACATAATAAAAACATTTACATAAATAGTAAGCCACCGAGGCCGCCGCTAATTAATAATGTCATGGTAGGTACCTCAATGTTTATGTACACACAGTAGTAACACACTTAACTGGCCATCTGTCAACCCTATTCGCATTGCTATAACGTTGACAGACGGTCAGTTAAGTATGTCTTCGATGGTACATAAGGGTGGGCCAAAAATTCTTACACTTTTGAAACTTTTATGTAAATAAAACCACGAATGTTAATTTTACTTTTGTGTAGGTATTCTGTTTGTAGTTAATTTTTTACTCACTTCTATTTTAGGCTAGCTTAATTTAATTTATTTAGATTTAATTTTCAATGTTTACTTGAACATAAATAATTTTCAGTGTACCGTGATTCAGGTTACCATAATATTTGGTTAAATCTTTAGTAAATATAATAAAAGTGAAATTAAATGTTACATTTCCTGATCATTTAATTTTTGTGACTAACATCTAATGCAGTTTATTTTTTGAAAATAATATCTTTGAGATGTCCCCCATCTCGACGCTGGCACTCCTGCAAAGGACTACGCAGATTTTGGGAAACTCGCTGACACACGCTGCGAGGGATCTCGACTATCTCATCGCGGATGTTTTGCATGATTTTGGATATTGTTTTCGGTTTTTTAACTTAGAACTTGACTTTATAAATATTATAATATTATAAATATCCCCGCACGAAAAAATCGGCGGGAGTGAGATCCGGGCTTCCTCCTAAATAGGCGGCAAACGGTTACAATACAAATTTTTGCTTTTATAAAACTGTTTTACACAAAAAGCTCGTTGTTGATCAGTAAAACGCTTTATTGCAAAAAAACTGCATGAAGTAATGTCAAATTTTCGTCCACTCGAAAACTGTATATTTTATTATTATACAATATATTCAGTGTTGCCATTTGCAAAAATTAATGGCCCACCCTGTATAACCCGCGAGAGTAAACTTGAGTCTCGAGCGCTTATTAACGTCATACGAACGAAGTCTCAAGTTAACTCTTGCTGGTTATAGTTGCCAATGTGACTTAAAAATTCGCCCGCTTGAGATATCATAACAATCGCGCAGCACACTGAAATCACAAATGGCAAGCTACATTGTTCTCTTTTCGTGTACTGGACTACACTACATTGCATACCCCCTTTCAAATTTTGTCCAAACTAGATAGATTTCTGCGCAATTATTTTCCTTCACCGCAAACTGGGGAATAAACACGTAACGTTCCAAATGTGCGTTCGTACAATTTAACGGTCATTTTTCCATAGAAAATGTGACATTTAAATCTACCTGACGAGCGTACAGGTACAATGCGTTACGTGATCGACGCTTGTATAATTAATATATTAATTACACTTTTCTCCGTTGAAATTGCTAAACGGTAACGTACCCAATGCCCTCGGTAACAAACTTAATTACTTACAACTCGAGGAGCTTCGAGAGGACTAACTATTTAATTGGAACTGTAATAACAGAGGCGCTTTCTTAATATATTGATATGGTTGATATTTCGTTTTCCGCTTTTATCACTGGTGATATTTTATTTATTGATACAAGAAGACCTCTCAACCAACAAGAAAGTTTGAGAATCAAGCATCATCATCATTATCATTAGAAATCGTAAATCTGTAGTATTTTTCGTGCAGTATGGTTTGTTATCGGCGCTGGTATAAGACAATATCAATCAAAATTGTTAAAAACTACCAGTGGCTATTCCATTTTTTTTGTTACTTGTATTTGCGAAAAAAAAACCGAATCGACGAGATCCGGACATATGAAACATATTTGGCTCAAGCTGAAACGGAGATCTTCGTTCGCTTCGCTCGCTCGTTCAACTGACGTTATTAACGCTAATTGAGAATTGCGATTGAAATTGTTTTTACCAATTCCGTTGCCAACAAAACGCTGCACCGCAAATGCTACTAAATGTACGATATCTGGCCATCATCAGCCGTTCCCTAGATAGCGAGGATCGTGACATCATAAATTTCGAATGAAAGGAAATAGTATGAAATAAAACTTTAGCTGGATTCGAACTGGTGACCACAGGCAAACGCGGCCCGCAGGTACTAACGAACTGAGCTATCGGAACAATCCGTCTTAGTCACCAAATTCTTCAAATTAAATAACTGATTAATTAATTCATAATAATTTCAATTTAATTTGAAATGTATACATTTCCGAATTTATTATTCGTGAGACATGTAATACGTACTAATGAGATTTAATACGTGAGTTTAACAGTGTAATTATTAGTATTATGTATACATTTCGTTAGCGTACGTTACCAACTAATTAATACAAAATTAATTTCGTGACATCATGTTATTATTTCTGTCTAGATGCCTCCATATGGTTCTATCTTTCTTATGCATGGCCTCGTATACGTCTGTGGCATAGTTGTCACCGCCATTGCCACTTCAATCGCGGTTAAGGTAAATGTCCCAATGCTCGACACCTTAATGCCTAATAGTTGACACCTATTTTTCACCTGTATTGTTTCAGAAATATCAAATTGAAAAGTAGCGAATGCCAGAAAGTCGTAACTAAATTACGACGTCAACGTTATGGCTCTGTATGGCAGCTTGCTCACCTTTCATAATGGGGAATGGATGAAAGTTTTAGAATTGCCTGATATTTTTTTTGGTGATAGGAATAACCTTCCTTAGCATCAGAAAAAAATTGCAGACTTTTCAGCTGCGTCAATTATTTTTGAAAAATATAAACAGTTTCCTCACTTATGTTTTGGGTTTAGGACGGCGATTGAGACACTTTCCTTGATCCGTTTCATTTTACAAGAAAATATCTTAAATATCCGTGGTAAACTGACACTGGCAATGATATTGGCAGCTGCAGCAGCTATATTTATCATTGCCAGGGTCAGATATTTAATTTTTTTTTTTGTAATATGAGACGGATCAAGGAAAGTATCTCATTCGCCGTCCTAAACCCAAAACGTAAGTGAGGAAACTGTTTATATGTTTCAAAAATAATTGACGCCGTTGAAAAGTCTGCAACTTTTTTCTGGTGCTAAGAAAGGTTATTCCTATCACCAAAAAAAAAATCAGGCACTTCTAAAATTTTCATCCATTCCCAATTATGACAGTCGTAGTATTGACGTCACACACGGTTTTCGAATTAGGCATCGCATCATTATATAGTTTGAAATGTTGTCAATTGCACGTGTTTTTGTGTTTTATAGGTAAGTCCTACTACTACTCGACGTTGCACTGTTTATGTCAAAGTGGCTTAAGTGAGAATGAAGAATAAGTTTCTGTCAAAAAAATTATTTTTGGTACAAGATTTTATTGCCGACAGTACTTCTCTGCATACCATCATCAACTACTCATTAAGACGATTCTAACGAGCCCAAAACTCGATAGGGTGGTGTCGTTTCATTGCGGAGTTCCTATGGCCACCTTCCATTTGATCAGCTCCATGTCATATGCATGCAACATTTCAGCTCATTCGGAAACCGGAAAGTCGGTGAAATTTCAATTACTAAATTTGACCCAAGAAAGAATAAAACAAACGGGGTGAGCTAAGTAAAAGCTTGTAAAAATCCTCTTAATTCGAATTTAACCCATATTGCTTTGACGTAAAGTGCCCATGTCATACACTAGTGCATCGTCGATTACTAGGACGTTTGCCTCTAGCAGGTTCTTTGAATTCAATCCTTTTGCACAGAAACTTCTAAGCTTGCGGACTACTAAATACTTAGTTACAACTTAATCCAAATATTATTATGACATTTAATTACCAAAATGCCATGTAATGTGACGCTCTCTCCTATCTCTGGCTAATTCCAAAATATGTAGAAAGTATATCGCAAACCTCCCGTCCCGTACTCATAAAAGATAAATACATAAATCGAGATTAACATGAATCGTGTATGAAAATCTCTTTACTGCTAATGCACTGTACTAATGGTGATGCTAAAATAATGAATACCTTTATAAACGGCCGGCAGGCGAACCTTAATACTAATCACGGTATTTCATGTACGTTGCCAATACCTTTGCGGTTAGGAAAGGCTTATTTCCAACTAGATATTATGCACTGTGACCCTTATATTAGGTCCTTACCTATGAAATTGGCGGTGTGTATGGAGAATTTTATGAAAACTGTGATTTTCATACATTGAATTTTGCGGATTATTCAGCAATGTCAAATTCAAAGCAAACTAAATTTTGGTAGGAATATAGAAAACTTTTAAGCTACTTTACACATATCTTCATTCCTTAAAAATAGTTCGCATCATAAAACTATACGTAATTGAAACACTTTATTTAACCGGCAGCACATGAAAAGGGCGGTTTTCAAGCTTTAATTTGAAACACTAAATAAAAAATTCAAAACTATTTTTTGTATTTAAAACCTTTGTTACATAGTCTTATAATGAAATTAAAAAATAATTTGGAAGTTGCAATAGAAATTAATAAATTACGTACAAAATAATATGTGTGAAAAAACCGCCAATTTCATAGGTAAATACCTAATATATAATGCACTGTGGACCTTTACAAATAGGCTAACCTTTTTATCGGTTTTTTTCACAAGTTTTATACACTATCTTTAATTAACGGATAATTGGACGATCTTTTTCCTTGCCGAATTTTATTTTTCTTTAGAATTGGATAACAGTTGAATTTCCAACAGTGTCCTCCAATTTCATTGCCTGACTACAGAGCCGAAAGGAAGGAATAAGTTTTTAGCAGTATATGTTTGTATTTACGTGTGTTTTACTGTAGCGCTTAAAAAATCGTTCTTTTTCAGTTACTTTTCCGTATTCGTACCCTTTTTATAAGCTTTATATTAACTTGCACTGTTCGTATGTACGTAAATATGTAAGTAAGTTGTCCGTCAACATTTGTAATCCATTTTTCAGTCACTTCCCGTTATCTAATTGAGCTGAAATTTTGCATGCATATGTATATCCCATGACAATGCAATATTATGATGACTTGTAGCTGGTCTGATGCTGGAGCAGGAAGGTATAGGAACTCCGCAATTAAACGACACAACTCCATCGAGTTTAGGCTCGTTAAAATCGTCTCAATGAGTAGTTGACGATGGTATGCAGAAAAGTACAGTCGGCAATAAAAGCTTGCACCAAAAATGAAATTTTTGACATAAACTTATTTGATCTTTATCCATTAAGTGACTAAGCGTAATTTAGTGGAATTTATCGTTAAAAGTAAAAATCGAGAAAGCGCGCGTGTTGCCAGCGTCTAGTTAGTCTCTAGTTCTCTGTCGCACCACTAGAGGCGCGGCGGACGAAATGCGTTGAAGCGCAGCACCTGTGGCCTTGCCAAGGGGCGCGCGCGGAATTTCGAGTGTTACACTAGTAGAATTGTGATTTGTAGCTTGTGGATATGGGGCACAGCTATTTTTCACGCCTACAACCAAATGTAACAAGGACGCAATGCAATCACCATACTCGGTCTACATTATGAGAACGCGATCCACCGAACTTTCTGAGCCGCCGCGTCCCGATTGTCCTGAACCGCTTTGATCACCCAACCGTGCCTTCCCGAACGTTCCATGGAATTCACAACTCGTCTCAACCTCTCTACAGACTTAACTTGATCCTTAGTCGTAACAATTACGCGAATCGCTGGTCAGGGTTATACTGGTTCAACTAAGGTGAAGTTGTTGATAATTGTTGTGAATGGGTAGTTATTGACAACGCTTTGACTAAACGAACCCCAGGCGAACAGTGTAAGGCAGACCTTCGATTTAGTGTGAATTTCCACCAGACATATGCAAAGATTTTTTTTTTTTTATATTTGACCGTTTGAAAGCTTGGCAGCCAGCAGGTGTCATATATTCACCCTTATTAGTACATTTTGTTAAACCGGTCGGTGTCTCTAACAGACTTTCGGGTTTAGATATTTTGAATCCCTATATTGAACGGCCCAATAATCCGCGTCCACGTATTTTTCTCTCTCTTTATGCGTGGATTAAAAAGAAGCAAGTGATAGAAGAGTAATATATCGAACGCCGATTATTTGGCTACGCATACTGATCCTTGATTTAGCTGTGGGCGTAGCATGGTTGAAATTTTATCACATACCGCTGTCGATAAGACTTCCGTCACGTATGCGACTTCATGAATGTCTTATCCACATGTCTTTTCCATAAAATGGCGATCTTTAGCCCTGCTGGCCATGGGCGACTATCGGGCTTCACGACGAACGGCCCGATTACACGATGTTATTAGTACTAATTTTCACTGGACATTAGAACCCGCATCTATGTGTGAAGCTCGAGCTATCCTTGTTTTAGTTAAAAGAGAAAACAAGAAAACACCAGCTGGGGCATTTGGGATGCGGGCTCAAACTACCACGGAAAATGTAACTCAAAATACGTTAGCTTTTAGAACTCTAAAACCGTGCTATAGTTGCACGCGAACTAGATTGTGGCTCCAAGTGAAATTCTCGGAGACCTTTAAAAAACTAACAAAAGAACCCATTCTTTATGTACACCTAACCAAGACACACTAGTACATTCGTCTCGGAAATACAGAACGTGAGTGTGTGTCTTCTCTCGGTTAGGTACTCGACGTTTTATTAGATTGGTACAATTCGTTTTAGTAATGGAACAAGTTTGTTCCTTTCTTTAAACAACAGGTTTATCAAAATCATCTGGGAGTACTCGTATAGGCTAATTTCTCTTCCCGATCTTGATATATTTTAACAAGCTTGAACTGAAGTAAATCGCCCGTTTAAAATTTGCAAATAATTTTTCACCCTTTTCCTGGTATTCAATTTATGCTTATGTAAGTATATAATATACTATAGTTATGTAAGTTTGGTGACAATGCCATATCGTGGTACAGTCAGCGTTATAAATGCATACACTTTTCAACACTATCTAGAGATAGAATTTTTAGATTTTTTTTAAATTTGATTTTTGGACCTTATTGCTTAGAAGCAATAAGGTCCTAGAACCACCTAGCTGATGCTGACTGTACCTACCATGAAGCTGGCCTGATCATGGAGTCGAAAGGTGCCAATAGGAACGCTTCAGTTATGCCTTGATCACACGTACCAAGCAAACGGGCGAGGCAGTGCTCTCGGCCACTACTCGGTGCGTATAAACAGTCACTCACTTTGTTATACGCACAGAGTACTCGGCCGAGACCACTGTCTCGCCCGTTTGCTTGGTACGTGTGATCAAGGCATTACAGTATAATACTCGTTATGTTGGGGATCGTTAGAATCCTCTTTACATTTGTAGCGCCAATCACGGCACACAAGTGGGAGCACGCTACATTTGAACTAGCTGCTACGGTCTACGGCGTAGCGCTACGAGCGTAGCATGCCCATGAATGGATAATTGAGTAGTTACTATATGTGCAAAATTGTACAGTAGGCAAAACCTTATGAGAAAAAAAACCGATAGCTACACTTCGCATTTACTTACAAAAGCACTTAAATTTTGTACTAGTTACAAACGGTTTCAGAAGAAACACTAATAAAAAAACAAGTTCAACATTTCCGTCAAATTTTCATCATTCATAATTTTTCGAACATAAATAGGAATAAGTATGATAGCTACGGTAGCCTAGTGGTTAAGACATGCGGCTGTCAAGCAGCGGTCGTGGGTTCGAATCCCGGCTCGTACCAATGAGTTTTTTTTAACTTATGTACGGAATATTTAGCGTCAGCTTCGGTGAGGAAACCGGTCTAATCCCAATAAGGTCTAGTTTTCCCTCTGGGTTAAATTGGAAGGTCAGATGGCAGTCGCTTTCGTAAAACTAGTGCCTATGCCAAATCTTGGGATTAGGTGGCAAAACGGACTCCGGGCTCCATTAGGGGCACAACCGGGAATAACGCTAGGAGGCTGATGATGATTATAGGAATAAGGATTTGTTTATTTTTACTTATATTATAACGGTATGTTCGTTACAGTTTTTCTCGGTAAAGGATACAATTTTCAGTAATTCCAGTACCTACTTTAGAACATTATTAAAGTGCATGCCATTAAGTTAACGATGAAAAGGGTTAATTGTACACTTTCCATTCGGGTCAAAACTACCTGACCCAGAAAACTGGAACGCTAAATAAAGAGTTTGAAATGTTAGGAATCGGGTTATTTAAAAATACAGTAAGTGCCTAATTAATCTAATGATAGATATGTAACCAGCTGTTAGACGGGGAAGTTTTATTTAAAATGGCTTGTTAAGGTTTACTAAAGTGTCACGTCTAAATTGTCGGTTATTTTATTATCCGTAAAACTATACGTTCAAAGGCGAAGCTCCTTATTTTACCGACAAATGTTTCGCCGAATTTTCATTTCATCGAACACCATTTTTTTCAGAAACACGTAGGTACTATCGATAAAACATTATGTCCCTCAAACACATGTAATTTATTTGTCATAAGACTAATCAATATATTTGAATAATAAGTACACATTAAACAGCATCGTAATAAATTGTAGCTTTTTCATCAGTCCCTTTGATGACAATTCTCTAGAAGATGCCACCCCATCTTCACATTCGAAAGGTCGGATTGATCGTCTTGTGTCTCTGATCCTTATGGAGACAGCTCTTAGGACTGAAATTTGTACTTTTACTTTAAGCCAATAAATTATAAGAATATGCCTTTCCTCATTTTTTATTCAATTTTGATGCGGTCTTTTTTAAGAATCTGTTATAAGTACTCAGTTCCAAGGGCTCCATCGCAGGATATGACTAGTGGAGTAAAGGACGCTCTCAAGTCTTCGGCTGCTCGGTCGTATTTCGATAATAAATCAATACATTAAAACATTGGTCGGTAAAACGACGGTATATAGGCCTCCTCCAAAGAGTACCACAACGACTGGTCCTGCGCTACCCGCATCCAGCAGACTGCCGGGACATTTACCAGCAGATCGATCTCCTAATGTACGCGCGTCAGGTAGATCTAAATATCAGTTTTTATATGGAAAAATGACAGTTAAATTGCCCTAACGCGCGTTCAAAACTTCACGTGATTACCCCTCAACTCAGGTCATCAGTCTACCTTGTCGAGGGCAATGCTTGACATCATATCTTCTTCTAATTATAAACTTTCAGACTGCATTATATGTAGCGTACGGATTGGCGGTGGCATTGTGGACAGAGTGAGAAATGGAGTCGCAAAGCTACTTTTTATGATTGAGTGAATAATGATTAAATGATGTTTCTTAATTTAAAGTAGTGCCAAATTTTTTTATACCGAAAAATTTAATTACATGTTTTTGTGCATAATATAGTACCCACTGCAATGTTTAACAGCAAATGGCGGCTGGGATAAGAGATTCGAAATCTTCTTCGTCGTGCTCATCTTAATCGGTGTCCGTGTTATAAAATGAATGTACTATAGCAACTTGCTCCATATTCTTGGCGGTAAATCTGTTCCTTAATTTATTAAAAACCCATTTGTGTGCCGAAAATGATCGTTCAACATCTACCGATACCGGTTGTATATGGCTAATGTTGAGTTTGTAAAAGATATTGGTTAAATTAATTTAAGATGAGAAATGAATTTTATAAGAAAAACCATTTAATATTTTAATTTATTCATTCAATCATAAGAAGTTTGTAGATAATAACGACTCCATTTCTCACTCTGTCCACAATGCCACCGCCAGTCCGTACGCTAATTATATGTCATTTAACAATAGTGCTGTAGAAGTTTGATATACAACCTCAAACAGTACACACCCAATCATCAACTCAAAATTTAAATAAAACTAATAATGCAGGATTATTGAATTCGTAAGCACCAAATTATACAAGAAACGTAAATGTGATTGATCGTCAGTCCAGTTAGCACAACTCGGACTTTATAATAGCGAAGGTCTAATTTCAATTCAAGTCACGCAACGCAATATTCACAATAAAGGCCAAATCATAACAATTTAACACGGGTCAAACTCAACTCTGTTCCTTGTTGTACAAGGTTTATAATCCAGTGGCAAAAATAATAAGCTAGAGGCGAATTTGAATATGATCACGTCAAAATGTCCTAAATGCTACTTTGAGGTTGTATGAAAATAAGGAAATCGTTTTTCGAATTAGAGCGATGCAAGTCGGCGAAGTTTGATAGCGTCACGAAACAGTTTCGTGTCGTTATTGCTAACCTATATTTTATATTTAAATACATAATGTTTAAATGAAAAGCTAAGAGCAAATCGCCTACGATGCGGAGGGATCATAGTCATGATACTAGATGGGCACTATGTTTGAATGTGAAGGGTTGTAAGAGAAAAGGTAGTCTAAGAAAAGGTGGGTGGACTGCGTGAGAGACGATATGAATAGGAAGGAGGTGTGTGACGAGTTGACCTGCGAAAGAGAGCTAATCGATGTAGAGTTATCAAGACACAGCAACAAGACAAGCGAATGATGAAGATATAAGAAAGCTTCTGGGGTAATATTGGATGAACTCTTTTTCCAATCTAAATACACTTGATAAATACTTTTTGGTGTAGCGTAGTGGGTAGTGACCCTAAGACGCTGACGGTCCAGGGTTCTTTCTTATCCCGATAAGGGCAAGTATTTGTGTGATGAACATGAATATTTGTTTCTGAGTCTCAGGTATATTCTTTGCAGAATAATTAAACAAAATGGCATTTGTATTTCGCAATAACCGGAAGGAAGTAAGTAATAGGAAAGTGCAAAAATTCAGTTACTTATTTTATAATGATCGACCCGTTCTGCTTAAAAGTCGCTGATAAGAATCACGTATTTTTAAAATTCAAGCATTCATAACCAATTCACAAAACATAATTCCTGGTTTACGAGACGAAGTCACGGAAGCAAGTGTGAATGTACCTATAAACCTTAATTCGTTAATGTTTCCTAGCTTCGTGGGAAACGATTCAGTGACGATAAACATAATGTTAATGTTGGTAAACAAAAGTGCGTATCTAAAGAGAAACAGTCTCGATATTTTTAGGGTTCCGTACTCACGGTTTGCCTGCAGGTTCCTAGGGTGTTCCAATGTTTTTGGTGTTCTACCTTGGTGTTTAGTCGCAGTGTGCTCCGCAGCCATGCAGAGGGTACAACGGGACCCTATAACTAAGACTCCGCTGTCCGTCTGTATGTCCGTCTGTCACCAGGCTGTATCTCAACAACAGTGATAGTTCGACAGCTGAAATTTTCACACATGATGTATTTCTGTTGCCGCTATAACAATACTAAAAACACAAATAAAAATATTTTTTTATAGATAATGGTACTGAACCCTTCGTGCGCGAGTCCGACTCGCACTTGGCCGGTTTTTTTCGGTCGGTGGCAAACAAGCCTGACTGTACGTGGTCACTGTAGCCAGACGCGTTGCCGACCCTTATAGAATTGGGGTGTAGACACCAAATAAAATAACCAATAATGATGAATTTTCTCGAAAAAGGATTAAAAATATTGTCAAATGGAGAAAAAAGTAAAGCAGGGGATTCAATAATCTCAAAGTTATAAGTGTTCAAAGTTTTAAGAAGAGGTATATTCTGTCCCTTTTCCGCAAAACGGAGTTTCATATGAAACGTATATTGTCATTAACTACGACGCTCGTGGATCGTGACGTCACGATCCCCTAGCGTTTTCTCTCTCTAACAAGTAATATTAAAACGGTTGTAGCTTCGTAATTTTTTGAGATATTTGAATGGGATTTTCGTTACTAGGCATATTTTTTGCCTTCTTTCTTTTGGATTAATAATATTTTTTTAGTCTACACCTCGGCTTTTACTTTAAACAAATTTTATTTAAAGTCTGGTATACATAATATAATGTTACAAGTTACAATGTAAAGTTTTAGTTACTTTAATATTAACATTTGTTGTAGTTCATATTGGTTGTATGTTCATTATGGTGGTCATTACCACCATAATGAACATAGTTTCATGGTAAAAATGTATTTTGCTTGCTGTTAAAAACAGCTGAAAAAGATGGAATAATTGTATTTACTCTAGGAATAACCTTCCTTAGCACCAGAAAAAAAATTGCAGACTTTTCAGCTTCGTCACTTATTTTTGAAAAATATAAACAGTTTTCTCACTTACTTTTTCGGTTTAC
Organism: Epinotia brunnichana; assembly: GCA_963854355.1. Taxonomy (NCBI): domain Eukaryota; kingdom Metazoa; phylum Arthropoda; class Insecta; order Lepidoptera; family Tortricidae; genus Epinotia; species Epinotia brunnichana. Next base: position 23,173,957 of record OY977950.1, on the reverse strand, counting down.
GACGGCGAATGAGTCACTTTCCTTGACCCGTCTCATATTACAAAAAATGTTTTAATTATTTGACCCTGGCAATGACAAATATAGCAGCTATATTGTTGTCAATATCATTGCCAGTGTCAGTTTACCACAAAGATATTTTTTTGTAATAAGTACAAGATGGATCAATCAAAGTGTCTTATTTGCCGCCCTAAACCCAAAACGTAAGTGAGGAAACCTAAAAAATAATCAGGCATTTCTAAAATTTTCATCCATTCACGAAAGTTCACGAGAGGTTCGTTTGTACCCCCTTATTCATAAAACTTAAAATGCCTCTGCTAAATAAAATGTGCTTTGTCCCTTTCTTATGAACACAAATGAGAAAGTGACAGATAAGACAAACGAATTTTAACGCCATTTGTAACGCTTCAACCTCTTAAATGGCTTGCTTTTTATGTTTTCCTATTCTGAACTTAAATTAACCCCTATCTGAAAGCTGAAGCTCCTGAGAAGCTTCTAGTCGTCTGAAAATGGAATCCTACCTGAAGGAAAAGTTATTGAATAAAATTAAACAGATAGTAAGCGAGAAAATAAATCATTTATTTACCATAGAAATATCAAATTAATTTTGTTTGTTTTGAAGCTAAAGAACCTTTGACTAATTAATCCAGTAAAATCAAGACTCGATTGTACTAGATATCCACTTTGTTCCTATAAATACTAACTCGTACCAAAGCGAATAGAAAAACCGAGTTAGTTCCGGCCGATCCTACTAGAAAGGTTGGGTTTTATTCTAGTCTAGGTAAATCTATCCTACAGCTACAGAATCTCTCGTTATTTATGTTAAAGTAATCGAGCTTGAGTACTTTAACAGACCAAATCATCTCCTAGGATATTGCCGGACGGAAAGAGATTCGGTCAAATAAAAAACCGTCCGACTCCAGGCCTACAATGCCGTAATCTAACCTAGAATTTATTATCTCTGGAACCTAACCTCGAAGGCCTATTTAGACCTAAGCTATACGTGATTCGCGCTGGTGAAGTGGCTTGGCGTGTGATTTCGTCTAGTGGTTAGGCCCCGCGTTGTGCGAGTAGACCCAGCCCTTTTCGAGAAGTATGAAGTTTGTATTTCTATAAAGAGAAAAAGTTACACGTTAATTGAAGTTGTACAATAACCCCATTTTAGTAGAACCTATAACTTAAGTAAGACAATTATACCAGTTCCTTAGAATTAATTTACAATTCAGTAGTCTCATTGAGTGATGCACAATTATGGAGGCTAAAGTGGGCATAAATTCCTTGTTGTACTAAGTTGTGGGAAGTGATAAATTACGCTATGTGGTAGGTGACGCCCTTTAAACAGACTCGCAATACAATAGTGGTCAACTTGTGTTGGCCATGATGGGATCTCTATTGATGATGATGCGATGATATAATAATGAAAATAATCATGAAGAAGTCAAGATATTGATGATGATGCGATGATATAATAACGAAAATAATCGTAAGTCAAGATATTGATGATGATGCGATGATATAATAACGAAAATAATCGTAAGTCAAGATATTGATGATGATGCGATGATAGTCTATTGAAATAGAATATTAGTACATGTTTCACTTCCAGGTACATGAATGACGCAATGTCTTGTGTAATATCGATTCTCCCTAACGATGAATCTTAGAGTTGTTAGCGAACTGTAGCGCTCGCCTCTCGCTCGCTCGCGGCTGCTCGTACTCGCTAGTAATCCCACCTCATCTGTTGATTCCGCCTACCCTATCGTTATTTCTATCAAATCTAATACCAATTAGTACTGACTTTTCCTAAGCAATTTATAATACAATTCATCCCCAAAATATCTCAATGGATGTAACACAGTGTCTTAGCAACCAATCTCACCCAATCAACTCAAAGGCACTTTATAGTCGGAACAATGTTAAATATACGACAATGCACAATTGAACTGACGAATGATAATTAATTACCAACCCACCGTGAGACCTTTGTTGAGATCCCAATAAAACGGCCCCACCTAAGAAGAGACCTACTTAAATATTACTGATATTAAGAGTGAAAGTGTTGGATTCCCTCGCAAAATCAATATAACAAAGGCCTCTAGATAAGAGGCCTTTGACTAAACCAAATCGATAGCTCAGCTACTGAGAACTCCCAATTTGCAAGATTGGGAACTCTAAATACCTTTGCCTAATCGATGACACATCCATGACGGTGCTTAAGGTGCGGTCACATCTCACTTGACTAAGGAACCTCTTACGAGCGAATCCTCATTGGCCAAGGTCGTCAATGTGCCCTGAGAACAAGAGTCCTGACACCAAGCGACGCGATCACCGGCGTACATGAACTAAATTACCTTGCTACATTCATTCGGCTAAGGAATCCCACACGGTATACCTATAGGTATATTTGATTCCTTCATAGATTAACGCAACCGCACCCCTTATTAAGAGGTTTGTTAAGACTAAGACGGAAGCTTGACCGGGGAAGATCCCCAATTTGCAAGATTGAGGACCCTCAGCCACTCGCTCCGCCTACACATCCATGAAGAGCGCATAAAGTGCAGTCATACTTCTCTCGACACAGTCGAGGTCTTAAGTATGTCCAAGGGACGATAGTCCATCAACACCGGTGCGAGCACACCTCTTCTTGACGTAATCAAGGTCCTCAATGTGCTCTGGGTGACAAGAGTCAGCGACACCGAGCACTCAATCATAGGGGTACATTATTAAATTACTCAGCTACGTTCACCTATTAAGGAATCCCTCAACCATATCGATAATTAACCACCGGGTCTAAGATGTACTTGTAGTAACATTAGTCGCTTATCCGCGCCTTAACAATTTATTCTCATATTACAACACGTACCACGGACCGAGTCAATTGCTATAGCTAGGTTGTCGTATAATAATTGATCACTTTATCTCGTAAGGGCGCACAGAACCCAATCATATCGCAGTGACAAAACAACTAGTAATATATATGTAGAACAAAACAACATTTCTGTAATATCGTCAGTTATTTGACCAATGACCTAGATCCGTTCATAACCTATACATAAACCGCTCGTACTTTATCTAGCATATTCCCCAAACTATATACAGTAGAACTAGATTTCGATACACAAATACAAGTATGATAACGTTGAAATGGTTAGATAATAGCCCAAAAACAAATTAATAAGTTTCAGAATCATTCAATACAGTGATTATAAAGGTCACTCACCAGATTTTAATTTCTTAATAGTGGGACACGTACCCAACGCCTCTCTGGTTCCCAGGGCTCCTGCCCTTCTGATCTCCCTCGACGCTCGTAACAAGCCAGCTCCTCCGCCATAAATAAATTACAATATAATATTAGCACATATTTTAATAAAGATTTCCCTCATTTGTACCTACAACTAACCACTAGAAACTGGTATACAACTAGGAATTATTTACCATTGTAACAGTAACAGTATTCTACGGGCCGCGTCGATTGCAATGACTAGACTATAATAAGTGTTCACTTCATTTCATGGGAGTATACGGAATCCTAATATGGTGATGTCTTAAGCGCATTTATTAGGTGATAAACCTATTATTCCGTCACATATTAAAAATACACACGTGATAATATAAGATCATATTAGTTCGTGAACAGAAAGATATTGCCTAAATATTAATCACTCAATTCAAGACAATGCGCGCACCAGATAATTACTCCCTAAGAAATTCCAGAATTCACTATGATTAGTCACACTTTAAAATAAAATATTCAATCTCACCAGACGATCGCAAAGGCATTTGCGACCTTACCAAACTCTAATTCCTCTCAGCAACAGCCGTAATGCAGCCCAGCGGTGACCAGCCTTGCTCCGCCTCGAAGTAGTACGCGCCCAGAGGTCAGCCTAGCCTGGCCGCCTTTGCCTTCTGCAGCGTGATCTCGCTTCGACGTCCCATAAAAAAGTGACCCGCTCCTCAGCCCGCCGGGGTATTTATAGCCAATACTAACACGATCACGCCACTAATCCGACTCCTCATCTGAAAATATACCTTAACTAAAGGGTATAAGGTCCGTTTTCCAGGTAGCGTTCCTCGCCCCTCCGTGCCGATCGATGTCCACTTTTCTCGACTTCGCGGGTAGAATGTTCCTGCAGGCCGCGCGTCCGTCCACGCGTTTTCTTGCTGGCCAGCGATCCATTCTAAAAAATCTAACCTAACTATTCTAATTTATGAATCTATAAATCTAGATCTAGCACACATTAAATGATACACTAATCCAACAATACTGAATTAGTATGCTGAAGTATGTTTTAAACCAATTATTTTGGACGAAACGCGAGTTTTCTACACTTTTAATTGTAGTCTTGATTTTAGCCTAGAATAGCATCTAACGCAATTTATCTCTAACTTATTTACATACATAATTGACAGGATGATAACGAATGAAAGCTTCAATTCCTTCATATTTGGACCTGAAACCCACAACGCTAACATCTATCAATTTAAAAGAGTAATTCCGCCCTTAGATACTATTGAGTCTGAGAGCGAAGCTCTCGGATCGTCTCATTCTGCCCCATGATCATGCACAGCGAGAAATCTACGATATTGAGCGAAGCATTATCACAATCTAAAACATACTTAAGCAATAAACAAGGAATTGCGACCTATAAATGGTGAATTTTAAAATAACTTTGAGTAGATAATTCCGTTAACCTACTGTCCTTATACCAAATTCAAATATAATATTACTCTAACTGAAGGCTAGATTTGTTAGCTGTGTCTATTTACATAACTCTCCCAATTAATTCTGACCAATAATCTATGATTATAATTTGCAAAAAATGCCAACCCCATAACTCGGGAAGTTTCAATTCGTTGATATATCGATCTCTCCAACAAGTGTATTTTAGGCGTGTGAATGTTTAACCACTACGTTTGCTTGGTGATGGACGTTGAAGAATAGCCCCTGTATCACCTTGTGCCTCCAGTCACCTTCTGGCTTCCGTCAGCACAAGTTTAGCCACATATCTCGGCTTATGACACACATACCCATCCCTACGGTACCACCTTGAGTCCACAGATGCCCCCTGGCCACCACAAACTCAAGTTTAGCCACATATCTCGGCTGGCAATACAAACCCCTATACTGCATCACCTTGCACCTCCAGTTGCCTGCTGGCTTCCGTCAGTACAAGTTAGGCCACATATCTCGGCCGATGACACAATATAATTATCTTCTAGCTTCACCTTGAGCCCACAGATGCCCCCTGGCCACTACAAACTCAAGTTAGACCACATATCTCGGTCGGCGCCGCTAGAAAACTTCCCCAGAATACTCCCATTCGCACAAAGTACTAGGTTGTGAGCCCAATAGATCCTAATGACCACGATGTTGCACTAACACCCCGAACCCTCAGATACCTTCTGGCTACCAAGGATCCAGGTTCGACCACATATTTCGGTTTATGTTATTACAATAACTCCCCATGCGAACAGCAGAACACTGAGTACACAGATAACCACCAAGCAAACCCAGTGGAGAATGTTTCTTCTTGACTAGGATATCCGACTTCAGACTGTATTCCACACTAGAGGCAAACTGTTCATAGACTACTGGGTTAATTTTGCATTAATCCCTTCAATGTCCTGACAGCACCATCAAACCATTAACGATAGTGATAATACTGACAAAACATCAAACAAACTTTAACTTTAATCGTCGTTCGCGATGATACTCTATCTCTATACCGAACGTGACCCAGTCGCACACAGTAACATTCATCAACCCCGTGGGGTCTCTAGGAAGTGCCTTGACATCCTATAGAGAATCCGACTACATGCGTCCAAGCCCCACCCAGCTTTACTGTAGAAATGTTACTATAAAATACGTTTGCATTACTCAAATACAAAATGCAACACTTCACCATCGTGTAAGAATAACAGCCTTACTAAATTTAATTTCAACAAACCATGTTCATTGAACCCTTGCAAGATTGTAATCTTGACATTGCAAATTAATTAACATATAATAGGAAATTCCTGATAAATTCCCAGTAATCGAAGTTAAAATATTATTACTTTAGTTTCAGAATGAATGTTCGTTGACAAATCATCCCGAAGAATATGGTGTCGGAAGTATCCTTGCCACGAAGAGATGTGTAGGACGAAGATAAGACTAGCTTAGCCTTTCAGCTTAGCTTCTGTAGAGTATAGTGTCGCCACAGTTAGTCACACAAGGACCTTGTCATTTTATGACTTTAACCTAACCAAACTATAACTGCGGAAACACCGGTGTAAAATGGTTTGGAGAGATCAATCAGTACCAACAAACCTAGGTTGCACTGCGAACTCCGACCAGTCGGTAAAAGCCCATTGTTATCATACAATCACACTTTCAGCACTACCTCTCACGTGGACTCATACATCTCTTAACTCAACGAACACACACGTATACCCTACCAACCTAATTAATCCCCTTGCCCTAAACACGACTTAGACCAACTAAACGGAATCCGACAGTACAACCACATTAATGATATATAATGTTCTTCCCAAGTTATATGCTATGAGAATTTACATTTACTTTATAAGACGAGAAAATTATGATATGAAGAGTAGAACAAAGTGATAATATAATATTACTACTTTACTTATTTTGCAAAACAAAATTTTACTGCTTTAATTGATCCGCACAGCCCTATTCGCACACAGCCAACTAACCTGCCCTTCATATGTTTGAAGATTATAAAAGACAGTAAGTCAAACTTAATTAACCCTCCTAGAGTAACCCGTAAATATCAAAATTTTAAGCCATATCCCATTTACCATTTACCTATCAGTCATTAATTAAATAACTGCCCCCCATTCTCACAACTTAAATAATTTTATAGTTGGATCTCAAATTTCCGTAATACTATAATTTATGTAGTAAATACCAGATAAATTGCAATACATAATTCATAAGTTTAAAATTAGTCTTACGCCAATACCATATATTGTGCAAACGTAAGATTCGCCGGTTACTAAATGAAGATTACACCCACGCCCTATTAGGACCCACATAAATTTAACGCCTGATGTCAATATTGTATTGACAAACGCATCATACATCTTAAGATACACCTGTAATAAATGGATTATTTCATGTAAATATTTAACGTTGTTTATGCACTACCTAGCGCATAACATGTGGACAAAATATATAACCATATTCCATGCTTGAGATAAATTTAAGCCGGAATAATTATAACTGCGTAAGGTCCTAACCACTAGACGATCACGGCCCCATATCCTTCCCTTTATTATGAACTCCATCTCTTCGTTCTCATAAGATACCTGTAAGTTTCAATAATTAGTATTCAATCGATGCTTGAAATTCCGCTCCCGCAACTGCAACTGCCGTCACGCTGTCATAACACCGTCGCCTTTACCCCACATCTGTATCGTAATTCAAAATATACAATCACAAGCTAATCGAATGCGGTAGCCGCGACCTCTTCTTCTCCAAAGCCGACCCTGCCCTATTGAACTCCAAATTTAGCCCCAAAATTCGAAATCTGCATCCGTGCATTACTCGAAAATGATACTCGCGCCGATTTTTTCTTTCAAAAATTTTATCAGCCATCCTGGATTCCAAACTTATCTTAAATCTAGAACCTGCATTCCCGTATAACTTGAAAATGATACCCGTCAGGAATCCCTTAAAACCAAGATGAGCCGCGATCTAAAATTTCAACTTAAGTATCTAAAATTTGACACGCACGACAACAGGTTATCTGATTCCCCCTTTATACCTATGAGACGTCAATCCGCCGTATACCTACTTTCTCCGAAAGGAAGGGATGACAAGAACAAAATTAAAATTTCCCGCCAACTCAAAAAAAAGAATTATAAATTTATACCATCTAGTACTTAATTTATCAGTCATTCCTGTCCCGTTATCCTGTAACTTATTTTACGTCATCCTAAAAGGTCACGTACAAATATCTCTAGACTCCGCAATTCGTAACAACTAAATATTGGGATATAACCGCTAGTACTCTTTGGGGGAGTCCTGTCTAACAGTAGCTGTCTACCGGCTAATATGATGACGATGGTAACGATGACTCAGCGCTGCGGGTATAGATCTACTTTCGCTAGTGGTGAAAGGTGAGGTGAGGTGAGGTGCTTCCCTAGTACGCCCAGAATAACAGCCCAGCTGATAGCGAGACAATCCCGCGGTCATTGCGCCAACCTTGATATTCGCCAATGCAGAACGACTCGACTCAAATCGATTTATTTCTTACAGCCAGTATAACCTGATCTCTAACCTCTCAATATCAATATAAGACCAGGGGTCAGTGCTAATTTTGCCACGCCCAACGCAGCGATCTCGAATCTACCTTAATAGCTACCGGTATAATCTATCGTGAACTACATATTGGACAATTTATTGACTTAGAAATATTTCTGACGATAAATGTTACGCATTAAAAATACCTAAATTCCCATACTACGACCAACCATTTTGTTAACATTTTATAACAAGTACCTAATTTGTTGTTGAACAACCTATATAGGCGCCTTTAATTAACGTCCAACCTGATTTAAAGAAGTAAAATACAACCCATCTGAGAGCCCTCCCCTTTTTGAAAGTCGGTTAACCTTATCGACGCACGACCTCCCGTGAGCGCACACTATAGATACGCCTTACGATCTCGACCACATAATATCTTATTTACAAACTTACAAGTTGCCTATTCTATTCTAGTTTTAAGCACGGAATCAAGCATAAAGTACTAAATTTCCCCTTTTTTTTTTATCTAGTGTGAAACGAACAACGCGAAGTACTTACGGTTTCATTCGCGCGATTTGAACCAGCGGTGAGTGGATCGCGTAACTATTCTTAACACAGACTATAACTTTTCTTATTCTACTTATCATTATTTTTTTGATATTTATCGTCTAAAATGCTAAATAAAATTGTGGTAGTACCCTCGCAAAAGCTATCATACCGAATGGATAAAAGACAACCGACTACGCTAACCCTCCCGCGATACAAGCGATAATGGCCCTACAAACGATAATGTACACCCAACATAATGCGCGACTCAATTTCAATGGGATGTCTACAAATTTTGGTATGAATACAAACACTTACTAGGATTTCTCATTTGGACATAATGTAGTATCAGAGTATTTTATAATCACAATGCTAACCCCAATTACAAAAGGCCCCTTATAAATCGACGCGAATTCTGACATTGGTAGGACCTGTTAATCACATTTATAGTTTAATAACTTTAAGCGCAGGGAAATTAATCATTAGATTTATCAACTAGACACAACGTACTGGCAAGGTCTATCTAATAAAAGGTCCTAGTTTAATGTTAGTAGGCAAGGAAAATCCGTCTAAGTAAATATGAACTCTCTTGTCAAAAAAATTTAACATAATTCCCAATACCTCACTTGCCTGATACACAGTTTATAAATGTAAGATGCTCTTGTAACGCGTAAATGATTTGACTCTAAACCGAATTAACCCCTTCATTCCGCCACCGTATTCCACATGACAAAACCCCATTAGAATTAAATTACCACCTCTAAGTAAGCTCAGGCTTTATATATTCACAACTCCTAATTTTTCCTAAACCGTAACAACCGTTTAAACACGCCACTTGGCCGTACATTAAAGCCTCACCACAGATCTTAACCCAAATCAGCAAATGTCAAATTCCCGCGGCCTCGCTAGACAAATTTTGTAAACAACATTCGTCGTAATTAATCAAATAATTTAATAACTAGTGTCTAGATTGCTATTATTTGAAGGAATAAATTGCTCCAGTTACGCCTGACTGGTATAGTGCAACAACGAGTGTTTTGCCTCCTATTTTGGCCTTTTCCAACGTATCATAATACGAGCATTATTCAGTGTTGTGCATTAGAATGTATACTTAGTTAGTTTTAAGGTGAAGCTAGTGAAACAATGGATTCTGCTACTGGGAACTCAACTTGTGGGTGTCATGTCAATCAACCGTAGTGAATTTATACCTTCTTCCTTTAAAATCTTCCCATTTTAAACCATAAGGCCTATTTTAATCCAGCACTGAATTCAGTAAAGGTACTAAACTCTTTAAACGGTTACGAAAGAACGGAAAGCAACCGCGATCTTACTCATGCGACAGTTAATCCATCGGCCGACTACTTATTTCTTACATGGATGAGAGAAATATCACTTGCGTTCGTCGCTAGTATCAAAATATCCCCGCCACGGGTCGGATTAATTTTCCTACGTGACCAATATCTGACCTATTTTGCGCTAGTTTTGTAACCGAACTTGGAAATATGCCCTAATACGAATATCGTTTATAAACAACCATACGTTCTGTTCAATAAACCTACGCGAGTGCCTCGATGATAATTTTATGCATCCGTAAAATTATACCGCAGACCCTTAAATAATACCTAATTACAACCTCTTACATTATTTGATAAGTCATTTTTGTCATAGGTACTTCATGGAAAAAAAATAGACGGACCCTATGTCGTAGACAAATACACAATTTGATGAATACCTAAATCGCATAATGTTAAAACTATAAACGCCTAAATATATAAGTATACCCAATTACCCTTAACTTACTCCAAACATTGTAAAATTCGTTCAATTTAATAACCAAAGGTTTAAAAAGTAGTAGCCTACAATATTGTTAGTAAAGCAAAAATAAAAAAACACAAAGATTTTTCCGTACCGGGGATCGAACCCGGACGCTCGCGATTCATAGCCCGCCGGACAAACCACTCGTCCAGTGCGCCGTTAAGATAACTTGCGAAATTAACGACCTATTTCGAAATTCACATTACCTCAACAATGACTAGAGAGGTGGAACAGTTAGTTTACATACTCCAGTATCACATACTATGGTAACCAATTAAAGTGCCATGCGATATATACGACTCCTGCCTTAAAGTACATAATAATAATAACACGTGCACAACTTGGTATTACTAATATAATTTCTCCGAATTGCCCTGTTACCATATAATGTAAACATGGCGAATATCTTTCGTAACCTGACGTGAACCGGTACATATATGGTATTTGTCTGACAAGCTCTAATCTTTCGGTTTCAGACTGGGACAACTATCCATCTTATACTTGACAAATTCTGAAACCATTGTTTAAAATACGTAAGTAATAAATTTTACTATCAACGTAACTATCAATGAATTGATCCGTACTATATTTACTTACTATACCTACCTACATTTAAATTGCATTCAACCCTATTGATAGAACCCATGACTTTAACACTACCTTATTAATAATTCAGTGCGTTGCGGTTAATCAATTTCATGCCCTACACACATTGTCTTACAATTCTAAGCCTTCTGCCCCCCTTTCTTAGAGCTGAATCTCCCGTGAGATTCGGAAATCCCTATCAGCGAAGTCTTTCGCCTCAGAACCTGAGTATCAAAGTTATTCGCTAACTAATAATGTCGTACCGTAGGTCACGCGTGCTTGGTTTTGCATATATATATATGAAAACCTAACTTGACTGGAATTATAATTAATTATTTAAATTACTCTGAAACTTCACAAACCCCGCTCTATAATTATGACTCACGAAGTAACTAAACCAGACAGACGGATTTCGGAATATCCTTATTCAATGAATTCGTTTTATTTCATTCGCTTGCCAACACGTGTTACCTTTTTTATTTTATTTTTTTATTTATTTTATTTATTTATTTCAGTACAACAACTATTTTTACAGGTTGACCTAATACAATAGCGCCTTAATCTTATATCTATATATATATATATTATTACTTACTTACTTATTTTCTAATTCGAACGTTCGTAAGTACGTTAGCGTTAATTAAGCTACTGATTACAATGAAATTCGCTATACCTACAGTGTGTGATGGGTCTAAAACTTTATTTCGCTAAGTTTTGTAAGGCGCAATCTATCTTTTATCTTTTTCATTACATTGTACCTACGTAAACCCGCGTGACGCTTAAAGGTACTTAACATACCTATTAGAGTGGACCAATATAAAATATGTAGGCTCTAATTAGTTCTTATATTTAGCCCGCAACCTCCACACAAAGCTAATTTTGTCGCATACTAATTCCATATTTTTAATTCGTTGAGATGGGTTCCGGCCCGTGAGAGAAATCAGACCGCGCCGAGGACACAACCGTTTATCAAGCCCAAGTAGACACTTCCTTGTTGTCTATGTTCCTTTAATACATCCGACACGAAACCCCTAAATTCTGTATAAGTACATGTAAATCACATACTTATGTGGCAACATGGCTAACATACCTCACCCGACTTGCGATACATTTAGGAATGGTGGTCGTTTAAGCTTTATTTCCATGTCCGACATATAAACTAAATAACATTTTGCGACTAATATTTAGTGGCCAATACATCTTGAACTGTACCCCTATACAAAACGTGAGCAAAGAAGTATCCACCTCAAAAGTAAAGCAACTATATTATTACCTAGTTATTAGAAATATATTACACTATGCTATTATCATAAAGTTACTATCAATATTAACGCATCTAATTGGCTACATAATTTTCCGTGTCAAAATATTTTACGTGCGACGCTCTTTATTTAAGACCGACCTTAATGCATTACATAAATATTTATCCTATGATCCTAAAATTGTTCACCCATTCCACCAAATTATTAGTGAACGCGATATATAGTTAATTAATATTACTCCTCTATCATCAAATTAAACAACAATTTCCCGCCAAAAATCTTTACGATTACCTACCGACGGCGCGGCGCCAAATGTCTGCAGAATTTCAAGATGTCGGCCCGAACAACCACAAGTTCGATGTTTAAAATTGTTTTTAGGTTGCGCGCGGGCTTCAACAAGCCGAATTGTCACATATTCAGGTCTATTATTTAATCAGTTTAAGGTGTTTTACTGTGGTTTGGTGTGTATTCAAACATGAATCAATGCAGTGATAATAGGACTAGTGCTAAATATAAAGTGAATCGTGATAAAGTGGCCGCGTATTTATGTGGAAATGTGCGAGTCCTACCATGTCAGGAATGTACCTCTATGGAGCTAGGCAGGTATTTAAGTGCCCTTTACTTGTTGCTTATCTTCAAACCTGTCACTATTTTGACCCTGCCAAAGTGGTTTTATGTACCCACGTAATTAAAATTTGAAATCTCACGCGTACATACAACCGGTTCACTGACTCACGATGACAACCATTTAAATACCTACACACAGCTTACCTTTTGACCTTAATGACCTAACAACAAAGTCTATTATTTATCTAGTATTTGAATTTCTAGTCGGAACTAATCCGATACGAATGCGCATTTTTTGTAACCGATAACCGCTCCAGTTTCCTATCATTTTAACTGGTTAATGAATATAACTCGCGCGAATTACCTACTTATCTATTCTTACAATTACTTTCTTTACAAAGACGATTACGTAGAAAATATCCGCAAGGTTATAGGTACTTAAGATTTTGGACAATACTTAGTAGCGATCGATTTAACGTAAACGCCGAGAATTGGATTCAATTTGACTAGGTCAACTAACTAGGTATAAACGCATCTAAATGTACCTACTTTTCTCCCATAGCTTACGAAAGTTACCTATAACTCTATGTGATGAGTTCTTTAGTATGTTCCTAAGCCCTTGGTACTATAATCATCCACCGGTACTTTCCTAACCGCTGTTTAACGAATAATTGCCTAAAATGTGGGACAGAATGTCAATGACCTCAACACTATTCTTGCGAACTCGAATGCAACAATTGAATATGAAGGATGAAATAATCGTAGTTAAATACATAAGATGCTAATATAACAAAATACTATCTTGAGGTAACCTTATTCCGTTTTATTTTATTTTTATTTTATTTTGGAATAAAAACATTATACCTAAACTTTATTATACCTAACTACTACTGCAACCGCCTGATGTATATGGAACCTACTTAATTGTGCTATGGCATTGGCAGATTGTAAGGCCATTCCGTATGACATTCCTGCCCCCCTTTTATACAAATTTCGCGTACTTTTACACTACTGCCCGATGAAAAGAGTATTTACTATTACGCTTCTACTTAATTCTTAAATTAGACCCTCCTCTATTGCAATGGTAGATCGTATGTCCCTCCCACAAAACATTGCTGCCCCCCTAATTTACAAATATCGCATAGGCACTACTTTTAGACGACTGTCCGATGAAAAGAGTGTTTAGGTACTGTTACGTTTATACTTAATTCTTAAATAAGACTCACTTTCCGACTTCCGTTCGGCCTAAAATTTCGCACATATGTATAAATCGCATGACAAATTAAAGTTATGATGACAAGGAACTAATCTGATGCTGGGGATGGAAGATGGGCCTAGGAACTTCGTGTTACAATGACACAAACCCATCGAGTTTGGGCTCGTTAGAATCGTCTCAATGAGCAGTTGGTAAACATATGTAGAAAGGTACAGTCGGGAATAAAAATGTGTACCCCCAAATGAATTTCTGTCAAAATAATATTAGCCCTTCGTCTACAACAAAATTATTTCTATGCATATTTTTCATAGTTTAGTGTGATATAAACTTATTGATTAGTAATTCACCTACGTACCGCGCGTGAAAATCCCTTTGAAATTAAAAGGTAGAAAGAAAATCCTGAAAATAATACACAACACAATTCACGTACGTATCGCGCGTGAAAATCTCTTTGAAATAAAATAAAAGAAAGAAAGTCCTGAAAATAATACACAACACAACATTAAAAAATACAAACTCCATCTCTCTATCTACTCCACGGCAACAAAATGTGGGTTATTTGTATAACCCACACACAGAAAAATCTGTAAATAAATTTAATTAGCCCTTTCACCAAGCGAATCACGTAATAAAAAAATATTTTTCCTTTTATTATAATTTTTTCTTTTTTCTTTTTTTTTTAAACGAAAATACTCTATTCTGTAGTAACCCGGGATACTAAAAAGTGAATTTAAAACCCTATTTTCATCCTGGGCACGGCCTCACCAAAATGTAACGCTTCAACCTCTTAAATGGCTTGCTTTTTATGTTTTCCTATTCTGAACTTAAATTAACCCCTATCTGAAAGCTGAAGCTCCTGAGAAGCTTCTAGTCGTCTGAAAATGGAATCCTACCTGAAGGAAAAGTTATTGAATAAAATTAAACAGATAGTAAGCGAGAAAATAAATCATTTATTTACCATAGAAATATCAAATTAATTTTGTTTGTTTTGAAGCTAAAGAACCTTTGACTAATTAATCCAGTAAAATCAAGACTCGATTGTACTAGATATCCACTTTGTTCCTATAAATACTAACTCGTACCAAAGCGAATAGAAAAACCGAGTTAGTTCCGGCCGATCCTACTAGAAAGGTTGGGTTTTATTCTAGTCTAGGTAAATATATCCTACAGCTACAGAATCTCTCGTTATTTATGTTAAAGTAATCGAGCTTGAGTACTTTAACAGACCAAATCATCTCCTAGGATATTGCCGGACGGAAAGAGATTCGGTCAAATAAAAAACCGTCCGACTCCAGGCCTACAATGCCGTAATCTAACCTAGAATTTATTATCTCTGGAACCTAACCTCGAAGGCCTATTTAGACCTAAGCTATACGTGATTCGCGCTGGTGAAGTGGCTTGGCGTGTGATTTCGTCTAGTGGTTAGGCCCCGCGTTGTGCGAGTAGACCCAGCCCTTTTCGAGAAGTATGAAGTTTGTATTTCTATAAAGAGAAAAAGTTACACGTTAATTGAAGTTGTACAATAACCCCATTTTAGTAGAACCTATAACTTAAGTAAGACAATTATACCAGTTCCTTAGAATTAATTTACAATTCAGTAGTCTCATTGAGTGATGCACAATTATGGAGGCTAAAGTGGGCATAAATTCCTTGTTATACTAAGTTGTGGGAAGTGATAAATTACGCTATGTGGTAGGTGACGCCCTTTAAACAGACTCGCAATACAATAGTGGTCAACTTGTGTTGGCCATGATGGGATCTCTATTGATGATGATGCGATGATATAATAATGAAAATAATCATGAAGAAGTCAAGATATTGATGATGATGCGATGATATAATAACGAAAATAATCGTAAGTCAAGATATTGATGATGATGCGATGATATAATAACGAAAATAATCGTAAGTCAAGATATTGATGATGATGCGATGATAGTCTATTGAAATAGAATATTAGTACATGTTTCACTTCCAGGTACATGAATGACGCAATGTCTTGTGTAATATCGATTCTCCCTAACGATGAATCTTAGAGTTGTTAGCGAACTGTAGCGCTCGCCTCTCGCTCGCTCGCGGCTGCTCGTACTCGCTAGTAATCCCACCTCATCTGTTGATTCCGCCTACCCTATCGTTATTTCTATCAAATCTAATACCAATTAGTACTGACTTTTCCTAAGCAATTTATAATACAATTCATCCCCAAAATATCTCAATGGATGTAACACAGTGTCTTAGCAACCAATCTCACCCAATCAACTCAAAGGCACTTTATAGTCGGAACAATGTTAAATATACGACAATGCACAATTGAACTGACGAATGATAATTAATTACCAACCCACCGTGAGACCTTTGTTGAGATCCCAATAAAACGGCCCCACCTAAGAAGAGACCTACTTAAATATTACTGATATTAAGAGTGAAAGTGTTGGATTCCCTCGCAAAATCAATATAACAAAGGCCTCTAGATAAGAGGCCTTTGACTAAACCAAATCGATAGCTCAGCTACTGAGAACTCCCAATTTGCAAGATTGGGAACTCTAAATACCTTTGCCTAATCGATGACACATCCATGACGGTGCTTAAGGTG
Source organism: Epinotia brunnichana (assembly GCA_963854355.1). NCBI lineage: Eukaryota > Metazoa > Arthropoda > Insecta > Lepidoptera > Tortricidae > Epinotia > Epinotia brunnichana. The sequence goes on along the minus strand of OY977950.1, from coordinate 23,157,122 downwards.
CGGTCACATCTCACTTGACTAAGGAACCTCTTACGAGCGAATCCTCATTGGCCAAGGTCGTCAATGTGCCCTGAGAACAAGAGTCCTGACACCAAGCGACGCGATCACCGGCGTACATGAACTAAATTACCTTGCTACATTCATTCGGCTAAGGAATCCCACACGGTATACCTATAGGTATATTTGATTCCTTCATAGATTAACGCAACCGCACCCCTTATTAAGAGGTTTGTTAAGACTAAGACGGAAGCTTGACCGGGGAAGATCCCCAATTTGCAAGATTGAGGACCCTCAGCCACTCGCTCCGCCTACACATCCATGAAGAGCGCATAAAGTGCAGTCATACTTCTCTCGACACAGTCGAGGTCTTAAGTATGTCCAAGGGACGATAGTCCATCAACACCGGTGCGAGCACACCTCTTCTTGACGTAATCAAGGTCCTCAATGTGCTCTGGGTGACAAGAGTCAGCGACACCGAGCACTCAATCATAGGGGTACATTATTAAATTACTCAGCTACGTTCACCTATTAAGGAATCCCTCAACCATATCGATAATTAACCACCGGGTCTAAGATGTACTTGTAGTAACATTAGTCGCTTATCCGCGCCTTAACAATTTATTCTCATATTACAACACGTACCACGGACCGAGTCAATTGCTATAGCTAGGTTGTCGTATAATAATTGATCACTTTATCTCGTAAGGGCGCACAGAACCCAATCATATCGCAGTGACAAAACAACTAGTAATATATATGTAGAACAAAACAACATTTCTGTAATATCGTCAGTTATTTGACCAATGACCTAGATCCGTTCATAACCTATACATAAACCGCTCGTACTTTATCTAGCATATTCCCCAAACTATATACAGTAGAACTAGATTTCGATACACAAATACAAGTATGATAACGTTGAAATGGTTAGATAATAGCCCAAAAACAAATTAATAAGTTTCAGAATCATTCAATACAGTGATTATAAAGGTCACTCACCAGATTTTAATTTCTTAATAGTGGGACACGTACCCAACGCCTCTCTGGTTCCCAGGGCTCCTGCCCTTCTGATCTCCCTCGACGCTCGTAACAAGCCAGCTCCTCCGCCATAAATAAATTACAATATAATATTAGCACATATTTTAATAAAGATTTCCCTCATTTGTACCTACAACTAACCACTAGAAACTGGTATACAACTAGGAATTATTTACCATTGTAACAGTAACAGTATTCTACGGGCCGCGTCGATTGCAATGACTAGACTATAATAAGTGTTCACTTCATTTCATGGGAGTATACGGAATCCTAATATGGTGATGTCTTAAGCGCATTTATTAGGTGATAAACCTATTATTCCGTCACATATTAAAAATACACACGTGATAATATAAGATCATATTAGTTCGTGAACAGAAAGATATTGCCTAAATATTAATCACTCAATTCAAGACAATGCGCGCACCAGATAATTACTCCCTAAGAAATTCCAGAATTCACTATGATTAGTCACACTTTAAAATAAAATATTCAATCTCACCAGACGATCGCAAAGGCATTTGCGACCTTACCAAACTCTAATTCCTCTCAGCAACAGCCGTAATGCAGCCCAGCGGTGACCAGCCTTGCTCCGCCTCGAAGTAGTACGCGCCCAGAGGTCAGCCTAGCCTGGCCGCCTTTGCCTTCTGCAGCGTGATCTCGCTTCGACGTCCCATAAAAAAGTGACCCGCTCCTCGGCCCGCCGGGGTATTTATAGCCAATACTAACACGATCACGCCACTAATCCGACTCCTCATCTGAAAATATACCTTAACTAAAGGGTATAAGGTCCGTTTTCCAGGGAGCGTTCCTCGCCCCTCCGTGCCGATCGATGTCCACTTTTCTCGACTTCGCGGGTAGAATGTTCCTGCAGGCCGCGCGTCCGTCCACGCGTTTTCTTGCTGGCCAGCGATCCATTCTAAAAAATCTAACCTAACTATTCTAATTTATGAATCTATAAATCTAGATCTAGCACACATTAAATGATACACTAATCCAACAATACTGAATTAGTATGCTGAAGTATGTTTTAAACCAATTATTTTGGACGAAACGCGAGTTTTCTACACTTTTAATTGTAGTCTTGATTTTAGCCTAGAATAGCATCTAACGCAATTTATCTCTAACTTATTTACATACATAATTGACAGGATGATAACGAATGAAAGCTTCAATTCCTTCATATTTGGACCTGAAACCCACAACGCTAACATCTATCAATTTAAAAGAGTAATTCCGCCCTTAGATACTATTGAGTCTGAGAGCGAAGCTCTCGGATCGTCTCACATTTTAGTTAGTTGTAGAACGTTGTGTGTAGCGATTCGTTACATTCAAACATGCGTAGGAATTTAGTGCACCGTGCTGGCCATATGTTCCGAAACGGATCAGGAATCATTGGCGTAGTAATTACACGTTTAGTTTCAAATGTAATCATTACAATTCAACTCACTACCGCGGATAATTAATGACTAATGACACCTAATCAGTCATACGGTTGTCATCGCCAAATTAGCTTGTTTGGAGTCAACAGAGAATAGTACTAATGCATAGAGCATTGCATGGAAATTGTAATTATTTCGAATCATCGGGTGACCAGATGTGAACAGTATTCAATTGGTAAATATTTGCAAACATGATTAAGTGAGATGAACACAGTTGTTTATAAGTCATCATCATCATCATATTATAAGCTGAAAGACGTCCACTGCTGGACATAGGCTTCCCCAAAAGAGTGCCCAAGTGACCGGTCCTTTTTTTTTTTTTTTGATGGAGTGGAAATGCACTTACGCATCCCCCCAGCCGGGAAGCTATAATGGGGGGTATGTGGGACTCACACCCTCCAGCCATCTCTATTTAAAGAGAAGGGGGAGGGAGTCTACCCACTAAAACCACTCAGGCGTTTCCGTCCGTGCCGTTAATGGGTAATTTAATGGGTCACCAGTATCCAGCGGACTCCCGCGACCTTTACCAGGACACCATGTGGGTGGCCTAATAATACCCACCTTCCGGTACGTTGTCGCCACTCGAGAACCTTTCCGCCCTAACGGCCATCGGTTCTACGTGCAATGTGTTTATAAGTAGAGATAAATAAATAATTGAACGCCCGAGCGAAGCGAACGAAGTTCTCTGTTTCAGTTTGGGCAAAAGTAGTATTTTGCCCTTACCGTGATTCGAAGGATCGTCAGCTTTGTTAGGCAGGGTTACTACCCACAAGCCTGAACCAATCGTTAGAAAGGTTAACTTTCACTGACAGGAACCCGCTTTGCGTGGCGCCTACGGAGGCTTTCTGCTGTATCTATACGAGGAAAACCACGGGTTCGGCTATGTAGCGATTCTTGGCAGTATTAAGTAGCTGTGTTAAGGCGCCGTCATGGTCTTCTCTCCCTCTTACTGAGCATAAACGTGAGCGAGATGGAAGTGCGTGGTCGGAAGCGCGGATATCATGATTATTTATTTTTTTAATTTTTTGTGCGTTTAAATAAATAAAAAAGTAATCACTAAGGTCCCTTAAACATGATATTGCCAATTTTTAGAACCAATTTTAATATGTTTAGATTTTAGGAATAATTTGTTACGTATGTTTTAAGTGTATTTTAGACCTATGTTCGTGATTTTTTTTATCTAGCGAAAATTGCTTAATCATGTGTTCAAGCAAATCGGACAGGTTTTGGTAAAATCTAAATTTGGTTATTAAATAATCATAAATCAAGATCACTCTGCTGTCAAAGGTCGATTCTAGTACGTCTCATTCAATACTAGAGGGCGACACTAGCGCCGCCCCGCTCGGCAGAGAGAGAACTGTATCTTTAGAGTTTCAAGATGACTCGTTCATTGCAAATCGGGACCGACATGTAGCCGCATGGTTTAAGGTTAGGAAAGCCTCTTTAATTAAGACTAGGGTCAAGTCGTGTATTTTCATAGTATTATCATGTAGTATCAAGTGTGTGCAATAATACATCAAGTGGTAAATCAATATGGTTTCATTCAATCTTCATTCCGAGTGACGCGGTGATGGGATGCATCGTGTTCACTCGGTGGTGGCCCAAACCTTCATAAACCCCAGCCAGGACGGCTGGGTAGGGGACTGGCTGACGACGGGCGGTTCCAGGGGCGGAGCTGCTGCGACGGCGGTCAGGAGGTGAGGTGTCCGGGACGGAGCCTTACATGGTCAAGTATTCATCTTCATCGTGTTTATTAGTGGCACTCCGAGTGATTTGTGCTTCATATTTGGGAGCCCATGGAGGGCCCCCTCACACTTCATTTTACTCAACATTTATGGTTATTCTTCTTCATGTTGGTGTACCCATGAGGGGAAGGACGCCTATCATCAACCTTCAACTAATCACTTCATTTACTCATCATTATTAGTGGCACCAAGAGGGGAGCACTTCAGGCTAGGACAGCACCCCCTCTACAACCACCCACCTTATCATTCATATTTAGGAGCATCATTTTGTTGGTAACCCATGACGGGATAGTACTTACCACCTCCTTATTTCAATCATATTTGGGAGCCCATGACGGGCCGCCTCATCTCTTCATTTGTGCTTCATCATGTTTCGAATCACTGATCTCCCTGCAGAAAAACCTCAATTTTACTATTCGTATTTTTTTGAAACCATATCATTATAAACAGACGCATTATATTGTTTCAAAAACTCTGTTCGCTTAACTTCGCTGAACCTACGCCGCCTTATGTAAGACAGTTCAGTGAGGCTACCGCGAACACACGAAGTTCCACTGTCTCCAATCCACTACCATCGCGGGCAAGAAGGCAAGAGATGGAGATAATCGAAAATCGATCCTCAATTATCGGGGTTAAGGGGCACTGCTCTGGTCTGGTTTTTTGGAACGGATAATGTGAAGTATTTACGGGCGGGAAACACCGAAATATACATCCTTGTAGTAATTACTACGACATTGGAACTTCAGGCTGTCTGTCAATTTTATTCTTGTATCGAGCCTCCATCTTCACTCACAAGACAATTCCGGAACTTCCATCCTAACCTAATCTGCTAAAGAAAAGAGTATTTAAGGTTCCCATACCTGCTGCAAAAACTACATTTTGCAAAACGCTTTAAAATATTCGTTTTGTATCTAACTATAATCTAATCACATAGTTAAATTTTGTGACATAAAACTCTGTCGACTTGCCGCGGCTAAGAAACAAATTCGGGACCTGTTGTTGTCCTAGTAAAGAGCTACCCGCATCCTTCCCTCTCCTACACTCACACTACACACACTCTCCTACATTCACTCACTCAAACACATTCACATTATGAACAAGCTTAATATTTTGTATGTTTTTATTGCCCCATAAAATTCTTTTTTTTTTTCAACGGATTACCATGATGCAACTCGGTCAACTCAAATGTAAATGTAACTCAAGTGTAACCAGACATGGCCTAGGTTTGCGTGCCTCAACATTTGTACATGATTGTGTTTGCTTTGTGTTTACTCTTACGTCGCATGTTGCTAAGAGCCGTCGGAAAATAGTAGTCGACTTGACATCTTGCAGGTAAAGCTTGACATGTTGACTTGTCATGAAATCCGGTGGACGACTGGTTGAGCCCAGTAGCTACCCAACTAGCACAATAGCGTTAAAATACCCTTTATATCATTCTTATATCGGTTCCAGCCAAGTGTTAAGGTGTTACAATGCCTGTAAAAAAGGTGTTAGAGCATGCTCTAACACCCTTTTAACCACGAATCAGGCCCACGATCTTACAGGTTAAGGTGTTAGAAAGCTTTTAGAGCAGTGTTATCTGAAACCCAAAGTATTGACCAACCCTCTACAAACACCGTAGTAACGGTTAAGGTGTTAGCTGAGAGTGTTATAACACTCTTGCGCTCACCGAGTTCCAAGTGAGCATTTTTACTTCTTACTATAAAATGATGTGACAAATATGTATTTAATAACTCTGCCTACGAAGAAGACGGTCTTGGGTTCGAATCCCGGTAATAGCAAGTATACTGTGTGATGAGCATGAATATTTGTTAATGAATATGTATTTAATTAAGTATTAAGAGGCCCCGGCAAGCTCGGCCGAATTTCACCTTCCCATACAAACGGAGTTTCGTTCTCATTTTAAAAGTACGTGTTGGATTGTAACGAAACTTTGCATACAATGACATGAGGTATATCTAGGTCTGTTTTTAGTTTATATGACTCCAGTTTATAAAACAAACGAAATACAGCAAAAACAAGTTTTGTATTAAAATATTAAATTCGCTGTATTTTATTTACTATGGTATCTGAAGCTACATAAACTAATTACAGACCTGGATAAACCTTATTTTATTCAAAGTACAAAGTTTCAGAGCAAACTAGCTACCTAGTCGTTTTAAAATGAGAGCGTAACTACGTTTCTATGGAGAACCGAGCTTGCCGGGGACTCTGAACTATTAATGTCTATTAAATATATACTATCCTCGTCTGGTACGAATCACACAAGACTTATCGAGCTTACTATTACAATTGTTTGATTAGCATTACACAATCTTACACAAAACACTATTTAATATTTATTTATTATGCGCGACGGCCTCATAACTGATTTGAGGATTTTCTATTTGACAGAAATACAAGACGACATGTATTCAGAGCAAGTAGTAGGAATATGTTGTTATGATTGCGTTCTTTTGAAAGGTGGAAGTATACTTATCTGCATATGAGAACTGTAGAAGCAGAAACAAAACAGAATTATAAATATTATAAAACACTAATAGATAACTCAGTTTGGTGCTTTAAATGTTTTAAATCCTTTTCACAGAAAAAACAAATCGTCGAGTTTAATCTTACTTAATTGGAAACAACCAGACAAATTGGCTTTTGTTCAAACCACCTTTGTGGAAACCTATAGGTATTCCGATATTATAATAGTTCACAGAACTAACAATGAACCCTATTTAGTTACAAGGAATTAATAATTTGGTAGGGTATTTATCAATCAGTCAATTTCGGTTGTAACAACCTCCAAAATTAACAGTCCTATTAAGGCAGTTAAACATACAAAACAACCCGAGATATCTAATTGAGTGATCGGTGATCCTACCGACTACGCCAGTTCAATCATTTTGATAGAAAATTAAGAACGATTGTATAAATAGACGTATAAAGCGAGCATTTCCTTCAAACCTTATATACAGTTTTGATGTCAGGTAAGTGTCCCTATGCTCGACACCTTAATGCCTAATAGTTAACACATTTTTATCACTTATATGGTTTGACATAAGATTATGATATACCGACCTCCAGCTTCGTAGGCAGAGTCACTACCAACTGGGCTACGGAGGCCGTTAAATGTATATGCGACTACCTATTTTATTTATACTGCACTCTAAATCGAGGTGTGGTGAGGTAGAGTGGATGCAAATTTTAAACCATGCAAATGGTGGAGTTGGAATAAGTTTGCTTAGCGGGATATACATGAGTGTGTATATTTAGAAAACAAACTCGTACCCACGTTTACTTATCGAATTCGTTTAAAACGAGAGAAAGAGTGAGGGACCAAGACACGCATTTGTCTCAGCTGTCAAAACAACAAATCTTCAAATCAATAAAGCGTCGGAGAAGCACTCATAAGGAGGCTACAGTGTTTGGTCGCCATCAGGCCGCGCCTTCGTCTAAAATATTTTTTGTAATATGAGACGGATCAACGAAAGTGTCTCATTCGCCGTCCTAAACCCAAAACGTAAGTGAGGAAACTGTTTATGTCTTCATTTTTGTATTTTGCAGTAACGCCTGCTAACGATATTGGATGTTTAAATATGTATTTTAAAAATAATAGACGCTGCTGATAAGTCTGCAACTTTTTTCTGGTGCTAAGGAAGGTTAAACCTATTACCAAATAAATAATCAGGCACTTCTAAAATTTTCATCCATTCCCCATTTACGCTCGTGCGTGCATATAATTTCGTTCGTGCCGTATCCGTTCCACGCCTGCGCTGCGCCTGCGCCGCGCCGTCACCTGACGCCGTCACTGTATAATTTACGCCACAGGAGGCTACGGCGTCTGCGCGCCGTCGTAAGTAGTATAAAATAAAAAAAACGGTTGGTAGTCGTGCGTTCGTGCGTGCGATTATACTACTAATATTATAAATGCGAAAGTTACGACGTTTAGATGTTTGGATGTTTACATGTTTCGATGTTTGGATGTTTAGATGTTTGGATGTTTAGATGTTTGGATGTTTAGATGTTTGGATGTTTAGATCTTTGGATGTTTAGATGTTTGGATGTTTAGATGTTTGGATGTTTAGATGTTTGGATGTTTAGATGTTTGGATGTTTAGATGTTTGGATGTTCGTTACTCAATCACACTTAAGCGGCTCAACCTAATTGGTTAAAATTTTGCACGACGATAGTTTATAGCCGGGATTAAAATAAAGGATAGTTTTTATCCCGGGTCCACGCAGACGAAGTCACAGGTGGAACCTAGTTCTATATATAACTTGTTGTTTTGAAATATTGAAGAGTTCAATGGCAGAGGTTATTTTAAATTAGGTACACGCTATCCTTGACAAAGCGAATATCAGATACGGTTGTTTAATATTCATTTCAACAGAATTTCCATTCCTTAGAAGCACAAAGAAATGTAATACAGTAGCTCTAGTATAAGTTTTATCGATACATACACGTTTTCGAACGCGTTTGCGTTTAGTTTCAATTTGTATGGCAGTAACATAATCTGCGTGCCGTCAACCAGCGTTAGTAATTATCTCATAAGTTGGATAATTACTTGATGCGTGAAGAAGCAGTCCACTGGCATGCAGATTGGGACATACGCCAGGTAAGAGAATAAAGAGATTATTGGTATCTTCCTCCTCAAAACACTCCATAGTCTGTTCTAGGTACGTTAAGGGGTTGGACAGTGTCAAGTGAGGAGGAAACTTGCTTTAAAATCTCTCAAGGTCACAAAAAGACCTCTCATCATGATCCTAGCGTTATTCCCGGTTGTGTCCTAAAGGAGTCCGGGGTCCGCTTTGACACCTAATCCCAAGATTTGGCATAGGCGCTAGTTTTACGAAAGCGACTGCCATCTGACCTTCCAACCCAGAGGGAAAACTAGAACTTATTGAGATTAGACCGGTTTCCTCACGATGTTTTCCTTCACCGAAAAGCTAACGGTAAATATTCCGTACATACGTTCCGAAAAACTCATTGGTACGAGCCGGGATTCGAACCCACGACCGCCGCTTGACAGCCGCACGCCTGAACCTACCGTAGCTTGTGTCACAAAAAGACCTCTAATTTGGTATAATTGGTATTAACAAAAATGAATGCAGAAAATACTTAAATTAGTTCCATTAAACCAATAAATGAGATTTCCATTTCGTGAGTAGGTACCTACCTACATGCATGAGAGTTATAGAAACGTGTATCCTCCGAAAATTTTATAATAACTCCGGTTTTGCATCCTGCCGTTTTACGAATACATCAAACATTTTTATGAAGATTTAATTTATTCAAAGTCAAGCTTTTGTGTCAAACATTTTCTGTGCCCCAAGTTACTTTGAAATAAATCAAGCCTTATAATGTAATGCCAGAAGCGAGACTCCGGGCTCAATCAATTGGAGCACGGCAAAGAATCTTTTGTTGTCGAATTACGATTTATATTTGCAATCATCCGAAATATAGGTACATTGATGCTTTTGAGAATTATTTACGGAGGTAACAAAATACTGGATTCTTAGAATGTAAAAATGTTTTTTAATACAGTTGCTCAAAAAGTGGTACTTTTTGTGGCTGCGTAGCGTGCGAGAAGCTCAATTTCTCGCACTAGTGCTTTTTACTTTTTAGTTCCAAACTATACTTTCGAAACGCAGTAATTTTATATTAGATTTTTTACTTGGAAATTATGAAATTAAAAACGCTTACGAATACTAGGAGTATTTATTTTTGATCGCGTTAGTATGAAAGTCATTTTTGAAGCTGAAAATGTACGCATCTGTAGGTAGACCGCTTAACTCATTCCTCGCTTGCGCAGCGCGCGGGTGCAGGGGTATGACGATAACGGGGTGCGGGCGCCGGGGTTTGCCTTCCGCACGTCGCCCGCAGCCCGTTATAGTCATACCCCTGCACCCGCGCGCCGCGCAGGCGAGGACCGAGTTAAACGGTCCACCTATAGGTACCAGGAGCGCATACGCAAGCAGAAGTTTCGATGCAGCCACTAACAGTTGAGATCGAGGTACAATAATATAAATTTATTTAAAGAATTCATTAATATATAAATGACGAATATTAATTTATTATTTTTTCGCAATTGTATTAAAAAACGTCGTTTACAACACGTGTGAAATGTCTTTTACCACTCTCGCTTTCAGCTCGTGGCAAGATACCTCGGTACTAGTGGTAAAAAGACATTCTTTTCACACTAGTTGTAAAATGTACTATTTTGATTGTGAGGAAAACATGCCAATTGTACTTTTCCTTGCAGACATTTAAAAATCTATGGAATTTTCGTAACAAATCCAGTGTTGTTATTTCCATAATAAAGAATTTAATATCCGCTCACTTGATTTCGGATTTTAAAAAGGTGACCTAAATTGCATTTTTTTTTCATACTTCGCTTGGCAACCGCAATTGCCACAATCAGTCAAAGTATGCGTGAAATTGGCAACTTTGGTTGCCACAAGCAAGTTATGTTGATATCCAAAATTATCCGTATTTGATTTCAACATGTACCTATGGTTAAGATTATTAAAAGTGACCAATTTTTTTTATAAAACTGTCAAATTAGAATTAGAGTTGTTTATTGAATGAAATAAGTTTCTGTCAAAAATTAATTTTTGGAATAAGCTTTTATTGCCGACTGTACTTTTCTGCATACCATCATCAACTACTCATTGAGACGATTCTAACAAGCTTAAACTCACGTCGGTCAGCTGAAATTTTCACAGATGATGTATTTCTGTTGCTGCTATAACAACAAATACTAAAAACACATAATAAAATAGTTTTTTATAGATAATGGTACGGAACCCTTCGTGCGCGAGTCCGACTCGCACTTGGCCGGTTTTTTTCTAGATGCCGTGGTCAAAATCAGCCAGGATGATGATGATGATGATATATATTAAATATGGATGGCATATGAGGATAATTATGACAAACAACTTTATGCGATAAAGAGGAGACTCATTATTGTCTTTTTTCAGCTAAAAACTATACAAGCCATAACAACTCGTCATTAGCAGTATTTTATCTCAGTTTGCAAATTAACCTGGCTATTTACTAGTTAACTTAGTAATAATTCACAGTGAGGCTCCATTGTCTCGACCGCGAAGTTGCAACGGGTACTGTTTTTAGTGATATACTGCTTTAGAAAACATTAAGTAATTTAATTTCGAGAGCTTTGTATGTGTATAAGTCAACCCAATTAAAGTGAGCTCCGGTGGGCTTACATTTATATGGCGCTTGGAGCTCTTTACTTGGGCAGACTTGTACTTAGCCAGCGTTATTATTTCAGAGGATGGGTCCGCTCACTTAAAACACTCTACTGATCTGTGCTTCTCACTCACTTTTTCTTAGGCTGATTCCGCATTCTGCGGGGAGGCATCATGGTGTGCCATACTTTGTACATTGGTGTGGCTTTGCGGTACATTGGCTTTGTACATTGGGGATGGCCTTTAGTGCGGAAAGGTTCTCGGACTACGTACCGGAAGACGCAGCGTGGGTAGACCCCCACAAGGTGAACTGATGACCTAGTAAAGGTCGCGTGAGTCCGCTGGGTGCGGGTGGCGCAGGATCGATCACTTTGCACTCTTTGAGGGAGACTTATGTCCAGCAGTGGACGTAACACACGAACATGTACCGTTTTGGACGCGCATTAGTACAATTCAACTGTCATTTTCCCGTACAAAAATTGAACTGACGCGCGCACAATGCGTTACGTAATCGACCAACTGGTCATCAGTCCTTGACTATCTACGCTGCGCTTAGCGCACGTGGTCGCCACTCGAGAATCTTTCCGCCCCAAACGCCATCGGTTTTGCGTGCAATGGATGTATATGAATTAAAGTTCTGTCTAGTGGGCTCTATATATCGGTCACGAAACACTAACGAGGCGACGGCGAATTAAAGGAATTGAATTAAAGGAATGGTCCGATACAGTTTAAAATAACTTTTAACTAGTTTTCTTTACTAACAATAACTCTTTTCGATAATGGCCCCAGTTTCCGAGTGAGCCGGAGTTGGACGTTCTAGACACTTAGTTAAACTTGGAACTTTTTATCTAGATGTCTATCTGGCTAGATATATTGACACAGATTTTATAAGAACTTACGTACAAAGTCTACAAGACAGATAAGTTCTTATAAAAAACTATTTAGCTGCCTGCTGTGTTACAGAGAAGGGTCATACAGTCAGCATCAAAAGTAACTACGCAAACGAAGACGTCAAAAGTCTTTATTAAAAGGGAATAAGAACTTTTGACGTCTTCGATTGCGTAGTTACTTTTGATGCTTACTGTACACATTGAGTAAAACAAAAGTCGTCTTTCCTGTGTTCCTAACAAAAATCTTTTAATAGAATCATCATCATCATCATATCAGCCGAAAAACGTCCACTGCTGGACATAGGCCTCCCCCAAAGAGTGCCAAAATGACCGGTCCTGCGCCACCCGCATCCAGCGGACTCCCGCGACCTTTACCAGGTCATCAGTCCACCTTGTGGGGGGGGGGCTACCCACGTCGCGCCTTCCGGTACGTGGTCGCCACCCGAGAACCTTTCCGCCCCAACGGCCATCGGTTCTACGTGCAATGAAATCACATAAATAATTCACATTAATGGAATGAAATTACATAAATAAGAGGGGACGTAGTTTATAAATGCGGATTAAAGAGTCCAACCAAAAATAAGGCTTTACAGCCCTTAACTTTGACCATGTCCACTGAAGAGATGCGAACCATTTTTTTTAAATCTTTTTATGACCTAGAATACGAGCGGAGATAGAATGTAGCCTATATCTATCCTGAAAGGGCATTCGATATACCAGAGAAATCATTTTCAAATCAGATGGTTACCTAGTTTCGTAGACTACTCCTACATATTACTCATTCACCGCCATACTACGCCTGTAGGGCGGATCTCCGAGCATTTTTATCATTATTTTGACTAGTGTTATTATCATTATTTTGACGAGAGACATCATTCGGTTCTTGACACGTTTTATTGTTATTGACCCTGTACATCTCTGACAATATTACATTAATGATCCTTTTTTTCTGTTTTAACGCTTAGAGACAGTATAGGTACATCTCTATAAGAACATTAGAATAATTATTAATTGTATTTGGATGCTCAGAGACATTATACATCTCTGGGGTACTAAATTAATATCATAAACTTATTGTTAATTCTGATACAGACCTTATATCGAATGTATTTGATAATATTTTACAATTTTGGATTTTTTTAGTTTTCATTTAGTGACATTTAGTTTGTTAACCATTTAGGTACTAATTGGTTAAAATCTGCAATTTTAAAATGATTATTGTGTAAGATTATTAATATTATATTGTAGAATATCATTTGACATGTAAAAGTGCCCTTGTGGCCTATTTGCAGAATAAATAATTGATTTTTGTTTTTTTTTTTTTTTTGTTTGAACCGCTCGGTTCTAACGTCATTGTCGGCTCAAGGTTCAGCAGAGGTAAAACATACCGCGGAAACTTAATCAAAGAAGACTCAGCACCGGTACTGGTTTACGTCCTCCACAAAGGTGGACTCTGATATTCGTCTCTTTTAATAGTATTTCCTGGAGACGAAAATGACGAAAAAAAACGCCTTAAAAATGCTCGATGTTTGCCGTGTAACTCTACGCCTTGCAGCGGAAATCGCTCGTAGAGGCATGACTCTTATGTGAGTCACTGGCCTAAGATAGGTTAATATCCGTATGTAGCGAAAAGCGCCCGTAGCGCTCTGACGCATTGTATGTGATTGGTGCTGAATGGGTTAACTGGCTGCAAAACTTCGCGTATAGTAACATCTTTTGACGTGATAACGTCTTATAAATCGAGGAACACCAGCAGCACGCACGAAAAAGTATGACTCAATGTACTGTTCCGATTAAGCCGAGCGTTCGGCTTTATGACGTTATCACGTAAAATTATCGTCCGTAAACCGACTTTATAGACAACCTATATTTATCACTAATGTAGGTACTGGCTCTGTGAGCTGTAGCACTCGTGGGGGGTGTTTTTTTTATTTTTAGCGTTCCGTACTCAAAGAGTAAAACGGAACCCTATTACTAAGACTTCGCTGTCCGTCCGTCCGTCCGTCTGTCTGTCACCAGGCTGTATCTCAAGAACCGTGATAGCTAGAGAGTTGAAATTTTTACAGACTATGTATTTCTGTTGCCGCTATAACAACAAATACTTAAAACAAAATAAAATAAATATTTTTATTGATAATAGTACCGAACTCTTCGTGCGCGAGTCTGACTCGCACTTGGCCGGTTTTTTTTGTTTCCATAAACTGAATCAACAGAAATATCTACGATCTTGCTCCCAGAATCGGAGATAAAAACGAATTTTGGTCCCTGACAAATAAATGATAAATGACTAATTATTGCTGCAGCATAGAAGTTTATTCGCTTCGCTCGTTTATTCAATAAATGATAATTAGTCATTTATCATTTATTTGTCAGGGAACTCCGCCAAGTGACGCCCTAGTCAATCAATTACTTAATAGAAAGTCTCTAAATTTTTGTTATATTGTGATATTTTTCAAACGTTTAGTAATGAAATGAAATGATTTATTAAAAAGCATTGAGGAAATTATGTTACAATTGCAGTTACACTTGCAGCTCTAAAACTCAGTCTCACCAAACCCTACCTTTACAGGCGTATATACATTATCAAACTAGGTAAGAAACGACTTATTTAAAAATATTAGTAATACTAAACATTTTAATAAAGAAAATAAAAATAGTAGTGCAGAAATTGGAGTTAAAAATTGTCATTCAGAATTTCACTAATATTATAATAACGTCTATCAGTAAGCCATTTTTTTACAGATTCTTTAAATAATTTATATTCTGGCTGTATACGACTCTGGTAACTTATTATATATTTTTATGCACGCGCAATATCCTTTTTTAGATTATAGTGCTTGTCGTTTTCAGGTGCTCTAGCCTTAAAATTAGCAATTGAAAATTTTCACCTTCTGATTCCGTCATCAAATCAATTTGATTGGACCAAATTATTATATTGTCATTCATGTTAGGGTCAATGGTCGGGTCGATACGCACTAACATGATAATTTCTTTGCAGATGTTCTGTGTAAAGTTATGAATAATTTTATTTGTAGGTACCGTAAATGGGATTAGTAGGGTCAAAACTGACATTTAAACCTCAAAAACCTTTTTTTATTACATATGCAAACTGAATGATGTTTATATAATAAGTGTTCCGGACGTTTGTGTTTTAGTATTTATTTAATTTTGGGTAGTTCAATTTCGTAGCTTTGACTATAAACAGGAAAACCTACCTCACCCCGTATTCCACCGTAATTGGGGTGAGATGGATTTTCATACAAAGGTGATTTTGGAAGATTGTTAGATCGATTATTTTTTTATAACTATAGCTCCATTTTAATTTGGAATACCTACATTATTTTTGTAGTAGTAGCCATAAAATCCCATCTCACCCCCCTTTCGACCCTTTTCTCCCCATTCATAACCCAACTCTCCCCGCTTACCCTACTCACCCCATTTTACGGTACTCGTAACGCCATCATGGAAAATATTATTCAAGACGCCATTATTTTCCTTTGAAATGGATTAAATTGAATTGACTTCCATTGCAAATTAAAATTGAATTTCTTCCACAGAATGGACGGTTATATTAATATTTATATGAGTTTTCTGAATAAAATGTATTCCATTAAAGATAGAGAATTCCGTTCCTTATTTTATTTTTAATCTCCTGTCTGCGGCATCGTAGTTTCTAAGCGTATAATCCGATTCGACAAATATCTGGACTAGGCTCTCTTTTGGTACGAGTGGGCAGGGAATGGGTGAATAATTCAACTGTAGAAAGGTACTGTGAATATATAAATTCAACATATATTCAATATATAGTAACCAGACACCCTTTAGCCGCTTTTATTTTCATTTCAATAACAAAGATTAACAATGCTTAATGCCTTTTACAATTCCTAATATAACTTTTTACATACGCAATTTTGCACGCTGGCGAACTTTCGATTTAGCGAATTCACCTCTCACACAAGTCAGGCAAAATCCAGTCTTATATCAATGATATAAAGGCTTTGGCAAGTTTTTGTTTTTTTATCTGTACGTTGAAGTCATCTCCATTAAAAATGTGTTAGCTGAGAGCCCGTGCCGCGCGCCCTCTGCAAAATCAATATGGGTAGCGGGACTGTTATTCTACCGCCGTTAAAATTGTATTGTGTAATAGATGCCCGCGCGGCTCCGCCCATGTCTTACAAAAAACCTAGGCTGCCACGGGATACAATAAAGCTGTCCCTCATGAAGGTAATTTTTTTTTTAGGGTTCCGTACTCAAAGAGTAAAACGGGACCCTATTACTAAGACTCCGCTGTCCGTCCGTCCGTCCGTCCGTCCGTCCGTCTGTCTGTCTGTCACCAGGCTGTATCTCACTGATACCGTGATAGTTCCAGCTGAAATTTTCACAGATGATGTATTTCTGTTGCCGCTATAACAACAAGTACTAAAAACACAGAATAAAATAGTTTTTTTTATAGATAATGGTACGGAACCCTTCGTGCGCGAGTCCGACTCGCACTTGGCCGGTTTTTAATCGTATGATATTATCGGAGATTACCCCCTGCATACAAACTCACAAATCTTACACATTTACGTTTGCTCACACGTGTCCGTGAGAGGTGGCGAAGGACTGGCCACGGCCGCTCCAACTACTTCCTGCACAAGTGCGGGAGGAAGGCCTCTGCCTTGTGCAAATGCGGTGAAGAGGTCCAAACTATATAACATATCGTTCAAAGTTGCTCCCTGCACTCGTATCCAGGACCAATGGAAGACCACGCACCTTACACCCGACGCAGCTGCATGGCCCAAACACTGTGAATGTTGCCATTTAATACTGACTACATTAATGTCTAAAAAAAACCTGCACCACCCGGGGAGACAACGATTAGATACTCGCGTCCGTAGGAAGATAACCTTAGATACCCTGGGTGGTGCTAAAGAGTAATCATGGTGCTAAAGAGTAATCATCAACTTTGGCCGCTGCACTGCACTCTTCATGAGAGCCTCGCGGCAATTAAACAGAAGCATTTATATATTATGTTGCTGTTTTCAATGCAATACGATTAAATACATAAATAAAAATGTCCTGTTCATTTGTCACTCTTGTATCTGATTTTGTAAATGTGAACGTTCAAAATAGGCAACTACTTATGTAGTTGCCTATTTTGAACGTATATTGGTTAAAAAAATTGTGGTGAAGCGTCTATACTGGATTCTGACCGAATTGCCTTTACTGGATTCAGACCAAATTGCCTTTTACATTTAAGAACATCAACATCCTTTTCTAATAAAAAAGTCCGCGAATCTTCTTCCTACTTGCCTGCGGAAGGCGAGCGATTTGACTCGTACATCTATTTCAGCACTTTTATTTTAAGAAACTTTCAGTACTCAGAACATGATTTTGATCCATCAAAACCATGTTGCCTCCTAAAACTGTAGCCATTAGGAGTGAGTGCTCAATAATGCAACACTTAATTAAAAACACCATATATTTAGCTACATATATGTATTTACTAACATAGGATTAAGAATATTTACTAACAAACAGTGGATCTTGTTGTCTGAATAAAGAAATAAAATAAATAATACTAATCAAAAGTGATAATCCCTAATAATTGAAAGAAACAAAATTAGATTTTACGCCTAAGGTATTCCATTAAATTTTAATCAACAAAGTCACTCACCTGAATCCCTGGATTCAATTTAAACTTTAAATAGCCCCGTTTAAAAATACACTGATTACCATACTAATGAAGTAAATGAGACTTTTCTATAAAGGTCTTAACAAAAATAATCTTTTCTTATACGCCGTTTTTCTGTCACGAGGCAAGCTTGCTCTTACAGAGGCTAATTGAGTGGTATCGAGTTTGTCCCACTTAGCTCGGCGAGGCAATTTGATTCTTTGCTCAACAGTGAAGCAACGGGAAATAAAGCTTTGGAAAGTGAATTTCTCTAGTGCGGAAAGTTTACTGTTGGGTATTAAGTGGTGCCGCTTTTAGTGATGCAGATTATCAAACCACTGAATACAGATTTAGCATACATACTCATTTATTTATAATGTACAAATACATTAAACGTCCAAAAGTTTATATAAGAAAAAAAAAAAAAACTTATGGTACAAAAGGCTGACTTAATGCGATAAAACATTCCCTACCAGTCAGCCTTACGGCAAAGCAGATAAATTCTTGAGATGCTTCGAGCGCGATACACATTGGGAACGGAATAGACCCAGGGGCCATTTCACAAGTTTAAACTGGCAACACTGGTTCAAAAACTAGTGTTGCCAGTAGTATAAATTTGTAAAATTCGCTTCGTGAATTGGTCCGCCATGGTTGCCAAAAGCCATTCTTAACACTTTATCTTCCTAAGCTCTAAACCGGTAACCTCAAATTTGCTTCAAACTCATTTCCCGCGTTATTACTGCTGTTATAACATACAAAGACGTAAGAGGCGCTACAACCTCATTACAGGCTGCCATTTTGAATGGGCTGTTTTGATTTATTGAAACGAGGCTCAAAACTATGGGTAATAAATAACACCTTAACCTCAAACCTGTAATTTATTTCAATGATTTTGCATTCCATACCGTATTAGCAGCCCAATTTAATGTTATCATTGTAACGTATCGTTGTTTGCCTGTAAATTGGTTATTATCATAGTTTAATGGTAATGCGACAGTTTGATGTTGATAAATTAAATAAGGTTTGAAGTGTCCGTTTTCAACAGTTTGCGTTTTTGGCATTTCATTTGAAGTACGTATATTTAACGCGATACCGAATGAAAGCTTTACGCAGAATTTTAATCATATTTGAAAACGCGCATGAAAATTCCGTATGATTTTGTCGCAAACAAATAATATCTATAAAATATTTTCGCAGACAATGGGGAATGGATGAAAATTTTAGAAGTGACTGATTTTTTTTTTGGTGATAGGAATAACCTTCCTTAGCACCAGAAACAAATTGCAGGCTTTTCAACTGCGTCAATTATTTTTGAAAAATATAAACCGTTTTTTACGTTTTGGGTTTAGGACGGCGAATGAGACAATTTCCTTGATCCGTCTCATATTGCAAAAAATATTTTAAATATCTGACCCAGGCAATGACAAATATAGCTGCTGCAGCTGCCAATAAAATTGCCAGTGTCAGTTTATCACGGATATTTAAGATATTTTCTTGTATTATGAGACGGATCAAGGAAAGTGTCTCATTCGCCGTCCTAAACTCAAAACGTAAGTGAGGAATCTGTTTATATTTTTCAAAAATAATTGACGCAGCTGACAAGTCTGCAACCTTTTTCTGGTGCTAAGGAAGGTTATTCCTACCACCAAAAAAAGAATCAGCCACTTGTAAAATTATCATCCATTCCCCATTAAAGTAAGTAATTTCACCAGTTTAAATTGGGGCTATAAACACAGTACATTCGCTTCAAAGTTGGAATTGTACTATTGACAATATTAATTATCATGTTAGGCAGACACCAGATAAGGTAAACGTCCGACTGCTCGACGCTGTCCTAGTATATGGCATGGGCACTCTATGTCAATGTGACATGGCCTAAGTTCGAACGAAGGAGAATCCTCTTAGTTCGAATTTAACCCATATTGCTTTGACATAGAGTGCCCATGCCATATAATAGGACAGCGTCGAGCACTCTGACGTTTACCTTACTTACAGAAAATGTAGTAATATGATGGTTGAAAAAAATACACTGTCCGTTCCGTTATTCCGCTTTATTTTACAGAACCTATGGTACTAGGTTACTAGTATGACTTTATACCCATAGCATGGACTGATTAAAACATTACTGTTTACTGGATAGTAAACAGTTATGTTTTAATCAGTCCTTGCTAGCTCTAGCTGTGAAATGAACTTCTTACTAGTTTTTAGTTTTCCCGAGGAACTCCATACGAAGCTGTTCAAGAATGTAAACTGGTTTTTGAACGTGTCAATCCGTGTATGTGATACCTCTTTAGGCTCTGAAGATAATTAAACAGGCCAACAGTTTGATATTATATTATCATGGTACAAAAAATAGATCAATAATTATCACTTATCAGCACCAAATCCCGCAAAATTGTAATTTTAAGCATTCACAAATTATCTGCTGACTGTAAACAGTTTATCTTGTTGACACGCGGTGTAAGGCTGAAATACTGGCATTTAATACGTGAGCCGGGATTTTTCAATGTCTGATAATGATTTTGTTTATTTTATCACTGAATTTACATTAAAGCTTTGCGTTGAAATGTATCTGTTGAAATTAAGGATTGGCGAACGTAATTAAGTGCGGCCATCCATCAGAGTTGTGCTGACCTGTGTTGCCAAACGAGTGATACCCAGTTGTGAAGCTCGAGACATTGTACCGAGGATGCTGGCGGCATTTATTCGCTGAATTGCAATCCTGATGCGTTGCGCGAGAAAGCCGCCAGCCAGCTCTTCGGTCACCAGTTACATCAACGAACCGTGCTTAGCAATTTTCAAGATTCTATAGTTAATAATAAATATATGTCGTAGAAAGTTTATTAAGCCATCACAAAAAAAAATTACCTAATAATCGAAGATATTGACATTATTATAATTTTTGTGGAATTCTTCGTAGTTTCAAAATCAGTGGATGAAAGGGTAAATTAAAGTGTGATTCATGAAAAACAACTGAATGTATGGAACACTAATTGCCGAGTTCCGACTCGCACTTAGTCGATTATTTTTAAATATAGTTTTAAAAAGAAGTGAAGTGTAGGTATTATTAAATTATATTAAGGTGTATTAATGGCTCTCGGTAAAGTACAACATATCGCATAACGATTCCGCCCCGCGAAGCCAGGAATAAGCCTTAGCAGGTCGATTACGTAACGCATTGTACATACGTTATACTTCGTTTTTTTTAGCATTAGAGAGACCTTTGCAGAACGAAATAAAAGGTTTTTTATCGGGCACACTCTGCGGATCAAACAGTGAATACGAGTTAATAAATAATATCACGTATTTATTATCATGTTTTAGTGATACATACATTACTCAGTGTTGTGAACAGATAAGAAACATAATATTAGTTAATTTATATTCTAAGATGAAAAGATAAGAATTTTAATAAATTGCGTTTGCAATTTTTCATGGAAAGGTTGTACATTAAAAAACCTAAAGAGGCAGAGTTCTCACACAATGGTCTATTTTTAAACGTCACTGTCACTATCTGTAATTCACATTAATGTAATTAACGTATACTTCGTTTTTTTTAGCATTAGAGAGACCTTTGCAGAACGAAATAAAAGGTTTTTTATCGGGCACACTCTGCGGATCAAACAGTGAATACGAGTTAATAAATAATATCACGTATTTATTATCATGTTTTAGTGATACATACATTACTCAGTGTTGTGAACAGATAAGAAACATAATATTAGTTAATTTATATTCTAAGATGAAAAGATAAGAATTTTAATAAATTGCGTTTGCAATTTTTCATGGAAAGGTTGTACATTAAAAAACCTAAAGAGGCAGAGTTCTCACACAATGGTCTATTTTTAAACGTCACTGTCACTATCTGTAATTCACATTAATGTAATTAACGTAGTGTTATATTCTCTTTGGTAATTCACTCATGTGGGTTTTTCATTCGAGTTCATATTGTTGTCGGTTGAGTCGGTTGTGATTTCTATTGCTGTTAGCTTACTTAAAGATTGTAGTTATCGTTTTTGTTGAATTTTGTTATTAGTTGTTAATCTATTTAGATATTTTGTTTGTTGGTGCACATTTACAATGTATGAAGCCGAGGCTGGCCCGAGTGGGCTACAGAAGTCGCAGCCGGTTCCGGCTAATGTTTTTTCATCTCCAAAGAAGAAAAGGCAAAAGCAGAATCCTCTGACTGCCAGTGAAAAGCGGAAGCGGGTGGTGAATATTTACAAATTAGAGTCAGAAATATGCCATAGAAAGGAGTATCCCACTAAATCGGACCGTGTGAAAAAGACTGCTGAGACTGCTGGCATATCGTTGGCTACGGTATACAACATTTTAAAAGAAAATATATGCGTTCAGCTATCGGTAAATATCAAATGATATGTACTCGTATATGTAGGTATGTACATAAGTTCCGAGAAATTCAGTGGTATCGGTCGAAATCGAAGAAGGAAGGTTTACGACCACTGCTTCTGTGTTTACCCGTTTGACAGATAATTCTAATCTTAAAAAAAACGAAGTTATAGTGTTATATTCTCTTTGGTAATTCACACATGTGGGTTTTTCATTCGAGTTCATATTGTTGTCGGTTGAGTCGGTTGTGATTTCTATTGCTGTTAGCTTACTTAAAGATTGTAGTTATCGTTTTTGTTGAATTTTGTTATTAGTTGTTAATCTATTTAGATATTTTGTTTGTTGGTGCACATTTACAATGTATGAAGCCGAGGCTGGCCCGAGTGGGCTACAGAAGTCGCAGCCGGTTCCGGCTAATGTTTTTTCATCTCCAAAGAAGAAAAGGCAAAAGCAGAATCCTCTGACTGCCAGTGAAAAGCGGAAGCGGGTGGTGAATATTTACAAATTAGAGTCAGAAATATGCCATAGAAAGGAGTATCCCACTAAATCGGACCGTGTGAAAAAGACTGCTGAGACTGCTGGCATATCGTTGGCTACGGTATACAACATTTTAAAAGAAAATATATGCGTTCAGCTATCGGTAAATATCAAATGATATGTACTCGTATATGTAGGTATGTACATAAGTTCCGAGAAATTCAGTGGTATCGGTCGAAATCGAAGAAGGAAGGTTTACGACCACTGCTTCTGTGTTTACCCGTTTGACAGATAATTCTAATCTTAAAAAAAACGAAGTTATAGTGTTATATTCTCTTTGGTAATTCACTCATGTGGGTTTTTCATTCGAGTTCATATTGTTGTCGGTTGAGTCGGTTGTGATTTCTATTGCTGTTAGCTTACTTAAAGATTGTAGTTATCGTTTTTGTTGAATTTTGTTATTAGTTGTTAATCTATTTAGATATTTTGTTTGTTGGTGCACATTTACAATGTATGAAGCCGAGGCTGGCCCGAGTGGGCTACAGAAGTCGCAGCCGGTTCCGGCTAATGTTTTTTCATCTCCAAAGAAGAAAAGGCAAAAGCAGAATCCTCTGACTGCCAGTGAAAAGCGGAAGCGGGTGGTGAATATTTACAAATTAGAGTCAGAAATATGCCATAGAAAGGAGTATCCCACTAAATCGGACCGTGTGAAAAAGACTGCTGAGACTGCTGGCATATCGTTGGCTACGGTATACAACATTTTAAAAGAAAATATATGCGTTCAGCTATCGGTAAATATCAAATGATATGTACTCGTATATGTAGGTATGTACATAAGTTCCGAGAAATTCAGTGGTATCGGTCGAAATCGAAGAAGGAAGGTTTACGACCACTGCTTCTGTGTTTACCCGTTTGACAGATAATTCTAATCTTAAAAAAAACGAAGTATAGGTAAATCTAAATATCAATTTTTATATTGAATAATTTACTTTAAAAACAAAGTTTAAACCGACTTCAATTCAGTACTTCGCCAAGCCACGTAGGTATCTACTTGAGAATTTCCTTTCCAATTTAGCACATGAACTGCTCTCCGAGAGCAAATGCGTTCATTATTACAGAAAAAACCCAAGTCGCTATGTATGGGCTGATAATATTTGAGGAGTTCCGTCGATTCAAGGATCTCAGAATTAACATTTCATTAGTTGCTACTTCAACGGAATCATGTCAGAATCTTCGACGTACTTTACACCTTTGAGGAGTTCCATAAGTCACCTGTGGTCTCCATCATCATTTCCACTTCACTAAAATTGCGATTTGCGAGGGTAAAGACACGAGTTATAATAGAAAATACCGAAATCACTACACGCGTGCCTATAAAATTTGAGGGTTGTCCTCAATTTCCCTGGGATCCCATAATCAGATCCTGAATTGGTGACAATGGGACCACCTCGGAAGTATACTCTTTCGAATAAACAAAGAATTTTGGAAATCGGTCCACATTTGACGAAGAAATCGGCGAACATACATTAAAAAAAATAAAAAATACAGGTACAGTGGAACATATAACCTCCTTTTTTGAAGTCGGTTAAAAATGACAGTTCCATTGTCCTAACGCGCGTTCGGAACGTTAAATTATAGTTTGTATCAATGTTGCATGCAATAATAAATAAATAAATATTACGGGACAATCTTACACAAATCAACCTAGGCCCACGGTAAGCTCAGTAAGGCTTGTGTCGTGGGTACTAGGCGATGATACATATAATAGATACATACATATAGATACTTATATACATAACATCCATAACTCAGGAACAAATATTCGTGATAAATAGACAAATAAATGCCCTGACTGGGATTCGAACCCGGGACCTCCAGCTTCGTAGGCAGAGTCACTACCCACTGGGCTACGGAGGCCGTAGCCCAGTACATATAACCTCCTCCTTTTTTTAAGTCGGTTAAAAATGACAGTTCCATTATCTTAACGCGCGTTCGGAACGTTAAATTATAGTTTGTATAAATGTTGCATGCAATGTAACATTTTTGACCGAAGTAACTCCCAATCCCAACGTCACCAACCTAGTCACACAAAACTCCAAGCAATCAGCCGCGCCGCAAACAAATCACAACTTTGATGAGTTCGTTCTTTTCGCGCTTTCTTCGGAATATCGTTCCAACACAAATAGAGGCACATTGTGAGTTTACTCAAAGGCGCTTTATGTACTTAAAGGAGAATGGAATTGTCAGGCGGTGGGCGTGTTCGGGAATTGGTTACGTAATGTGACTGATGAAAATGAGTGCGTGGTATCGGCGAATGCAAAAACGCTTCGGGCGGTGCCACGTATTTTATGATCAATTGTATCTCTATTTCGAACGCTTTTTAGGGTTCCGTAGCCAAAATGGCAAAAACGGAATTAGGGTTCCGTAGCCAAAATGGCAAAAACGGAACCCTTATAGTTTCGTCATGTCCGTCTGTCCGTCTGTCCGTATGTCACAGGCATTTTACTCGAAAACTATAAAGTGTATTTGAATTCTTTCTTTCTTTATAAAATGTCTTTATTAATAACAATAAGTACAACAGTATCTTACTTATCTAGTGTACATTTAGATCCTAGACAGCAAAAACATAATACACGAACAGTTTAGTGAGCTAATGCGCTCATTTTAAACTTTTTGATACGCTCAACCAGGCGTTTAGCTATTTTTTATTTACACTTTATCAATATTAGTGTACACTTTAGGTACAATAACGAATAACATTTTTATGCTTGATTAGAAAAGCTCGCATTTGTTGCATACATGTTGGTATTCATTCAATAATGCCTACTTTCAGCCTAAGCCAATACTAAGTATTAGCCTAGTACTAACAGTACACATTATGGTGATCATAATTAATATCACCTTAAATATACTAAATATAAATTAGGTAAATTAACATGGAATTGGGTGTAATTAAAATAAACACTACATTAAAATAAAAATAATGTCGGTAGGAATGCATTCATGTTGCTAAGTAAACTCATTAGGTAGAAGCATTATCCATGCGTAGTGCAAGCGGTGCGAGCCGTTGCCGCGCGATCAGTGTATTTGAATGAAATTTGGAGTATAGGTGTATTTTGCTAGCCTCTACATAGTTATGCAATGAAATGACTAAATAAATATTTTTTTCGGGGTGCACTCCATACATGTAATTGCAAGTCAAAAAAAATTAAATCATTGTAAGTCCACATGTGGCACATTAATCGATAGGTCTTTCAAAATAAATATAAGGTTTCTCAGCATTTTTTTTGATTAAGTGAATATAGTCGGAGATAATCACCCCGAAAGTCACAAAAATTGTGTCCCCCCCCCCCCTCTAACTTCCAAACAGCGGAAGTGAAAAATCTAAAAAAAATCATGGACATAGTACTTTTTAAATACTTTTACCGAAAAGTATTTTGAACAAGATTGGTTCACAGGTTTTTGAGCTTTGGATGTTTAGATAGTTGAATGATTGTTACTCATTCACGCAAAAATAGCCTAACGGAATAAGATGAATTTTAGTATACATATTGTTAATAGCCTGGATTAACATACAGAATAGTTTTTAACCATCCCTCAAAGGCATGATATCGGGGGTGGAAGGCACGGAACCCTTCGTTGTGCGTGGTCCGACACGCACTTGGCCGCTTTTTTTTATTTTAAAAGCGTCAGAGATAGAGCTCATCATAAATAATCTTCACTAATTATATCTGTGATTACCTTTAGTTGGCTTTGTATTACTATGTTAGACTTATAAGTCTAACATAGTCTACATGATTTTGCAGCTGTTTTGTTTTTTGCATCCATTACTCAATGATAGAAAGAGACGTTTTTGCTTCATTACTCTGTCTGTCATTTTGAGCGGCTACCTCGAAACGCAAACATAGTTATTTCACGTTTCTCCCTCTCTGTCGCTGTAGATTTACGACCGAAGGAAGTTGGTATTTCGCGGTAGCTGCTATGTTTTTTAAAAGACAGAGACATTTTGAATGTCAGTCATGAATTGACCCCCTGCACGGTTACCACCCTGTAGACGGCACCTGGGCTGTTATTCGCTACGCGTTAATGCGGCTCACCCCGCCGCTCACCCGTTACAAACTAGACCTCTACCTACGCTTAATTACTACGCATCGCGGTGTCAAGGTATAATTATGGGTGAGCGTTGAGGTGAGCTTAAAACAAGTTACAGAATAGGGGGGTAGAACTGTCTTGCGTAAGATACGCTGTCCATTTCTGTATATTTAAAACTTAGAAAGAGACGGGTAGCTTATCTCGTGCACGATCTTGTGCAAACAGTGCATGTAAAAATATATTATAAATTTAAAATCACAGAGATACTGAAAGTAACCGATATCCTAAGAATGAAGAAATAACACATAGAACCACCATTGAACGCAATAATACCCGGGGGTTGCGCATGATTAATAATGGGCCACTTATAACCGACTTAAAAAAAGGAGGAGGTTCTATTAATGTTTGTGCACCCTGTCACAGCTGCCGCTGTCACTACCGTGGATGCAATAACGAGTAGGTATACAACGGTAATGCAATGATGAATTTAAAATAAGTAATTATTCGTAATTTACTACCAAAGAGTAAAATTTTGAATAATGGTAAAAATACACACATAATATAACACCCACAGTACAAAACTGAAAATGGCCCAATTATTGGTTTTCTGATACAGAATTTGTATTGTACCATGTATTAGACAGCCACAACCGTAACAATTCGGGTAGCTATGAGCCCGTACGTTCACAAATGAGGTTATACTTATTTATATAGCGACACGTTAAAAATTCTACCCCAACCTTTGTTACGGTGTCAGGACTTTCCGTTATTTTGGGACCAATGTACTTATTAGGCAAATAACACACGGAACGGCGCTTCGTGGTCGAACATTTTAGATACAAGCTTTAATTTAAGTTGCTGTCCATATAATCGTATAAGTACGTATATAAAAATTTGCGCACCATTTTTTAGCCAATTCAGGTACCCGATTGACGAAAAATGAAATATGGCACTACCGAACTAATCAATGATGGAGACGGAAGATGGCCATAATAAATAAATAATCGTAAATATTTGTTTCAGAGTCTTGGATGTTTTCTATGTGTTTTAGTAAATGTATCTATTAAATATATCGTCATCTAGTACCCACAAGCCTCATGGAGATTGTCCCCTAATATTTATTTATTTATTATGTATTTAATAAAAGCTTGTACAAGTTTTGTACGTACAGTCAGGGACATTCCCGGTCGACCATTTAAGCATAGCAAGCGACCATTGCAATGGAATCAATAGATACGAGGGTATAGTACATTGTAGTAGAGGCTAGAAAGTAAGCAATAGATGGAAGAGTTAGTTCGAGGGCCGACGCGTAGCGGAGGCCCTCGCAAGTACGACTCCAGCTATTGCACTTTCGGCCGAACGTCTACTGCGAGGAAATTGCAAATAATCATAATTTTAAATCAAAATTAAGTTCCTAATTGAAGATCATAATTAAATACTAATCAAAAAACAAAAGAAGCGCGGCACCGCTCGCCGGCGCGGCGGCGCCGCTCCTCCCGCTCGACGCCCTGTGATTGGTCGAAGAGCTGTTCAAACTGAACAACCACTATTACAATGACCAACCACTCAAAAATAATCGACCAATAGTAAAATAGAAAGTAAAAAAGGCCGCTAAACACTACATTTGACTTTGCAAATCTACATTGTTTGACTGTTTTTGAATTGTACTAGTATATATTATTACTTTATTATTACTAGTATTATTATAAGAACTACTTTCTACTCTCATTTCAATCCATCTTTGGCCATATTTCCGAGCAGTGGCGTGAAAAAGTACTTTACCCTCGTATCTATTGATTCCATTGCTATGTTATTGACATAAACCTATCTAAATAGGTACCCTATCATCACGCCGTGTGGCAATAGTAAACCTACCACTCCATTGTAATCTAGAATGGTAATTGTACCACTTAAGATTCCAAACAGCCTTGTAACCCGATTACAAGTACTTGAGCCACACAATCAGAGAACAAACATGAATACGAGTACACAACAATGTGCTGAATGTGTACATACATAAGTGAAATACGCTTGAAACTCTATAGTTGCGTAATTAATAATTTTAATCAAAGACTAGTTATCTAGCAGTGTGAACTAAAATCAAAAACATGAAAGAATGACGCGTCAATCTGTTTTTTGCCCGACTACGGCAGAGCCAAGGAAAGGGATATGATTCATATGATTGAAGCAGTCTATGGTCGTATTTAGTTCTGTTCTACCGTAGCGTTTAAGATACTGAACCGATTTTGATCAATGAGGTGTCAATCGATTTGTGATTATGCTCCGGAAAAAATAGGGTACCTTTAGATAGATTCTCCGTAGTTGAGTTACGGTTTTTTAAACTTTTTTATGCTTGTTTAATATTGCTTCTTCTTGCTTTTTCACTTTCAAAACATTTGCAACTTTCTACACTATTTTGTAAAAAAATTTGAAAGATTGTTGCATCACTTGATAAATGCAACCAACCTTCCGATTGCAGTGAAAAGTTAAATTGTATGTAAGTTTATTCCATCTCAGATTACATTTCAATAGTTCAATAAGACTGGTTCAATTTGAACGCAGACGAAGTTGCATCGCTCTTAGCGACTTATGCCCGGAGTTCGCCTTATGTAGTGATCGCTCACAAACTCGGGGAACTTGGTAAGCGATACGTGGGAATATATTGCATTTCTATCTATTCAATTGGTATATGTCTCTAGTTTAAGGTCGTGGTTACCGAAACGGATTATTTAATTGTAATGCCTTCAATTGTAGCCATTTAACGTGTTATTTTTGTTCATTAAGTGAAACGTCAGATTGTGAGGGCCATTGGATCTAAAATTAACCAATAATTTTTTTTAAAGAAACAAAAGTCAGTTGTTTTTAAATTGACGACCAATTTACCTAAGTTACGTACGTCATCCTAGTCATCTATAGTCTACAGTTTTTAAACTGAGCTCTTCCTATTTTATTGTCAAAACAACGTCATTCAAGTCAAGCAATTTCATTATGCGATCGGCGCTTGCCATAAAAAGGTATACGCCACATATAATATATTTTGAAAAATTAACTATCCAGAATATGGGACCCGCTGTGAACACAAAGATTAGTTCACTCAGTAAAAAATTACTATAGTGGTAGTAAGCCCGCCAAGGAAGCAAGTCCTGCTGGTTGATTGCGTCGCTTACGTCGATACGTCAGGTTGATCTAAATGTCACTTTTTATATGGAAAAATGACAGTAAAATTGTCCTAACGCGCGTTCGGAACGTTACCTGATCACCCCTCTGCTGGTCGATCGCGTAACGCTTAGTACCTACTTACGATACGTCAGGTAGATGTAAATGTTATTTTATATATGGTATTTACTATGATAACAGTGTTTGATTTGAGCCCAAGCTGAAACAGAGAACATCGTTCGCTTCGCTCAATCGTTTATTAAAATAAACATTAAGTCCAACAAAGAAGTATACATATTTCGAGTGGTCTGAATTTGAACTATTATACTTTCTCTTCCCTACGCGATGGTTTGACTCCGCACTAACAGCATTCATGTTTGCCCCCAGATGCGATGGCGAGTGGCCGGCGGGATGGGCATACCGCTTGCTGCCACCGTTTTCTTCATGCTGCCTCTATTCACATCGCCTACCGGAGACATACGTGAGTACTTGAAGCAGTTGACGACCGGTCGCGACCGCTTTAGCCTAGTTGGTAGTGACCCTGCCTACGAAGCAAGAGGTCCTGGGTTCGAATCCCGGTAAGGGCATTTATTTGTGTGATGAGCACGACTAATTTGTTCCTGAGTCATGGATGTTTTGTGTATATTTAAGTATTTATTTATCTATATCGTCGTCTAGTACCCATAGTATAAGCTTTGCTTAGTTTGGGTCTAGGTTGATTTGTGTAAGATTGTCCGCAAATATTTATTTGTTTTATTTCTGCCGGTCAGAGGTATAGACAAATTGGGAATATTGCTTGTAACGGCATTAACTAGACAATTTCGCCGACATGAAATTACCATTCCGAGATTGAATCAAAAATAATGTTACCAAAAGTGAATTTAGTAAGAAAGTAACTGTGCCTAAATATATTTATAAAGCGTTATGCCAGAAATTGCATGCAAGTTTCATTACATTGCGGGTTACCGAGGTATGCTGATTTCAATTGATCTTTCAAACCCCGCAATGTAGTTAAACTTGCGTGCAATTTCTTGTATGTCTAAATCGCGCTTTACATTTATACTTGTGACAAATGAATCTAGCCCAAATAGAAATTTGTCACTCAAAGCGCTGAAAAATCTGACCGCTACTTAGATTATTTATTTATTTATAAAAACCTATTGCACAAATACAAAAAAGTACAAATTGGCTGATTAATGCCTTCAGGCATTACCTACTAGTCAACCATTGCTAATATTACTAAGTTTATTAATCAATTTCCGAGCCCTAGTTGGCATCTTATGTTTATCCAAAATAAGATTATTTTATTTTCAGGACATCACGGCACATCTCGAGCGCGGGGCTGGCGCGCCGGCGCACAACCTCCCACGGAGGTCGCGACCAACAACTCAGTCAGCAACATCACAGCACAGCTTGGAGGCACCACGTACCTACACTGCCTGGTGGGGCATTTGAGTGAACGCGGGGTAAGACAAATATAATAGTAGTTTATGCAATCGTTATATAATGGATAATTTTTAAGTCGAGTACCACGTTTAGGCCACGAAGCTTGCTGAGTGGCCTAATTAAGGTACGAGACTTAAAAAGCTAATTATATAACTATTATATATCTACAATACTTTTTCTATGAGTCAACGGAAATAACAATTTATTAAACAAACTTGGTATCTATTGAAAATCGCCCTGCTGAAATGAAGCGCAGCAGCTTAGTAATTTTGCGCGTTGATGTCTTCACAGTTATCTTATACAGCTCCTGGATTCATAAGATGACTGCTGGCGGTTATCTTATGAAACTATACGAGCTCCGTGACGAGCTCGTGGAGCTCCAGGATTAAAAAGTATGTGATCTTAGTTTCGTGTACGAAATATTATTTCAAAGATTAAAGTCGACGAGTAGAAAAAGTTCTTAGAATAATCCCACGGGGTTAGCGTAATAATTAAAGTAGACTCGCCATAGCGCAGTTAGGAAGCACTACCTACTTACACTGCTAGTCAAATACAAAATTACTGAGAATAATTCCAGAGGGACGGCGTAATAATTAAAGTAAACTCGCTATAGCGCAGTTAGGAGGTACTACTTACGTACCTACACTGCCTGGTGGGCCAGTTAAGTGATCACGGGGTAAGTAACGAGAATTTCTTCTAGAATCCCACGAAGACAAAGTAATTTAAAATTAAAGTATACTTGACATAGCGCAGTTGGGAGGCACTACAAATCTACATACAGCCTGTCTATTTTCATAATGACACTTGCTAATATGAGTTTTCTACGACAAATATCCCATCAGAAAAAAAACCAGCCAAGTGCGAGTCAAACACGCGCATGAAGGGCTCCGTACCATTATCTATAAAAAAACTATTGTATTCTGTTTGTTTTGTATTTGTTGTCATAGCGGCAACAGAAACACGTCATCTGTGAAAATTTCAACTGTCTAACTATCACGGTTAATGAGATACAGCCTGGTGAAAGATGGACAGACAGTCAGACAGACAGACAGACAGATTGACAGACAGACGGACAGCGGAGTCTTAGTAATAGGGTCCCGTTTTACCCTTTGGGTACGGAACCCTAAAAAACATGGGGCACTTGAGTGAGCGCGGGGTAACTCACATATTTAGGTAGTAATCAATATGAACAGTGGCCTTTGGAAGCGCTTGTACTGATACAAAAAGTTGGAATAAATATCCGCTCTAAACTACATACATAATATCCGTAAGACTCGTCCATAGACTGCTGCCGCTGCCGCCGCCACTCAAAGTAGTGGCCGAGCCGTTATAACCGAAGTGTAGGTATTTGATACGAAACGTAGAGGGAAATAAGTATACACTGATCACAAGCCTACCTATGATGGAAGCTTCAATCGACAAAATATCAAAAACTGCAGTCTTTGGGAAAGAGTATGGAATATAACTGACGGAAGACTCCAAAGAGGGGTTAAACCAAACAGACCTTAGAATCTTTACAGATGGTTCAAAAACAAATACGGGAACAGGATGTGGTGTGTTCTCAGAGGATTTAAACATACACATATCCAAACCACTGGGTGTACAAAGCACGGTATTCCAGGCTGAATGCGTAGGGATAATTTAAGCCTGCAATGCCATAAAGAGACGACAAGTCGAAAACACAAACATACGGATACTCTCAGACAGTAAATCGGTACTACAAGCACTGAGCAGTGATAACATCACATCTAGCTTGATATACGAATGTCACTTAAACCTCACAGAGGTGTGCGCAGATAAAATCAAGCGGCACAGTGGCTCAAGAAAGGCTCAGAAACAACGGCATACGGACCGGAGCCAATCTTGCCCCTGCCACAAAGCTACATATACAATCAACTGGACCAACACACTAAAGACCTACACCAAAGATACTGGGAGGAGATAGACACATGCAGACAGACCAAAGAGATTATGTCGAAACGCGACTACAAACTCACAACCACACTACTAAGGACACATAGAAACCAACTGCGCAATATAGTGGGTATAATAACAGGACACAACACCTTGAACAGACACCTCTATAACTTAGGTACTTATCACAGTGAAGGATTTCGGGATAGCTTTCAAATGAAACACAGGAGTAGCTGTATAGCGTGTACTGGCCGGTTACAGACTCACGTACTTAGCTACTTTTAAAACTACCCGTTATTATATAAACACTACATCCCTTCACCAATAGTTTACAAAATTAACAAACAACCATTGCAACTGGTATGAAAATCCGGAAATACAAATTAATATTCAGGATTTGTATTTCGAGTACTCCTTAACGGGAAACGACGGGTAAAGGCATTTGAAGCCAATAGTTCATTGTTATCCACCGCAGTGGGCACTCCAGCAGAGGGCGCTTCGGGTTCGTCAAGGGTCAGCGTGCCAGCATGCGGTGGACAGGGTGAAGACGTCGGCGAGGGCAAACTCGAATACGAGCCGTCAGACAGATCGTCCTCCTCCCGCGTAGCCGACGGCTGCTCCGGCGGTTCTTCTGCGGCCTCCCCCTCTCCCGGTGCACATTGTTGCGTAACGGTTACGTCACCGTCGTAGTCCGCGTCTGGTGGGGCCCGACTGCCCTTGTACATTAGCAGCTGGTCAACATGCTTTCTGGCAGTTACCTGTAGACTTGGAATGTGCACACTGAACATCGCCGCTCCAATAGTATTGATTATTGTCCCTTCTAGCCAGGTGTGCTTTGTGCCATTTTTATAAAATGATTTTACTAGCACATTGTCTCCGATTTTAAACTTAATTAGCCGTTTTCCGTTGTAATATTTACGCTGTGAGATCTGTTTTTGATGGACATTTCTATCAGCCGAGGATACTAACGGACTGTCGTCAGATGCGGCATCCGAGGTCGGCACGAGTGCGTCGAAACGACAGCGCAATGGCCGTCCAAACATCAGCTCGGCGGGAGTGTGTCCGGTCGTACCATGAACAGAGTTACGGTACTCAAAAAGAAAGAAATTTACTTTGTTGTAAAAATCAAGTTTTGATAGATTTTGCGCTAAAATTGTTTTTAAACCCTTCTTAACTAGCTTGACACTATTTTCCGCGAGGCCATTAGACGCTGGATGATAAGGCGCAATTGTTACGTGTTTGATGTTATTACTTTTACAAAAGTGTTCAAAAGTCGTTGAAGTAAAATTTGTTGCATTATCCGTCACTAACGTTTTAACAACACCGAATCTAGCAAACATCTCGCATAGTTTTGCTATGACACTCGCAGAGTCCGTACTCGACATAAAGTAACACTCCACCCACTTGGTGTGCGCGTCGACCGCCACAAGCACGCGGTGGCCCGCCAGCTCGGCCATATCGAGGTGCACGCGCTGCCAGCGCCCGCGCGGCCGCGGCCACACCGTCAGCGGCGCGCGCGCCGGGGCACAGCGGATCGACGAGCAAATACCACACGACCCGATCTTTTCCTCAATTTGTTGATCAATATTCGGCCACCACATATATTTACGAGCATTACTTTTTGTCTTTACGACTCCGAAGTGTGAATTATGTAATTCGTTCAGAAGACGCTCACGGAAGATAACGGGTATTATGATTTTATGGCCCCTCATTAAGCAACCTTTTTCCAATGCTAATTGCAGCCGGCAATAAAAATACGGCTTAAGTTCGGAATCTACTTTCCTCGGCCACCCATGCAAAATATATTTTGCTACTTTGTTTAGAGCTGGATCTTTACGGGTTTCCTGACGTATATCTTCCACGTTAATGGGATGGAGGTCTTGATACATAAAATTAATAAACAAAGCTTCATCCTCCACTAAATTATCCCGTTTAGAGAGCGCCTGGAAACTATCAACTGCCCGCGATAAGAAATCAGCTACGTTATCAGCACTCTTAATGTACTCAATTTTAAAATTGTACGCTGATAAAAACAAAGCATAGCGTTGTAACCGGTTAGCTGCAAATTCAGGTACCCCTTTCTTACTACCGAATATGGATAACAATGGTTTATGATCTGTTCTTAAAATGAAAGGCTGAGATCTACCGTACAGATAATGATGGAATTTTTTAATTCCAAAAATAATGGCAGCAGCCTCTTTTTGAATTTGAGCATAATTTCGCTCACTCGTTGACAACGAACGAGATGCGTAGGCTACCGCACGCTCAGTGCCATCGCACTGGGTCCGAGCTAGCACGGCTCCCAGACCCTCGGGTCCAGCATCCACGGTCACTATCGTCGGGAGCTCGGGGTTGTAATGAGCCAATACCTTCTCCGACGCAAGTTCCTTTTTAATTGCTTCAAATGCCCTGTTATGCTCATCATTTCATTGCCATTTGGATTCTTTTTTTAATAACGAATGTAATGGGCTCAATGTAATTTAACTAATAATTAACAAATTTCCTATAATAGTTTAACATGCCCAAGAAAGATTTTAATTCCGTGACATTCTTAGGTTGATGGCAGCCTAAAATGGAATCTACTTTCTTCTTAGACTTGTGCAAACCGTTTTTGTCAATGACAAAACCTAAATATTCAACGGAATCTTTAAAGAATTCGCACTTTTCTTGTTTTACGCGCAAACCGGCATCCTTTAACCTACTTAAAACTTGCTCCAACCTATCTAGATGGGCCTCCCTAGTTGGTGCTGTGATTAATAACTCATCCAAAAATATACATGTGCCCTCAATACCTGCCAGCAGATTTTCCATGCATTGCTGGAACACGCAAGGAGAATTTGACAAGCCAAAAACTAAGCGCGTATAGCGAAATAGTCCTTTATGAGTATTTATACAAGTTAGATTCCGCGACGGTTCGTCTAACACTAACTGATTATAAGCTCTCGTAAGGTCTAATTTCGAAAACTCCACCCCGCCATGCAGTTTTGAAAACAAATCTTCGATTCGTGGTAACGGATAGTTGTCAATAAATAATACTTTGTTTAAGGTAACTGAGTAATCACCACAAATCCGAATATTTCCGTCAGAACGCAAAACGGGGACAATAGGCGTAGCAATATCCGAATGCTCGATTTTTTCTAAAATACCTAAGTCTTGCAATCTTTGCAACTCTGTTTCAACTTTAGGTCTTAATGCTAGCGGAACAGTACGAGGTTTGCAAAACTGAAACACTGCATCATTTTTGACCTTCAAATGTACTTGATACGGCTTAAAAGTACCAAGTTCATCTGAAAATAGTTCCGAAAACTTGCCCCGCAACTTTTTTAGCATCTCGTTATCCTCCTCAATACTATGACAACTATAGTTACACAAATGTAAGTTAAATTTGCTAATAAAATCGCGGCCGAGCAACGGTAATTGAGACTCCGACATAGTAGTAATCACAAACATTTTAATTACCACTACACGGTTTTCATATTTGACGGGCAACGCAACATAACCTACCGGGGTGATTTTACTACCATCGTAACAATTGAGCCTTACGTTACACAGGCACAAAGCATGATTTGCCTTGAACGACTTTTCGTAGACACTGGCGGGTAGAACGGACACCGCGCTGCCGCTATCGATCTCGCATAAAATCGACTTGTTATCTATTAAAACTGATTGCTGCATCGGTTTCCCATTAAGCGACCGAATTGTAAAAAAATTATAAATACCTTCGTATATATCGTCAGTATCCTCCGCTAAGAAATTAGTGGTTTTAACTTTCGATTTACACACTCGGCTCAGGTGGCCTTTTTTGCCGCACTTTTTACACGAATATTGGGCAAATTTACACTGGTCCCTAGAATGATTATGATAGCCACAAACACTGCACTTAGACTTCTTATTAGCGTCGGATGTAACGGGGCGCAACGCGAACATATCTGCCGACGCGGTGACAGTGCTACCGGCTGCTTCCCTTGTGTTGCTATGCAGCGCCAGCCGCGCACAACGGACACTTTGAGCTAACTGCAGGGCCTTGTTAAAAGTTAACGATCCTGGATCTTCAGCAAAAAGTTTCTCCTTTTCCTTAGTATTTTCTAGACCCAGCACGAAACGATCCCTTAACGCTGATTCGAGCTGCGTTGCTGTGAATGCACAATGTTTTGCCAGGCTACGCACTCGCGCTGCCCAGTCACTTAGCTCTTCACCGGGACGCTGCTCCGCCTTGTAGAACAAGTATCTCTCAGCAAAAGTACATTTTTTAGACTCAAAATGCTGATCTAAACTTGAAACGAGATCATTAAAACTGAGGTTCTCTAACTGAGTTGGAAATACTAGGTCCCGTGTGATGCGGTAAGTGTCCTCCACCAGTGCAGAAAGTAGTATCGCTCGTCGTTTGGCACCTGATTTGTCGGTCTCTTCTGTGAAATTATTTGCCAAACAAAACTGACCAAATCGGCTTCGGAATATGTCCCACTCCTGCGTGCGGTGGTCGAACACTAGGCTGTTACCTAACACCAGATTATTCGCCATCTTCTCACTTGTGCTTCACTTTACTATACTTTTGAATATTTTATTTCCTGTTACACACGTAAGTCACTTTCTCGTCGCCACTGAAGGATTTCGGGATAGCTT
This sequence comes from Epinotia brunnichana, assembly GCA_963854355.1. NCBI lineage: Eukaryota > Metazoa > Arthropoda > Insecta > Lepidoptera > Tortricidae > Epinotia > Epinotia brunnichana. The sequence continues at coordinate 23,119,097 of OY977950.1, read as the reverse complement.
TCAAATGAAACACAGGAGTAGCTGTATAGCGTGTACTGGCCGGTTACAGACTCACGTACTTAGCTACTTTTAAAACTACCCGTTATTATATAAACACTACACACAGACAGCCCTATGTGCAGAGCGTGCATGGAGGCAGAAGAAACGACTAAACATATGTATACTACTAGACTGCAAGCAGGTAGAAGTATACAGAATAAAGCACCTAGGTTCTCCAAACACACTACGGAACGCAGTCAGCAACACCAAGGCACTCACCAACTTTTTAGACGAGCTGGGGTGGTTAGAGTAGCGCCACAACGCTGTTTCACACAAAACAGGCAGCTGAGAGACAGCGCATATTTATGCTCCAGAAAAAAGTTATAAGGATAATGGCTAGGGTGCCCTGGGATACGCCTGCCCGCAACTTATTTCGTAATCAAAAAATCTTAACGTTTACAAGCCTTTACATTTTAGAAATTTCAAAGATGGTCCGTAAAAACATTCGTGAGTTCCGAAAATTCAGGCCTAATAGTCGCAACAAAAATAATCTCTTACCAATTAGACACAAACTCAACAAATCGGAACAGTGTGTGTGGTACATAGGTCCCAAAATTTATAATCGTTTGCCTAGTGACCTTAAGCGACCGGAAATATCAGAATGCTTGTTTATATGTAGGCTTAAAGAATATTTGACTAACAAAGCCTACTATTCTCTAGACGAATTCCTTTGCCAATCATCCAATGATATTTAATGATAATACCTAACATAATAATGATAAATAAATAAATAAATAAATATTACGGGACAATCTTACACAAATCAACCTAGGCCCACGGTAAGCTCAGTAAGGCTTGTGTTGTGGGTACTAGGCGATGATATATATAATAGATACATACATATAGATACTTATATACATAACATCCATAACTCAGGAACAAATATTCGTGATAAATACACAAATAAATGCCCTGACCGGGATTCGAACCCGGGACCTCCAGCTTCGTAGGCAGAGTCACTACCCACTGGGCTACGGAGGCCGTTACCCGTTAATTTATAAATGTACCTAATGATAATACTTAATATAATAATAATGTATAATATTTAATGTTGTGTAGCTATAAGAAATGTTCAAATTAATATTATGTAAATATTGACCTGTAACCATGTTATCAATAAATATTGAATTGAATTGAATTGAATGGATGTCGACTTGCGGAAAACGCCCAGTATAACTAACTAACTAGAGACACAATACTATTATCAATCCACATCCAAAATAACGACCATTGTAGACGCCGCGTTACATATCTCTTATCTCTACTTTGTAATATAAGTTCGGTTTAAGGAATTCTAACGGCGCTTTTACCCTCAAGATACGCTAGCATGAAAGTATTAAAACTTCCCCAAGTAAAAGTACATTAAACTTCCTTAACGTCGAACTAACAAGCTAATCTGATAACATGTTCATCGCTCGCTTGACCACAGAGCGGCCTACTTGGAAGGCGAAGTTAATCTAGGCCTGTATTACTATTCACGCCTGGTTTCACCTCACTTCGGCGCTCACCGAGTATATCCAGACACCGTGATTATTAAAGCGAATCTAACCCTTTAAATTTGGTTGTGCTCACACGATTATGTTAGCTAGATATGCAGTGCCGGAAAGTTGCAAAAATGGTTAGACTTACAAAGTAAAAACGATGGTTTAGAATTTTGATTATTTTCCCGAAATAACTTTCAAAATTAGTCATAAGTCATAAGTCTTTTATTATTAATATTACATGTCATCGATTGTTTAGATTAGATTAAATTTATATACTAAGTGTGTAAACATATAACATTCTTATTCTGGTAACTCATAAAAATCTTTAATGTCATAAAAAGAGTGCGTGAGAAGCCACGATTTTAATTTTCTTAAAAAGGTTGAGTTACTACCCGCGCATTTTACATTTACTGGTAGTTTGTTAAATACTTTTGGCCCTACGTGAGAGATGATTTTACTTGACTTGGTCAGTCGAGTGGTTTGTGTGAGGAGCTGGTTCAGGGACCACTTACTTATAGATTAGAAGCAGAAGTGAAATTAAGTTAAAAATAGCTTTTTTTTGACATAGCATATAATATCCATAAACTATTAAACAACATAATTCATAACTAATAAATAGGGGCCGACACGATTTTTCAAAGTAGGACATTTGGATTAAAACATTGTTAATTAAAGTTAGTCTTTCCTGTAGACTTCAGGCCTTTTAACACATTCACTGCCAGCAGCAATCGGTACGTGGTAATCCCGTGGTTTTCCTGCTAAGTAGCGGAAAGCAGCTATACGGCGTAGAAAGTGGCAGTTGAAGTGTTAAGGCCTAATCTTGGTACATGCTGGTCCCTTTTGGGTAGATATGTAAAGCGTATTTGCAACCTAATGGTTTTTATGATCGAAATATAATTGATATATGCCTAAACCGTTATTTGTTTTGTATACAGGAAAGACGTGTAATTTTTGTTCCTGTAGCTCTAGTATAAGTTTTATCGATACATATAAGTTTTCGAACGCGTTTGCGTTTAGTTTCAATTTGTATGGCAACGCGTAGTTCCTAATAGCTACCACCAGAGGCGCTGTTCGCGTTGCTATACAAATTGAAATTAAACGCAAACGCGTTCGAAATCGTATTGTATCGATAAAACGTATACTAGAGCCTCTGATTTTGACCCATTTCGACAGACTCTAACGTGCCATACGCTTTAACAGAAGTGCCAAGATTCGCTACGAACTACGCTTGTCGTCAATCTCATGGTTTTACATGGTTAAATACATTAAATAAATGATTTTTGTTTTGCAAGTAGGCACCTTAACAAGTCAAAAATATACTAGCGTTTCTGAAAAAAAAGACCACTGTTAAGAAGAAACGCCCAAACAAACTCAACAGTCAGGAATTTTTTGCCAAAAAGAAGCTTATTACAATGATAGTACTTAACCTGGTTAAAACAAGTACCTAAACTTCAATATGAACATAAGAAAAAAAAATCGGCCAAGTGTGAGTCGGGCTCGCGCACGAAAGGTTCCGTACCATTATCTATAAAAATATTTATTTTATTCTGTTTTTAGTATTTGTTGTTATAGCGGCAACAGAAATACATCATCTGTGAAAATTTCAGACGGACAGACAGACGGACAGCGGAGTCTTAGTAATAGGGTCCCGTTTTACTCTTTTAGTGCGGAACCCTAATAATAACATAATGCGACTATTAACTCAATCGTTGGGAATGCTTACTTGTAGGAACTGTGTCATCTAGTTCCCTAGGCGTGATACAATGACAATTAAATTATGAATGATTAAACTGCTTTGGGCTCTGGTTTTGACCATCATGCATTACTGTCAGTTAAATTGTCCTCAATTCTGTTATAAGCCTTTGACATCAATGTTTTTTTCATAGACGGCAAGTCATTTATATAAACCAAAAATTTAAATGGACCTAAGATAGAGCCCTGAGGAACTCCTAACGTTACTGTAGCTCCATTAGACTGGGTTCAATTTACAACAACTGTTTGTGTCCTATTGCTGAGATAAGACATAAGACTTAAAGCATTTTCAGACAGACCATAAATCTGTAGTTTTAAAATGATCGTTCTATGATCCACGCAATCGAATGCTTTACTCGTAGAACGGTCACAAAAAATACCAATTTCATCACAAGAAACCTCCCAAATATTAGAAATATGTTTAATAAGTACAGACGCGGTTAAAGTATTAAAGTATTTTATTTAATATAAGAAACATTGAACAAATTAGGTCGTAAGAAACAAATAGTAAATAGGTCTTACATAACTATGCATATGGGAGGTTCGTCTTACACTGGTTCGTCCGCGGTTAAGTGATGAGTGTTGTAAATAACAACCCTGAATTTGCAACTTCGCCGCGTAACCACACCAAAACCTAACAAAGGCGAAATAACAGAAGTTCTATTATTAATATTGTGTTTGATGAATTTATGGCTTAGCAACTATGCGGAATGGAGTGTAATTGGCGTTGAGAAGTTATTTGTTGGCAAACATTAAATTCATATTATTCAACCTTGTAAGTCCTGTTCTTTGAAAATATAATTTTGAACACTTATACTTACGAGAGTATAAAAAAATATATCGGGCACTTCAAAAAATGCGAAAGCACAATCCAGACACACGATTTTTTTTTACTCAGTTCATGTGTAAATTGAGTTTACGGCTCGGCCACAAATAAAAAATATACGTTGGAGCGAGAGATCAGAGCGCGACCTCTCCCTCCCACGTATGGCGCAGCGCTGCCGCCGCTACGGGAAGTCGTCAACGCCAAGCAATGCTATGTGTGTGCTACGCCGTAGCTCGTAGCCTATAATGATTAGAGGCTACGAGCTACAGGCGCTACAGCGTAGCACTGTTACTGAGTAATGATAGACGTGTAGCGAAAGCGTAGACTTAGTACGGCTAACGGCATTAAGTACGCCTTTGTACATATGATAAGTTATTATTTTGTGCAAATCAGATTAAATAGGTAATTAAAAAAAAAAAAACATTTAAAGGAGTTGCTTTCGCATTGTCCTGAATTTACAATTTTAAATTTGGTATCTTGGGTGGGGTAAAAAAATTAATCTGCAATAATATTGTATAAGTAGGTACAAAGTACGAGGTTAAAATATTAGTATAAATTTAATGTTTAACATCAGGGATGTTATTCGGAACGCGCTAGGCTGTGTCCTACGTAGGCGAATCAAAGCAAACTGAATTGTGAAGCGATCTGATGCGGCGACGCACGGATGCGATGCGATGCGGTGCGACGCGGCGGCCTTGTCTTACGTGCGCGCGAATCACCCCAACACGGCGTTGTAATAAATGGTCACTTTTATCGCAAATTTCGAAAGATAGCCGCTAATGAGCGATCACTTAATCAGTCACTGATAAGGGTGCGCGTGCAAAAACGTAAGTTGTGTTCACTTTCGAGTTTTCTTAGGGAATGAAAACAATAAGCTATCTAGAATCTATTTATAGTTAATTACCAGGCACCACGGAAAGGGTCCACGGAAAGAACATGTCTAGTCACTTTTATTTTCAAAATGAGATTTTGATGTCAAAATGATGCGCTCGTTATGAACTTGCGTGACATTAAAATCTCATTTTGAAAAAAAAGTACCTAGACATGTTTTTTTTCGTGAACCGTTCATATTATTTGTTATTTGTCAGTGAAGATGGTGGTGTATTTTTTAAAGTTATTATTTATTTTATGAATTTAACTAATGAGGATGAGTATGAGTAAAAATTTAATTTTATTGCTTACAACGACTCTATAGCTCACTTTAGTCTTACTGCGCTAAAAATACTCCGATGCCTGTTAATTACAGTACATTTATCGACCAATGACATGACAGTAATCAATATTTAAATAAAAAGTATACATGCGACGCGCCGCAGGAATATGCACCGCCGCCGCGCCGCCGCGTCTCATTCGCGCGAAAATATTAAACCAACTTATCGCGTCCGCTACGCTTCGCACCGCGCCGCCCGTACTTCGCGCCTGTATTGGTCAAGTAGGACACTTCAATTGCTGTCAACTGTTTGTTCCTTTCGCGCCGCGCCGCGCCGCATCGCGTTCGCGAGGATTTCGCCCACGTAGGACACCGCGTAATGCGCCTCGCCTCACCCGTCACGCCTAGCGAAGCTAGACCACTACGAATCGCGGCGCCAAGGTATATTTGTGGCTAACGGTCCTCACCGGTTAAAACAAGTAACAGAATAGCGGGGCAGATAGCTTCGCAACCTCAATATCACCGATTGCACTCCTCCTGGCATAGCTGTTAAGTCTTACAAATACGTCGTCACTTACGAGTACAACTATGTTATAATCGTCTCAACAATGTGTTTTTGTTACAGCAAGTCTCGTGGATCAGGAAGCGGGATTGGCACATACTTAGCTCGGGAAAGTTCACGTACACCAACGACGAGAGGTTTCAGGTAAGATTATATCTGTTACAACACTATCATCTAGATAGCCATGCTGTTATAGTTAGCTTTCGTTAAAGTTATAATTTACTTTAAAAACAAAATTTTAACCGACGAAAAATCAACCACCCCCTATTTTCCTACCCTTAAGGTTGGTTTTTTTTTCAAATTTATATGGGACCAATTTCGGGGTATACCCTTTCCAATAAAAAAATAACTATCAAAATCGAACTACTCTGTAAAAAGTTATGCGTGTTGTAAAAAAAATATAAATATACGCGTCGACTTGAGAACCTCCTCCGTTTTTTTCGTTGGTTGAAAATAAGGTATTTGATAACAGTAAAATAAAATATTTTCAAAATACCGACAATAATGTGTTACTGAGAATCATGAACACTATTCGTCCTGATACGAGAAAAAAGTATTGCAATGTGTATACTACCGCTCCGTTTATTTTCAACATATGCTTGTATACGAAATAGAACAGGCATAAAAAGTTCACGACCACGCAAAACTAACTGAAAAAAAACTGTATCTTTTCACACAAAGTGTAGCCTATGTTACCCGGTGCATAAATTCGAATCGATTGATACCTCATTCATCAAAATCGGTTCAGTATCGTAAAAGATGCGGTGAAATACGTAAACACAAACATAGACTGCTAAAATCATATCCCTTTCTTTCGGCTTTGCCGTAATCGGGAATAAAACAAAAGAAATTTAGCGAAATTAAAATCACTTAAAACATACAGAAACACACAAAAAAAACAAGACATAAATTAGTAAGACTCCTAATACCTTTAATGAAACAGATATCATCTTGAATTAAGATCAGTAACTCGAACCAAAACAAAAATAATTTGAAAGATAAATTCGCTTGATACGATACAATTAAAAAAACTTCTTAATTAATTTCTTGGTTCAAGAATGTTTACCTCGAATCAAGTATACATTTTTTCTGTGTAGCTTCCGCGCTTAAACACGGGAATCTGAGAAAGTGTACAATACGCTTTCTCCGGACTTAACTAATTATACAACAAGGGAACAAAAGCATTAGCAACCACTCTTTATGACAGATACCGCGGAGAGTAAATTGTGCAGCGCAATGTTTATTCATACACCTAAGTGCACTCAGCGCTGGTGCAGTTGCGTTTCATTGTAGCAAATTTGATATTTCGTCCTTCCGGTTCAGAGAGTAAGCATTTTGCTGTCTGGAGGGACGAAAATGGCATATAACATCACTATAATCTGTCTGTTATGATGGATCGTGGGTGTGGGAAACATGATAAAATAAATAACCTTGCTGATTCAGATGCGAGTTGACCTTGTCTTCCCATGGCCATCTATTGACCACTTTTCAATTTTTATGATGACATTCATACCCGTTTTTAGAGAGGATTAAATGTCCGTATGGGAGCAAAGAAGGGAGTCATATACCATACTCAAAAAACGGCTCATACTAATTGAGACAGCATAATGACGTCGCAATTTTATATTCGCATTTTATATAAAAAAATAGAAAATAGAAAAATGCTGTTTTGGTTGTGAATTACTGCGTTTAGGTGCATAGATGTTATACGATTTCTCTTTTATCGAAACGTAAAAATCCTATCGCTATTTTTGAATGCGTTCCAGACACACTATCTATTATTAATTGATCAAGAAATAGAAAAGCTATTTTTCGCTTCATTCGGAAAATAACCAATGAAAGAAATGATTTTGTTTTAGTGGCAGAATGCATTTTTTCATTTTCTTTCTTTATGATAGATGAAAAGTACATTGATCAATTATGCCTTCATTGAGTCTAGTCTAGTACTATAGTAGTTTATGTGACTGTACATAATGAAGGGCATTAAACACGAGCGTTGGTTTATGAAACGAGCCGAAGGCAAGTTTCATAATAACATCACACGAGTGTTTTAATGCCTAATTATGTACAGTTACATACACTGCTTTATCTATCCACATATCATACTTAAGCCTACATGATGCATTCAGGAGCCGCATATTAAGACCGGCATGGCGGCGTTGTTTTCTGGCAGTTAATTCATAAACAAACTAGAATCAGCTCTAACTATCATACCGTTCGATATCTTACTTACGTGCGACATTTGTCAAATTTGTATGCAACTTGACAATTTATTTCGAACTAAACGTCATCTTGACTGATATTAGAATAGAGGTCAAATCAAATTTCTTTGTTTTTCAGAGATGTTCGAAATTTAAATGAAATAATATGATCGAAATCGATGCTAAGTATTATTTAGCAATAATAACATTTTCACAGATAAGAAATTTGTTCTAACAAAACAGTCTGTTTTTATGGTGGTCATAATGTGCGGTTCTTGAACGCATCATGGAGGGTTTATGATATTTGGATAGATAAAAGATATTTGCTGCCACTTGTGCGCCAGAAATACAATACAATCATTCGAATAATTCCACTTACGTCAGAACATGTTATTTTAACTGAAAATTTTGTTCCGTTTAGGTTAGGTTAGATCTTATTTTTTCTGACATAATTGGAATCTAACAATGACGCATGGCTATTCATCTATTCTATTTTACTTCATTAAACTAATTTGATATATCACATTTACTGCAACTGAGCGGCTTAGTGACTAAATTCAGATTTGGCGTTTCAAAATTACAGCGATTGAATCTAAATCGGATCTAAAATGGATTCCGTGTGTATCATTAGCCCTCTTGTCTGTCGTTCGTTCATTAAAAGGTTCAATGCTAAAGTCACTGGACATTTTAGTGCTTTGTTGAAATGTGCCGGTTCTAATATTACTCACCATTTATCAAATTCAAGTAAGAGAGATTTGATTTTGACTACGATATAAAATTTGGATCATACAGAAATTTAGGTTCGCTACTTCTGTGGCCTTGTTTGGACTCTTCATTCGCATAAACGGCGTCTTTTTTTATATGATTTCATGCAATCGAAACTTTTGTATATATCATCATCATCATATCAGCCGAAAGACGTCCACTGCTGGACATAGGCCTCCTCCAAAGAGTGCCACAATGGCCGGTCCTACGCCACCCGCATCCAGTGGACTCCCGCGACCTTTACCAGGTCATCGGTCCACCTTGTGGGGGGCCTACCCACGCCGCGCCTTCCGGTACGTGGTTGCCACTCGAGAACCTTTCCGCCCCAACGGCCATCGGTTCTACGTGCAATATATATATGCACGGAAGCACTTAACTATGGACCAGATGCAAGACCACATTTGTTTCACTTAATTTGTATGACCCATTTATAGGCGACAAAATCATTAGAGTGACATGATTTTAGAAAAAGTAATATAATATACTTTTCACTTCTCATGCTCTAAAAGTTCGTCTTTATGTCGTGCGTAGGCGACATAAAGTCGCTTTTTATGCTCTAGAGCATAAAGTAAAATCTTCGTCGAAGACCAAGGCAATCGCTGCAACAGCCACACGAACATCTTTAACTTCATACAACAACCTCTTTATTTTATTTCGTTTCGTTCGTATTCTAAGACCAAGGCAAAGATACCAACAGCCAAAGTACACAATAAAACTTCATGAAATAAACTTATAATTTGTATTTCGTCTCATTTATTATTTTTTATATTTGTTTATTTTTCAATTTAGTAGATCAGTATAGTATTTAAGCCATAACAACAACAATTAAATTAGCATTTACTATATTTACGTGTTGCTGTTTCATTTCCTCGCAATCGAAGTGAAAAGTAGAGTGTACAACTCGTCCATAAAACCCATTTTACACTCGACTTTATATCTATCCTCGCTCGCAAGCTCGCTCGGATGGATAAACGTCTCGAGTAAAATGGTGCGTTTTATGCACTTGTTGTACAATCTACTATTTTGTACTCGACGATTAAAATATGTGTATTAAGATTTCATAGAGAATACTGCAACGTCACTCTTTTCATAGTTGTAGTCCATGTTAATGTCGAAACAATCGAAATAACTACTTTTCGATACGCTCCAGACAACTAAAATAAATTCGACCAATCACGTGGCTGCTTTACTGAACTGTAATGAATTGGACCAATAGAATCGCTTTGATGTCGTACGCTCGTTGATGTCTTTTAAGATATCAACAAGCGTACGAGCGATGAGCTGCACTTCGTTTCAACAGTATCGAGTTTGTTTAATTAGTTCAGTTGACTCGTAGAAAATTAATTTTAATGAACTCGTACAAAAAGTATTGTTCACATTAGTGTCATAATCAAGCTTTTTAATCTCGTACCTTACTTAGGCCACTCAGCAAGCTTCGTGGCCTAAACACGGTACTCGACTAAAAAGCTCTCTATTATAACACGATTGTGAAAAATACTATTTTCTCACCTTTTACCCACCTAAAATGTCAACAAAGGAGGACGTATTGTATATAAAGTAACGCAATATCTAATCAACAAAACCAAGAGATGCTTCTCTTGAAAACTGAAAATTATAATTTTTGATAATAGAATTCTGTGAGATTGTTAGTTTGTATGTAGGGGACCATCTCTAAAGCAACTTATCCGATTTCTAAAATTATTTTACCTGTGTAGCGTTAGAATGTAAAACTATGGATGGATATTGGCTATATATACACAGGCAGTTATCCTTCTCACTTATTTATGTTGCTTTCCAAATAAATAAATAAACTAAATAACTGCCTGCCTCCTTTGCTTTTGCTGAGCGTATTATGAGCCCCAGCATTCACGTAGCTTTAGAGACTATATTATCAATATGGACATTAAAATGGAGCTTATCATCCTTTACCCTAGATCGCGTCACTAGATAGTTAGTTATTAGTTTTCTGTACCAAAATTGGTCCAACGGAACTCTTATATTATACTCGTACATTGTATATTAATGTAACAGTACGTTGCGCGAACACTGCCAGCAGTAAAACAGAAGACAGAGTAGATTGCACCGTCTGATGTTTATTCATGCGGAGCGAAGCGCTGCTCAAGCCGAGATCTGCTGCTATAATCGTATTGTTAAACTATAACTGTATATACAGTGACGGGCATATAATAATGATGATTAGCGCGCAAATTTCTAGCTTTAGAACAGTAGGATCTATTTACATCGTTGGTTACGCCGTCAGAACAAAATCCCTTTTGGCCTCCTTTCCTTAAAAAGTTGCTGAGACTGTTTACAACCGCATACGTCAAAAAGAAAAAATAAGATTTCTGTCTATCAATAATTTTCCTTCATCCTGTCAACGCGTAATATTTTTTTTTCACCGCTATATGTTTAAATGATTATTTGTGGACGAATTAGTGTTTTGTGTTTCACCTGACGTATACACGCTTATGCACGTGTTCCCCTGCGCTGAGGACTTCAGTATTTGAGTTATCGGCCGGAGCAAGTTTGTCTACACGGATACGACACGGATCTACGACGAGATATTTGATTCTGCCCGCCCGCTTCAAGAGCTAAAGTGCACACCCAAAGAAAACTCAAGGTAAGCAGTTTCAGCTCTTAAAAATTAAATATCTATTTGGTTTTTTCTTTAAATTAATTCTACGGCGTAATCTTGTCATCCACCTCCGCACCGCTCAACCGCATAGTTCAAATTGCCTATTTACACGGCATAATCATATTTTTGGTCCTATCGAGTTCCGGATTCTTCCGTCTAAATTCTATAATTAACGTTTATTTTCCTCCTGTGAGTGACGTAATACTTGGTCATCACAGTAGGCATATAATTTCACCCGCCATTAACGCTCATTTCATATATTTCGCTTATTGACATTTATATTTCGCTTGACATTGTTATTGATAAAATTGAAATTCTATTTTATTCAAAATGTCTAAATCAGAAATGGAAATTAAGTTAGCAGTGTTAAAAAGTAAAGAAGAGAAAATCTTTCAGCGAGTTTCTCGCATATATACCGCTACGAAAAATATTTCAAATTTTGAATCGCGAAGCAACGAGTCGTTCATGGCCGATAGTGAAACGATTGATGAAATACGTGTCAGTTTCGAATCAATTCTTGATGAGATGAATAAAATCATCATGTCTCTCGTCCCTGGTACCAAACCGGACTATGAGGCCCTGGATGCGTTCGAAGATATGTACTCAAAAATAAAACGCACTCGAAATAACATTATTAAAATGTCAATACCGCAAAGTGCATCATCCGTATCCGAAAGCCGTAGTAACGGCTCTTCTATTAAACTCCCTCCAATAGAATTACCATGCTTTGATGGTCGTACTGAGAACTGGCCCATCTTCTATGAGTCATTTAAAACAAACATTCATAATAACGACCAACTGACTGACTCGCAACGTGTGCAATACCTCATGGGCAAGCTAACACATAACGCTCTGAAATTAACCGCTGGTTTAGTGCCTACAGGCGAAACCTATTCCATAATTTGGGACAGTCTTGTCAAAAAATATCAGGATAAACGCGCCCTGGGTACTTATTACCTGAATAATATATTCGATTTGAAACCATGCTCAAATAATGCCAGCAGTCTCAATAGCTTCATTGAGAAGTATTCCGCGTCTATCGCCGCTCTTAAGCAGTTGGACATTCCTGATTTGTCTGATTTTCTTCTATTAAATTGCGCATTGAGGAAGACCGACCAACAGACTTTACAAAGTTACGAAATGTCAATCCGCGATGTTGAGATTCCGACATATACGTCATTTATCTCATTCGTGCAAGACCAAGTCAAGATTTTGGAACGGTCTAGTAGTAGTACCGTCAGCAAATCAGTTGCCAATATACCGGCACAAAATACGCGAACTACATATAAGGCATTTGTAGCCAGCAATGATACCGCTTCAAAACCCGCGATTAATGAACCAGCTTGTATATTGTGCAACAAAAGGGACCATACGCAACTTTATGCTTGCTTGAAGTTTAAAAACATGGTCTCCCCGCAAGTGAGGTTTGAGTTTATAAAGGATAAGCATGGTTGTGTCAATTGTTTAAGTACCTCGCATACACTTATCAACTGTAACTCGCGACACACTTGCAACGTCTGTCAGAAGCGTCATCACACGCTCTTACATTTTGAGTCGAATAAAGCTACTTCCGCTAGTATTAAATCAACGCAATTGTTCGCAAACACTAACGACGCCCCTTCTTCCGCCGCTCATGTACCGCGACCGTCAGCAGCCGCGCCTCCATCGCGCTCTCCGCCGACAGTGTTCAATACTTGTGAGCCAAATGTACTTAATGCAAACTCGAACTGTGTCTGCACACCGCAAATAAATACTCCGCTGACGGCTCATCCGCCACGCGATAACATACATACGCAATGGTCACCTGAGGGGGCCATAGCACAGCCGCTTCCTAACGCTTCGGTCTCACTCAAAGTAGAGTCGAACCCTAAGTCTACAATATTGTTGTCAACCGCTCAAGTGTACGCTAAACCTTATAATGGTGATGGCAAGTCGATTATAAGATGTCTAATTGATAATGGCTCACAAAACAATCTAATAACGCTTGATTGTTGCAAAACACTTAACTTACCCGTGATACCGCTTAACAATTCCTATATAAAGGGTGTTGGTTTAACTTCGAGGCCCATACATGGTTATGTTTATTTGAATATTGAATCCCGCATCTACCCAAATAATAAATACTATATACACGCTTTAGTGGTAGATTGCATAACAGATCAACTGCCCGCTCATTTTATCGAAGCTAATGAATGTGACTTGGCATATCTTGCCAATATACCGCTTGCAGATTTAACCTGGAATATTCCAGGCTGCATTGATGTCGTGCTAGGTGTTCAACTCTTCCCGTATATATATTTGGGGAACAGGGTAGATTCTGGCACATGCGCACCCCCCGCCTTGCTAACCACGTTTGGTTACGTGTTAATGGGTGACTATCCTTGTAAGTCCAACTCTAATGACACTTCTTTTACCGCGTTTGTGCTCAATGACCTTGAGTCAAGCCTGAATAGATTTTGGGAATTAGAAGAGATCCCACACAAACGTTTTCTTAGTCCGGAAGAGACCGAGTGTGAGAATTTGTTCACTACTTCCGTGACTCGCAATGATGAAGGCAGATATTCTGTAGCCTTGCCCTTCTGCAAAGATGCCTCTGAACTAGGCAATTCTCGAGCTGTTGCTCATCGCCGCCTACTTTACTTGGAAAAGAAATTTAAACAAATACCTGCACTTCGTGATGATTATAACAAAGTCATCAATGACTATATGCAAAACGGTTATCTTACCGAAGTTCCTGAAGCTGACGTCACTGATGACGGATATTACATCCCTCACCACGCAGTTGTTCGTCCTGATAAAGCTACCTCTCGCGTCAGAATTGTCCTAGATGCGAGTTCAAAAAGTAGCTCAGGCTTGTCTCTCAATGACATCTTGCACACTGGTCCAAATTTGCAGGCAGATTTATTTATTCTGCTACTGAATTTTCGCCTGTTTCCCATAGCAATGACATCAGATATCCGCCAAATGTATATGCAAATCTGTTTGCCGCCAAAAGATTATAAATTCGTGAGAATGTTATTTCGTTTCGATGAAAGGGAGCAGGTTCGCACCTTTCAGTTTACGCGCGTTGCGTTTGGACTCAAATCAAGCCCTTATATGGCAATGCGAACTGTCAAGCAGCTGTGTCTTGATGAAGGGCATCGGTTTCCCGATGCTGCAAGAGTGGCTAGTTCCCAATTATACATGGACGATTTAGTTCATTCTTGTATAAATGAGGAAACTGCAATGCGTTTATCGCAAAACTTAATCGCGCTTTTTAAAACTGGTGCATTTGATTTAGTCAAATGGTCCAGCAACTCACTGTCACTGCTAGATAAGCTGCCCGTATCACACCGTGCTTGTGTTAATTTTGATGACAAGCAAAATATGGCCAAGGTGTTAGGCTTATCTTGGGAACCCTCCGATGATACATTCTCAATGACTACGTCCCCGCCCGCCGGAGGGAAGTGTACCAAGCGAATAATTCTATCTACCGTAGCTCGCTTGTTTGATGTGCTTGGTTTGGTAGCACCTGTTATCCTATACGCCAAGTTGTTAATTAAAGAACTTTGGCTCTGTAAAACAGATTGGGACGCTACTCCCCCTGAACACATAATTAAGTGTTACTCCATATTGATTCAAGAATTTCCACTGCTATCAACGTTTAAGATCCCGCGCCATATTGGCGTATCATCCGATTGTATGGTCAATATTGTTGGATTCAGTGATGCCAGCCTTAGTGGTTATGGTTGTGTCATTTACTTGCATGTGACAAACTTGGCCGGTGATATCAGTGTAAGGCTGTTATGCTCCAAGTCCAAGGTTTCTCCAGCTAAGATAACTACGCTTGCTCGTTTAGAGCTATGTGCCGCTGTTTTAATGTCCAAGTTGATTAAAATTGTGCAAGACACTTATCTGGCTCGCATTCCGATTGCAGGCATATATGCTTTCTCAGATTCAACGATCGCTCTTTCATGGATCAAAGCATCGCCTCATCGATGGTCAATTTTTGTAAGCAATCGTGTTGCTCAGTGTCAAGAAAATGTATTACCAGAGAATTTTTATCATGTCGCTGGAATAAACAATCCTAGCGATTGCTTGTCTCGTGGTATGACACCATCACAATTGGTTTCTCATAACCTATGGTGGAACGGACCTTCATGGCTGCATAATGCGCCAACGGAATGGCCTATTCAACCTTTTCAGACCGCGGAAATTGAACAATTGCCGGAGTGTAAAACGACAACGTTGACAACTCTTGTGCAACTTGAGCGACCTATACTATATGATTTAGCGCAACGCATATCATCTTGGAACAAACTGCTTAAAACCGTGGTTTATGTACTACGTTTTGCAAAAAAGCTTAACGCTGCAGAGATTGTAAAAAATATTGAAATTGCTGAAACCGCTTTATTACTTGCGATTCAGAGCGTTCACTTTCATGAAGACATTGCTCGCATGAAAAATAATATGGTACCCTCGCGGAAACTCGTCAAGTTGTCAGTGTTTATTGATGAGAAAAATGTTCTTCGTATAGGAGGTCGGCTTTCAAATGCTGATTTACCATTTGAAGCTAAGCATCCTGCATTGCTCCCCAAACGCGATCATATAGTCAACATGATTATTGATCACTATCACGCTGTAAATTGTCATACGGGTGCAGGTCTCTTAATGTCAATCATCCGCCAGCGCTTCTGGATATTGGATGCCAGAACTGTTATTCGAAATAGAGTACATAAATGTAACTCGTGTTTCCGCGTTAAGCCAGACCATCCGATGCCGAAGATGGCTGACCTTCCTTCTTGTCGCTTGCAAGAAGCTAAAGCCTTTGTCCATACGGGAGTTGACTATGCTGGTCCCCTTCGTATAACGCTTTGTCGTCGTCGTGGTCAACATGCGCAGAAGGCGTACATATGCTTGTTTGTTTGCCTCGTCACGAAGGCTATTCATATTGAGTTAGTTTCAGATTTAACATCTGAAGCCTTTATAGCGGCTTTCAAGCGGTTCATATCACGCCGTGGCCCTGTCTCTTGTCTTTATTCAGACCATGGCACTAATTTTGTAGGAGCCAAATCTCAACTAGATGAGATGTATAATCTATTTCGCACATGCGAGTTCAAATCTAGACTTAACCGCGAATGCTTTAATCACCGCATAGAATGGAAGATGATTCCCCCGCGCGCGCCTCATTTTGGTGGAATTTGGGAGTCAAATATAAAAAGTTTAAAGACACATTTGTATCGTGTCATAGGGTCACAGCTTTTAACATATGAAGAGTTGCTAACTGTTCTGGTTCAAATTGAATGTATACTCAACTCACGCCCTCTCAGTGTGCTCTCTTCAGATCCGCACCCTGAAATAATTAGCCCCGCACATTTCTTAATGTCTACACCGCTTCAGTATTTGCCAGCTTCTGAACTGTCTAACGAGTGCAGAAATCTGACAAATCGCAAAAGATTGCTAGAAAGTATTGTGCAATCATACTGGAGAAAATGGCGCTTAGAGTTTTTGCACACGTTGCAAGTCAGAAATAAGTGGTGTACTCCAGATCATCCTATTGTTCAAGGCACGTTAGTCTTGATGGGTGATGATGATGTTCCGCCCCTTCGATGGCCGTTAGGTATAATCACGAACGTACATCCAGGACCTGATGGTGTGATTCGAGTAGCTACTGTTAAAACTAACAACGGCTTATTCAAACGACCTGTTGTTAAGCTATATCCTTTGCCTACACAGTAATTAATTAGCTATTTCCAGTTCTTATTGGAAGATTCTTTTTCTTTCTCATTTATTATCAACCGCATACTTTAATTTCATCTCATATTTTGAAATTCGTCGCATTTCAAGGCCGGGAGCATGGTTACGCCGTCAGAACAAAATCCCTTTTGGCCTCCTTTCCTTAAAAAGTTGCTGAGACTGTTTACAACCGCATACGTCAAAAAGAAAAAATAAGATTTCTGTCTATCAATAATTTTCCTTCATCCTGTCAACGCGTAATATTTTTTTTTCACCGCTATATGTTTAAATGATTATTTGTGGACGAATTAGTGTTTTGTGTTTCACCTGACGTATACACGCTTATGCACGTGTTCCCCTGCGCTGAGGACTTCAGTATTTGAGTTATCGGCCGGAGCAAGTTTGTCTACACGGATACGACACGGATCTACGACGAGATATTTGATTCTGCCCGCCCGCTTCAAGAGCTAAAGTGCACACCCAAAGAAAACTCAAGGTAAGCAGTTTCAGCTCTTAAAAATTAAATATCTATTTGGTTTTTTCTTTAAATTAATTCTACGGCGTAATCTTGTCATCCACCTCCGCACCGCTCAACCGCATAGTTCAAATTGCCTATTTACACGGCATAATCATCGTAGTCGTTTGGTCAAGATCGTACTTTTCACGTGTATGTTATAATCTACTTAATTAACGATATATTTAGACAGACTAAGCTATTATTACTATTATTGGATACTGGTAGGTACTACAATCTCAAGGACCGTAGTAAATGGGGCTTCCTAATTATATTTCGTCAAACCCATGGTACGTCAATAAATGTTTAAATTTTAATGTAATTTTATATCAAGAAAGCGTATTTATTTTCCGGGGTAAAAATGATCTTTGCCGTGTTATTAGGAAATTAACATTTTAAAGTACTTTTTCGAACGGATGTGACTACCCTATCAAAGGTGTATGTGAACCCGCATCAACCAGTGTTGGGACAACGGTCTGTTTTCAGCTCAGACATTTCGGATTTTTTAAATGGTAGCTTAAATTGCTCTGAAAATTGTTTATCAAAACCGCTTATACTTCCCTTGGGCTTGGGCGTACCATGGTTGCCATTTTATCACTTATCGCTGTGGACAAGACATCTGTCACGTTTTGACAAGTATTCGAGTGCGAGAGTGACAGATGTCTTATCCACAACGATAAATGATAAAATGTCAAACCATCTTAGGCCCGCAGTTGCCACAATCGATTTGGGGGTCTGCGATGTAGGCTCAGAAGCAAGGGAGTGGAAATTGGATTTAGACAGGTAATGATGATAGGCATGAACTACATGCGCAGTGTAAATTAAAAGTAATTCAACTTAGAAAACCGAACACTTCGCTACCCCATTGTATAATGCCCCAGCGTGAACTAAACGCCGCATGCACGTAATAGCGGCGATTGGTCAGCCGCGAAATTAACGCCGACGGTGTATTAGAACTGCGAGCTAATGAGGCGTTCTTTGCGGAATTTTACCGCGAGTGGAATTCAGCTCAATCAAATACTGTCAATTTGACACGTGGGTTTCACATTCCAAATTGTTTTCAACGTAGCGCACTAGCTTCCAAGCGCGCAGAGCTGAGTACCAGAAGGATGAATCAACTTATCTGCGTCGCTGGTTGCAAAAGTTATGTCTACTGGGTCACTTTTTAAAACCATAATTTTATGGGTATACATTCACTAACGTTGGAGTTTTCTTGTCATTTTGAGCCCTTTTATATGGGCCGTCTTTTAAGGAAGGAATAGTTAATTTTACCCAGAACCATCGCACGAAAGGCGCTGAAAACAAATTGGGATGGGAAATGTATGTTTTGAATTTACCCACAGCTCAATCAAACTGAGCGGGAAATATCCGCGGAATAGACGATCAGTTCTAATTGGACGTAAGTGACGGGCTTTTCCGGTTAAATTGTGGCGTTTTGATACGCTTCAGAGTGTGTTTACTGCTGGTATCGGCTGGAATAAATAGGTGGTTGGTTGGTGGTTAAGGTTATAAGCAGACGGATTTAACTCACAATCATATAAATTGTTACTTTATCACACTGATCATCACCAAGTAAAAATGCCTTTTATTTATTATTTCTACCTCACATAATAGGTTGCGAGAGATTCCAAAATTAAAATTTTTTCGTTAAATTATCTCTATTAGAAGGAAAAAACAAGAGAGATACGTTAAAAAATGTATAGATCGCCATATATGTATAACAAAGCGGCTGTTCAACATCAGTTCAGTTTAGTTTCAGCTTCAACTTCATGATATTATTTTACCTCGTAAGAACTCGGAAGAGATTCCAAAATAAAAATAAGAACTGTTGTTAAATAAAGAGATCTAGAGAGAGGAAAATATTATCTTATTTCTCTAGAAAATTATATCATAACTGTAAAGCAAAACTACTCTAAACTCAAGAGCTTCAGAAAATAAGGCATTTGACGTGAGCATTTTCGCAAGATATTGCGCAACACTCTGCCTTTTTACCCGACTACGGCAGAGCCGAAATGATTTTCTATTTTATTATCATAATTAACAGGCACCTGACTATTATTCGTCGTTGTCATAACACCTGAGAACAGAGAACTCAACTCAGCGAAAAACAAATTACTGAATTCAAAATCACACTGTCTCCACATACCGCGAACTTTGCCTCACCTTTCGCATTTAATCCGCATATAAATTGTCCTAACTAGCTGACAGGGTGCTGACAATTGGGCCCCACCTTTACCCGTGCTTACGGGCCTTAATGAAGGATCGCATTGGAAATTTCGACCATTAGCATAACCTATAGGTGTGCTAGTTATACTCGTAGCTCGTAGCTGACGCGGTGGTTCGTTAGTGGTGCCGGCGGGTCATTCATTTGATATGGCACAGTATAGATGAGTATTAGAGAGCAGAACGATAACTGACTCTTGGTTTATGCCATCCAAAAGTTTGACAATGACTTTTCGGCTTTGTCACACAAATGCTGGCTGGACTAAACTCCCTTGCATCTGAACTAAAAGCGATGTTCTGCAGATATGAAAGAAAGAAAGAAAGATAAATTTATTCATTAACACACAGGACAGGAAAAAAACAGTAAATATCTCCTTCTGTCAATTACAACGAATGGAATTGAGGCCCTGCCAGGTTTATCATCCGTATCACACAATGTATCATGAAGTAACAATATGATAAATCCCTTTGTCTGGTCTCCGAAGTAGTTGTCGCAACGTAACAAATAGACTAAGTTCCTACGCCAAGGCCCCTGTGGTCAGAAACTACATATTCAAAAAAAAAAGAAAACTAAACCCTAAATATAACAATGGAATCAATTTAAACTGAGTATTGTATTTTCCTTGTCCCTGTTAAATTTATAAAAACAAACAACATCCCTTAAAACAGCGCAAACTGTTTCACAAACATTTTCCTACCGATCTTGACCCTCGCACTTCGAATATCGACGGGGCGTATGTCACACCAAAAATCAGTCGTCTTACGCCCTTTTTGAAACGAACAGTGTACTGTCCAAAACGCTGTTTACTAAAACTTTGATCCCACTTAGGAGTTATGGTCGATCCTTCTAGTGATCCGTTATATTGCATATGCTTCGACTTCGAGCCACTTTGAAACAAGTTGGCCCGAATTCAAGGTTAAATTTGTTTCGGAAAGGTCAAATAAGAATGTTGAGATATTGCGCATAAAAACTAGACTGTTTTGTTTATGGCAACAGATTTGCATAGATTTGGAAACTTTACAGAGGTTTTAGTTTGTAACAAATGTAACACTTGGGATGTTTTCAAATTTGAATACTTAAAATTAAATACTGATATAGTACTTAGCTTAATCGTAAACGACAAGTGTAATGTAGTTATCCAACTGAATTTCATGAAAATGAAAGTTTAGATATTTTCTGTAAAGCGTCTTGATTAAAAAATATCGGATACTCTGAATCGCTAAAATCATCAGTCGTCGTTTTTTGCAAAATGGTGATTATACGGGAGTTCAGGTAGACAATTCCGCAGGGAAATGTAAGTATTCAATATAAAATACATCCTGTGAGTTTTTTTTTAATTCGGACTTATTGGCTTTGTCCGCGTGAATGTGATCATGAAACATTAAAATGCAGTGCCCTCTGGGTAGTGATCCTGCATACAAAGATGAAGGTGGTGAACATGAATATTGATTCCTGAATTATGGATAAAGTTACCATATCATACCTATAATGTAATGACTGCCATCTAGTGCCCAGAACAAGAGCGTTTTGTTTTAATACAACAGAACTAGGTCAATTCAAGATCTTTTTAGTCTCACTCCTAATGAAAACTTTCCTTAATTCATAAAGGCACTTAAATTTGAAACAATGGTAATCGTTTCAAAACTACGATTTTAGCATAATGTGGCCTGCTGTACCCTGGTACTGCAGAATGAAGAATCTATGAGTGTTCAAAACAATGCCATTGGAATCATTCTCAAAATCTGGTTCTGGCAAATAGTTAAGAGTAGAACTAATTAAGCAATTAGGCCAGGATGGCGGGCTAGCTAATATTCTTTTCATTGCTTCAGTAAGCTACAGCGAAATGGAACAGAGAGCTCAGTTCTATTTAGTCTCCGGAGACCACCCAAAAAAGAATCACAGTAAAGACTTAGCTAGGTAAGGGCGTTAAGCTTAAAAGTGTACCTTTCAGAGTAAGAAAAACACAAACGTTCGAAATTCTGAGAAAATAGTAAGAAAAAATAACTTTATTCCAACTGTATCTGGTGAACTCAGCTAAGAAACACATAGTTACGAGTAGCACAGTATCCTGTCTACACCACTTCAAATAGTGGTAGTATAAACACTTAAGTGGCAACGTTCCCTTTTGACACTTGTTTAAAAGGTTTGTTCAAACAAACAAGTAAGGGCTAATTAAGGGCAATTTGACAATTGCCCTCAAGTTTACTATTGACCGCCACCGCCGACCGCGCTAGTGTGATTCAGTTCAGACCTAAATCTTACATTGACGCTGACATCACTCTCAGGTACTGCACGAATACCATAGCTGAGCTGGCACCATCGGTTGCGCAAAACAAATCAGTTCAATGGACTGACAAGTGTCTTTCTTGCAGACGTTAAATATTTCCCTCAACGCTCTTAACGTCTAAGCTGCTAGACAATTACGACCACTCATACTAAAACTGGCTAGTTAAATGTAAAAATACCAATTCCACAATATTTAGTTTAAAAAACCCACATGATCGTGGATATGAATCCAAAAACTAGTTTTTGGAAAATGGCATTTCCAAGGGAGCATACTGGGTTCCACATTATCTACGGCGTCTCCACAGCGAGCCCTTATGAGTCTTTAACCCTCTTGTATGCGGAAAAACGGGCTAATCAAACGATGACGATTTAGTGCTTAGGCAGCATCAGAACACCGGGGTCACTACCGGAGGCCGTCGGCAACATAAAGGCTCTGCTAGGCTTCCTGATGGAGCTGGTTTGGCAAGAATAAGAGTAGTGCCAAAACTCATACGCAAAATAGGCGCATTTTATGACGTCAAGTTGCGGAAACCCAGCCCGCGTACAACCTATATATCATCATTATCATTATTTTATTCTTGTCAGTGGTGTAATCGCCATTTTACTTCTCTGCCAATGTCTTGAGCTCCTCATACGATATTACATTGACATACTTTTTGACTTGATCCATAGACGTTCATGTCGATCATCTCCTGCCTTTCTTACCTTCTATCTTCCTTTCATTTATGATTTTCATAATTATAATTTTCTACTGTTCACAATAATTCTTAATGACTGCCTCTTCTCTCCTACTAGATATAAAACCAAAACCATGCCTAGGCATACGAGACATTGGTAGCCATGGTAACGAGTACAAGTGATGTAACTGTCCGCGTCGGCTGTGTTAACCGAATCAGTTCAGTGGCTCGACAAACGTCTTCCTTGCAGGCGTTGGATAATTCCCTCAGCTCTCTCTTAAGAGTGCTCTTCAAAAAAGCGCTCGCTCAGAATTCGGTATTTTGACACGCGTAGTGCGTTTGTGTGTGTAAATACTACTACCACCCACACAAACGTACCTAACCCCCACATGCACAGCGAGATCGCACCAGCCGCGGGTGCCGTCCCTTTCTAGCTATATGTAAGTGCGATCGGGATAGAACTAACCGCGGAGCTTGCCGATGCAAATAGCTGTATAGCGCACCGTTGGAATTCACTCCGTGACCGATATTGATACTTGCACTAAAAAGTGGTAAGTATTACTTCGCTAACATGATGTTCTAGAACATCATGTTAGCGAAGTTAGATAACTTGAATAAAGTAAGTATTTGATTTTTGAGCACAAGTTTTCTATTTGTATTAAAATACTATGATATGACAAAGTATATTTAGTTTCGTTTTTTTAGTATAAAATAAACTAACGAGTTTTAAAGTTGTCAGTAATAAGAATAATAATTTGTTTTACGGATATTAATAGTTTGCATGTTATCTGAGTCTTATTTATATACTAGCTGTTGCCCGCGACTTCGTCCGCGTAGAACTTTTTATCGTCTTAGAAAATGATTTCTCTCAATACAAAATTTGAACCCTCTTTTAGGGGATAATTAAAAAAAAAGTTGATGTTCATTTTCTAGTTTGTGAACAAACAGTCTAAAACCAAAGTTAAAAATCTCATACTTTAAAAATGCCTTGAAATACTCAAACTTTGAACCAATTTTAACACTCTTAGGGGATGAATTTGGAAAAACTCTGAAATCAGTTTTGTAGTCTTTTAACGTACAGAATAAGACCGAAGTTAAAAATCTCTTACTCACACTTTAAAATTTTATTGCTCGCCATTTAAAATTTGAACCCCCTTTTAAACCCCCTTAGAGGTTGAATTTTTCTAATCGCTGAAAGAACTTTTTTCGTAAACTTTTAAGTCTCTAGCTCAAAAAAAGTGTTGCCCATACAAAGCTTTCTTAACCCCCTTAGGGGTGGAATTTTCTAAAACTCTGAAAGTACTTTATTATTAATTTTAATTAGTTCATTTTGAATAGTTTTAAGTCTAGTAAAAAAAAAAGTTTTTCCCACACAACACTGGCTACCCTTCTTAAGGATCTTAAGGATCCCCTTAGGGATGGAGTTTTCTAAAACGCTGAAAGTTCTTTTTTAGTATTCTAATAAGTAATCTTTTTGCAAAGTTTTAAGTCTAACTCAAAAAAAAGTGTTGCCCATGCAAAGCTTGCTCTCCTTTTTAACCCTATTAGGGGTGGAATTTTCTAAAACGATTTGTGTTCTTTTTTTGTATTTTAATAAGTAATCTTTCTACAAAGTTTCAAGTCTCTAACTCAAAAACATAAACTTTCCCTGATAAAAACTTTGCACCCCTTTTTATCCCCCTTAGGGATAGATTTTTTCAAAACGCTGAGTCTTTTTTTTTGTATTTTTATAAGTAATCTTTCTACAAAGTTTTAAGTGTCTAGCTCAGAAAAAGTGTTCCCCATACAAACCTTGCACCCTTTTTTAACCCCCTTAGGGAATGATTTTTGTAAAACGCCGAATGTGGTATTTTTCATGTTCTAATAGGTAATTTTTCGTCAAAATTTTAAGTCTCTATTAAAAAAAAATATGTTTTTCCCATACAAACTTTGCACCCTATTTTACCCCCTTAGGGGTGAAATTTTCCAAAACGCTGAAAGTACTTTCTTTGTATTTAAATAATCTTTCTACAAAGTTTTAGGACTCTAGCTAAAAAAAATAGTTTCCCACATACAAACTTTGCACCCCTATTTTAGCCCCCTATTTTTAGGGGTAGAATTTTCTAAAACGATGAAAGTACTTAATTTGTATTCTGATGACTAACCTTTCTACAAAGTTTTAAGTCTCTATTTTAAAAAAAAATTGTTTCCCCCATACAAAATTTGCACCCCTATTTTACCCCCTTAGGGGTAGATTTTTTTAAAACACTGAATCTAGGTACTTTATTTGTATTCTAATGAATAATTTCTCTACAAAGTTTTAAGTCTCTATTTAAAAAAAGTAGTTTTTCCCATACAAACTTTGCACTCTATTTTACTTCCTCTCCTTTAGGGGTAGAATTTTCTAAAACCCTGAAAGTTCTTTATTTGTATTTTAATGACTGATCTTTCTACAAAGTTTTAAGTCTCTATTTAAAAAAAAAATGTTTCCCCCATACAAACCTTGCACCCCTATTTTACCCCCGTAGGGGTGGAATTTTCCAAAACGCTGAAAGTGTTTCATTTGTATTCTAATAACTATTTTTTCTACAAAGTTTAAGTCTATAGCTCAAAAAAAAAAGGTTCTCCCATACAAACTTTGCACCCCCATTTTACCCCCTTAGGGGTAGAATTTTCAAAAATCCCTTTTTATCCCTAGCCCACGTCATAAAAGCAACATACTGTGCAAAAATCAACTCTCTAAGATTAGTAGTTTCGGCTGTGCGTTGATGAGTGATTGAGTGAGTGAGTGAGTGAATAAGTCAGTCAGGACATAGGCATTTATTATGTATAAATAGATAGAAGATAATGAAACTCCCATTCAAATATCTCAAAAAATTATGAAGCTACATCCGTTTTAATGTCGCTTGTTAGAGTGAGAAAACGATGAGGGACTGTGACGTCAATATACTCGAGCGTCATAGTAAAAAACAATCGTTTCATATGAAGGTGCGTTTTGCGGAAAAGGGACAGAACATACCCCCTCTTAAAACTTTGGACTCTTATAACTTAATCATTACCTATATAACCTCTTGCTTTGTTTTTTTCTCCATTTGACTATATTTATTTTAAATTCTTTTTCGAGAAACTACATTATGATTATTTACCATATTTTCGATTCCTGAGCTATAACCACGAACTTCGGAATTCGAAAATATTCGGGTATCTCTATCTCTATCGCACTAACCATACTCGAGTGACAGGGATGCAAATATATGAAAATTGAGTATCGGTTTTCGTGGTAGCGCCGCAGGTACTTTGGCTGAATGCGCCGAGCGCGTGCCATTGTCATTCAAAAAAAACAAATTCGTGTTAATTATATTGTTCAAATTTGTTGATTTCATTTATTGAAATTACGACATAAAACGACATTTGCGCATATAAGTTCTCATATCAGAATCGAATATTTTTTTATGGTTTATATTTTAGCATTTGTCTCGTAAAGGTCTATCGTAGACGGGATTTAAATTATTAATAAGTGAAAGGCAAAGCAATTCCGCCATTTTGACGAAAATTTGACGGTTCTTATAGCTGACAGTTGGAGCAGCGTTTGATTTCAATAAAAATAAATGAAAAATTAAATGAAGTCGTATATTTCGGAAAATTAATTAACTGTCGCAGTCGGATAAAAACTATCCTAAGTTGCAGCTAGAATAATAATGTACCTATATAAAATGTTTCATATTTTTCCGTTCATGGGATGCTGAGAACATTCGAACCGCGCAAAGCTTAGTTTCAAACTGGCTGATTCTTTTTTTAATTTAGAGATTTATTATAAGTGGAGATAGTAATGTAATGAAATTATACATTCATTTCTTGAAGATTTTTTTTTTTGTTATGGACAGTAAAAGAAAACTGCCCTTCATAGAAATTGCTATGTCCGTTTCTTACCAAAGGAACTGAAAATTATAAATTATACAAACACAGCTTTTTATCTAGAATGCAATTAATGAATGCGTGATTTTATTCAAAAGCCTAAAACCTCAGATGATAAAAAGGAATAGATATGAAACGGGGGCTTGGCGCGTGTCGGTGCGACATGGCCAAATGGGCATGTCACTGCCCACCGCATGTTAGTCGCAATTTGCCGTGAATCTGAAATGTTATTCCACGTTTACTCAAAATGCCGAATTGTAGCGTGGTTACATGCAAAAATAGGAATGAAACTAAAACCTACATGAATGGTGGAGTCACGCACCACATGTGAGTATTAGTATTTTCACTTAAGTCAGTAAAAACTAATATTTTAATAAATAAACGCAACGCCGCATCATTTCTCGGGATCGAACTAACATATCGAACGAAAAAGCATATTTTTGTTCTATGCGTTGTACATTGATCGTTCAATACAGTAAACCACGGCGCAATGTATTAAACCACTATGGATATGGACGATGCTTGATTTTTTTAGTGGTACGGCCGCTGCTTGGCGTCGCAAACTAGAGCGGTGCCAAAGTGCAGTTACAATTTACGCGTAATCGATAAAATAGAAGTACGATATCATACTAGTTATTTTATTTCGACTACTTTCGCTGTTTTATTTTATTTAATTACTTGTTTTGGTTGGGTGCCTATCTTAAAGGTAACTAATAACATACTAATAAGATTAAAAGGCACAAAATGTTTACGGTACCTACTAATAATATTTTCACTAAGTTGCAGTATGAACGGTAAATAGACATATTAAAATTGTATATACAAGTATATAATTTAGTTGCAAATGGCTTCAGAACAACTTAAAATGTGATATTATTACCAATATTTTTTTTTAAATGAGTATTTTTTACTTTCATTTCAAATGTGATAATTGAAGAAGAAATCTCGGTTTCTTATTACAGTTTTCCAAAGAATCCGATTAGGTTCTAAAAAAATGGATAGATGCTACTGGCAGAGGTCCTAACTGGTTTCCTGTACAGAGAAGAGTTAATGTGTTCGTAACATTTTCAAGAAAAATGTTTCCAACCACTTAATAAGAGCCGTACACTTTTCGAATATTTGACACCTCGCTTGCTTGAAACCTAGGTGTAAAATGTATGGTAACACATCTTCGCACATCTTTGGTGGATACTCGCCCTTAGCCTTAAATCTCGTAATATGAGTAATGGACATATTATTTCGCGCCAAAATGCGAGTCGGATCGGCCTGGTACCTACAGGTCAAAAATATCGATGTGACCAGAGTTTTAAATGTATGTGAACACGAACTTATAAAAAGCCGTTTATGTTACTCTGTAGGTATTCGTCAATATTTTTTACTTTTGCGATTTATGGTAAGTTAACAACACGTGTTATTTAAACTTGTAGCTAGAAGTTTAAATACCACCACATAAACTTACCATGTTGTTGAAGTTGTTACCCATCAATATCATAACATAATATTAATTTTAATATCAATGTCGATAAAACATAATTTTAACGTTTGTCGCCCCCCTAGTGTAGTGCGTTTAAGCCAATCACAGCCCTTGTTTGCATGTTTCCGTAGACTCACTGGCAACGCCCGAGTCTTTGTTTTTACACGGTTCAATGTGTGTGCCTGTGGGCGCTGCGGTGGGAGAAAACTGGGGACATCGGTTTTGGTTGAAATTAAGCAGTACGGCACTTCTCCCTTTTTTTATGTTCTGAGCCTAAAACCTATGTCACTTATTAGGATTCCGTACTCAAAGAGTAAAACGGGACCCTATTACTAAGACTCCGCTGTCCGTCTGTCTGTCTGAATGTCTGTCTGTCCTTCTGTCACCAGGCTGTATCTCATGAACCGTGATAGATAGAGATTTTCATAGATGATGTATTTCTGTTGTCGCTATTTATAACAAAAAATACTAAAAAACAGAATACATCTTTTTATTTTTATTTTAGTTTTTATTTGTTTCTTTTTCTTTTACAATCTTACACAAATCGACCTTGCCCCAAACTAAGCAAAGCTTGTACTATGGGTACTAGACGACGATAAACATACTTATATAGATAAATAAATACTTAAATACATAGAAAACATCCATGACTCAGGAACAAATATTTGTGGTCATCACACAAATAAATGCCCTTACCGGGATTCGAACCCGGGACCTCCAGCTTCGTAGGCAGAGTCACTTCCAAGTTACTAACTAGGCTACAGGGGGCTCCTATACAACAAACGTGATTTTAGATATAGATATTTTGCCGTTTTTAGATATAGATAATGGTACGGAACCCTTCGTGCGCGAGTCCGACTCGCACTTGGCCGGTTTTTTTAACATTTATTTCGAAATTAGTGATACTCGGAAATGTCGAAGGGAAGGTCAATCGTCGAATCCGACTCGGCTGGGCAGCATTCGGGAATCTACGGCACATCTTTTCGTCCAATATTCCGCAGTGTCTCAAGACGAGAGTCTTTGACCAGTGTGTGTTGCCAGTGATGACATATGGCACGGAAACGTGGTCGCTTATTATAGGCCTCATAAGAAGGCTCAAAGTCACTCAAAGGGCAATGGAGAGGGCTATGCTGGGAGTTTCTCTGCGCGATCGCATTAGAAATGAGGCTATCCGCAGCAGAACCAAGGTAACCGATATATCCCTCCGAATTGCTAAACTTAAGTGGCAGTGGGCGGGGCACATTGCACGTAGAACCGATGGCCGTTGGGGTGGAAAGGTTCTTGAGGGCAACCACGTACCGGAAGGCGCAGCGTGGGTAGGCCCCCCGCAAGGTGGACTGATGACCTGGTAAAGGTCGCGGGAGTCCGCTGGATGCGGGTGGCGCAGGAACGGCCATTGTGGCACTCTTTGGGGGAGGCCTATGTCCAGCAGTGGACGTCTTTCGGCTGATATGATGATGATGATGATGATGACTCGGAAATGTAATAAAACCACGTAAAAATCTCCCTTTTCCATGTAAACCCCCGGTGTGTGTTATTATTATATATAAACGAAAATAATAACTAAATGCAAGGTAGGATCGTGCTGTACTTAACAAACGCCATATAAGCTTGTTTTTTAAAAAGTTTTTTATTCATCTTGTTATTTTCAATAACCCTGCATATTATGTCGCTGGTTCGTGGGTACTTGTACAGACAAATCACACAAACCCAAACAAGATAGGTCTATCTATTTTAGTTTAGGAGTTCCCATGACCACCTTCCATCATCAGATCCTGGAAATCATCCATCACCAAAGTGTTTACCAAGACAAAACAGATGAGCCCAAACTAGATGGGTTTATCTAGTTTAGTTTAGGAGTTCCATGACCACCTTCCAGCTCCATCATCAGACTCTGGAAATCATCCAGCATCCAAGTCTTGCCGTGCCATGACCAAATAAATGAGCCAAAATTCGATGGCTTTATCTTGTTGAGTTTAGGAGTTGCTATGGCCACCTTCCGACTCCATCATCAGACCAGCTCTATGATATTATGGCATTGTCACCGAAGATACTTAATATAAGAAGATAATTGTACCTAATTTGAAGATTTCGCCCAAACTAACATACATACATACATACTAACTAATCATAAAGGCGGGGAGGTTCTCGAGAGGCGACTACGTACCGGAAACTGCAGCGGACCCTCCACAAGGTGGACTGATAGTAACAAGTAAATAAATTAAATCTATCAAGTATCACGATCACTCGTACAATAATAATTGACTATAGAACGCTATTTAGACAAAAGGATCCAACCCACAAGATATCACCATTGAAATGTATGACTTTTGTTTTAGGTAGAAGGTTCAATTTTAAATGTTACGTATACTGTGGGTTTGAGCCTTTTCGCTACACTACGTCTTATCTGGCAGCTATGCAATTCATAACTTGTCTCGATTAGCCTCACGAATGTATCCCCAGTATAGTTTGACCCCGAGGTTGGTAACAACTATGCCTAGTCGGAGATCAAAATAATATTATTTTATCTGAAGAGTCGCCGGTTAGCTTCGTGAATAGCCACAAATAAACACAGTACACGTCTGTCTCGGAGGGCTATTCAGCCGGTACTGAGATATATTCCCGCGCGACGGTAAATTTATACTAGTTTTGAATAATTATTTATAAATATAAATTTTGACTAAAGTTATATTTTTTGGACTGGATCTTGTTGGTACAAGCATGAACTTTAATGTTGTGTAAGATTCAATACACAAATAATTCAACAATAATGAGAAAATCCTTGAGTTTTCAGTAAGATTTTGTTGACAAATATGGTGTAATTGAGAACAGTTTACATATATATACGTGCAGAATAAGGAAAATTCGAGGCGGCTAGGAGCAATGGCAACATATTACGCTAGTGAAAATAGAATAAAACAAGTAGGTTCTCATATAACATCATGGAGTATTAGGGGCTCAAACTTATGACTCTGCGCTCTCTTCAGAAAACTACTGTCGGTAATCGGGTATTTTCGGTTAAAATATTCAGTAATTCGTAAATTGGAGGCGGCTAGGACCAATATGAGGAGTTTACCTATGCAAATAAGTAATCAGGATCTAGAAAAAGCTCTCCGTTTCTTAGAATTACAACGTCAAAAATCCGTCATTCTCGCTTATTCCTGACCAAAAAACGAGCGCCCTCTTAACGACTCGACCGTGGGACGATAACGACCACTGACACTGAAACTGGCGAATTAAATGTGGCACTAAGTGCCATTTATTTATTTCGTAACTGACCTTTATTTGTGTTCTATTGACCATCGTTACACCATGGATCGATCGAAGGCATACGTTTTGTATTCCATTTTTCAGTGTGTTTGGGTCACCGTGGCAACGTTTACAATACACATTGATATAAAATTGGAAACAAAAACACAAACTTTTGTTTCTGATTGTTCTTTTATCACAGTCATCAAAACAGTTACACACAAAATATATATTTTCCTCATCAGTTCATCACATTACTTCAATTGGTTTCGAAAACTTTAAAGGGGGTTCTCATTTCAGGTCCTACATGGGTATGACGGTGAAGACTGGACTCTTCAGATCAAGTTCGTGCAGAAACGAGACAACGGCACCTACGAATGCCAGGTATGTACGTCTTTCTAGTGAAAACAAAAGTGGGCCCATTTTGTTTTCAGAATAGGAAAACTCATTTTTAACCCCCGACGGAAAAAGAGGGGCGTTATAAGTTTGATGTGTGTGTGTGTCGTCGTAGCTCCTAAGGGAATAGACCTATTTGAATGAGGTTTTTTTTATCCGAAAGCTTACGTAATCGAAATGGTTCTTGGCTATGTTTCAACAAAATCAGTTCAGCCATTTTTGAGATATTGAACTTTGAAATATAATTGTCGGGGGTATTTCAACCTTTCTAAGTTGTAGTTATTAAGGCGACGTGAGCTCCAAAAAACGGATTTTTAAAAAATCGTAGCTCTTGTTTGGATTATAATACGGCTGCCTTAAATTTAAATAGCAATCTTGAGGCCTTTTTCGAGGGAAATCAGCTATTCGAATCCTGTGTTTTTGACTTTCGCTCGATAGAAAAAAATCACGAACATAGGACTAAAATACACTTAAAAAATTTTTAACAAATTATGCACAACAGCTAAACACATAACAATTGATTCTAAAAATTGGCAAGGTCATGTTTGAGGGAAATCAGCTATTACTTTTTTATTTATTAAAACGCGCAAAGAAATAAAATTAAAAAACATGATATCCGCGCTACAAAACACGCACTTCCATCTCGCTCACGCTTATGCTCAGTGGAGAGAAGACCACGAACCTACGTCCCCTTAAGAAACTGACATATTTTTACAGTAACTGGTATTTTTTTTATTTTCTTCTCTTTGTTTTAACTGAAAAATTGTCGCACGAAGGATACGGGTGACTGAATCCGCGATTACTATGTAGTAATGATTTCTAATGGAACTAGTGATTATGTGTATGAATGGTGGATGATGGTTGTTGCAATCATCATCCAGATTGATGAAAGGGGGAGTGAACTATGCGCCGTTGAACTTTTTCAAGTTGTTTACTTTGGAGGCGGCGAGTTTGCAAAATGAGGCTATTGTGGTTTCTTTATGAATGATTTTCTGCAGGTTATGCATACTTCAATAGTATGTTTGTCTGTCTCTCTGTTACCTCTTCGCGCTTAAACCGCTAAACCGATTTGGATGAAATTTAGTATTAGTACAGTTTAAGTCCCGAAGAAGGAAAAAAATAACTTTTATCCCGGAAATCATCCCCTAAGGGGGTCAAATGGAGGGTGAAAGTTTGTTTGGACCTATAGTCCAGGCAATGAACTGACAACTTGTATGGAAAAAATGATAAATGTGGAAATCATTTATAATAGCAGATTTTTTCTATGTAATGGATATATTTTATCAATTAAATAGTTACCTAGAGACAAAATCCAACAAAATTTTAGACATCAAAAAAATTATAACGGATATAAAGTCAGAAAAAATATTAATAAATGGTTTTATGTTATAATATTGCTTTATAATATTCAAGATAAATTATAATAAAAAACCAATTCATGCTTTATTTAAATCTATATAATTATTTCCGGGTGGAAAGTTTGTTGGATTCTTGCATAAAGCATCTTAGAATAACGTTTTAAAATGAAATAAACAAAAAAAACGCTATTATAAATTAATGTTTTTCAAAACCGTATTTTGCCTGGAGTACCTACTGTGATTTAAACGAGTTCCACGAAGACGGAGTCGCGGGCAGAAGCTAGTATTTAATAACCGTACCAACGCAACCTCGACTTTCACACAATCAACACAAAATGAAATCTCTCCCTTAGATTTCATTTCTCGCCTGATATTGTACCTTTTCCTGTTCGGTTCAGAAACGTCCCAAGACACTAAAACACGTAGTCAGTTAAGACATTCGTGAAAGGGACGTTTTTTGTCGCATCTCGTTTTATCTCGCCTTGTAATAATCGAGGTGAAAAGGAAATGAAGTAATTCAGTAGGAGGGTGAAATGAGCGTGTGTGGGTTTTATGTGCATTAAAATGTAGAATAGGTTTTGGAGTTATATTTAGTTTTTTTTTTTAATTTTATATGAAATGGCAACCAACGTTTCACGTTTACAAATAATCTAACAAATTAAGTAGCCCTTCATAAATACAATTAAAATTATTAGCAATGGGTCTTTCCCATTTGTCCTTTATAATGGTCACAACAAGCAATGATATTATAATGGAATCCTAGAAGGAATGCTTAGCAATTATTCTTTCATAGCTAAGACATTTTGCCCTGGAATAACACAAACTATAAAAACACTAAAAGAAAACTGTTATTTAACGAAGTTGAAGAAGCATCTAATAATTACAAAGTAAAGAAATGTCAGTTTTCTTTGTTATTAAACTAGGTAAGGGCATTTTATGCTTACATAAGCACGTAATTATATGATAATGTATAAAAGACAAGTCTATTTCAGAATATTCGAAAAAAGACGCTCACATTTTTTAACGCTAGTAACGATTTCTAAATTAACAATGATTCCACCTCATGAAGTTGAATGCCTTCGGCGCACCTTGAGATTTAAGCAATCCTTTATGGATCTAACTATACAATCTGGAATTCTTTTGCGACGCCGTATTTTCGGACACTTATAAGACTACACTACTACTACAGTTTTTAAGATGATAGTGAACAGGCATTGTATGGGTGAGTATGATTCATCTTAGACCTTGTTTTAACTTCCAATCAGGTTCGACCAGGGTTTCTTAAAGTCTGGTCCATGGACTATTTAAGTTTCCGTGACATGATCGCTAGGGGTCCACGGCCACTTTGTTCACTTTGTTCACTCTTAAGGATGACTCACGCTAGGACTAAACTTTCTAAGAAAAACGACGGCGTTTTCGCGCGGTCTAGCCATACCCAAGCCCGGCTGGGCCACGGTAAAACGGCCCGGGCCGGACACGGCCCGTTCTAGCGTGAGTCATCCTTTAACGTAGGTAAGTACGTAGATTTAGACACATGTTTTTTTTTTCATTTTTATCTTCAATTATGTCCGCGGTATTTTTATATAGTGGTTCATGCCTAACAAAAGTTTAAGAACCAATGGGTTAGACTAAGGTAAAACGCAATCCCAATAATAATAATGATAAAGAATACAAATTATTCGGTGAACAGTCTAAACCAACAACTCAATAGACTCTCACATGTTAATTATGGCTTAGTCAAGGGTCAGATACAGAAGGCGGTACTCCTCGACACTGTTCTGTGGAGGAGGTTTATCTGTCTGTCACCCTGACCTTAGGCTTCGCCTTGCTGCTGGCGGCACCCTTGACTAGATTTTATAATGTAACTTATGTAGGTATGTAAACACTTTGATTGGTAACTGCCTCTCTAGTATTCGGCCTCAAAAGCCATGAATTTAAACAAACGAACGTGTTTACCACGATTCTGTATCACCTCGTTCCTTTTATCCCCGCCCAGATCATACATTTTTCCGGTTTACATTTTTCGAGATGTGGTGTAGCGTTACGTAAGATATTCAGCGCGCAGTGTGGATTAAAATATTCATGCTTGTGCCAGCCGAATTATTCCTTATGCAATATGGGTCCTTCCGCACTCGAGGCTCGTTTGAAAGGATACTTTCATTGGCGATTCCGTTTTTAGGTGTATTTAATCATATACAAGATACCTATGTAGTGTTGGCTTGGCTATGGAATTTACAGGATATATGTTTAGTCTATATTCGTGTTTCATACTCGTTTTAAAGGTTTTACAGCATCAATATTTAAAAACTTAAATAATTTTATATTTAGTTTGATAACTGACGGTTAGCTGTAAGCTGTAAATGTGCTAAATACAACAAAAATACTCGGTATGTGTGTTGTGATAGGCAAACACGCCCATCTACACGTATTTGTAGATCAAACGATTAGGTTATTAAAAAGAGATAAATGTCTATCCAACGGATAAGGGATTTCCTCTCAGAGCACGTAATTTAATATATATATTGAGAGAAATGCAATGTAACGAGGAGATTGAGTTGTGAACGCATATACTATGTTCAACCACTACTGAGTGTTTGCCGAAGAACCCCTCATCATCGCAACCCCAGGTTAAGCATATTACAGTGTTTAGAAAAGTTTGAAAATAGAATTCATGTCAAAATAAACGAAGTTACGTACAATTTGGTTCGTTTGTTAACCTAAAAAGATTATTTCAGTAGAAAGAATGGGAGACCTCGGTCTAGCTAAGTAGCTACGAATTGAATAATTAATAGACGTTAACGACTTGATATTTTATCCAGACACCATTCATACTACTTTCATACCTAATTTATGATTGGGATTCGCTTTGTGAAAATATTGGCACTTTGGTATCGCTATTAGTTCAACCTTCACCGTAAAAATGCAATGCCTAATGCGTCATCAAACTATCGGGTTTTATATATTTATGTCCCATCAACTCTAACCTTTTATTATTTTAATGTTTAGATATATTTTTGTTTCCCTTATGATGCCACTATCTCATATTTTGCGTCTAGTTGTAAATCTCTTGTTGGGCTGCCTTCCGTTTTTTCACCAAATGGAATCTGCGGAAGACCAGCGTTGGCTATTAAAGCCAGCATCATGCTAAGACATGTCCATTTCGCTACTCGCCCTAAGCTGTAATTTTTGTCTTTAATAACTTGCGTGTTTTTGAAGTAACGGGACTAAAAACATGATAGTTAGAGGAAAACCACTTCAGTAGGGTAAAAGTTAGTTTTAATCGTGAATACGTATTGTGAGTTACAGCTGTACTGTTAGGAACCTAGTAACGGTCCTATAAGTCAATGTAACGACAATGTCTTTCAGCTTTTATACAGCCAGTAGGTATACATAATCGTTTATATGCAGGTTCTTACAAAACAAACACAAATATTTTCCGACATTTCTAACTCACTCAAAATAAATCGCGAACGTAAACAAAAAACATTTTACAATACAACAGTTGAAACAAAGTAAATCCGACGGCAATTAATCAAAATAAGAACCATTTACAATGGAGTGAAGTTCAGAGGCAGAAAAGAGGGCGAGTTCTCCGCACGTGAGCGAAAGGCTATTGTTTTTATTTAGGTTAAGTTCTTTTGAACTTACGCACGAAAAATGGATTATTATTTTTAGAAACTTCATGCCCTACATAACGACTATAACTAAATAGTTACAGTCATTTAGGTATATGGGGTGATATCACAGATTAAGCGATATCTCGATGATAAGAAACCAGAAAGTACAAATCTTACAGATACGTTTGGTTAAGCATGAGCGGGAATGAAAGCCTCCTGATCAAGAAATTTGACATGCGACTTAATGCCTTAATTTAAATTTAAACCCATCTGAAGGTCAGTACTTCATGCTCACACACTTGACACAGCAACAGAGAGGTCATGAACCAAAATGATTTCAAATTCAACTCATCAAAAGCGTGCATTCGGCAAGGCAATTGCCTTCAAAAAAGTATATAAGTGTCAACGGTTGTCAATGTCATATATCTTTATCATAGAAATTATTTACAATTTCATTATTTATGTAGTGCACATATTTACTATTTATAATAATATGGAGTGCCTGAAATGCAGAAAATCTCTATCCAAAAAAGGTGCACACTTTTTATGCCAGGGTCCCTGCCAAGGGACATTCCATCGAAACTGCGTCAAGGGCCTGACAGCGGACATGAAAGCTGGTAAGAACCGCATCCACTGCAATAACTGCGAGGATGACGACTCAGAAGTTGAGGAAATGGACAATACTGACCAGGACTTTGAAAAAATCTTAAAAGATATACAAAAGAAGGTCAGTGCTATACCAGGATTCATAAAGCAACTGGACTCCATTAAACTAAGCATGAGCATACTGTCTGACAAATATGACTCCTTGATTGCAGCACACGCTAAATCTAAGGACAAAATAAACGCACTAGAGAAAACAGTGTCCAACATAAATAATAAGTGCGTTTATCTAGAAAAATGTAACATTGCCTTGGAACAGAAAATGTTAGAGTACGAGCAAAGCTCTCGTAAACACAACATCGAAATCGTTGGCATCGAACAACTGCTAAATGAAAATATTATGAATGTAGTAAACAAACTTAGTCAAATTCTGAATGTTGACAGCGCGGATGTGGAGTTTGCGCAACGCCACCAACAACGCAAGACAAACGACGATAATAAACCAGCCCCCATCATCATCGGCTTTAAGACGTCTGGTACCGCGTCCCGTGACGCATGGCTGTCTCAGCGACGAAAGGTCTCGACCATTACCAGCGACATAGTGACAAACGGAGCTAAGTTGCACAGAATCTTCATAAACGAAGACTTACCCAAGCAGACCCGTGCGTTGATATGGAACGCGAAAAAGAAACTTCACAATGCTTATAAATTTATATGGATCTCAAACGGTAAAGTTTTAGCAAAAAAGACTGAAGAGGATAAGACCATCTGGATAAGATCGGAGAGCGATATCGGCGACCTACTCAAGTGATTGATTCACTTAAGTTTACGACTACCTTATTAACTAGCACTGACATTCGCGGATCTGAGTAATATTGAGTCCATAACCGAAGACTCAATAAACACGGTTAAGTCTGACAGCTTCAACGACTGGTGGTCCTCCGTACATCATCTACATAATAAATTATGTATTCTTCATATATATATTCGCTCTATAAAGAAAAACTTCGCAAAGTTACTCTTAACACTAAAATACAATTAAAGAGATATAGATATTCTAGTTATAACTGAACCTAATATTCATTTATCTTTATTATGTTTTTATAATTTAGCAGGTTACGACCTTCATAGTTTCATTCGTCCTGGCCGAGGCGGGAGAGTTCTTGTTTACACCCGCGAGGGACTCCAAGCTTTTACCAATGACACCCCCGCGACGAATCTACGTTCAGCCGAATGTGTTTCCATCTCACTTATTAGCAACGAGGAAGTTTTTCACGTTTTATGTATTTACAGACCGCCTAAAATACTCAAACAAGATAAAACTGACGAATTTCTAGAGGACTTATGTCTGTTACTTAACAGTTTTCCAAAAAAGGATAATTTAGTATTTTGTGGTGATATAAACATCAATTTGTTAAATAAACAAAACAAAAATGTCATAAAATACGAAACTATCATGACCATATCTAGGTTAACAAGATGCAGTCATCAAACAACTCGTAAGGAAATTGATATGGGAAAAGTAGTTGAATCCTGTATAGATCATATTTACTTAAGAACCTCCATGTCAAGGGCATGTTCTTACTCGGCTGTAATCGAACATAAAATATCTGATCATTACTACGTATCAACTGTGGTGCAATGGAATCATGCTTCAATGCGTAATTCCGCCGCCTGCACTCACATTCATAGCAACACGAGTGATCCATCTCATAGCAACTATAGCAAGCGACGTATCCTAGACAACCGAGCTGTTAGAGAAAAGCTTTTAGATACTAATTTCGTAGACATTTTTTTTAATTTTATTATTTATTTATTATTATCCACACTTACAACTATTTTTACAGGCATCGAACCTAAGACAACAGTGTAACTTATCAATAAATTGTATGTTATCAATAAATTGTCCTATAGAACTATACAACAGCCTATCACAGATTTTTATTAACATACTATTCCTACATACTTAAATTAAACCGGCACAACAATACCAGAAACAATAAACCTTGGTTAAATGATAATTTAAAGAAAATGATCATTGAGAGAGATAAACTTTTTAACGTATGGTGTAAGAGCCAAAAAACATGCTAAAGCGACTAAGATATACTAAATACAGGAATAAATGCACTAAAGCTCTGAATAAATGTAAAAACTCATATGACAAAAACTGCATAACTGAATGTATGTAATAAAAACATAAAGAAAATATGGGAACGATTAAATTTACTTTTAGGAAAGAATAATAAGAGCCTAGATGATATTATACATTCCAATATGACAAACTCCAACAATGACGATTACCTATGTAACAAGTTTGCTACTACTTTCTCTGAAGAAATTAAATCAATCAAGCACACATGTATAGATACCTGGATTAAAAAAGATGACTATGTAAAAAAACCAGACCTGTTTATGAGATGGCATCCCGTCAAAAGCTACCAAATCAAAAAAAATATCAACAAAATGAATATTAATAAATCACTGGGTAGTGATCAGATACGTATGTCAGACATTAAGCTCGTAGCAGATAAAATAAGTCCAGTGATTGCCAAGCTAGTCAATTTATCAGTTAAACTTCATAAATTTCCTAATAAATTAAAACAAGCTATTGTACGACCAATCTACAAAAAAGGCGAGCGTAAATCGTTCTGTAATTACAGGCCTATCGCAATATTATCAAGTATTGATAAAATAATGGAAAAGTGCATAAATGACCAGCTTGGTAACTACCTTAGTAAACATAACATTTTGAACCCTTGTCAACATGGCTTCCAAAAAGGAAAGAGTACCGCTACTCTAATATCCAAATTTACAGATGAAATAAATAATTATTTAAATGATAAAAAACATGTATTAGCAGTATTCTTTGACTTTAAAAAAGCGTTTGATACCTTAGAATCGAACACCTTATTGAACGCCATGTACGAGTGTGTAGTGGGCGAACCGCTGAACGAATGGTTTCGCGATTATCTCACCTCGCGTTCCTCCATGGTGAGAATAGGTAACACCTTCAGTAGTGAGCATTCGGTGGGATGTGGAGTGCCACAGGGTTCGGGCTGTTCTCCTGTGCTCTACCTGATGCACGTCAATAGCCTGTGTGCAATGTACTACAACACTGCTCAGCGCACATGTTCGCCGATGACCTCTGCATCCTACGAGCTGGCACAGACCTCGCAGACACCGTCCATCTAGTTCAACGAGATATTGATTCAGTCATTGCATGGTCCCATGATAATGGAATACTTCTCAATACTGATAAAACCAATTTTTTATTGATCCATTCACCACACTTATACCCCGTTAGCACTCCTCCCCCTATGTATACTCACACCTTTGAATGCCTTCATAATAATATGGTAAATTGTATTTGTGAACCTATAAAAAGATCTAAATATGTAACTTATTTAGGCATGAAAGTAGACGAAAACTTCTCTTGGAATGTTCATACTAACTTTATCTAGAATAGAATAGAATATTATTAGGCAATTTTTTTCATTTAAGTTTCAGGATACCAATTAGTACTTTAAGGTGCTTATACAGGGCGTCCCACGGCGATGCCACATGGAGGGAAAGTACCTTGAATATTGTAGATGGAACATTTTACTGAAAGAAGACATTATTTTTATTTTAAAAACAATTTAAACTGCATTCATAGTTTTTAAAATAATTACATGGTTGAACCGGGAATCGAACCCGCTACACGAGAAAAATAATCATCCTGTAGCTTTATCATACCGATCGAAAGGCTTCATCATAAGGATTATTTTTTGCTAAATAACATAGTGTCAGAAATAAAGGAAAGACCATGAATTTTAACATTTTAATTCAAAATTAATCAATGTAATCTATCAAATGCTCAAAAAGAGTCCCATTGAAAAAATCATTTACGCGCCTTTCGGCAGATTCAGGATACGGCAGAAACTTGATTGGACAGAAACTCGATTTGTTGCATACAACCAGGTACCTACTAATTACGTATATCTTTATCATTTTATCATGCACTTAAATTTTAATAGGGAAATGATGCGTACTTCTCAAGTGGGTACTGATTTATTAGTAATAGGTACTTATGATAATGTCAGTTGTATGTCCTTACGGCAATGTCAGCTTTTCATTTTTCTGAACAAAATTTCACATACAATGTTAAAACTCATGATCTTCCTTTTATTTCTGACACTATGTTATTTAGCAACAAATTATCCTTACAATGAAGCCTTTCGATCGGTATGATAAAGCTACAGGGTAATTATTTTTCTCGTGTAGCGGGTTCGATTCCCGGTTCAACCATGTAATTATTTTAAAAACTATGAATGCAGTTTAAATTGTTTTTAAAATAAAAATAATGTCTTCTTTCAGTAAAATGTTCCATCTACAATATTCAAGGTACTTTCCCTCCATGTGGCATCGCCGTGGGACGCCCTGTATATATCACTAGTAGACTCTATTTTGAGTTATGCCCTTGACAGCTATGGACTCACAACTAAAACCAACATTGATAGGTTAGAAAACATACAACTTAGATTTGTTAAATTATTAGTAAACAGTAAAACTAGATAAAAATGTAAAGGTAACTATAAACTTCTTTTCAAAATCTGTAAAATACTGCCTGTTAGTCTTAAACATAAATAACCATAGCAGTCTGGAACCTAGCTCTGAAAATGGCTTGTTAAAAACAGTCGATAATACTTATGTTACTAGGGCTATGGCGTCCGGCAAACTGTGCGTACCGAAGCGTACCTTAAAAAAACGTATCCTTTATCTTCTGAACAGTTTACCGGAAACTATCAGCCGTGAAAGAATAAAAAACGACTTTAAAAGAAAATTAAAACGACATTATTTAAGTATCATAACACATAAGGCATAAGTTACTGTATGCAATTGTATGTAACATGTGTTTAACCTAAACCTATTTATAAATTAGTACCTAATTAATTAATTATTATCTCATTACTATGATGTTTAAAATAATCACACAGACAAACTGTTCCGACAGTTTTGTGAGACCCAGTTAATTTACTCATGTTTATATACTCTGTTTATTAAATAAATTAAATAATAATAAGTTCATTGAATATTTTGTTTTGTTTTTACGAGTAGGTCAATTGTCTAAGATTATTTTATAAAATCGTAATTTTTTTCTGTTGGGCATTACTTTCCTTGCTTACTTATTACTATGAGAATAAATCGACATAAATCATTCCATAGTCAATAGACACACTGAAAAAAATAATCGGGTAGACTTCCGAACCACCCTAGAGCTCCAGGCAGGGTGGAGATGTGAGATACATTTTAACATGTTCCCGTTATTCCACCGTGCCAAGCCATTCTCATCCCTAACACAATATCATAAGGTACCGAACCAGCCGAACTCTTCAGGAATACTTCAACGCAGAGAATTCCTGGATTTCTCGACAAACAGACTGAGAATAAATACTTACAAATCTTGATGACAACACTTCACCTTGAAGGATTTGCTTTATCTTTATCTAAAGAATAAAATATATGTCTGATTTAATACATAATCCCCTAAAATAACAGGCAACTAAATTATACATTGATTAGTTAAACATAGTTAAACGAAACTTATTTCAAGTTAGGTAAATAATAGTCCAGGGTATCTCAAAAATCACGCAAGATGAATCACATCAAGTTTCTGAATTTCTTAGATCCAGCGTTGAATGTCCTCCTTCAATGCAATGATGGTGACATCAATACATCGTTATTATTAAAACAAATCCATGTCATTCATTATCATCACCATCATCCAAGCTTTGGCAAGCCCAAGATTTGGTGTAGTTTGACGAAAGCTACTGCCATCTTAATTTCCAACCCCGAGGAAAACTAAATCCTTGTTGGGACTCGACCGGTTTCCTGACGATGTTTTTCTTCATCGAAAACCTACTGAATACATATGTCTTCAAAAACCCAGTGGTACGAACTGAGGTTCAAACCCACTACTACCTCCAGATTCAAAGCTTCCTATGCAATATTTTTCAATTACATGGACAAACAGCATAAAATACAACGCGGTTTTCTTGATATTAAAAGTGTTTTTTTCATTAACGGCAATCGGAAAATTCGAATAAAGGATAACAAATTAAATTGATTCGAACAGAAATTCAGTGAACCGTCGTTGATATCCCAATTCCGTTTCGTTTTTAGGGTTCCATGATGATTGAACCTTCTGATATATTGATCTCTATCTCAATGTGTAGGTACACATATATGTCTGTATGTTATTGTGTCTAATGTGACACTAAAATTAAGAGGGTATCGTACCTAAACTGACCTTCTTGTCCATGGAATAAAGGGAAAGTTCGAGTTCCGGCTATGCACTGTTTTATCCTCCTGAATTCAACCGTAAACCATTTTTCACATGCAGAACAACGAAAAGCTTAACTAGGTTTATGTTAAATAATTCGTTGTTGCGTTTTATAATTAAAAAAACCGGCCAAGGGCGAGTCGGACTCGCGCACGAAGGGTTCCGTACTCAATAAAAATATTTATTTTATTCTGTTTTTAGTATTTGTTGTTATAGCGGCAACAGAAATACATTATCTGTGAAAATTTCAACTGGAAATATCACGGTATCAGTGAATTACAGCCTGGTGACAGACAGACGGATGGACGGACGGACAGTGTAGTCTTAGTAATAGGGTC
This sequence comes from Epinotia brunnichana, assembly GCA_963854355.1. Taxonomy (NCBI): domain Eukaryota; kingdom Metazoa; phylum Arthropoda; class Insecta; order Lepidoptera; family Tortricidae; genus Epinotia; species Epinotia brunnichana. The sequence goes on along the minus strand of OY977950.1, from coordinate 23,075,016 downwards.
CCGTTTTACTCTTTGAGTACGGAACCCTAAAAAGAAAATAAATAAATACATGGAATAAAGCTTACACTATGACTTCATCAACAAAATATCACGCTATGCTATAGACGGGTATCATAAATGCAATATATTTTAACTAAACTATTCCAAAATGAACAGCATACGCGTACGCAGTATTCAAGTAAGTATACAATTCTCTAAACGTAACAATACCACTTTGTTTGTTCACTCCCCAGTTTCGCAGAACTACAAATTACGCGTAAACAACAAAACTAGGTCGTTACTGAACTCATACGCTCGGAATTCATTTGTTTGGCTTAATTATGTGTTAAACGTGAACAAATGAGTTATATTGCTTAAGGTGCTGTTAATTAACCTCAAGGGTTGTTCAGCATCTCTTCCGCTTTCCTACTCAGCGCCAATTATGGCACGTCTAGTTATTTTGCAAACTTAAAGATGGCAATCCTGAGTGAAAGAAAATGTGCACTAAAAGTAGATGTAAATAGCAGGCTATCTTAGAATTAGAGTGAATATACAGAAAACAAGTACACCATGGTTGTGACAATGTATGGCTGTAACAATGTGTTAGGTCTATGTATATTTTTGTACTGCAAAATGGTAATATTTTAAGTAGTTCGTGTTAATCGCACTCGCAGGCGGCCAAGATACAGGCTCAGCCTAGTTTGGCGTCTGACGGATATAACGTTTATAATTTAAGTGTGTTTTTTTTTTTGTTAAATAAATAATTTTTTTTTTTTTTTTTTATTATTATTATATTATATTATTATAGCCAACCGCGAAAACGCGGACACTTGACTCCTTTCGGTCAAAGATTGTCCTTTGTAAATGTGTTGTTGGTAACCAGAAATCAATAAAAAATCTAATTATGCTGAGATTCTGGACAAATCTGGTACTAGTAGTTACTAACACTAAAATACTATACTATAGCTAATAGTATTACCGAAACACTACGAATATCTTTTTATATTAGGCATCGCCATTAAAGTCAGCCTAAAAAAAATACCGAACTTTAGTTTTTACTACCCAATAAATTATATTTAAATCGTACTCCATATTTTGATTTAAGATTGTATCCACCTACGGTACCTGTCATACAATATACCTGTCGTAGTTTGGCGCCATCTTTTCTACATTCTACTACAAAACCCAATAAATAAATACGGAACCACTTCACCACCGGTCGTCTCACGCTTGTCCGTTTTTTATGAAACCCGGGACACAGCCTGTCCCATCTCTCTCTTAATTAAAAATTTCCTATTGGATTCGCGTGGTTTAATGCTCGGCTTTACTTCAATTAAAGGTTACATAAATGTCAATATTTCTGTTACAGAAATATTGATATTTTTGTAACAAACACATTTATGCATTTGTAATACAAATATAATAAATACTAATAAAGTAGGCTCAGTAAAAAAATAAAAAATAATGATTTAATAGTTAACATTAGGCTTACGTACCAGATAAACAGGTTGGTGTCTCTTTTTAAGTACCGGAGTACCTGTTTCAAGAGACACCGCTATAATACTTATGTTATGGGTACTAGATGAGGATACATTTAATATTATCGAACGAGCGAGCGAAGCGAACGAAGTTCTATGCTTCAGCTTGGGCCGGAAATCGTTCGTATGCCCGTGGGTCGATCACGTAACTTTTCTTACGAACGTTAGGTAGATTTAAACGTCATTTTTGAAGCTTAAATCTATCCCCTTATGTCATTTTTTTGGCATCCGACCCTAGACGGTAAGTGATCTGTACTGAATGAACGACTGAATGGAAATCCCATACTAAAACGAGGAATTGAAGAAATTATTTGCAACACGTAACTTTTTGACGGATAAATTGTACGATGAATCATGTCAATTACTGACTGACAAAGTCATCATATCTGTCATGTCAAAAGAATCAAACAAATTGTGAACAAAGATTATCGTTATAATACATTAATTTTAAAGTGATATATTTCAAATTGAAGTGTTATTTGAAATGCCGCCGAAATACTCGATGAAGTACAAAAGTACCTACAGAATATCAGAAGCACTAAGCAAACAATGAAAAGTAAGAAGTGGTAAATGTCATATGGTATTTACTCACATTTGTTATTGATCTCACTTAATTTGCTGTGTTATGTGCTTCGTTTCAGATAAAGCAGATCTCTAAGATGATCATGCGATGCTGAGCATCAACGATAAGGAGAGAAAGAATTTAAAAGCTGTACCGACGGAAAGAAATGTTGGCGGTGCCGATGTACAATTGTCCATGATTCAAATACAAATAGGGTGCACTACAGAAACATGCACCCAGAAACATGTATGTTTTCATATGCGCGCCCTACACGTCGGTACGTTTGACGCCATGTGCGTTGCTTCATACATGGATGTCGATCACAGAATAGTTTACTTATTCTGTGATGTCGATGTAGGATAAGTAGGCACTCATGAGGTAAGGGCTCGGCCATTCACAATCGGACGACACTCTGTCACCGTGATATGGTGCGGCGCGGCGCCGTAGGAGCTATCGTTGCAGCGCCGTACCGAGTAAAAGCTCACAGTCATCATGTTCCTAGCGTTATTCCCGGTTGTGCCCTAAAGGAGTCCGGGGTCCGCTTTGACACCTAATCCCGAGTAAAAACTCACAGTATTACACTCGTATTCTACGGTGCCGCAACGTCAGTTGATTCGATGCTGTGTGTGTGTGTACCATTGGCAATGTGATATTTTGCTTAGTGTTGGTACCACGTGACACCGTGCATCTACATAATACGGTACCGTAGAAAAGACGTTGCCACTTCGTGAAAAATATAAACACACGGCGCAGCAACATGCGTTTCCACGGGGTGCCAATCTGCGCCATTTCACGTTGACGAAGCCGTGCCGTGAACATGGACCTAGCTAGCCCTAAACTGCAATTAATTTATTATACTTAGAGTTCCATAGCCTGCCGCATTAAAATATTGCCTGATTTAACATATAATTTCTTTATTTCTTAAATATCATATCGGCTTAAACTCAGTTTCAAATGAATACCACAAATGTAGGCACCTTCTTCGGTGTAGTTAGCAGTAAGTTAGCAGTTTGTCGCTGATGGCCTGCCTCACAAGAGGCTGAACACCGCGTGTATACAAGACATTAGTTGAATAGGGAACATTACTGCAATGTTCTGACGCCAGAGTGCAGCACTAACACAATTAGTAAACAGTTTTTTTGACAACTTTGACAAGTCCTTCAAAGCTCTGGATCAAATAGTGAAGAAAATATTTCAATGAATAAAATGCATCAGTGCCGCGTAATTGGATGCAAGAATGAAGGGCATCATTCATTTCCGAATGAAACGATGATATGAAAACTATGGGAAGCGGCAATGCGTCGTAAAGCAAAAAAAAACCCTCATCCACCTTTAAATGGCTATAGGATGCCATTTTAATATCACAGTACAGGTATTTTACACACGAATGATAATTAAAAGATTGTAGTTGGTGCCGGTTAATGTACGGCCCGATAATACGCGTCCATCTATCGTTATATCTCTCTTTTTGTATAAGTTAAAAAGAGACATAGATATAGAGGATGCCAATGATTGGGCCGTACATTAACCGGCACCAGTTTGTTTACGGGTTGTGTTAGTGTCGCCCCCTACGCAGAGCTTTGCGTAATGTTCCCTATTGGCCGAATTGCATCAAAGTACCTAGTCCATTCAAAAAGTAACTCTACCGTCCAAGGTTCCAATTCCATTGACAGTTTTATAAACATACAGTGGGCCACATTAAATAATGTCAACCATACCGTATACCTACCGTGTCGTGAACTGCCATACCATACGAAGTTGTGAAATGGGTGATGGTGACAAGGTGCTAAGGTGTGCAGCTACTTATGAGTTCGACTGTACAACAGCCAGTGGCGCAGTTTCCGTTTGTCTACCTTTCTCAAAATCTCCTTAAACTGCTGGTGGTCAATATTGTAGTAATAAATGTAAGTACCTATCAAATCAAAGTTAAACACTCGTGCAACAATGTGTATTGCTTTCGGTTTTAGGTGATCCGGAAAATCTGCAACAACGTGGATGATGCTTCTGCTTTTAACTACTTTTCTGGCAGAAAGGCCTTTTATGGTTTTTCCGACGATCAAAAAAGTGGCAATAGTCATCGCGATTATGGCTTGTTGTCTGCACATCGTGTTCATTTAGTGACTGTCGTCTTTTTAAGATACAACTTAGTGCTATATTTTTGCTAAAATAACCAGTATCGGAATTTGCATTAAATCAAAGTAGTTGGGTCCATATTCAACGTCATCACGGCGTATTTTCGTCATTATTATCTCAGCAAATATTATCAAAATAAATGATTATTAGAATTTGCTTTGGTTAAAAACGTATAAAGACACAGGCTTTGAGTTTTATTTCATAAAAAATCTTGTGTTTTGTCAATCTTTTACGGCGATAATCATGAGGTGATAATACCTAATGACCTTGAGCGTTTCAAACCACCGGAGATTAAGGAGATTTACCTACCCAGTTGCTGTAAGTTCAAATATCATGAAACTTTTTCAAGCACTAAGGTAAGGTCATATATCTAATTAAAGATGTATTGCCTACGATGTGTACCTATTTTATGGCTTCATACCTAAAAGCTGTATTACTTTTATCACTAAAGCGCAAAATTATTGAAAAGTAAGCCTAAGTTAACTATCAAGTTAACTTATATTCTAAGTGTTCGAGAGATTTAGGCATCTTACCAAAAATCAAACGATTTTTTCATTGATGTGGGCCCAACATTTAAAATTATACTACCCATCATTTTGTCTATGGACACCTGAATAAGATGGAAATACAGCATGCTCCCTCTAATGCATAATCAGAGGCATATTTAAAGATTTGGCGCCCCGGGCCAGTAAGTTTTGCCGCCCCGGGCCAGTAAGTTTTGGTGGCTCGCGCCACCCCTCGGAGCGGCTCGGGCCGCCCCTCGGAGCCTGCCGCCGCGGGCCATGGCCCCCTTGACCCTAGGGTAAATACGACCCTGTGCATAATATTTATAAATCCATCAAAAAGTTCGAACGTAGTCGTTGTGTATCATTTGCTAGATTAAACCAAAGAGGTCTTGTAAAGAAAACAGACAATGAGTCATTGAAAACAAAGCATAATCACAGTCGTTGACAGTTTGAAAAGTCAACTAAGTCAGGAAAAATTTGGAAGATTTTTAATGTAAATATAAAGATAAAAACCGATGTAGTTACAATAGGGGTGTAGACTTAATATTGATTATTACTTCAAAAGAAAGAAGGCATAAAATTATGCCTGGTGACGAAAATCCCATTCAAATATCTCAAAAAATTACGAAGCTACAACCGTTGCTTTCTAGAGAGAGAAAACGCTAGGGGGTAAGTACTTATAGTTAAGTACCTATAACTAAATATGTCATATTATGATACTCAGCATTACGTTATTTGGCTATTCGACTGTTTCATAATATCTCGAGCTTATCGAATTCATTTTACTCGGCTTTATTAAGCGGTCTTCCTTGACTTTGCTGCGGTGAGCGGAGCGACAGTTTTCACTTTGTATACAAGTAGGTAGCTAATAATCATCGTCATAATATCATGGTACCATCACGCTGATCTGATGATGATTCATCATAACCATGGCCTGGTGTTGTCTGTGACTTTACTATGTAATGCTATTATCCTGTTCTGTGACTTCACTCTACTCCCTTGCTGGGCAGTGGGCACAGAACTCCTCTCATGGTCCTCATGGATTAGTAGAAATGGACAACGTATAGTCCCCATGCTAGCCCGTGCCATGCTCGACCTTTGAATGTCATCGCAAATGTACGCTGAAATTTATCTTTCACCGAAATGCTAAATATATTATTCCGTATACACCTAAGTTCTGCATAACGCATTAGTATGAGACAGGATCACAGGATTTAAACTTTCAGTATGATTAATTGCATTCTAAGGTATCTGCGGTCAGCTTACGATATGAGCTAATGTTTTTGGCGTAGGCACTCGTTAGGGTTCCGTACTCAAAGAGTAAAACGGGACCCTTTTACCGCCTAGACTCCGCTGTCCGTCCGTCTGTCTGTCACCAGGCTGTATCTCACTGATACCGTGATAGTTCCAGTTGAAATTTTCACAGATGTATTTCTGTTGCCGCTATAACAACACATAATAAAAACAGAAAAAAATAAATACTTTTATTGATAATGGTATGGAACCCTTCGTGCCCGAGTCCAACTCGCACTTGGCCGGTTTTTATTAGAGTCGTGTCTGGCCCCTTGCCGGCTAAATGGTTACCGGGTATATGAAAATAATCATGGCAGTTGAACATATAAGTAATGCATTTAACACGAAAACTATCACAGATAAATAGGCATAACTAGTTAACGAGTAATAGACGACCGTCTGTCCGTCTGTCCGTCTGTCCGTCTGTCCGTCTGTCCGTCTGTCCGTCTGTCCGTCTGTCCGTCTGTCCGTCTGTCCGTCCGTCCGTCTGTCCGTCCGTCCGTCCGTCCGTCCGTCCGTCCGTCCGTCCGTCCGTCCGTCCGTCCGTCCGTCCGTCCGTCCGTCCATCCGTCCGTCCGTCCGTCCGTCCGTCCGTCCGTCCGTCCGTCTGTATGTCTGTCCGTCTGTCTGTCTGTCTGTCTGTCTGTATGTCTGTCTGTCTGTCTGTCTGTCTGTCCGTCTGTCCGTCTGTCTGTCTGTATGTCTGTCTGTCTGTCTGTCTGTCTGTCCGTCTGTCCGTCTGTCTGTCTGCTTCTTAACTTCTAATATATATCTTCTAATATATAAAAGAAGTAAAACTTTCTCTTTTTAAAGCTTACTGTACTACCTTCTATACAGGCAGCCTGTGGGCAGATTATACATATAAACGGTATAGCGCTCTGCGCGTGCAGTTTAATAATGCGTTCAGGGTGCTGATGGGACTGCCCAGATTCTGTAGCGCATCAGGGATGTTTGCAGAAGCGCGGGTAGACTGCTTCTACGCCACTATGCGCAAGCGAGCTACATCCCTGGTGCGCAGAGTGCGGGCTAGCTCCAACAGCATTCTGAGCATGATAGCGGACAGGATCGATGGCCTGTACATGAACAACTGCTGCATGATACATGCACGCAGAAATAAATAATAAAAATGATAATAATGATGTTAATAATATAATGTACTAACACTAGTCTAATAAGTAATACAATTGTTACTAACACCATGATCCCATGTTGGTCGTAAATAAAGTATTTATTATTATTATTATCTCCACTTATAATAAATCTCTAAATTAAAAAAAGAATCAGCCAGTTTGAAACTAAGCTTTGCGCGGTTCGAATGTTCTCAGCATCCCATGAACGGAAAAATATGAAACATTTTATATAGGTACATTATTATTCTAGCTGCAACTTAGGATAGTTTTTATCCGACTGCGACAGTTAATTAATTTTCCGAAATATACGACTTCATTTAATTTTTCATTTATTTTTATTGAAATCAAACGCTGCTCCAACTGTCAGCTATAAGAACCGTCAAATTTTCGTCAAAATGGCGGAATTGCTTTGCCTTTCACTTATTAATAATTTAAATCCTGTCTACGATAGACCTTTACGAGACAAATGCTAAAATATAAACCATAAAAAAATATTCGATTCTGATATGAGAACTTATATGCGCAAATGTCGTTTTATGTCGTAATTTCAATAAATGAAATCAACAAATTTGAACAATATAATTAACACGAATTTGTTTTTTTTGAATGACAATGGCACGCGCTCGGCGCATTCAGCCAAAGTACCTGCGGCGCTACCACGAAAACCGATACTCAATGTTCATATATTTGCATCCCTGTCATTTGAGTACGGTTAGTGCGATAGAGATAGAGATACCCGAATATTTTCGAATTCCGAAGTTCGTGGTTATAGCTCAGGAATCGAAAATATGGTAAATAATCATAATGTATTTTCTCGAAAAAAAATTTAAAATAAATATAGTCAAATGGAGAAAAAAACAAAGCAAGAGGTTATATAGGTAATGATTAAGTTATAAGAGTCCAAAGTTTTAAGAGGGGGTATGTTCTGTCCCTTTTCCGCAAAACGCACCTTCATATGAAACGATTGTTTTTTACTATGACGCTCGAGTATATTGACGTCACAGTCCCTCATCGTTTTCTCACTCTAACAAGCGACATTAAAACGGATGTAGCTTCATAATTTTTTGAGATATTTGAATGGGAGTTTCATTATCTTCTATCTATTTATCTATCTATACATATAATAAAGCTGAAGAGGGTCGAAAGTCTGTACATGGAAGATATTCGAAAAAAAATTGGCTAGGGATACTTAAAATCGATAACAAAACACGTTCCAACAGTTTTTAGAATTTTTGTCTGTTTGTCTGTTTATCTGTTTATCTGTTTGTCTGTTTATGTGACCGCGCATCACGTGAAAACGGCTTAACCGATTTAGATGAAATTTGGTATAGAGATAGTTTGAGTCCTGGGGAAGGACATAGGGTAGTTTTTATCCCGGAAATAAACCCCTAAGGGGATGAAATGGGGGGTGGAAGTTTGTATGGAGCTACTTAAACCGCTGCACCGATTTGGATGAAATTTGGTAAATAAATAGGTCGAGTCCCGGGAAAGGTCAAATGATAGGTTTTATCCCGGAAATCTTCCCCTTAGGGGGTAAAACGTGGGGGTGAAAATTTGGATGTAACCCATTTTGATAAAATTTGGGTTAGAGTTAGTTTAAGTTCTAGGAAAGGACATTGGATAGTTTTTATCCCGGAAATCTGCCCATAAGGGGGTGTAGTGGGGGGTGAAATTTTGGATGGACTCCGTTTAGATCAAATTTGGTATAGAGATAGTTTGAGTCCCGGAGAATGACAACGGATACTTTGAATCCCGAAAATCATCCCCTAACGGGATGAAATAGGGGTGAAAATGTGGATAAATCCCATTTAGTTAAAATTTGGTAAAGAGATAGAAGGAGTCCCAGGGAAGGACAATGCATAGTTTTTATCCTGAAAAATCATTTCCTGAGGGGGTGAACTGAGGAGTGAAAATTTGGATAGAATGCATTTAGATGAAATTTGGTATGGAGATAGTTAGTCCTGGGGAAGGACCTAAAATAATTTTTAGTCCAGAAATCATCTCCTAAGGGGGTGAAATGGGGGATGAAAATTTGGATGGAACCCATTACGGTATAGCGAGTTGGAGTTCTGGGGAAACGAACACATAGGATAGTTTTATCCCGAAAATCACCCCCTAAAGGGATGAAAATTTGGATGTGATGTGACCTTTTTAGATGAAATTTGGTTAATTTAATTTAATTCAAATTATTTATTTCAGACTAAGTGAAAACATGTTAGTAACAATAAAAACTTATAAAACTTAAGTTAACAGTTAAGAGATAGTTTGAGTGCTGGGAAATGACATATGATAATTTTTGTTTTTGAATTCATCCCTTAAGGGGGTGAAATGGGGGGTGAAAACTTGGATGGAAACCATTTCGATGGAATTTGGTATAGAGATGGTTTGAGTCCTTGGCAAGGACATAGCGTAGTTTTAATTCCGGAAATCATCCTCTAAGCCTTAGAGGATGATTGAATTAAAACCACCATTTCACCCCCTTAGAGTCTAAGGGGGTGAAATGGTGGTTTAAATTTGGATGGAACCCATTAGGATGAAATTTGGTGCCTAAAGAGATAGTTTTACTCGCGTACAAGAACAACAAATAGCTTTTGTCCCGAAAAAAATCCTCCAAGGGCATAAAATAGGGGGTGAAAATTTGGATGTACCCTATTTGGATGAAATTTGGTATAGAGATAAATTGGGGTTCCGAAAAAGGATAATGCATAGTTTATGGAACTCATTTAGTTGAAATCTGGTTAAGAAATAATTTGAGTCCTGGGAAAGGACATCTGATAGTTTTATTCTGGATATCATTCCCTAATGGGGTTGAAATGGGGGTAAAAATTTAGTATAGCGATAGCTGGGAGTCCTGGGGAAGGACACAGGATAGTTTTATCCCGAAAATCCTCCCCTAAGGGATGAAAATTTGGATGTGAATGACCCATTTAGATGAAATTTGGTTAACAGATAGTTTGAGTTCCGGAAAAGGACATAGGATAGTTTTTATCCCGGAAATGATCTCTTAAGGGGGTGAAATGGGGGTTGAATATTTGTATGAAGCTACTATACAACCCATTTAGATAAAACTTTGTATAGAGGTAGTTAGTAGGCGCGGCGTTGGTAGGCACAAGGTAGACTGATGACCTGGTAAAGGTCGCGGGAGTCCGCTGGATGCAGGATTGGTCACTTTGGAACTCTTTGGGGGAGGCCTATGTCCAGCAGTGGACGTCTTTCGGCTGATATGATGATGATGATAAATGATAATAATGATAAAGATAGTTTGAGTCTCGGGTAAGGACATATGATAGTTTTTATATCGGAAATCTACCCCTAAAAGGGAAATGGAGGGTGAAAGTTTGTATCGAGCTACGATATAAACGAGTTCTACGCGGACGAAGTCGCGGGCAAAAGCTAGTAATACTATAATTCCGCCTCTGATGTAATAATCAACATAGCTCACTTGTATCACAATGTACTATTTTATAGATACCCTGTACGGAACCCTTCGTGCGCGAGTCCAACTCGCACTTGGCCGGTTTTTTTTCTTCAAACGACTGCCATCAGACCCTACAATTTTGAAATATGGACGCTTGCCACTACAAAAGAATAACAAGTGCGCTGCCGGCTCTTTATTGATTTGAGGATTCATTGTGTTGATAGCTAGATTAGCTAGAGACATGCGGGTGTCCTTGGAAAACAGCGCATCCACGGATGCTTTGGCTAAATCACCACCAGGAAGACAACATCAAATACCCACAAAGCAAGTAGGGGTATTATTATGGTTGCGGTCTTCTGTAAGGTGAAGGTACTTAATTCACCTGTTGGACTGCTCCAAATATAAGCCAAATAACATATATATTATATAGTACACTTATACTTATTATGATGATAAAGAGTATACTTTAGGGGTGGCCTGATAAAAAAACATCATCAAGATCTGAAGATGGAAACCATGGATAATCAATGAAACTCGTTAAGTAGTATATATAGCGATGTTTGTAGGTATACTCATATTATCAAAGCAATTTGGGTATATGTAAACAAGCATTTTCTTTGTAACTTACTAAAATGTCTAGTATTGTTCAAGTGTGTGTTACTTAAGGGATGGCAATTTAGGTATCAATAACTCATATAGCGATTTGGGTATTTCCTAACGCAAGTTATGTATTTACTCTCAAATTTTCAAATTAAGAGAAGTGGAACTGCCTGAAATGACCACAGATATCCTATGAAATTTCTCAATGAAACGTCATCATCATCATCATATCAGCCGAAAGACTTCCACTGCTGGACATAGGCCACCCCTAAAGAGTGCCAAAATGACCGGTCCTGCGCCACCCGCATCCAGCGGACTCCCGCGACCTTTACCAGAAAAATAAAATCAATGAATAGTTTTAGGTATTTCACAATTTTGACATTTTGTTGAAGTAGCAAGTACTCGTACTTACTATCGATGTCAGATTTAAAGATGAAAATTGGACTAATGGCTCATGGACTATTGTCACCGTCACCACCCAACCCTGGAGTTGTTTGTGACTTCATGCTACTTCCCACGACTCGTCGAAGCAATTATTGCGATTTAGGTATACTCAATTACTCATAATAGCGGTATTTGGGTATTTTCAAAAGCAAATTATGTATTTAATCTCGTGAGTTACAAATGTATAGAGGTGGAACTGCCATAAATAAATACAGAAATCATATGAAACTCCTCTTTGAAAAGTTGGTATTCCACAGTATTGACATTTCGTTGAAGTAGCAACTGCTTAATGTCTTGAGAATACAAAACTTATGTTAGATTTAAAGATTTTTTTTTTTTTTTTTTTATTTATTTATATTTTTAAATTACATCTAACAAAACATTTATATTCTCGCCAAACTGTTACGTTTGATGGCGAATTGACTCATGGCTCATATACTATTGTCACCACCCTGCTCTGGAGCTGTTTGTAACTTCCTGCTACTTCCCACGGTTGGGCACTTTAACTGCTCCCATGGATGAGTGGTGATATTAATCTTTGAATTTCTTCGCAGATGCAGGCAGGTTACTTTACGTTGTTAGCCTTCACCGAAATGCTAAAGATATTCCAAAATAACAAAGGATTGATGCCCACAACATGCATCTGTAAGTGACGGACACCAAGTTATATACATCTTTGGTCAGAGTAATACTTTCACTGTGTCACAGAACTAATAAAAAGTCATATTCAAAACCAAAGAATATGCCACTGGGGACTAACCTCTATTCATGTATTAGATCGATATAAATACTTGTATTCTCTCGTCTCCAACACCACCTTTACAGTACAGGTCTTCAAATTCATGTTCAATTTATTCATAAAGCCAATTTACATGTTATCAAGCACAGTCAGAGACCTACACACACTCTTAATTTCTTAATAATAAAGTCGTGTGCAGGTCATTTTGAACACCCGGCCTGCTTAGCTATTTCTGCTGCTGACTGTACTTAAATAAAAATAAAAATTACACATTATGGATAATTCTTCTCTGATTCATGGCAGGGCACTATTTATCCCAATGCATGCCCAGCTTTAAATTTCTAGTAGGTTTCTTTACGATGTTATCGTCTACATACATACAAACATACATACAATCAAGCCTTTATCCCTAAAAGGGGTAGGCAGAGCACATGAAACTTGTTTTCCAGTGCTACTTTTAGCATAAATGTGGGTATAAAATATCGACAAACTGTGATACCGAAGTGATAGGTTGCTAGCCCATCGCCCACAACACACTTCAACCCTGTTCCCTTAGTCGACTCTTACGACACTCACGGGAAATAAGGGGGTGGAGCTATTCTAACCCGACACCACACGGGAATTCCCGTGTGTTATCTTTTATTTTGGTTAAACTAATAATCACTTCCGAGAGCTGCATTATATTAGTACACGCTTACGATTTGAAGCTACAATATCCATTTGAAATTGACACACCACCAATAGAGCAAGTAGTGGTATTATTACGGCTGCTATATCCTGTAAGGTCTTGACTTCTGGAAGGTCGTAACTGGTGGAGGCCGTGCTTCCTCAGTTGGGCTGCTCCAAATATTAATGAGCGAGATGACATTCCGCTGTGCCCTTACTCTCTCAAACCCGAGTAGATATAAACATAGCATAGTAACCATATTTTATCGTAACGACCCTATTTTTAACCAACTTCAAAAAAAAGGAGAAGGTTCTCAATTTGGTTGTATTTTTTTTTTTAATTTTTTAAGTGTGTTACCTCAGAACTCCGTCATTTATGAACCGATTCGTACCATTCTTTTTTTAATTGAAATAATATGCTTCCAGGTTGGTCCCATCGTTTTCAAAACTCCAGTTGAATGATGGGAACCATGAGGAATTGAGGGAACTCCTCAAATATATAAGGCACGCGTGTAGTAATTTCGGTGTTTTCTATTATAACTCGTGTATACGGAAATCATAAATTTGGTGAAGTGGAAGTGATGATGAAGACCACAGATGGCTTGTGGCACTTGTCAATGATGTACTTCAAACTATAAAAGTACGTCACCGATTCCGATATCATTCCGTTGATATAGCAAACAAAGAGGTGCCAAAGGTGATTCTGAGATCCTTGAGGAATTGACGGAAGTCCTCAAATATTATCGGGCCACATACAGCGATTTGGTTATTTTCTCTAATAATCAACGTATTTGCTCTCAGAAATCAGTTCATGTGGTAAATTGGAAAATAAATGTGGAAATGTTCATGTGGCTTGGCGGAGTACTGAATTGAAATCGGTTAAAACTTTGTTTTTAAAGTAAATTATCTATAAGTTGATATCAACTAGCGCTTCTTGAAATAAAAGGAACAAACTGAAATTTACATACGGCACTTTCAGGCAGAAAATAATAACACGACGATGAAACATGGTCTGCAGCAACGACGTTCATGTGATGCGAGGAGCATTGTACTCCGAATTAATGTAACACTATCTGTCGCAGTTGAAAAATATACATAGATAGTTAAAGCTGCTTTATATGGTAATCATTTATCTAAGTATTTCCATAATAGTATGCAGGTATAGTCAATGCGGCTTACTTTGAATGCTCAGAATATGCCTTTATCGGTACTTAACTTACAGTAATTATACTTCGAATAAGCCGCTTGACTGATGTAAACTCATTAAAAACTATTTAGTGAGTCTGTGACCTGTAGAATCGCGAGCCTGTCTTTTTTTCATTTTACAAGCTTTTATTTATTTAACTTGACCTGTTCGTTTGTCAGTGTGGAACAAATCTTTCAACCTCTACCGATTGAGCTGAAATTTTGGGAACAAGCAAAGTTTGGATGATGATTCAATATTATGGTACCATCGCGCTGATCTGATGATGGAGACAGAATGTGGCCATGTGAATTCAGTACTATAGCGGGGTAACCCCGTTGAGTTTGGGCTCCTTAGAATCGTCTATAATTGAGTAGTAAATAACGATATACAAAAAAATACAGTTTGCAATAAAAGCTTCTATCAAAAATGTTTTTTTCATAGAAACTTATTCTCTTATTACAAGCTTCTGTTTAACATGAGTTGTCGTTTGTTAGTTACTGTGCGACAAATCTTGCGACTGAATTTGGAACCAGTTATCGTAATCCGATTGAGCTGAAATTTTGGGTATGAGTATAGTTTGGATGACAATCAATCCAATATTATGGTACCATCGAACTGATCTGATGATGGAGACAGAATGTGGCCATTGGAATTCAGTACCTAGGTACTTAACCGACGTAACCCTGTTGAGTGTGGGCTCGTTAGAATTGTCTCAATGAGTAGTTGATGACAAAGCGGAAATAATTTACAGGGATGTTAATGTGCCAAAAAGACAAAATGCTGTTACGGCCTTACCCACAGGCTGGCTCCCTCGGCTAGGTATATTATACCTAGATCTGATATTTTATCTAATGAAAAATACCACGATTCACAGATTTTAAAATTTCGATATTTTAGAAATATTCACGCGACTTTTTGTAGCGATACAAATGCGCGTATCACGAACGCGTGAATGTCGCAAGATACTATCCGTAGCGATAGATCACCTGTCAAAATCACCTTTATCGTCACTGTCTCGCGTTTGCTACCCTTTAGAAAGTCGCTAAGTGCAACCTCTCTTAGGTATAAAAACCATCTGTCACTATACCCACAGTTCAAGTGAAACGCATGGGTACGCATGTTTAATCCTCGAGTTAAATGAATACGGCCAATAGTAATTAACTAAGTACCTACTATTGTAAGTAACTATAATATTAAATTAGCTAAAATAGAACTGCACCCCTGTAAAAATATATATATTTAATTAGTTAAAGAGCGAATACAGCGGCAGATAAACCTTTACGGCTTTGTCCGCTGTACAAATGTTTTCTTTTGTATTGTTTTTTGTAGTAAATAAATGAAAAAAAAAAAAAAACCAAAGCAAACCATGGTTGTTGAGGCACTCCACACGCCATCGGCACTAGCTCAACGCACAGCGATTGCCATAATACAGAAACGCTTCTTTTTTGGTTAATGGTTATTAATTACAGCAAGGAGCTACACGGGCGGTTCTACAAGACCCTCACAGACCTGCTCGCATGGGTGAACTGGCTACGTTTCGAGGATCTCTTCGGGGAAACCGAAGTTTTTGTCTATGCAATAGCGGAAGAAGTTACCATGACGTACAACTACCGGAAATATATCCTGAAGGACAGTACGGTCGATATCTGTCTGGCATGCCACCGTCCCGGGAAGTCACTCAACTCAGCCATATTATGTCCGGTTATGGCCATCCTGCTTACGACGAGTACTTGGACAAGCATAATCTTGTAGCCAGGATTATTCACCAGCAATTTGCTCTGCTAAACGGTCTTGTTGACTTCGAAAGCCCTGACTATAAGTACAGCCTGTTCCAGTTCTCGAACATGATCGTGCCACGCTCTATTTGGATCAATCCGTCATCACAGACATGACTATTCTAGCTAATATGCCTGGTATCGTGATGACAGATCGATCGAAACGCCAGCCAGTACTCGACGACATCACCAGCCCCCATGACGACAACCTTGTGAAGGCCGAGAAGGACAAAGCCAGCAATTACCTAGAGGCAAGTCATGGCTTACGAGGTAACCGCCATGTGGGATGTTGATTCGACGATCATTTTCCCAATTGTCGTTTCGGAAAACGGTTTAATCGCGAAGAGTCTCGACCAACACCTTAAGAGACTCTTGCTAGATGGCTGGGTCAAGGGTTAGATACCTACAGAAGGCGGTACTCCTTGACACTGCGCGGACAGTCAGGAGATTCCTCTGGTTCTCCCTTGTTAGACCTAACAACTTTAGCCCTAATGTTTCACTAGACCTTATGCATTTTCCTTCGAAACAGTGAACTTTTCGGGTTTACTTTGAATATCATCAAATATAAGTTAGGTTTGTCTTGCAATAATCCTATAAAGTTTACTATTTAAGAAAAAAAATGCATTAGATCTAGTGATGCATTAGGTCTAATGAAACATTAGGGCTAAAGTTGTTAGGTCTAACAAGGGCGAACCGATTCCTCTCTCTACTGCCCTGATAACTAAAAATAAAATCAAAAATATTTTTAATTCTAATAAATAAATATAAAAAATAAAAATAAAAAAACTGGTAGCTTAGGCCCCGACTCGCTGCCAGCGGCACCCTTAGCTTTTTATAATGATTTTATGTATTGTATGTATAGTTTTAAGTTTTACTTTTTTATATAATTGTTGTAAAAACCTAACGTAATATGAAAGTTGAATAAAGGAGATATAATATAGTTACCCTCTCTGACCTACGGCGCAACTACGCTGCTCAACTGGTTGAGCGAACGGGAACTTAAATTCCCCATAGCACACCTAGTTGTTTCATGGGGAAAATGTATGTACTCATGACACAATTTGACAGAAAGTTTGATCATTGGGAATTACTGATTTCCCTATGGCACAATTAGTCACCTACGATTGTTCCCCGGCCCAGGCCCACAACTTTAATGTTTCAAGCAATTAAGAAAAGATAGGTATACGATAAATCGGTTTTCATGAAATTTTACTGTAATGTAGTATTTACTTCATTGCACGTAAAAAATCCATAAAGTGGTAGAATAAAATCTAGAAAAAAAGATAAAGAAAGAAAGAAAGAAAGAAAGAAAGAAAACATTTATTCGTGGACAAAACAATGGGTGTAAAAAACAAAACACAGAACGTAAAAAAAAAAAAAAATACATGGTCCACGAAAAGGCCCCGACTCAGCATGGTGCTAACCTAGAAGGCCAGCGCTGGTCTTCCGTCGGAGCCTTTACCTGAGTTACCTCCTGGAAGGCAACACAAAACAAATACCTACGCTAAACACAATATATCTTAAAACTATTACAAATCCGACGCCAGAGGTAAAGGTAATTGGGAGAACTTTTTCCTGAGTGGTTATTATTTAAACGGCAGATTCTAAAAACGGCAGATATTTGTACAGTTGCCTATAATAAAATACCTCTATTCCACTAAGTTAAACTGGAAGTTCAAACAGTTGAACTAATTAGACAAAAATATTCCCCTTTATTGCTGTAGTACCATTGGATAGTACCATCAATGGAACTAGTGACACACTTGTATATCGCTAGTTCCATCGATGGTACTAAAGACCACAGTTCTTAGTACCATTGTCCGATAATAATAACAGTAGGTACTAGTGACACACTGTTGTTTTCAAGTACCTTTAGGAAAAAAACTTCCTGGACATTTAAAAGTTTTATAATTCCGACACCTCCAAATGCAGTTATTATTTTTGTACTTGGTGTGAAAATAAAACTCATACCCATTGTACAACAATAATTTTCCGCGCCCTCGCACTATAACACTTACAACAGAATCATTCATTATTTCACCGGTTTAATACATTTTATTTACGCACAATTTCTTCTAGTAATACCTACCTATCTGGAAGTTGACACTTTTCAAAGTCAATGAAAGTGGATTGCTTATAATTATCATAGCATAGACTATGATAATATCTAAAACAAAATAGTGGCCAGTTTTTTTCCTAATGGTACTTGAAAACAACAGTGTGTCACTAGTACCTACTGTTATTATTATCGGACAATGGTACTAAAAACTGTGTCTCTAGTACCATCGATGGAACTAGCGATATACAAGTGTGTCACTAGTTCCATTTATGGTACTATCCAATGGTACTACAGCAATAAAGGGAAATATTCCAATTATTTCACCTCTTTAATGCCATTTCTAATATTTAGAAAATTTAAATAATTCGAATATTGTTGTCTAGTTCAACAACAAAGTTCGAATAAAGTAATAAAGTAAGTATATTATTTTACTTCTGACAAAAACATAGGTATTTCAACCTCCTATTAATGCACGGTAAGGAATTAAATTTTATTAGGTATGTTAAATAATGGTCTCCTGGTACTTCGACAGCTTTTATATTGTGAAATTCATCTCTTAGTCATGTTTAATGAAAAATAGTGGCACTTGCGAATTTTTAACATACAAGACAACTGGTGCTAAAAAAGAGTACAAAATAGTTATTTGTTATACAAGGGGGGAAAGTTGTATTTTACCTGCGAGTGAAACACGAGCTAGCGAAAGGATTCCATGATTGACCACGAGCGAAGCGAGTGGTTCAAAAATAGAATCCTGAGCGTAGCGAGTGTTTCAACACACGAGACGTAAAATAACTTTTCACCCGTGTATAACACAAATCTTTTCACCTCACTACAGCAAGGAAAATAAAAAAAAGAGTAAAAAAAAAGTAAAAAAAAAACAAAAAAAAATAACAAAAAAAGTTAAATAAAGTTTAAAAATAGTTTAAAACAAGTAAAAAAAAAATAAAAGTAAAAATAACTAAAAAAAAAAAGCTAAAAAATAAGTTTAAAAAGTTAAAAATAAAAGGTAAACAAAAATATGTCATAAAATATACCTACAAAAAACAAAAATAAACATTTAACGTTCTACGTCATAGTACTTTTAACGTTCTACGTCTACTTTCTTCACATGTGGATAAAAAGCGATTTTCTCAATAGTTAACAAACATACAAAAAGGCCTTTCCGAGCTAGTGAGGTGGAAAGGTATTTAATAAGTTCATATATCACATTACGAGTATGTCCTCTTTTGCAAATGTTTTTAAAACAATAACATGATTGTTAATAACTTTAGTGTGCTATGGGGAATTTAAATTCCCAACGGCTCATCCAGTTGAGCAGCGTATTTGTGCCGTGTTTCTTAATAAGTATTGCGTGGAGTCATTGGTAACTTACTTGTGTTATGGGGAATTTAAATTTCCGACGGCTCAACCAGTTGAGCAGCGTAGTTGTGCCGTGGGTCAGAGAGGATAGGTACTTACATGAAAATAAATAACAATTCGGCAAATGCAAGACCACGTGGTAATGCATCATCAGAACGTGGCCCGTGTTTACTTTATTGGATCTGTGTAAAATGTAAAAATCATTCACTTTACGTTATTCCTCCAACTATCGTCATATCTATTTTATTGTAATTCATTAATTAAAATAGTTTTAAATAATTTTTGTTTTTTTTTCGAGCCCCCAGCAGCGCAGCGTTCGTATGTCACGAATAAAAAAAACTATACAGGGAGTAGAGACCACGAGAAACAAGTCTCCCTCGTGGTCCCACTGGTGGGTAAATCAGTGGAACCACGAGAAAACTGATAACTATATAAGATTTTTTAATTATGTAGATATTTAATAGTACCTAGGGTGGTAAAACAAAGAATGTCTCAGATCGCAAGTATTTGACGCCCGAGCCGAAGGCAAGGCCGATAAATATGCGATGTGAGGCTTTCTTTATTACCGCCTGTGGCGAGTTCAAAATTTTACGTCTCACCCTAACCAGGAAGTGTGCGGTAATTGCTACTTTATGGCCAGGTATGACGTAAAAAAATACAAAGTGACTGCACCCACTCTAGTTTTTGTTCCACACTAATCCATTATCGCGATGGATTATTTTACATAGCTTTTTTATATTGCGTTCTAATTCATAATCGCGATGGCTCAGTGATTCAACTATTAACTAATTTATAAAGTATTTGTAATTTAATAAAGTAATATAGATATTTTTTTTCGTTACTTAATTAGCTGTTGCGTGGGGCTCCTATTTCTGGGCAGTTTGCCCTTCGAGCATCTGAAGCTACCTAACGAACCTAACATACCCCTACCTAGCGTTATACGCGATCGCAACGCAATTTGAGTTTGAGTTTGTGAATAGAGGATTTTTTAGGTAGGGCAGATGCCCCGGTTCTGGCTACTGGGCCGGTTTTGGCCACTTTCAACTTTAAATTGAGTGTACTAAGATACCGAAAACTGAATGGCCAATCAGTCTTAAAGCGGCCACAACTGGGGCATCTGCCCTATTAATGGATTAGCGTGAAACTAAAAGTAGAAACAGATCCATTGATGCATTAGAGTGGAACCAAAAGTAGAAACAGATCCTTTTATGGATTTCTCCAGTGGATTAGAGTGGAAAAGACCGACTCCGCATCCCCAAATGAAATGCTTTAAGGAAAATTTCTACTCTCTTTCTTCGTCGAGGTGCGCGACGCACCTTCGCAAAGAGTTTTGCTAGCCCCCATTTCGGTGTGTGCTCAAAGCAGACGTCCGGATACACCCTACCGACCCGTGGTCACACAAAGTTGCCACACCGGTTTGACCACGGTATTTTATTAAGATTAATTAGATCACGGGTAATGTTTATTTTAGCCTGACCCTAACCAGCCCGTGGTCAGACCAAGTTGGCACATGAGTAGTTAATTCTCTTTGGTAAAAATATTAAATCTAATGACTTCACAAACATTACCTCATACCTTTCTTTGTGTAAGCGTGGTGTGACTACGGATAAATAATAATATCCGTGATCACACCAGTAGTGTGGCAACTTGGTCTGACCACGGGGCTCTTGGAAGGTCATGTATTGTACCTACTTACGATCCCTGACACAGTCTGGGGCTTCACGACGGTAATAAGCACTAATTGTCTTATTTGAGCGTTTTTGGTCTAAACCTTTGAGAGCATTCGAATACGCCATGGCTACACGCACTATAATCTCAGAACCGTGTAGGTATAGAACCTTTGGCTTTTAGGGATAAATAATAATTTCAAATCTCTCGAAATCTTAATAGGTATTTAAACGTTTCAATCGAAAAACAGAGGACTCTTTTATAGTTCTTGGAAATTTCAAGAATATAAATACAAGCTGTAGCGGCTCTAAAACAAAACTTAATATTAAAAAAAATATTGAAAATCAACATCCTCTTAAACTATTCGATATAAACTATCGATAGAAACTATGCACTACAATGCTCAGATTCCTTGTCATATCAAAGCAATTTCCTTGTGTGTAATGATATGGGAAATACGCTACCAGTTAGTTAAGAATTCCTTGTTTGATATTTATCTATTTATAGTTTTTAACATTGTAGGTACCATCTGCGCGGGTCTTGGCGTCAGTGTGATGTTAGCATTAATTGTCACCACCTTTGCTGCATAGTAGATGTTTGGGTTTAATTTGGAAATTATATTTTATGTGTTGTGGTTAATCAATTAAGTATTTTATTTATACAAAAACTATATATAAACACTATTTGGAATGCAACATTGGTTTTAAATGGTAGTTAAATACTATGAAGGTCTTCCGCCAAAACGTAACTTTGTCTTTGGTTATTTATCAAAATAGTGCGTTTCGTTTATTCCTGCTAATGCAGTTGATATATGTATTTGTTAAAATAATGTGAGTTTATTTATAATCTTGTATTTTTTTTCTAAAATCGTTGCATTAATGACCAAATAAACATTTATTTCAGCAATAACTTTTAAAGACAAACCATTCGTTCAATGGATTTCCTTTGCAATAACAAAACGGCGATACCCATTCACCTAGTGATCTGTACGGTCCCTGAACCGTTTTCGAACGTACGTACGGAGTTACGTGGTGCAAATTTTTGACAAGCGTCGGGTCGGCTCAAAAATGACATTTAAATCTACCTAACGTTCGTAAGAAAAGTTACGTGATCGACCCACCGGTGTCTGTCCCGCTGTCACGCTGTCCGGCTGTTTTCCTCTACTACTGTGGACCGATTTTTGACTTTCGAGCGCTCGACTCTTTCACTCGAAAACTGACAAAAATAATGAAATGCTATTTTAAAATAGCAATAGACAATTGAAAAACGAGTTGTATCGACCACTCGTATTCAATTCTATCGGTAGAAAGTAAGTGCTTGCAATTTTGACACTACAATCGTATTTACTTTTATTTGATTTTCGAGCGCTCGAATGTCAAAAATCGGTCCCCAGGTCGCATCTCTCAACCGATCCTCGTGAAATGTTGTGAGCAGCTTCGTTAATTACAATTTTTTTTTTGTCGGATATTTTTTTTGGAATTCAATATTAATTAATTATTAATTGGAAAAAAACATGCTGGCGAGTTTTACAGGCCACAGAGCCACTAGTATGAAAACTTAAAAATATCACTAATCAATCGAAATCATCCAAGACTCAGACACAGACATTCATGCTCATTACATAAAATTGGGCCTCACTAGGCTAAACTAAACCGGCTGACAAATATATGTTGGCAACCCTGTCGCGAACGCGGAACAAATGGAATTCACGCAATGAAGATGATAGTTATTGTTAACTGTGTGTTTAATTAAACATTCATACTGTTTTTTCAAACAACAGTTTCTATCATCAGCGTCGAGTCATCCTCTGTGGCTTGACATAGTGCTGAGTGGACTCCTTTTTGGCATTTCACGAAGTGTCTAATTATATGTATTTGCGTAATTTTGTATCTGCAAAATAAACTTTTTTTCTTTTCTTTCTTCGTTCTTTCAAGGTGTAGGAATAACACATCCTGAAACATCATCCTTATTTGCTTACGCTTATGCCATCTTATTATGCCTCTCACAGACTGGCGCGGCCAGCTGTCAAATTTACTATTGATCGCCAGATCAATAGTAAATTTGACAATAACTGTCAAGTTTACTATGGACCGCCACCGCAGGCCGCTCCATTCTGATTCAGGCCATAAGCCTGCATCACACTGGCGCGGCCTGCAGTGGTGGACCATAGTAAATTTGACAGCTAATGACAAGTTGTCTATTGTCCGCCGCGGCCAGGCCGCGCCAGTCTGTGAGAGGCCTTATCCGCTCAGAGCCAGAGAGCGAATCTGTATTTGACAACTGTCAATACCATGGAATTAGTGCGTAACTTGAAATCCTTTATGGTGTTGGCAGTTTTCAAATACAGTTTCTCTGACTCGGACTCTGACAAGGCACAGCATCACCATTACGTGCGTGACGCTAGTGTTGGCCACGGACGCCCAATTCAGTCACAAATAGTACATGCATTTGGCAGAGCGGTGTCGGAGCGTTGACGAAAGGCGACACCCGTCTAAATCACGTAGGAGGCACAATGTCTACAATTCAGCCACAAACGTAAGCGGCTTAGGCCGCGTTTATGAACAGGCGTTGAAAGACGCCTAAACCCAAATATAATGTACCTACCGTTGCTTAGGAGTGAACAGGCGTGCACGTAGAACTGATGGTCGTTGGGGCGGAAAGGTTATCGAGTGGCGACCACGTACCGGAAGGCGCGGCGTGGGTAGGCTGGTGGACTGATGACCTGGTAAAGGTCGCGGGAGTCCGCTGGTTGGCATTTTGGCACTGCTTGGGGGAGGCCTATGTCCAGCAGTGGACGTCTTTCGTCTGATATGATAATGATGATGATGAACCAGCACGCGTCTCGTAGTTAGTAAATAAATAAGGCCTCACACTTAGCACATATTTAAATAAAGCATTGGTAGACTTAGTTAGGTTAGGTTACACCCACAAGAAGCCAATTCATGCTTCTTCTAGACAAACGAGAGTGATTTCTTTGATGTTCAATGTATGTACATTCAATTACAGATAAATGCGGGCCCCTGTATAGAAGTTTGTATGCAGGGGAGTCACATTCTTCTGCAGCCACTGTAGTACCTGTTTGTTAATCATCCTGGCCAATTTCGACCACGGTGACTGGAAAAATGGCTAATTGGAGCGTCGTTCGTGAGCTCTCGGGTGACTGACGTAGCCTATCTTTGCAGAGAATGTGCGACCACATTCCCTACAGGTCAGCACCCCTCCGACAAAATTATAGTGGACGGCCGCAGGTGGTCGAGCCTTTATCTCCTCGCGCCTAGCGTAGAGTTCGTTACGTCTTCGTTCTTCGAAGGCTTGCACATTAACCTTCACTGTATGCCTCCACTTTGACCGATCTTGAGCCAAAATCTCCCAGAGCAATGGTTCAATATCACAACAAACGCCAACAATTTTATAGCGCTATCGTAGCTACATCCGAAATACCGTAAAGTAAAGCGTATTTACCAATGTCAAAATGTAGTGAGTAGGTTTAAGAGAATCTAATATTAATCTTAACCATTCCAAGATCATGTACAGACAAAAGCAAATAGCCATCAAAAATTAAGGACGTTCACATAAAGGGTATTTAAGGAAGGGTTCGGAACAATGCACTTCGACAAAGGACCACAAAACAATCAGGCCGGGACGTGCGGTGGTTGCGAAGCGACGAATGTAATAGGGTTTGGTGGAGACAGATCCAGTAGATAAACCTATCAAGAGTAAAGTTATTAACTGTGTGGAAGCTGTACTGTAAAAAGCGGGGTGTACTTTTACAAGCTTTTGTTTCACTTGCATTGATGTGTCATTCCCATCTTCCAACCTATCCAACCCAGGTTCAATATGCTGAGTTGGATAGGTTTTATTTATTTAATCGTATGGCATACATTATTTGGCCTTTGAGTTTATCATTCTTTAGTACCACCTAGGGGACATGGTCGTGGTAGGTAGTGACAGTTGTCCCCCCTTTGTCAAGTGAGTGGGCAACTCAACTGTTAGAGGTTTTTAAGCCGCCCGAAGGCCTCTAACTCGGCTTAACGACTACTGTCATAGACAGCACCTGGGATGCGATCAACTGCTTAGCGTGCCTTCCAAAGCACGGAAGCGCTCATTTATAGTAACCACTCAAACAGGCGGTCACCCATCCAAAGACTGACCGCTGCCATCTTTGCTTAACCTGCGTTATAGTTTCCGATTCGCAGGCGCCGCTAGGCTATGAACGCTTGGAAAATGGGAATGACCCGCATTGATCGCATATACAGTCAGCCGCACAGATAAGGGACCCCCCTGCATACAAACTTTGTATGCAGTTTGTTTGCAGGGCCCCTATCTGTGCAGCTGACTGTACCTAATTATGTATGTAATGCCTTCAAACTTTTATTTGCTGCAACCTCATACTGACTCAGTTGTGGCAAATAAAACAAAGTGGAACTTTGACAAGGACAATGAATGATATATCGCTTTCTGTAACACTTATTGAGATTTGTATACCTACTATCATCTCGCTCGGTCGTGGTATAGCTATTCTTATAAGGGGTAAATTTATTTATGCAAAATACAACACAAAGAAGAAAACAATACAATACCTAAAACTAAAATTAAATAATAAAAACAGCTACATTGAGAATTAAGTGACGAATAACCCGCCCCGGGTCACTCCAGGCGCAAAGGTGCCCATCACACTAGCCGCATTGCCGCGCTGAACAGCTATGGCTAACCTTTGCACCAAAGATGACCCAGAGCGGGGATCGAGACCTCTCTCTTCGCGGCGCCCCACTTCCTTGAAAAAGGTTTTAGCTTCTGAGCACCAACACTCAGTAACCTCCACCGCAAGAGGAACGAATAAATAATAATCGTGGTATTATTATTATTACCTTTGCTTGTCCTACCTAAGTCATCATAGGCCCCTGTTGAACCCACTAGATTTAAGGCGCTGTCAACACCAAAATCGCGCACACTGCCTATTTGTATCGGAGTAAACGAGACCGAGTGTTACTTGGGCGGCCAGGTTTTAGAAGAAAATAATGAATGAATATGAAAATAAAAAAGTGTGGATTTTTGTGAAATATGGCTCGTTAGCGGTTTAGGTGTGAATATGTGGACTTCATGTTTTTAATTGCAGACCCATACGTCAAAAAAATAAGGACATACAACCGTTTAAGATGATTTTAAGACCAATCTTTGCAATTTTCTATCGAGCCGATTTCATTTAATTATGTTTCGAGTCCGTCTACGGTCTAAGAAATACCTATGATAAATATTAACTTTTTTTTTGATGTGCTAGAACAAATAGTTTTTCTTAAAAAACTGCTTAAATAATATCAATTTCAACTAATTTGGTCGTGTCTTCGCGGCGACGCTAAAAGCCACACGCGTACATTATGTCCAGTCGCCATCACATACATCGGAGCAAACAAGCGCGTTACAAACAACGGAACACACCTCTATTTTCAAGGCATTAGGGTGCATGTGCCGATATTTTTGAACACCTATAGTGTACCTATGTATGTGATGACGACTGTCCAACAGTGTTGCTGCGTCATTGAGTCTTAGCAGGTTCAACTTGCGTTTACCAGACTGTCACGCCCACGGACCTATGATTACTCAGGACGAGCTTTGTTAATAATAATACCACGAACGAGCGAGATGGTAGCATACAAATCTCAATAATAGGGGTGTAGACACTAAGTAAAATAATCAATAATGTTGTATTTTCTCGAAAAAGGATTTAAAATGTAGTCAAATGGGGAAAAAAGCAACGCAAGAGGTTAAATAATCACAAAGCTATGAGTGATTAAAGTTTTAAGGGGGGGTATGTTCTGTCCCGTTTTCGCAAAACGCACCTTCATATGAAACGATTGTCATTTACTATGAGGCTGGTGGAACGTGATCTCACGATCCCCTAGCGTTTTCTCTCTCTAACAAGCAACATTGAAAATTTGAAACGGTTGTAGCTTCGTAATTTTTTGAGATATTTGAATTGGATTTTCGTCATTAGGCATATTGTTTTGTATTCTTTCTTTTGAAGTTATAATAAATTTTGAGTCTACACCTGTATTGTGACAGAATGCTCTGCCTACGAAGCCGGAGGTCCCGGGTTCGAATCCCGGTAAGGCCATTTATTTGTGTGATGACTGTAATGAGCATGAATATTTGTTCCTGAGCCATGGATGTTTTCTATGTATTTAATTATTTATTGATCTATATAAGTATGTATATCATCGTCTAGTACCCATAGTACAAGCGTTGTTTAGTTTGGGACTAGGTCGATTTGTGTATGATTGTCCCCAAATTTTTATTTTTTTTATTTAGAATGGGATTTATCATTCGTTGTCCTTTGTCATAATTCCACTTATTTATTAGCCGCAACTGAGTTAGTATGAGCTTGCGGCAAATAAACTATTACCCGCCCAAATTAAGTAGGTTGTTAATGGTAAGCCATAAGCCATTTTAAGACCAGTTCTTAATTTAGCTGCATGGGAGCCTTTCCGTCCCTTATGGTGGCACGCGTAGCTCCTCTGTAGAAATCGATACTCAAAGGGGCTGTCACGCCTGACTTTGCCTCCATAGCTTCAGTCTCGCTTCGCTAGCTCTGTGGCGTTTTCCTTTGGGGAGTCGCCTTAATATACACATTGCTATTGACGTGAAAGATTGCCTTGCCAATATTAAATTCGGTTTTATTCTTATAGCCAAATAAACAGTTTCACCCGAGACAAGAAAACTAAGCCGAAGCCAGCTTACTTTTATATGATATTTTATTTTAGAAATATGGCTGAGCTTGATTCCAAGCATGTATAATGGTTTGTAAGAAAAATAATGGGCATTTTTCATTTTATTAGGTACCTAACCTATGCTCACACTCTTTACCTAAAGGTACCTACCCAAGAAAGTGAAGCACAGTGTAATTGCTGTCAGTGTAGTTACTGTCAAAAAACATATTTTTGGTACAAGCTTTTATTGCTCTTTTATTCTCTAATACCGTCATCAACTACTCATTGATATGATTCTAACGAGCCCGAACTCAACGGGGTTACGTACTGAATTCCCATGGCCACCTTCTGTCTCCATCATCAGATCAGCTCGATGATGATACCATAATATTGAATTGTCATCCAAACCCCAAATCTCGGCTCAATCGGATAACGGCCAGTGACTGAAAAATGGATTTCAAATTTTGACGGACAACTTATGTACTTACATATTTATATACTCACATAGGTACATACTAAGAGTGCAGCTTAAATAAAAACTTGTCAAAAAAAATCATTTCTTTCCGTTGGGCAGTCTTGTAAAATCCACTTTTGATACATACTCTCTCTTTTATGTTCGATTTTTGACAAAGTTGCGTTCTGCGCTCGAGGTCACAAACTTGGATTATTCATTGGGCCAACATCATAAACAAGTCTGCAAAAAATCAAAACTACCGGTGTTGACGCAAACTACCCCATACTTTCAGGCGACAAGGTTACTGGATTATAATACATTTTCTTAAAACACGATTTTCTTCTATTTGATCAAAATTCAAATTCAAATCTCCTGATTAGTGTTAATGTTAAAGTTAATAAATTATTTTGACAGGTGCGTACCGTATTTATGAAGCTAGCTCGATGCGTCAACATCAGGGTGGGTTTTCGTTCTATACCCTCAGAACGAAAACCCACCCTGATGTTGACGCATCGAGCTAGTTTCATAAATACGGTACGCATCTGTCAAAATAATTTATTAACTTTAACATTAACACTAATCAGGAGATTTGAATTTGAATTTAGATAAAATAGAAGAAAATCGTGTTTGAAGAAAATGTATTATAATCCAGTAACCTTGTCGCCTGAAAGTATGGGGTAGTTTGCGTCAACACCGGTAGTTTTGATTTTTTGCAGACTTGTTTATGATGTTGGCCCAATGAATAATCCAAGTTTGTGACCTCGAGTAAATATATTAAATTGTAATCAGTTCCGTGTTCGTCGCGTGCTCGCTTACATGCGCCATACCTAACACGTCAGAAAGTGCGCGCAACAAATTCAAAATCAGTTTCAATTCAAGACGTTTAGTTGAATATACCCTCCGTCCAGTGATAGCAATCACACGGAATGGAGTAATTTGCAAACATAATTGTGTTGGAGGCATATTGCTATGTTTACTGTTATAATGCGTTAACATACACCTTGATCAACGGTTACCGTCCGACAGCCCGGCTGTTTTGTTTTTGACAGCTCGTAAACGTTACATAAAAACTATAATTGAAGGAATCATACGAGGAGGGGAAACGACCAAGACGTGCGTTTATGGATAAAACTAAAGAGAAAGTTAATGTGCCTAAACAGAATACTACCGAGCTCATCACATCGATGTCTGCCAAAAACACCTGGGATTGCAACCGGTTAACTTTTCGTTTTAGTATCTAGAGAACCACTTTGAAGAACATAAACCTCAGTTGTTAAACAGCGAGTTATCGCAACATTGTTATTTTCAAATTTATACACATTGTAGCTTGCTGTTCATAGGTACTTATAATTTCATCTTACTTAAATCTACAATGTACGGCTGATGACGAAACTTTAGTATT
Source organism: Epinotia brunnichana (assembly GCA_963854355.1). Taxonomy (NCBI): domain Eukaryota; kingdom Metazoa; phylum Arthropoda; class Insecta; order Lepidoptera; family Tortricidae; genus Epinotia; species Epinotia brunnichana. Next base: position 23,045,401 of record OY977950.1, on the reverse strand, counting down.
AACACCACGACTCAAAACTACACGAGAATATTTTTTTCATGGCATCGAATTCGAATTGTGTTTCAAAAAATACTTCAGAATCAGTATCAGAAAATTATTTATTGCCACAAGATTATACTTACAATGTAATACGTTTACAATAAAACTCAGTGTTATAAATTTATATTTAAATCAAAATCAAAGCAAAAAGTAAATAATGTACAAACTGAGAGAGCGAAAACTAATAACAATAAAAAATTAGGCAATGGGTCTCGGTCTCAGGCCAGCATACTTAATGAATGAATGAATGAATGAATAAGTTTATTTCAGAACCAGGTTCCATATCGTTAGTAACAAATGTCTTAATATGAGTAATGTTAAATATTACACAAAATAAGTTTTCCTCATTTAGATTTTAAATTTTAAGTCAAAAAAATTAATTAATAGTTAAAAACATGTCAAGTAAAGATAAATAAAATAAAATGCAATATATAATTGTATAAATATAAAAAACAAATAATTTAATCGGAAATGTCAAAAATAGAATAAAAATCTTACTAATTACATGCATACTTGAAATTCAAAATTTAAATAAAAATGTGTAATTGTTTATCAATCAATCAATCAATAATTTTATTTCGGAATAAATCCATATTTGGTTAATTACAATAAATAACTTAAATGTAATGTTAGTACACTTTACAAAATTATCCACTTATATTAAACATTAATACATATATGACAAACTAAAAGGCATGCCTGGCTACAAGGATATCACATGCAATTTATTCCAGTGATACAGAAATGGGCCATCGTTCCTTTCTGCCACTGTCTCCAGGAGGCTGTTGGGGCTAAGGCCGATACGTCTCTGCAGAGATGCAACACGTTTTCGCAATATTACCTATATACTCAGCCCTTCGCATCCAGTACAATAACGCATTCAGAATGTTGTTGAGACTACCAAGATGGTGCAGCGCCTCAGGAATGTTCGCGGATGCTAACACGAACGGGTTCCACGCGATCATCAGAAAAAAAATTGCATCGTTGATGGATCGTGTGAGAAATAGTCAAAACAGCATTCTGAAGGTGATATCGGATAGGTACAACTGTCCCATCCTTTGTCACTGGGTGGCACAGATCAGAACAGTAGTAAGGTAGGATATAAAATAGCCGTAATCTGTGTTTTGTTTTTGAACATTTTATTTTATTTTATTAAGGTGTAACTAACATAAGATATAAGTTGTAACTAACCCGATATGTATATTTAAAAATCCGAAATAAAAGTATATTGAATTTAATACATAATTAATACAATTAATTTTGTTACTATTAATGCTACTATTAATAAATCCACGGTTAAACTCAAGTATTAAATGTCACTCATCCTGAAGAAGAACTCCTGAAGAGTTCGAAACATGTCGCCTGACATTTAATACGTGAGTTTAACCATGCATTTAATTGTAGTATTTTTGACATGTCTTACGAAAGTTTAAATTCGAATACTTGATGGTGAACATTTTCACCACCACACTATGCTCGTAACGCAACACGCAACGCCGTACCCGTAGCAGTTTAACACATTCACTGCCAGGAATTTGGAATGGAAGGAAATTTTAGTGCCTGATTTTTTACCTTATCTAATTTTGTACCTTCCTTCATCATCATCATATCAGCCGAAATACGTCCACTGCTGGACATAGGCCTCCCCCAAAGAATTCCAAAGGCTAAGGTCGCGGGAGTCCGCTGGATGCGGGTGGCACAGGACCGGTCACTTTGGATAACCTTCCTTAGCAGCAGAAAAAAGTAGCAGACTTTTCAGCTGCGTCAATTATTTTTGAAAAATATAAACCGTTTCCTCACTTAATTTTTGGGCTTAGGACGGAAAAAAAATTAAAAAAAACTGTGGTAACCGTGACACTGGCAATGATATTTTCATCCATTTCCCATTGCTATACGCTGCGCTCGTATCCGATAAGTAGCGGAAAGTGTCTTCGGCGTAGGCGCCCGCTAGGCGGGTTACTTAGAGTAAAAGTGTTAAACCAAAAGAAACGCCTCATTTATTTTACCAAAACAAATACACAAACTCTTCTGTAATACACAAAACCCAATACAAACAACGCAAGTTAGTTATCCAGCAATAAGCCCCAATGAGCCATGCCATCTGATTGCCCGCAAGAATAAGGAATTGTGCGGCTGACACTTAATAAATACACGTCCTTGACCCGATTAAGTGAATGACGTGACCGTTATGAATGAACGAATGAAAATGACATTCCCATTCGTTCGCCGACGCTTCATGGCGGAGTTTAAGATGCCCCATTGAAAGGGTTATGTTTAATTTATTGTAATGGCTCCTTTATTACCTTTATTATGTGTTTTATATTAATTGGGAACTTCTGTTTGGGAAGGTGCTTAAATTTGGGGAATGGAAGGTATCATTTTTGGATATAATTACATTACGCTCCCTATAATTATATTCAAAACCACAAAAGGTTTTAATGGTGTTCTTAAAGCAATTCCGCGGTGAAATAAGATACTCATAGAAGTAAAATAAATAGATAAGATTACATTAAATTATTTATTTCATGATAACAATTTTACGGTATAAATTCTCATACTTACATGTCAAAAATATAATAATTTATTTTATGATCAGGCATCGGAGTATTTGTAGCACGGTAAGCCTAAAGTATAATATGGAGTCGTTGTAAGCATTAAAATAATAAATTTATACTCACACTCATAAATTTAATTCATTAAATAAATAATAACTATAAATAAATAATAACTATAAAAAGACACCACTATAGATCATCATTGACGAATAAAAAATAATATAAGGGTCCATGGAAGGAAAACATGTCTAGTAATTTTTTTTCAAAATGAGATTTTAATGTCACGGATTAGTTCATAACGAGCGCAACATTTTGACATCAAAATCTAATTTTGAAAAAAAAAGTGACTAACATGTTCTTTCCGGTGGACCCTTCATATTATTTGTTATTCGTCAATGAAGATGGTGGTGTATTTTTTATAGTTCTTATTTAGTTTATGAATTAAATGAATGAGGATGAGTCTGAGTAAAAATTTAATTTTAATGCTTACAACGACTCCATAGCTCACTTTAGTCTTATCGTGCTTAAACATTCAATGCCAAGGTTTTTGTAGCGCATGTACTCGATACTATAGTTTTTTTCCGCTTCGTAGCGAAAACACGCTACTAGCAGGTAATCTGATTGAAAAAAAAGTTCTTGATATCGGAAACTTCAGTTTATGCTTATCAATATTATTTATGAAGAAGTAAAGTTTGTGAGACGCTGGTGAATGGACGCTTGGGATGGATATATTTAGGATATTTGATCCCCCTTTTTAAGCACATTGCACGTAGAACCGATGGCCGTTGGGGCGGAAAGGTTCTCGAGTGGCGACCACGTACCGGAAGGCGCGGCGTGGGTAGGCCCCCCCACAACGTGGACTGATGACCTGGTAAAGGTCGCGGGAGTCCGCTGGTGGCGCAGGACCGGCCATTGTGGCACTCTTTGGGGGAGGCCTTTGTCCAGCAGTGGACGTCTTTTGGCTGATATGATGATGATGAATCCCCCTACTTTCCTTACTTTCTCTCTCTGAATCTGAATCTGACTAACTTTTATCTCGTGATAAAACTCGCTGAATTTTCAAGCACTATGTCGCATTAAAAGTCTTCCAATATTGAGCTTATTTATTTATTGAAGCTTTTTTGCACAATATATAGAAAAATTGACAAATGGCGGATTTAATGACATAAGCCATGCATCAGTCTTACAACTTTTTGCCTATTTCGGTTTGCCTTATTTTATTTAAACTAAACTGATTTGGCATAACTCACCACTTTATCTAATTTTTATTTGAGTGAAAAAAAATATTATGTTCCTTAATTCACTTCACATATTTTTAAGCAACCAAATTTGTCGTTTGTATATTGTAATTAAATTTTTTTTTAAACTAAAATTAGTCGTGTAATACTAATATAGTCTTGTAAGCCCCATTTTTGTTACTAACACTATTATGGATCTCGGTCTGAATCAAACAATTTTTATTTTTATTTTATTTATTATTTTATTATAATCTTATTTCGTATACTGTTTGACAAACATAATTATATTTCGTCTAACATACATCGCATAATTTTATTTTTTTTAATCAGCGGAACAATTAATAAAACCTACATTAATTTCGGAAATGCATTCCATTCCAATCCAACTATTGGGCTAAAGAAAAACATTTAGGGCTTAGCACTATGATCCATTTTACACTTGAAGTAGCATTTAGAGATTTTCATGATTTGATTCACCCAACGCATAAAATAGAAGAATTTCTGCGAGATTTCATAAAAGAAATAATAAATTGGAAGGACCGGCGCTGGGACCAAATTCTCAATCAAGTTATCGCGGTCAGAAAGTAAAAGTAGGTCATAGTCAATGGGGTGACAACTAAATGCATACCATACAAATCTATGATCGAAAAAAACTTTAGCTGAATCACAATACCTACGAGTGTTTTAACCAGTATATACTTAGAATGTTTGAAATTAGATGAGTACTTTACACTTACAAAGTCACAAACTTTACATCTTTAATATAACGTAGTGCCTACGGGGCTCCGTCTACGTATTACCAAGACCAAGGTGGTGTCTTGTAATTGCAACTAGGTATATCTGTCTGGTAATTGCAACTAGTGATTGCGGAAAGTTTCCAAAAAGTTGGAAAAGTTCTCGGAAATTTCTAGAAATTTTCAGAAGAAATTAAGTAAATTTACGTACTGTGAAGCGTAAAAATGTAAATGTTATACACTATGTCTAAGAGTTACAGTTTTATGCTTCTCAGTTCGTAAATTTCCATGTTGGAAATGGAAAGTTTCAATTCCCATACAAAAATGATGAAAATTTCCGAAAAAATGGGGAACTTGCATGGGGCTTCAATTTCGAATAAATTGCACTCAATCGATGCGGATATACGTAGAGATATCATACAAAAGAAAAAAAAACGATTTTATTAGTTTTACCTAACGTTAAAATGACGAAAATGTATTTTTTATTTTTTCGATAAAATAACGTAACAGTTACATAGAATATTAAATTAGAAATGATATTTTGTATGACAAGTATAGACTTAAACGTAAATATTGTGGAGATAATCGCAAATTAATGACTTACTCCATAGTAAAGGCTATGCTGTGACGTCATAGCATAAGCCCGTTTAGTATAGAGCGTTTTCGGGGGGTGCCGGCGCGCGCAGATTTCAAATGCATATAACATCAGAAAAATAAATCATAACAAAGTTTTAATGCTACAGTTGTTTTAATGCTGGATTATACTTTTGTTTTTCGTAATAAAATATTAAGATGCGAGTTCCCTATTGCAGAAACATTTCGCAACATAGGAAACTTTCCGTCGGCACATCAGTAATTGCAACTTAACTTCATAATGCCCTCTATGATCACTATCCTACCAGACAGATTTACCTAGTTGCAATTACAAGACTGTTACCAGCAGAGCCACGGTAAATATTGCATTTCTCAATTCCTAAGGTCTATACTAAATATGATGAAAGAACTTTTGAAATCGGAAGAAGAGTTCAAAGATTATCTTATATGCAAAGCTGCGAACTTTTTACAAACTCGCAAACTTCACCTATTTCTCGAACGAGCGAGCGAAGCGAACGAAGTTCTATGCTTCAGCTTGGGCCGAAATCGTTCGTATGTCCGGTTTCTGTCCCGCTGTCACGCTGTCCGGCTGTTCTCCTCTACAGGTCGCATTACTAAACCGATTCTTGTGAAATTTGAGCATCAGGTTTGTTAATTATATTGAATTTCTTTACTTTTTCAAAATTCAAAAAATAATAATTATTTAAAAAGTCAGGTTTGCGAGTTGTACATGTCACGTAGCCACTATATTAGTATAGATTAAGCACCTAGTATTTATAGAAAACTATTACGCTTACAAAAACTAAGTATAGCAAAAGCCGGTCATAAAAATAGTACACCTAGCCCAGACTTGTATCAAAAACGGCATTTTGTCAGTGAAACCTCTTTGCCTAACGGCATCAAAGCTTATCGCGCGTGAAAAATGGGGCTAGGAAATTGGCTCAAACCTGCCCTGGCTCCGAGCTGGATATACCTACGACAGATAGCAAGGGCTAAGGGAGGCTTGTGTTGGCATATTGAATAGAAGTGTAACATGTCAGAGGTAGGTTTAAGATAGAAGCAAAATTCTATAAATTGTGGGTTCAGCTTTTTTTATCACGTCACTGGCAAATAAGCGTACTGCCTGACGAAGCGGTTACCGTAGCTTATGGACGCTAGCAACTCCAGGGGACTGTATTATCTTTTACCATTGAAAATACTTAAATACATAGAAAACCTCCAAGACTAGAAATAATAATGGTCTTTATGCTTTGGATGATTGGTTCCTTACTACGCATCAGAAAATTGTGCAAACTATTTACAATAAATAAATATTAGGGGACAATCTTCTAGAAATCGAACTAGGGCCATAATAAGCTCAATAAGGCTTGTGTTATGGGTACTAGACATAAAAATACTTAAATAGATACTTAGTACAGGGTGCGCCAGAGAAACTTACTTATTTGAAAAAATTCCCGCGCGGTGAGTTGGGCGGGTAGAGGGGCAAGAGGGGGCGCATCTGGAGGGAGAAGTTCCCAAGTTTGTTTCTCCCTCCAGTCAGTTGCCATCATGCTCTGGTCTAGAGAGCAGCGGGCCTTGGCAGTTGAGAGCTTCTTTTCTAACGCCTCCAGATGCGCCCCCTCTTGCCCCTCTACCCGCCCAACTCACCGCGCGGGAATTTTTTCAAATAAGTAAGTTTCTCTGGCGCACCCTGTACTTACCTAAACATCCAAGACTCAGAAAGATGAATTCACTGTTTCACCCTTTAACAACGCATTAAGATTGGATACATTTTTGTCCAATCAATATTATCAAATCGCAAAATCCTGATAGCCAATGACGGAATCAGGATTCTTCAGTCAACACACAACCTTGCGTTCTTTGATGCCAAAGTCCCGGAAGTCCCGGAAATACAAGGGAGGATGCGGCCGCACGGACCGGAACGAATTCGGAACACGGTTCAAGATTTCAATATGGATAAATCCATTCACAAAGGGACGGCATCCTCACTTATGTACCTAAACGAAACGAGTCAAGTGACTCGATCCTGTACTGAAAATATTGTTTATGTTATTCTGCTTCTACAGAACGCTAAAGTTTTTTAAGTCGAGTTTGAAAAGAAATACCTACATAGAGAAAGTGATAAAATTTTGTGAATACGAGTACGACTTTGTTAAGGTATTTTAAACCTTTGGGAACGTATATATATTTATAAAGTGGCAGTTAGCGGCCCACATTGCACGTAGAACCAATGGCCGTTGGGGCAGAAAGGCACTCAGGCGCAGTGTGGGACTGATGACCAGGTAAAGGTGGCGGGAGTCGGGGATGCGGGTGGCGCAGGACCGGGCATTGTGGCACTCGGTACGGGAGGCCTATGTCCAGCAGTGGACGTCTTTCGGCTGATATAATGATGATATATTTATAAACGCGATATTACGTGTGTCACTGTAAATCACATTCTTAGCACCACCCGGGGGACAAGTGCAGGGAAACTGAGGGTAAATCTTCCTGCGGACGCGAGTAACCATTGCCCCTTCAGCCCCTGGCTGCTGCACTGCTTATTCTAATAGCCTCGCAGCAACATACAGTTCTAACCTCAGAGCATAGAATACTAGAGAGAGGACAAGCCGCCGGCGGCCGTGTCGCAGCTGTATGCTCAATGGGCATACACTGCCATACTGTGCACGCGTGCTGATCGCAGAGAATATTACGTTTTTTCCCAAAATGCCTGATATGATGCGCGTTTATTGTCAAATAAGCGTGTAGGTATACAAGTGTGTGTGTTTTAGATGTGTGCGTGCTTTGTCTTGTCAATTACTTGGGCGTTGTGTGGGTTAATGTACTTGTGACAGGCTCACTCTATACAAATCGGCCGCCATGTCCGATCTCCTTATATTCATATATCTGTGGTTCTAACCCACGATGGTCTTAATATAAGTTTGTAAAGAACTGTACCCATGCCATACGAATAAATAAATAAAATCACATTCTGGTGAATTACACCTCGCAGGTGCTTGAGAGCGTTGCTTTACTGCACTTCACTTATCTACAAATACGGCGCCGCACACCTAAGCGCGTGTTACTAAAGTTCTGATAATATCCGATATTACCTACCACTAGTACCGTACTAAAAAAAATTGAGTTTCGAAAACGTGAAACGTTGGCTTTTTGGCCAAAACTGAACCTTAGAACCTCGTTCGCTCCACTCGCTCACTCGATTATATATTTGCCCTGACCGACGGATCCAGACAATTGTTTTCATTATGTACAACTAAAACAGATCTCGTGAATAGGCACTATTTACTCTGGGAAAGGGTAATTGTGCTTATTTGCGCTCGACAGCGCTTAGGAACTCAATAGGTAGGGCTGAACAAACGGGCGGACTTCTGAAAGACAATCTCTATTAACAACTAATTGTAATATTACAATCATCTGAATATGAATTTGTGTTTTTTTATTTATATTATCTATTAGTTTATGTTGTTAGAAGTAGGCATCAATCCCGTCAAAAACATATCATGTAGGTAGGTACAAAAATGCAAGTCTTCCAATGCAGTTCTTTTTCCGCAAAAAGTTGTGAGATGTAACGTAAAACGAAGTCAGTTAATACCTAATTACTAATGGAATCATGTATCAAACAACTTCCTCAGAGTGTTACCTAATTGGTTAACGAACAACATTTTGTAAATAAATTGTAGACATCTATATTGTTTAAATCAATATATTGATTTTCCGATATCTCTTTATTATTAGTAAAGATCTCAATTACATTTTTCATTGAACCATTTTGGCAGCTAACCAAACTCCTGTGCTTACTTCCTTATAAAAAGGTTCACACGTAAAGAAATATTGAATGTACAGCATCACTAAACAGAACGTATACTTCATAAAAAACCATAAGCTCCGACATAAACAGAATGAAAAGCCGGCTGATCGATGTGAAAGATAATATTTCCTTATTTGCCTATGACTTTATTCCCCGCTGTGGCTATTTGTACGTCGACATTCGCCCCGGGGAGCGAAAATGATAAATTGCTTTTACAATTAACCGGTATTATTCTGCCTTCTCAGAAGAACTTGAAAATATAAAATTCCAAAGAAATAATGTACCACTTTTACAGTTCACGCACTCTTTGTTAAGATTAAAATCATAAGTTTTGGACATAATTTTCTAAACCAATATTATATAGAGGAGAACACGTGTACCTACAGTTGGTATGTTTGTATGTAGGGAGCAATCTCCGGAACTGCTTATCCGATTTCAAAAATTCTTTCACAAGTAGTCCGTAAGCCCACTCCCAATATACCTACGTCTCAAGACAACACGATAAAATGCGACCGTCTGCCAAGTACTTCCGGCCATTTCAGGACTGACAGACTTTACGTTTACTCTCTCCACGATTAAAGGGCTAAAACTAAATGATGCCACATGTCTTGTAATGTTGTCACATGACGTAAATATACCTACCCTAAAAAATTTGACCGGAGGTGAAGGATTTTTCAAACTTTCGGCCAATTTTAGGTACGATAATCTTCCGATTCTTGCTCAGCACAACTTTCTCGACAGAGTGCAATTAAATAGTTACTTAGCGACAAAATCCAACAAAATTTTAGACATGAAAAAAATTATAACTTAATTATAGATAAAATCCTTTATTTCTTTCCCTCAGTACCAATGTAAGTATTTAGTAGCGATCTCATAATGAGCATTAGAACTCCCCTGTTCCCTATAAGACAGGTTTACCTAGTTTACGGCACAGGACACCGTTCCTAGGCTTATCTAACAATAGTGTGCTCTATTTATCATGATGTATTACTTAAATAAGCTGATGTACTGATTCTACAATAAATATATTTTCATTTTCATAACTAGCTTCTGAAAAGTTAGAAAAAATATGAATAAATGGTTTTATCTATTTCAAAATAAATAATAAAAAAAACAATTCGTGCTTTATTTAAATCTATATAAATACTTCCGGATGGAAAGTTTGTTCGATTCTTGATTAAAGCATCTTAGAATAATGTTTTAAAATGATGTAAAGAACAAAAAACGCTATTATAAATTAATGTTTTTCAAAACCGTATTTTGCCTGGAGTAGCTAGTGCAGCCGCGCGTGCACCTAATAGTTACATTTAGAAGTAAATCTACAGAATTGTGGTGTAAAGAGACCATGTACGTTGCTAAGATTCAAATATAACTTACTCGAATTACATTTAGAAGTTAGTCGGAGTTGTCGTTGCCTGAAGGGAAATGCTGTACATACTTGTGAACAGAGTTATGATGTTGCGTTTCAGCATTTGTGAAATTCAAATGCACGATTAATACGAGTATACCAAATTTATTATTACTAGGCGCTCGGCTTCGCCCGCATACAAGGAAAGTAAGCGAATCCGTAGGATATTTATATATTTTTCTACTCGTCGACTTTAATCTTTGAATTAAGATTTCGTACACGAAACTAAGATCACATACTTTTTAATCCTGGAGCTCTACCAGCTGGTGACGGAGCTCGTATGGTTTCATAAGATAACCGCCAGCAGTCATCTTATGAATCCAGGAGCTGTATAAGATAACTGTGAAGACATCAACGCGCAAAATTACTAAGCTGCTGCGCTTCATTTCAGCAGGGCGATTTTCAATAGATACAAAGTTTGTTTAATAAATTATTATTTCCGTTGACTCGTAGAAAAAGTATTGTATACAATAGTTATATAATTAGCTTTTTAAGTCTCGTACCTTAATTAGGCCACTCAGCAAGCTTCGTGGCCTAAACGTGGTACTCGACTTAAAAAGCATCCATTATATAACGATTGCATAAACTACTATATGTCCATCTTGAAGGTCCAGTATATTTACTGGCGAAAGATTTTTTGTAATCGGATGAGTAGATCTGAAGATTAACCCCCACATACCTACAAAGTTACATTCTCAAGGTACAGTTAAGGGTACCAATATGTATTACACTACAAACTCTCAAAAATGTACACAGACCTTTATTTTGCAACAATACGGTTGTAGTATAACTACATATTTATGAAACTTTCACTCAAAGTACATATTGGTGCCCTTGACTATACATTCTCACAGACCTTTCCCCTTTGGTACCTAATGTTAAGTAGTATAAATACTAGGGTATACGTTTCTTAAATATGTGCAGTTTAATGCAACATAATTTATTAAAGATTATTCACAATAGAAATGTTGATTGATAGTCATATCAGCAAGTGTTTATATAACGTCAAAAACACGCCGTTAAAATGAAGTTTGTGGGGAAATAAATGAACGTTGGTTAAAGTGTCGAAACTTGCTCTGTTCAACTATTTAGTGTTGTGGATAGCGCTCATTTTGAGGCTTAAAAACTCCCGAGGCTTAAAGACTCAAGTGACGAAAAGTCAATATTTTGCATATTTTTTTTTTTTTATGTTAAATCTGCAATCAGTCTCCAGACTATGATCAGATTAGTTGAATGGAAGATGGCGGGTCGTAGTTTTAGAGGCCAGTGCCCCATTCACTACTTAAAGAATATGGTTACGTTTGAGTCTCTTAACCACATTGACATTGTCGAGCAATCCAGAGGCCAATGGATTGGAGTGATAGGTAAGGCGAGCTATGTGTTGTTCCTTATAGCGGGGCACTTCGGATGCTACTGTTGGCATTTTTACATGCTCGTGAATTTCATCGTTCCTCGCGAACCATGGAGCATTGGTGATGCATCTGAGAATGTTGTTTTGTACCCTTTGTAGGCAGGCTATGTTGCTCTTACTGGCTACTCCCCATATTGCGATGCCGTATGACCAGATGGGTTTAAGAACAGCTAAGTGTATTAAAAGCTATCCAGTGAGAGCACTGAGTTTTTTTTAATTTTTTTTTTTATTTGCATTTATATGCGTAAAATAAACTAACACGGTTCTTAAACAGCATCGAGTCTTTAAGCCTCGGGAGTATTTAAGGCTCGAGTCTATAAGCCTCGAAATGAGCGTTATCCTCAACACTTTATACTTCAACTAAACACACTATTACGCATTTGGGAGGCATCTATCTCGATGACTGAGGCTTCTTAAGTCAATTTTTATTAAGGTTTCCCATTTATATGAAATTTATCATTTTCGTAAGCAGACTTTGCTGCTTACAAAAACGTAATGTTAAGGTAATACAGCCTCACACTGCACCTCCACCATGTGAGCAAACTGAGCTACAAATGGTAGAGAAATGCTTATATTTATGTACTTTGTCTTCTATATTATCATACGAATTTCACGTACCTACTATACAACATGTAGATGGTATTTCTCCATCAAACCACATATCAAACTAAGAAAGAAAAGAAAGAAAATACGTTTAATTAGCATATAGTAGCATGCTCGGAACACGACCTGAGAGACGCGACTGCCAGAGCTGTCCACACCGCTGCCCATTGGGCATCTCTTATTTGAGGAACCTCGACACGAAGAAGGAGAAGATTAGCATATAAGAAATGAAGACACAAGAAATTACAGACATGATCATAACATGCTAAAATGGTCGCCGCTCAGCTTTGTGCCACGAAACAAGCCGTTAGGTGATATTACGCAGCGCTCATTTTCAGTGGCGCCTTGCTGCCGGGGTAATTGTCACGTTTTGGTTGATGTTGATTTTATCTAGAAATATGTACAGTCGCGATCACATACATCGGAGCAAACAAGCACGTCACAAACATCGGAACACACCTCTATTTTCAAAACATTAGGGTGCATGTGCCGATATTTTTGAACACCTATAGTGTAGGGTAAACTGGGTACGATTGTGCCAGGGTACGGTAGTGACAGTCGCTATAACAGCGAAACTATACGGATCGCGGGGAGGGGTGCAAGGGGAAAGACAAGCGGCATGCAAGTCTAAACGCGTGTCCCAGTGTTGCGTCAGCTGGCGTGCGACGGTAACGTAAGCAGGAGCCCACATTGATTTTCGACAGTCAAAAGTAAGTTTTTTTGTTCGATTTCATTTTGTAATTACGGTTATTTGTACACAGATAGATTGCCTTTTATTTTTTTTTGTAATAACTTGAACATTAGAAGTTACTTACGAGTAATTACTTTTAATGCAGATCTTTTTGCTCAGTCATGGTCATTTTTTGTTTTCAAAAGTATGCTTTGGGTACGGTTGTGACAAATTTTGTGGGTACGGTTGTGACATACATTTGTCACATGTTGAATCTGACTCAGTATGTTGATTGGTACATTTATAAATGTTTATTTTTTCTTTGTTGTGTTACAGTTTTGTTAAAATTTTGTAGTAGTTAAGCTAACATTTTGACTGATTATAAAGAAGACTGTTATATGTTACAGTGCCTTATTAATTTTAAGAAGAGAAGTGATCACAGATATTCGCTTTTTTGCCATAAAGTGATTGTTAACTTTGTTTAGAAGAAGATTATGTTGTGTTCAGTTAATTATTTGTAACAATAAAAATCATTACAAACTATTTGGATGTATTTTGTATGCCTGTCACTACCGACCCCAACCACTGTCACAACCGCCCTTGGGGTGTGGCCGGCCGGTTGTGACACTTTCCCTTTTTTTTTTTATTTGATCTTATGCCTAATACAGCGTAGTTAGGGACAATATTTTAACAATTTTAGGTAGATAAATATTCAAATTAAGTGTTAAAGTGATTTTTCTCCCAGATAACTGGTAAATTTACAAAATTATAGGCGATCAAACCAAAATTGTCACAACCGTACCCAGCTTACCCTACCTATGTATGTGATGGCGACTGTACAGTAAGTACAACAGAGACGGTTCCTGTTCCAAATTCAAACGTATAAACTGGCCTCTTTTTCGGAAGGAGAAGAGAGGAGTGGTTATACAACCTTTAGGCCCTTCTCTAACGAGGCTACTCTGAAGCGATTTGTGTTTCGTACGCTTATCCTACACGTCGCTTGTGAGTAGCCGCCATACTTATGTATTCACTACGCTTCGCGCACTACGAGACGCGTCGACGACGCATTTGATATCAGTCACACGCTACTGTCTTGCTGTAGGTCGATCACGTAACGCATTGTACGAACGTCGGGTAGGTCTAAATGTCACTTTTTATAAGGAAAAATTACAGTAAAATTTTACCGACGCGCGTTCGGAACGTTACGTGTTTACCCCTCTGGTCGCACGGTACTCGAGTCGTATATTACGCGTCGTAGACAAAATGGCGGCGGCTGAACAAATTTTTAATATTAATTTCGTTCAGGAGGTGAAAAATTATCCATATTTGTATAAATTATAAGCTGCCAGATTATGTCAGGAAAAAGATCAAAGATGTAGGTAACAGAAAAGGCGTCTAGTATCTGAATTGTCCGAAAGGTGGCGTTGTTTTAAAGCGAGGATTCCTACATTGCGCTTATAATATTTAGCGCTTGTTCTTGCAATATATGTAAATAGAGAAGACAATTTGTCTTCATCGCTGGAGTTACTGTTGTTGTCAATGTTGTTCCGCAACTGACACAAAATAGGCTCATTTGCGTACGGTGATTTGCGTATCACCGTGTGCGGAAACGAGTAGCATACCAGTAGGCGATCATAGTTTGCATCTCAGTCGCGTAGCATTTGAATAGCCTCGTGAGAGAAGGGCCTTACAGTACCTAACTAATGTTTAAAATGTTGTTCCAGGTGTCGACTCGAACAGGGATTGTGTCCCACTACGTGCGGCTCCAAATAGTGGTGCCCGAAGCCTTCATCCTCGGCTCGGGAGAGCACCACGTGGATATGGGCAGCGTCATACACCTTATATGCATTGTGGAGAAGGTCAGTCATTCACCTTTGGCAATTAGTTAAGGGCCCCTTCGGGGCCCAACTTGGAAAGATAGGAGGAAAAAAAAAAAAAAAAAAAAAAAAACAGTCATTACCTCAAGTCTTTTCTGTTCATCTAGCACAATTTGTTGGCAAATCGCGTCACGCGTACTAAGCTACTCCTACCTTACTCGGACTGTGCAAAATATAAAAAGGAGGAAAGATTTAGTCATCTTGCGTAGCTGTGTCAGTTGTGCTAGCCACACTGGAATAAAAGCCGTTGGAGTTGTGCATCATCAATATTTATATCATAAATCCTCTATAATGTGTTCGGAAACCGTATATAATGACCACCATTATTGCAACCAGTAACGTAACATCAGCGTGCCACTGTGCCAGTGTTATAATAATGAAAAATCATAATAACATGGATATCGATACTGTTATGGAAATCTAGTTGGACATGATTTAAAATCAAGTCGGCCATGGCAGTGCAATGGCGGTTATTCTAATAGTTCCCGAACACATAATTGAGGATTTATAATATGTGTGTAGAAAAGTAGTGTTGCATACACTACTTACACGTGTTGCATTACTACTGTACATAATTAGGTCTTAAAACACTCGTGTGATCCTATTGTGAAAACCACACTCGTGTTTTAAGACCTCTCATTATGTATCAGTTGCATAAACTACTATAATAGTTAAACAGCGTCCATTTTATGATATTTTTGTTTGATACGCGATTACGATACAATTAAAATCATATTGTAGCAGTTAAGCCACTCACAGACTGTCACATACAGATTGACAAAAATGTAATATTGACGGCCACCGCAGGCCACGCAAGTCTGAGAGACGCGAACGAAATGTCAATCAATTAATTTGTAGATACACCAAATTAAACCATCATAGTTGAATTCTATGTTTAGCTCCAATAAACCACGCAAATGATGCAGCAGAATGTTGATTGATTTGGATGTACAAATAAGAGGAAACGTGTGTTGCAAAGTCAACACGCCATTACAGCAATGCGCAGGCTGCGCAGCACAGCACAAACATGATATGATAACCGAACGCTGTTTATAATGACGGCTCTATTTGTTTAGCAGTTGCATATCTGCTTCGTTAGCATTTTCTAGTCTTTGCCCTATTATTCCATATAGTTAACATTAGAAAAATCGTGCGTTTTCCAGGTGAATCATTTTGAAACTTAAAAAAACATTGGTATTGTTATGTTTGAAACGCACTTAATGATCGAAATAAGTAAAACTAATAGAAACAATGTTTCCCTTTAATACCCTAGCCTAGATAAACCAAGAAACGTAGACGAATTTCGCCGTTAAAAATGTAATACCTATTACCTATATTATGGAATTAGAAAAATTAAGTAGGTAGACAGCTGTCAATAAAAATCACATCCTGCCGAGTTTTCCGCCGGTTCTTCTTGTGGCAGAGGTATTTCCAAACTGGTGGTAGTTATCATATATTTATTTATTCATGGTGCATGTAATAAGCCTAAGAATAAATAACTTTGACTTCGGATATTTTTTGAGTAGGTGATTGTACCTGCAGACTAATTGCGTAACGTACCTACGTACGTACAAGTTACTCATAGCACACTTGAAGAGTAAAAAAATACAAGTAAACTTATTTTAAAAGATTTTTTTTTTCAAAAAAAAATAAATTTTTTTCGCGTAAAACCACTTGGTAATAATTGTTCACAAGCTTAATAATCTACAGTTTAATTTTTTGCTCCTATTACAGGCCACACCCTGTATAATAAAATAAGCTTGAACATAAAATCGACCACGGTATAATTTTCGCTTCACGAGATGAGAAAGTCGTGCAACCGTAAAACTTAGATTTTGTCCTACTTTTACGAGTATGTGTAACTTTCAGCAGTCGTGCGGTGCCGACGCTATTTAGGGATTACGCATACGCTACTAGAAGGTTGTTTGCGCGAATCAAAGTTGTTTGTATTGTACAGTCAGCATCAAAAGTAGCTATGCAAACTAAGAAGTCTTTATTAAAATGGAATTAAGAACTTTTGACGTATTCGATTGCGTAGTTACTTTTGATGTTGACTGTAGCTACTTGAAAACCTATAGGTAGAACTTTAGCTTAATCCTTGTTGCACAGGTTATACCTATATTATAACTATAAGCATCAGCAACACGTGATGACCAGGATTTTATTCCACAGTACCTACTTAATTAAATTTAATTTAATTTTAAAGTTCTCTTCCCCGCTTTGCGACCGGGTGTTGCCCTTAGGCGATATTAAATTTAACGCCACTATTTAAATAGGGGCTCATCTAGCAGAGGGCGGGTTACCGTCTGAGCCAAGATTGTGTGGGAGTACCTTATCTTATCTTATATTATCTAGATGAGGGCCCTTTCGGATGCACTTCGACCCAGGTTGATATTTTGTTCATTTGCCCTCTCGCTCCATCGTTTCCACAAAACGGATAATGCAGTTCACCGGGAGCACCTTGAATTCCTTTGATCGCGGATAGCCGTTACCAAAGTTATTAATTGTTTGTCTGGCAAGAGAGAGTGAGAGTACCTACACGTGCAGTATATCTGTGTGCGTGAGCTCGGTAAAGTATAAAACAAATAAATATTAGGAGACAATCTTACACATATCGAACTAGCCCAATCGAATACAAGTGCGGAAAGTAGGTAATTCCCAACGAGTGGCGATGACCCAAAACACGACCGTCAGGGAGTGTTTATGATCGACACGAGTTGGGAATTACCTATCCCCACGTGTATCATACAACATTTTACAATGCATCATGCGAGGAAATAAAAAAATATGCAAGGTGAAATTTTAATTGTCACGAAATCTCATTATCGCACGTGTGTGGTAATATTGGCCTGAAATCCATTCCCGAACGGGCTGGTCACCTTCCGCGACGCCGTGCTGCCGCATGCTGGCATGGGCCACTGTGTCCCGTGTTTATGTTAAACCGTATAAAGTGGCATATTCAGAGCAAGTGCATTGTAAACAAATATTCATGCTGATCACACAATAGTTATTTGTTATGCAACGCTTGCAAAGTTGTTGTTTGGCGCAAGTGCTTGTATTGAAAGCAGAGCTAGCGAAGGATCAATCCTAGAAGGAAAGTACAATCCCGAGCATAGCGAGGCTTTCAAGGCACGAGACGCCAAACAACTTTGCTGCCGAGCGAAACACACAACTTTTCACCTCACCACCGCGAGGAAAATTATAAATGTAATGAAAGTAATTTTCAATAAACGTTTGTTTACATCTCATCAAAATCAAAGCATTTTATAATTATTAAATGTAACACAAACATTTTCGCATCTTGAAATAGACTCCACGCTTACATTAAAAAAGTCAAAGTATTTTTGGGTAGGTACTAGGTACTCACGGGTAAATTAAGGCTCAAATACGCATATTTTACTTTTTCCGCTAACTCGCAGGCATTAAAATTCATTTTATGTTTATCTTCTGCGCTAAAACCTATAAATAACTTCTACTCGTATATTATTTTGATATTACTGTGGCTTTAGAACAAAACAAAACAATGAAATGTAGGTACACGAGTTTTTTCTTAAATTAACTTTTTAAACGGTGCGTTCCAAATGTGCACGAAGCGTAAAATTTTGAAATGTAAAACTACATATTAAAATTAGTTTTTTGCATTTTATTTTTATAAGTCAGTCTAATTATTAATATTTCATATGTACTTAATTAAGAAAGACTAAGTATTATTAAATAATTTTCTGAAAATAATAATAATTAATTATTAGCATTACACCATACGTTTCTGAACGCAGGATAATGAGCTCTCATTCCCATAGAAAAAAGTTGGATCTCGCGATATAGCGTCACGTTCGAAATTCAAAAACTCTTTCCACGCTAGCGGATATAATGGACTTTTGCACGCAGATTTTGACCGACAAAGCAAGTCTTTTCGAGCCGGTGAGGTGAAAAATATTATACCCTATTTTCAAACGTTGTAACCGAATCTGGACTACCTACCGTCTAAAATTAACAACGAGATCCGGCTCCGCCTTTTAAAGGGGTGCGTTGCAAGATCGCTCTTGGCATTCATCTGCGTGGCAAATATAAGACCCTACCGGGATTTGAACCCTGTAGGGGAGACCTAGGGGTTTTGAAACAATTTTGACATTATGTGCTGTATACAAACATCTATTGGCTAGAATCGTACGAGATTAGTACCAATCGATAGCTAATTTCTTCCACTTTCATGTGAGATCAGCAAAAAAAGCGGTAGTATGAAAGCTTCCGTAAAAAAATTACTTAAGCGTGAAAACTCTTTGTGTCTCATCTCCCCTCATGATGAGCAAAGTTGAAACAGGGGTCGAGGGGAGTTGAAACATTTACTGATTTTGGAGAAATATGGTTATATAATAGAAATAATCGGTTAAATTAAAATGATTTTATCAAACAAAACAAAAACAGTAACGAACATTCAATTATTTTAAGTACTCTCTAAATAAAAAAACTCTCTTTGAGGGTGACCATAAATTTTCCACTTATTGCGCAGCATCGCCTCTTCTGCCGCAAGATCGTATATTGCTTGGCTCGACATACCTCTGTCGAACTTTCTTGTGTATTCGGTAGGCATGCTAAAACCAGAAATGAAAAACAAACATTATATTCCAAAACATTAGAAAATCAGCCATACATAATAGAACCGAAGAGTGTTGAAACAGTCTGTTTCAAAACCCCTCAGTAGCAAAAATCCTCCCATCCGTTATAAAATCACAACTTAAAAGTAAGCCACAAGCAAAGACTTGCCCCATCACTAATATTCAGAATCCTATGTTATAAGCTTTCGAAACATATATAATACAAGATAAAACTTCAACACATTTGCAAATTACAAGCCTTTAAAAAAAACGATGAAAACTTACTTTTTGTGTTTTTTTTGTGCACGGGTGCGGTATCTCCACAACTGACAAGGACGCATACTGAGGGGCTCGCGGGTGGTGAGGTGCGGCTAAACAGCGTTTTTGCCAGCTCGCTAACGGTCATAGATTCCGCGATATTAACGTTGTTTCAAAACTCCTAGGTCTCCCCTACCGTCGGCTTCGTAGGCAGGGTCCCCACTAGGTCAAACTGGTCGTAGAACAGACAGGTGTCAAACAAAAACTATGTCCAGGTCCACTTATATATCTACACAAACACACATGGCTCACCTGCGTTCAAGAGATAAAAATAACTTAACTTAAGCACCACGAATAGCATAATCATATTAGCATTTTATTGTAGTGAAGAAACAACAGTTTTACGCGATATAAATCTACTAACAAACTAGACTCATAAATATTAGGTTGAACGAGCTACGCCTAAAAGCTGACGTGCTACTCGTAACTTAGCAAATTGCGATAAACACTAAATTAATACTGTTGACTTTGTGATGAAGTGGCTTTTTGTTGAATGTGAAAGTATCAGAAGGTGAAAATAAGGACGACGAATCGTTGATCTAAAGGGAAACTGCACCTGTCGTCTACCAGGCGCGGAGATCTCTGTAAAAAAAAATCCCCATTGTTTGTCATTGGGTCGCCAAAACGTGTTTCGTGATTGGTCGAGGGGCCAAACGGGGCGCGTGGGGTGGTGGGAAAGCAACAAACACGAGTGGTCAAAAATTTCGCGGCTATCTCCGCGTCGGGCAGACGACGGTGTCAAATTTCACAATTCTATGGGATGGGAGAGGTTAAATCGTTAAGATAGCACAGTTTATATAAAGGAAACATTCTTTTAATTACCCGACTGCGTCAGAATGAGGATTATATTTTAGAGCGTCAGTGGACAAGAAAATTATATGTCACGGGTTACAGTCCAAAATAAAACTACAGTAACAAGGTAACCCGGTGGTACCCAACAGGCTGCAAAGGAAAGAGAGGCAGGCATATCAAAAGATGGGACGATGACATTAGACCTGTTGTTGGTGTCACCTGGAGCATGGTTGCCAGAGCCAGACATGAATGGAGAGGGCTGGAGCCCAATAAACCTAAAATAAATAAAGAAATCAAATAACTAATTAAAAAAGAAATACAACAATTGGATGTCACGATCAAAGGCAACAACAACAACAGTCCAAACAGTTTGATGGATTCTGATATAATGAGATTTCGTTGGATTCCTCATAATCGCGTGAGTGACATAGTCGAATTATTTGAAAAAGCATAAGGTTTTTTTGACAAATCTTTTGATTTCACATGTTTCCCAAACATGTTGATGATTTTCGGTTCAAGTAAGCGTTTCATAAAATCGGTGAATGCAGTTACCAGTGCATCTTAAGGAAAAAAAAAATAGTATTTCGTTCATGTATCTAAAGGATTACAGGTACCCCTGTTTATAGTCTGGCCAATCAATCAATACAAACCAAACAGGGTTTAAAATACGTCGTTATCGGCGCTCTTGTCTTAACTGAAAATTGTGCTGAAGTCCTGGCATTTGGCGCAATAATGTTTGCAAAAGCCAACAAGAAGTAAAAAGAAAAAGCATTCCCAGGCCAAATTCCGAATAACAATTACGAGTTCCGACCATATTCCCCAGTCGTTACGGCCACGGCAATCTCAGTTCAATCTAAGCCCGAATTCAATCTTCCCGTCCCCGTCATTCTAGTGTTATGTTAAACCGGATTGACAGAGACAGAAATTAAAATTCGGCGCCTTTTACGAGGAAATTTTACGAGAGTCGTAAAGGCGTGTTTTATTGGTACGCACGGCAATATGGTGTGGACACGCTATGTGACACGTCTGTGAGTAGGTACGTTTCTTAATTAGGAATGGTTGACGCATGGCTTTGATTGAATTACGGGCAAAACGCGTTTTTGAGGGTTTAGTGGGAGTTTACGAGCGGAGTTTATATTCGCAATATTCAGAACTGACGTATAATTGGTTCTTTGAACACATTCACTGCCACCGATGTTGTAGTGTTATTTATTACGCTTGTAGCCGATAAACATGCGAAAAATCGTGTGAAGAAAGAAGCGCCGCGCCGACGAGCAAAGCGCCCACCTAGTTCATGGTTAGGCTCTGTGGATGATAGGTATCTGTCGTTGAAAAAGGACAAGACCGCCCGCAAACTGTTTCGTCTCTTTCTGGTTAGAACACGTAGAAAGTGACAGACAGTTTTTTTCGTATGCGAGACAGTTAGCACGTGTTCTTTTGCTAGCTGTGCTGTCATATACCTACTTTGTCCAATCTAAAATCACAGACTCCAGATACATAACTAACCCCATTATTCATAAAACTAAAACGCCTCTTTTCTAACGAACACAAATAACGAACGACTGACGAGTTTAGAACGTTTATTAATGAATCATCATCCTCCTAGCGTTATTCCCGGTTGTGCACCTAAAGGAGCCCGGGGTCCGCTTTGACACCTAATCCCAAGATTTGGCATAGGCACTAGTTTTATGAAAGCGACTGCCATCTGACCTTCCAACCCAGAGGGAAAACTAGACCTTATTGGGATTAGACCTCTAGGAAACCTCACGATGTTTTCCTTCACCGAAAAGCTAACGGTAAATATATCGTACATAAGAGGTTAATTAATGAATACGTCTGTAAATCTAGTATAGCTACGCTAAGATTCGATATTGTTTCATCTAATTCCAGAGCCCAACGCCTCCCCAATACGTATTCTGGTACCACAACGACCGCATGATAAACTACGACGCGACGCGCGGCGGCATCACGGTGGAGACCGAGCCAGGGGCACGGACGCAGAGCCGGCTGACCGTGCGTGACGCCACACTGAAGGACTCGGGGAATTACACGTGCAGCGCTAGCAATACTGAGCCGGCTAGCATACACGTCTTCGTGTCTGAAGGCAGTAAGTATGATGAATTTACTTTGGTCAAGGGCCAGGCTTGTCAACAACCTGTGAAATCAACACAACGATTTCGACAGCAAAGTCGACGATTTGTGATAAGTTTCACCTAAGTGTGATTGAGTTTTATTCCGCATTTTTCCCTTTTTACACGACTGCCCAACGAAAAG
This sequence comes from Epinotia brunnichana, assembly GCA_963854355.1. Lineage (NCBI taxonomy): Eukaryota > Metazoa > Arthropoda > Insecta > Lepidoptera > Tortricidae > Epinotia > Epinotia brunnichana. The sequence goes on along the minus strand of OY977950.1, from coordinate 23,022,488 downwards.
GAGTGTAATACTCATGCTGTTACTTATTGTATGGAGTAAGTAAGTTAAAACACACAAAAGTGATGATCGCAGTGGTCCATTCGGTAGGTACTGAGACACTGTTATCGCAAAGATTTAACTATTAAAAACATGATAACGATCTGGGCGAGTTTATACTTTTATTTATGAACTAGCTGTTGCCCGCGACTTCGTCCGCGTAGAACTTTTTATCGTCTTAGAAAATGATTTCTCTCAATACAAAATTTGAACCCTCTTTTAGGGGATAATTAAAAAAAAAGTTGATGTTCATTTTCTAGTTTGTGAACAAACAGTCTAAAACCAAAGTTAAAAATCTCATACTTTAAAAATGCCTTGAAATACTCAAACTTTGAACCAATTTTAACACTCTTAGGGGATGAATTTGGAAAAACTCTGAAATCAGTTTTGTAGTCTTTTAACGTACAGAATAAGACCGAAGTTAAAAATCTCTTACTCACACTTTAAAATTTTATTGCTCGCCATTTAAAATTTGAACCCCCTTTTAAACCCCCTTAGAGGTTGAATTTTTCTAATCGCTGAAAGAACTTTTTTCGTAAACTTTTAAGTCTCTAGCTCAAAAAAAGTGTTGCCCATACAAAGCTTTCTTAACCCCCTTAGGGGTGGAATTTTCTAAAACTCTGAAAGTACTTTATTATTAATTTTAATAAGTAACATTTTGAATAGTTTTAAGTCTAGTAAAAAAAAAAGTTTTTCCCACACAACACTGGCTACCCTTCTTAAGGATCTTAAGGATCCCCTTAGGGATGGAGTTTTCTAAAACGCTGAAAGTTCTTTTTTAGTATTCTAATAAGTAATCTTTTTGCAAAGTTTTAAGTCTAACTCAAAAAAAGTGTTGCCCATGCAAAGCTTGCTCTCCTTTTTAACCCTATTAGGGGTGGAATTTTCTAAAACGATTTGTGTTTCTTTTTTTGTATTTTAATAAGTAATCTTTCTACAAAGTTTCAAGTCTCTAACTCAAAAACATAAACTTTCCCTGATAAAAACTTTGCACCCCTTTTTATCCCCCTTAGGGATAGATTTTTTCAAAACTCTGAAAGTCTTTTTTTTTGTATTTTTATAAGTAATCTTTCTACAAAGTTTTAAGTGTCTAGCTCAGAAAAAGTGTTCCCTATACAAACCTTGCACCCTTTTTTAACCCCCTTAGGGAATGATTTTTGTAAAACGTCGAATGTAGTATTTTTCATGTTCTAATAAGTAATTTTTCGTCAAAATTTTAAGCCTCTATTAAAAAAAAATATGTTTTTCCCATACAAACTTTGCACCCTATTTTACCCCCTTAGGGGTGAAATTTTCCAAAACGCTGAAAATACTTTCTTTGTATTTAAATAATCTTTCTACAAAGTTTTAGGACTCTAGCTAAAAAAAATAGTTTCCCACATACAAACTTTGCACCCCTATTGTAGCCCCCTATTTTTAGGGGTAGAATTTTCTAAAACGCTGAAAGTACTTAATTTGTATTCTGATGACTAATCTTTCTACAAAGTTTTAAGTCTCTATTTAAAAAAAAAATTGTTTCCCCCATACAAAATTTGCACCCCTATTTTACCCCCTTAGGGGTAGATTTTTTAATACACTGAATCTAGGTACTTTATTTGTATTCTAATGAATAATTTCTCTACAAAGTTTTAAGTCTCTATTTAAAAAAAAAGTAGTTTTTCCCATACAAACTTTGCACTCTATTTTACCCCTTTAGGGGTAGAATTTTCTAAAACCCTGAAAGTTCTTTATTTGTATTCTAATGACTGTTCTTTCTACAAAGTTTTAAGTCTCTATTTAAAAAAAAAATGGTTCCCCCATACAAACCTTGCACCCCTATTTTACCCCCGTAGGGGTGGAATTTTCCAAAACGCTGAAAGCGTTTCATTTGTATTCTAATAACTATTTTTTCTACAAAGTTTAAGTCTATAGCTCAAAAAAAAAGGTTCTCCCATACAAACTTTGCACCCCCATTTTACCCCCTTAGGGGTAGAATTTTCAAAAATCCCTTTTTATCCCTAGCCCACGTTATAAAAGCAACATACTGTGCAAAAATCAACTCTCTAAGATTAGTAGTTTCGGCTGTGCGTTGATGAGTGAGTGAGTGAGTGATTGAGTGAATAAGTCAGTCAGGACATAGGCATTTATTATGTATAAATAGATAGAAGATAATGAAACTCCCATTCAAATATCTCAAAAAATTATGAAGCTACATCCGTTTTAATGTCGCTTGTTAGAGTGAGAAAACGATGAGGGACTGTGACGTCAATATACTCGAGCGTCATAGTAAAAAAACAATCGTTTCATATGAAGGTGCGTTTTGCGGAAAAGGGACAGAACATACCCCCTCTTAAAACTTTGGACTCTTATAACTTAATCATTACCTATATAACCTCTTGCTTTGTTTTTTTCTCCATTTGACTATATTTATTTTAAATTCTTTTTCGAGAAAATACATTATGATTATTTACCATATTTTCGATTCCTGAGCTATAACCACGAACTTCGGAATTCGAAAATATTCGGGTATCTCTATCTCTATCGCACTAACCATACTCGAGTGACAGGGATGCAAATATATGGACATTGAGTATCGGTTTTCGTGGTAGCGCCGCAGGTACTTTGGCTGAATGCGCCGAGCGCGTGCCATTGTCATTCAAAAAAAACAAATTCGTGTTAATTATATTGTTCAAATTTGTTGATTTCATTTATTGAAATTACGACATAAAACGACATTTGCGCATATAAGTTCTCATATCAGAATCGAATATTTTTTTATGGTTTATATTTTAGCATTTTTCTCGTAAAGGTCTATCGTAGACGGGATTTAAATTATTAATAAGTGAAAGGCAAAGCAATTCCGCCATTTTGACGAAAATTTGACGGTTCTTATAGCTGACAGTTGGAGCAGCGTTTGATTTCAATAAAAATAAATGAAAAATTAAATGAAGTCGTATATTTCGGAAAATTAATTAACTGTCGCAGTCGGATGAAAACTATCCTAAGTTGCAGCTAGAATAATAATGTACCTATATAAAATGTTTCATATTTTTCCGTTCATGGGATGCTGAGAACATTCGAACCGCGCAAAGCTTAGTTTCAAACTGGCTGATTCTTTTTTTAATTTAGAGATTTATTATAAGTGGAGATGATTGACAAAAGAGAAGCAGTCACTCGAGATCCTACCGCCGTCACTTGATTTCGGATTTTAAAAATGATAGGCTAAATTATTGGATTTAATATTTTTCAAACCGCGTTAACTTCGCTTTGCAGTTACCACAGTCGATTTCGAGATGTGCGAATTTGACAACCCCAGTAGATAGGAGCCAGTGTGCACTAAATCCACCATTTCAAATTCCAGGCAACAAAATGGCGGCGATCCTCCGCCGCAACACCAGCGCCATCACCGGCATCGCGTCGAGCGTGACGTGCCTGCTGCTGCTGGCGTCCGTGCTGCTGCAGTACGGCCTGCGATGACGGAGCGCGCGGCACGAGTAGGCTACACCCGTATCTTGTAACGTTGTGGAGTAAGAAGGCTCAGGGGGGTTTAACACAAAGACGTCGCTTGCTGGATCAGTCCAGTATAGTCCATACCAAGAATTCTGAATGCTACACTTACCAGACCGCATTCCACATTTAGCATACGCTTCTCGACTTTCCGCCTTAAGAAGTTCTACTTCTTATGAGTAATCTCATGAGAGATTGTACCATGATCGGCCCTCAAGTTTTCCCTGTATCTTAAAATCATCCCACATAACATAAGTATATACCATGGAAGCTAATTGAGAATCTTTCCGCTAAACAATCGTCAGCTCTACGAGTAACTTCGTTTACTTAATTTTGGTAACTAAGCTGTGTAAGGTTTTCTGTCCCGCGACTGGCTCTGCCTAGGTTTCACATTCCTATGCCTCTTGACTCTGACTGTAAGTCTTCTGCGGCCTACCTCCGCGACACCAGCGCCATCAGCGACATCGAGCGTGACGTGCCTGCTGCTGCTGCAGTACGGCCTGCGATGACGGAGCGCGCGGCACGAGTAGGCTACACCCGTATCTTGTAACATTGTGGAGTAAGAAGGCTCAGGGTTTATTTCAAGTGGCTTAGGGAGATAGGTCAGCATCTCAAAAATCCTTCTAATAAGTAATAAGTATTGTAACTAAACGTGTTTCTCAATATACGATTAACTATGATTATATGACATCCACGGATCCAGTCCATACCCAGAATTCTGAATGCTACACTAACCTAACTGCTTTCTGTTTTTAGCGACCAGTTCTAAATTTTCTGCCTTAAGAAGTTAATCGACTTACTCATTCGAGATAAGTTGTATTGTGTAGGTATTCTGTGGAGCAACTGGCTCTTGTTATTTTTAGTTCTCATGTCGGTGTCTCTGACCGTGAAGTCTTCTGCAGTCACTCCTGATATCCACTTCCGTAACGTACTGAATGCAACAACCGGATCTTCAGTAGCGTTCCGCCTATCCGATTGCCGTTTCATGAGGAATCTACCTGTATTTTTCATTATGTTGGCGTCATTTCAGGAAATTTCTGCCCAACGACAGATCTACGAAGTACTACAACTTTCTGTCATAAAGGCTCCATAATCCTGCTTATATATAGACACCATTTGAGAATAATTCTGTCCCATCCGTCCTTTTCTGGGTTTGTAGTTATTTAAATCCTGTCAGATGTTTATTTCTGTGTCTGTGTTGTGTAGGTCACAAAACCTGGTGATTAGGTTTAAGGTAAGCAACTGCATCCGTCGAAAGAATCTTCAAATCAGCCGTTTCGTTTCGGGCCCCAGCATCAAGTTCAAACATTCCAATTATGTAGTCCAAGAACAGAGTGGGTTTTTTATTGACTACTTACTGACTATTATGAAGGGACTGCTATTGCCACTTAGGTTTTCATGTCAGTGCTACGTCTGCCAAGTCTCGACGACATTGATTTTGTAGCCAGAAATCGGTCAAGATACGGCAATGAAACCGTTTCTGAGTGTGCATTATTTTGAGAGGCATGACAGTGTGTTCAGATTGTATCGATTTGTGGCATCACATTTTTAAACACGGGATGTCTGTAACTGTAACTCTGTAATATAAACACATTCAGTGCCTACGATTTCATAACTCTACACTTTCCCGCTATATGGGAGAAAATACCTAGGAACAGAGAGGTCACTAAAAATTATTAGTCTGTAATATTACTGCGTCCTGTTTGTACAACGTGTCCTAAAATTACGTTCCAATGACTGATATAGGATGAATTATGATTACCCCCTATGAAACTTTTTTTTTAAAGCAGTGACCAGTATTTGATCCTAGTCTCACCTGATGTTAAGTGACGACAGAGCCGAAGATGGAGCTCACTATGGTTCAATTATAGCCTAGTCACTCTTGCTTGGATGTCGTCAAATTATAATAAGAAAAGTTGAAGGAACTCGTTTGTGATTAAGCGTCTGTAACCTTCCTTACTCCACAACAAACCTAATAGTTTACCGACTAAGGCTCGTTCGATTTCTTCCGAAGAACTTTTCTACCAAATAGCGAATTTGTTTATCTTATAACATGCTAGTGCGTCTAATCATTGATTCAAATGAATTATAACTTATAATAATTAAATCCAAGTCTGCAAACCTGGACCTTTCCTTCTACGGCCCAAGTGCAACTAAAAATGTTTTGTAACATTACTAAAACTGTATACTGAAATTGTGTAACTTAAATTGAATAGTAGAGTCGATTTTTTCTTCTTACATTACCCAAACTCTCTTGATCTATTAATATTGTTTAATTTGAAACATAAACCTTCGTAATTTTAATTTAATCCTCAATGTGTAAGTTAAGTCTTACGAGTTTGATTTACAAATTAAAAATAATGACACTGCCTTAACTTAAAGGACCACATTATTTTAAAATATAAAGAAAACCATCATAGCATGCTAATATATTGGGAGGTGAATAACAAACAGATACTGTAGATATACCTACATTACCTATACTGTAGTCTACATAATAGTCACCAGTAGGTATTAATATCTGGTCTAACAAAGCCAAGCTAAATTATCTGACACGTCCTTACGGCCCTAGAAATCTGACATATTTAATGCGCGCTTTTTTGCAGCAGATATTATCGGTGGCGACTGTACAGAATTCGCCGAGTCAAAGATTAGAAGCACTAACATTTAAATTCCTCATTAACATAAATAGACGAATTGTAATTACTAGTGTAGCCCTTAACTATAAATATCGGAGAATTAAAAAACTATGTAACCTAAAATATGTTTACTAATCTACGTAATACTGTAAAATATGTTTGTTATTATGTTACGAGTAGGTAAGAGAAAATGTGCAATAAATGTAATATCAATTAGGAAAACATGGCATTAGTAATGTCCGAAAATATAATTAATTTATTTGACTTGTTAAAAGTACTTATAAACAACTCAACATTTCGTAGCTGACTGTAAGTACCAATATAAAAATGTGCTATTCCTAACAAATAAATACAATAAACTGTACTTTGATTTCGACGCAACCCAGAGTTTACTACCAACCAGTGTTTTAGGGTGGTATTCCACTTCTCCAAGATCTTTTTCCAACGTGTATTTGCGTCTTTCATTTTGCTTAAAAAATGTGAGACGCAATGCACATTGGACAAAAATCTTGGACAAGTGGATTACGACCCTTAACTATCTCTCATTTCATCAATGGTTAATTAAGTTTACTACAGACTATACCAACAGTTTCAAGGAGAGAAGAGTCGTGTACTCGTAAGCCAAAGCGGAAATGGCATAACAAAACCGCAAGCCTGGCGTAACCTGCCTAGTTAGCATGATGACATAATACGTGACATAAAACATTCGTCCCTTAGGGTGGCATTCCACTTGCGTCTCACATTTTGCTTAGAAAAATGTGAGACGCAATGCACATTGGACAAAGATCTTGGACAAGTGGAATACCACCCCAAGATCTTTGTCCAATGTGTATTTGCGTCGCACATTATGCTTAAAAAATATGAGACAATGCACGTTGGACAAAGATCTTGGACAAGTGAAATACCACCACTCGCAAGTATGTGAGTGCGATAGGGACGTATTCTTCATGTCCGACATAACCGGACAATATTGGAGTGGTCAAATGAGGAACAAACTCGGACACTTACTAATATTTGAAAAATATTACACAGTGGCGCCACGCTCAATGTAATCATAAGTTGGTCACCAAATCTAAAGTATATTCTAGTTCTAGTAATAGGTACATGGATTCAAATTTAAGTCAATTACGATATCATTTATGAAGCAGAGATCCTGCCGTTACCTATATTGATATAAAAAATATGAATTTGCACTGTATACCTTTTGGCTGGAATTATGTTTTATCGTGTATAATGTGACCCATTGTTGTATAATGAACGCCGTAGCTAATACTGAAAATGCTTGAGCATGCAAGCATTTAAGACATGAACAGGAAGTAAAAATTATATAATGTTGTAGTACGGTCGACGTGAGGTAAATTAATAAATACAATTGTATTGTATTCTTTATTAAATATATATTTATAATATACTATCCAATTTGATTTTAATATTTTGAATTATTGTACCTAATGTAAATGTAAAATGCGGTCTCCTGCGATACAGGCAAAGCCTAGTGCAGGGACTAGTGTAATGTAAACGATTTTAATAAATAAATGTCTTATGTCTTAAAATAAATATTTGCTAACAATCTTTCACCTTACCTACACGGCGACAGCGGCTAGTATACGTACACACCTCAGTAATAAATAATTTGTACCCTGTTAGATATTTACGACATTTTTGATTTCCCAAAACTTTGTCATTTTTAAATTAATATACCTAAGTGTTTATGCAAATATGCACTGCCATGTATAGAAGGGAACGGCAATTGATAAAAATGACGGCACGGCGTTCATACATACATTAAACGATTTTAGTCTAAAATATATATTATTTCGTTCCAAGGAATCAAAACCTAGAAATATTGGAGTTGTGTAGGTGAAATTTAGCAAGTTGACTAATAATATTTAACACTTGCACAGCCTGTCAAGATATGGTGACAATTCCATTAAAAGTTTAACTTTTTGTCACCTTGTTAGGTAACTGCTACTTTTATCATATACTTAAAAGTGTATGGCAAAAGTCTTGATCTAGGTAATATTAGGTAAATAAATACATAGTACATACTATCAGTATACTTGTATTATAAAAATACTATAGGTAATGTTTAAAAAGAATAAAATTTGTTAATTTTTCTAATGTAAATATGGATTTAAATGAAGAGTAGATAATTATATCGATAATTATTTAGTAGGTATAAAGAATTGTAAATATTTGTCAGTGTTATTTAAATTACTGTACAAACAATTTTGGTGATCTGTATGCAATAAAGATTTCTCCGGATTTTGTGTTTCATTAAAATACCTCTATCACTAACTAGCTGACGCGTATATTACGGAGGTAACCGGCAAAGTCGCGGGATATAAGTTCCTGTCAAAAAAAAATTTTTGGTACAAACTTTTATTGCCTACTGTACCTTTCTGTATACCATTATCAACTACTGATTGAGAGACGATTCTAACGAGCCCAAACTCAACGGGGTTACGTTACGTCGGTTAAGTACTGAATTCCCATGGCCACCTTCTGTCTCCATCATCAGATCAGCTCGATGGTACCATAATATTGAATTGTCATCCCAACTATACCTTTACCCAAAAATTCAGCTTAATCGGTTGAAGATATCTGCTTCAAAATTAAGTTGCAAGATTCGACCCGAACAAACATAGTTAACTAGTTATGTAGTTACATAAGTACATTGCAAGTTAATAGAAAGCTTGTAAAAAGGTCTGCCTTTCCCTTCGTTAAACTAATACAAACTGCTGATGTCGTTTTAAGGGGTAGGGTAAGTAATTGACTAGCAGCATCCTTCAGCCCTTAACCTTCATCAAAAAATCAATATTGTATTTCGGTATAATAATTCTATTAACCCTTTCACTGCGTATGAGAAACTTTCGCTGTTTTTGATTTATTGAGCTTCGTACGAAATACATAGTGGTGTTATAGCCGCATGATTAAAACAATATTATCAATTTAAAAGCGATTTATTCACAACAAACCCAGCCACTAACACGTAAAAAATAATAAATATTGCTTACATTTACTGTACTTTATAATACAACATCCATATACCCTTATCAATTGCAACAATAGACTATTTTCTAAAACTGTACGATAAATCTATGCGTTTGGCGACCGAATTATAATTTAAACTTTAGAGTGTCGATAGTGAATGGATTTACAAAAATGTATGTCAAATGCATATGGCAGGGTTGATTGCTTTGATATAACCCTGTTACAGCTAGCTATGAGGTTTTTTTAAATGTATTTGTTAAAGTTGGGTAGGCCAAATAATCATTGTGGTCAAATGTGGTTAAAAAAAAACATCATAGATAAGGAAGTGTCACAGCCATGCTTACTCATAAGCTATAGTGCTATATGCTTTGAGGTAAACTTACAAATAAGAAATAAATATAAACGTATAAAAAAATATGTGGAGTAATAAAAATAATACCTTGTAAAAGACACATTTTCTGAACAATAAATATAATCTGCTCAGTTTGCAATAAACAGTATTATACAATGACGTGTAACCTTTTTCCTGTTTTTTTGTTGATTTGTATTTTTTACTCATGTTACCAATATACCTTCAAAGTGATAAACAATTATGCACACAAAGGTCCACGGAAGCATTCTAAGGGTTATGATACCAAATGTTGGACCTACACTGTGTCATCTTCTACGTGATACTTAAACGCTTGGTGAAAACTGCATAAATACTTTCACTTTTAGAGCAACATATATTGCAATCATAGGGTTTTCAGAGACAAGAGCGCCTTGTGTCTTTGAGGTCTCATTGTTGCTAACCAGATCGAAGTTATGTCTATCTTTGTCTCTCGATAAATGTAAGAGCATGACGTCTAGTTTAAAGATAAAGGTCTACGTGCATCCAACAGGCTATTAAGGCTACCAAGGCTAAACAATGGTACATTAGCAGACTTTTTGCAGCTGAAATTGGGAATGGATGAAAGTTTCAGAAGTGTCTGATTATTTTTTGGTTATAGGAATAACCTTCCGTAGCACCAGAAAAAAGTTGCAGACTTTTCAGCTGCTTCAATTATTTAAAAAAATATATAAACAGTTTCCTCACTTACGTTTTCGGTTTAGGACGGCGAATAAGATACTTTCCTTGACCCGTCTCATATTGCAAGAAAATATTTTAAATATCTCACCCTGGTAATGACAAATATAGCTCAGCTGTCAATATCATTACCACTGTCAGTTTAAGGTGGTTCGATTGCCATACAAAACGTTATTTGACATTCGCAGTCCAGCGGCGTGATATTTTAAGAAACTTATGTAACAAACTTTCACAAATTGGCTTCCCATTTGCGCCGAATTCCCCCTTTCCTAGAATAAACTTGCATAAACTAGATTAATTTGAGAAATTGGTTTGGGACGTGGTATTTAGGAAAAACTATTTTTCTCAAATTAATCTAGTTTATACAAGTTTATTCTAGGAAAGGGGGAATTTGGCGCAAATGGGAAGCCAATTGATGAAAGTTTGTTACACAAGTTTCTTAAAATATCACGCCGTTAGCCTGCGAATGTCAAATAACGCATTGTATGGCAATCGAACCACCTTAAGACGGATATTTAAGATATTTTCTTGTAATATGAGACGGATCCAGGAAAGTGTCTTATTGGTTCCTAAACCCAAAACGTAAGTGAGGAAAATAATTAAGTTTTTCAAAAATAATTTACGCAGCTGAAAAGTCTGCAACTTTTCTCTGGTGCTAAGGACTATTCCTATCACCAAAAAAAATAATCACGCACTTATGAAATTTTCATCCATTCCCAATTGCTCATAGAGGCATGACTCAGATATGAGTGCGGTCTTGAATAGAACAACAAGTCTAGTGTCAAAAAAATAATCTATTTGTAGATAACACTTATTGGACTACTCGTCAATTTAGTCTTAACCTCATAAGGACCTGCTTTCGGCGTCTTGATCCTGCTGTTTGATGAGGTTCCAGTAGAAACCTTTCTGCTTCTTCAGTTGATCATGGCTACCCATCTGCAAACATAAGACGACAAATATTTATATACTTGCAAGTTGTTCTTCAGTAATAAACTTCAGGTTATAAATATTTATTTATTTATAGGATTAAGTATATAATGATCCCAGTGTTTCGGGGTTGTACCCTAAAGAGACCCGTGGTTCGCCTTGGCACCGAAAAATCATTGTAAATTCATTGCATTTTTTTCTTGCTAAATCTGTCAAGATGTTTTAATTAATTATATGACGAGATAGAGTTTATTTTGTTTTGTAATCGAACGAAACGAAACAAATGCAAGTCTGTTTCAATTTAGAATCGTCAAAATTCCATTGAAGATAATGGTGCCTTTTAGCGACTTTAGGCTTTACTCAAGACTAGTTTCCTTAATTCATAATGTTTGTCAAAACAATTTTCTCACGCTACTGCTCGAAAATGTGGCTTGAAATAGTATTTTCCACAATCGTGTTATAATAGAGAGCTTTTTAGTCGAGTACCGTGTTTAGGCCACGAAGCTTGCTGAGTGGCCTAAGTAAGGTACGAGATTAAAAAGCTTGATTATAACACTATTGTGAACAATACTTTTTGTACGAGTTCATTAAAATTAATTTTCTACGAGTCAACTGAACTAATTAAACAAACTCGATACTGTTGAAACGAAGTGCAGCCTATCGCTCGTACGCTCGTTGATACTTATCTTAAAAGACACCAACGAGCGTACGACATCAACGAGTAAACTCAATAATCAAAGCGATTCTATTGGTCCAATTCATTACAGTTCGGTAAAGCAGCCACGTGATTGGTCGAATTTATTTTAGTTCTATTTTCAATTTTTTTTCGGTTGTCTGGAGCGTATCGAAACAGTTATTTCGATTGTTTCGACAGTAACATGGACTACAACTATGAAAAGAGTGACGTTGCAGTATTCTCTATGAAATCTTAATACACAGATTTTAATCAACGAGTACAAAAACTGTCATATGTGTGTCCTGTGTGTTAGTAAATAAATGTATATTTCTTTCTTTCTTTTCTTTCTATTAGCTATTGCACATAGCTTCTATGAATTCGGACAAGTCAACAATGATTTAGATAGAAGCAATTTGACCAATCGGAGTAGCTCACTTATAATAATTTGCAATCTCCTCGCAGTAGGCGTGAAAAGCACTACGTTATGTCTCGGCCCAAAGTGCAATAGATGGAATCGTTTTCTTCTCAAAATCCATCTATTGCCAACTTTCTAGCCTCTACAATGTACCTACTACAGTTATAATTACATTAAAAATATTTAAATTATTGTTTTACACGGGCCTAACGCGATAACCTCGATATTTTTATCGACTTTGGAGGGTAGTGAAATATTGTAAACCCATATCTCCGTTGACAACTTGCTGGGACGACAGTTATCTTCGACCATGACCGGTGCAAAGGCGTGGTTGGGGCGGAAAGGTTCTCGAGTGGCGACCACGTACCGGCGCGGCGCGGTGTGGGTATGTCCCCCACAAGGTGGACTGATGACCTGGTAAAGGTCGCGGGAGTCCGCTGGATGCGGGTGGCGCAGGACCGGCCATTGTGGCACTCTTTGGGGGAGGCCTAAGTCCAGCAGTGGACGTCTTTCGGCTGATATGATGATGATGATGATGATGACCGGTGCAACCGTGTCGAAACGTCAGAAATAAAGGTAAATAAATATCGCGTTAGACCCGTGTAAAACAGTAATTTAAGTGTATATTTGCAGAATAAATGTTTGATTTTGATTTTTGATTTTGTACAAAGCGCTAGAGTTTCAAGTGTGACATTAAAAATTCCCACATACCTCTACGATTTTCCCTCGGTTGAGTACAACTATAAGGTCGGCGTTCATAACTGTTGAAAGTCTGTGAGCTATGACGAGAACAGTTCGTCCTTTTGCGGCCGTTTCAAGCGCAGTTTGGACCACTTTCTCGCTCGCTGAGTCTAAGGCACTGAAAGGGAAGAAAATCTCGTTAATCTTAGGCCAAGCACGGAGGATTTTATTCAGAGGCAAAGAAGAAACTTCGTTTTTATCACACTTGCTAGTAAATGGTGTTGTTCCATGCCTGTATACAGAAGGACAATGGCCTAAATTGTTCCCACGGGAGTTATGGTTTTTTACAACTCCCGAGGGAGTTATGAGCTTGTGTGTGATCTGATTGGTTTAAGCAAATCTAGTTGGTCACGCGCTGCAAGAATACTGCTCTGTGATTAGTTGAAATATTGAAGCTGCGCGCTCCACTCGCACTGATCTGGAAGTGAAGTTGTCAATTTCGACGATTTTTGATTGGTGTGCTTGTATTAAACATAGATTTTTCTGTCTTTTGTAGTTATTTATTTCATCGCAAATGTGATGAAAACATTGTGTATAATACGGGCATAAGAATATTGCACTTACGCCCCTCGTTAAATAATGTACTATTTCTCAAACATGCAATGAAATATTCTCTTTACGTTCCTTTCGGGAGTATCCTTTTTCGGGCGCATCATTTCGAGGCGGCCTGAGGCTCTAGTATAAGTTTTATCGTTACAATACGTTTTCGAACGCGTTAGCGTTTAGTTTCAATTTGTATGACAACGCGTAGTTCTTAATAGTTACCACCAGAGGCGCTGTTCACGTCGCCATACGAATTGAAACTAAACGCAAACGCGTTCGAAAACGTATTGTATCGATAAAACTTATACTAGAGCCTCTGAAATGGGATTTCATACAACTTTTCAGGCCTAGGCCTGCAAAGTAACTTTTTAATTTTCATTCCACTATTTGTGGCACAGCATCACCCATGAAAATTAGTTTGATTTGAGGACTTTTATTTATTTATCTCATTGCATGTTTGAGAAAAGCACTATACATGCCTCGGCGTGAAAACGGATTCCCGTCCTCGTATCTCTATCCGGCCTCAATACGCTCGGCCGTCTAGATCTAGCCGGAGATCCGCGTTTTCCTGGCCTCTGATGTAATGTACTATTCTGGAGTACTTTGACCGACTTTACAAAGCTAGGGCGGATTGCATTGACCACACCATACTGAGCAGAGTAGTTAAACATGAAATGAAATGAAATGAAGAACGTTTAGTTTCAATTTGTATGGCAACGCGAGCAGCGCCTCTGGTGGTAACTATTAGGAACTACGCGTTGTCATACAAATTAAAACTAAACGCAAACGCGTTCGAAAACGTATAGGTATCATCATCATCATATCAGCCGAAAGACGTCCACTGCTGGACATAGGCCTCCCCCAAAGAGTGCCACAATAGCCGGTCCTGCGCCACCCGCATCCAGCGGACTTCCGCGACCTTTACCAGGTCATCAGTCCACCTTGTGGGGGGGCTATGAGGTCCGTGGTCGCCACTCGAGAACTTTTCCGCCCCAACGGCCATCGGTGCTACGTGCAATGTGCCCCGCGCACTGCCACTTAAGTTTAGCGATTCGGATGGCTATATCGGTTACCTTGGTTCTGCTGCGGATAGCCTCATATAGGTATGTATCGATAAAACGTATACTAGAGCCACTGAGGAAGACTTATCTTACCTAGTGGCTTCATCCAGTATGATGACGGGCGGATTTTTCAAAACCGCGCGCGCTATCGCTATCCTTTGCTTTTGCCCGCCGCTGAGCGACATGCCTCTCTCTCCCACCATCGTGTCGTAACCGGCTGGGAAGCCGAGTATGAAATCGTGAGCGTTAGCTGTCATGGCGGCGCGGTAAACCTGAAAAAAAATTGTAGAATAAAACGAATCGTTGGCGTTTTAATTGTATCTGCCATTTTAAGTTATACTTTTACCATGGTGTCTGTTTGTCGGTTCTTCTGTAGGTATGTACAGGCAGGGGTACACATACATAAAATAAGGACATAAATATCTGTTCACGCCTTTATGACATTGACAATAGAGTTTTTTTACAGATATTTATGCCCTTATTAATGTACGTACTAGGTTCTGCCAGCGACTCCGTCCGCGTGGAACTCGTTTATATCGTAGCCCCATACAAACTATCACCCCCCATTTCATCTCCTTAGGGGATGAATTCCGGAATAAAAACAATCCTATGTCCTTCCCCGGGATTCAAACTATATATATACCAAATTTCGTCTAAATCGGCGCAGCGGTTTAAGCGTAAAGAGGTAACAGACAGACAGACAGACACACTTTCGCATTTATAATATTAAGTATGGAAGTATCGATATGGATATGGAAGTATGGATATTAATACCCCTGAATGTATGTCACATGCCATTTATTTTATTGACAGAATGCATTGTCACGTATAGCTGACTAGAGCGGTCAAAAGGTAAGGAAGTATTTTAGGCAATCAAATCTCGACATAATTATGCTGAACGAAAAGTGTTGTTCGTTGTTGTTCAAGCCTGATCCGCGTAGAAATAGTTTTCATTTCGAAACCAGAACGAACTCCAAGCAAGTTACAGCTGGACGCCAAGACTGCCGAGAGACAGTCTCATAAGTATCAAGGTCATCAGTAAATACCTATCTCATTGTGTTTGAAAAGTGTGTGGTTGTGTGTAACGCTGTTACCTCGTCATCGCTGGCTTCCGGTTGGCCGTACCGGATGTTCTCCCGGACGCTGGTCGCGAACAGCACGGGCTCCTGGCTGATCAGGCCGAGCGTGCGCCCGCGCAGCCACGAGGGCTCCATGTCTCTCACGTCTATGCCGTCTATGGTCACTTGGCCCTCGTTCACGTCGTAGAATCTGAAAAAAATTACAAGAAATATTTTTATCTGCATAAAAAATCATTTTTGGTGCATGACAAAAAGACATGAGGTGCAACGGAGTAATTTGCAAAAGTGTTAATATACCGTTGACGTCGACTATAGAAGCTTTTCAGCAGAACCGGTCACTTTGGCACTCTTTGGGGGAGGCCTACAGCGACATCTACCAAGACTCTTGACTTCTTAAAAGGCAGTAAGGTCTCACATTGCATTGAGATATCGTCATTAACAATGCGCCCCCCATACTTAATTAATTATTAACCCATATTTTAATGAATATACATTTCCATTTAATTAGAAATTGGTAATTTCATTAACAGTTGGTACTGCTGAATAAAATATATAATATATTTCGTTACCTTTCTAAAAGAGCGGCTATCGTAGACTTCCCATTGCCCGAAGTGCCGACGATGGCTATAGTCTTGCCCGCAGGTATCTTGAGGTTGAATTTCTTCAGTACTATCTGCAATTTAATTTATACTAAGCAGAAACGTCCACTAACGAAATTCTAAGTTGCGATCAAAGTGGAAAATTGAAAAATTATTCGCCACGAGCGGGATTTGAACCCGCGACCTCTGGAATCCGTGCTAATTGCTCTTATCCAACAACTTCTGATACGGCACCAACGTCCCAAGTTACATTGAGAAACGTTAGTAACAATGCGCTACCCCATTTTAACAGTAAATTTATTCTAAGCAGAGACGTCCGCTAACGAAATTCTAAGTTTCGATCAAAGTGAAAAACTCGTGGCGAATAATTTTTCAATTTTCCACTTTGATCGAAACCATCTTCATCAACCAACGGTAAAAGATCGAAGAATGACCTTCGAGGGAGCTGTGAGCCCCTTAAACGGGCTTATGCTAACGAGTATGACGTCACAACTCATATTCTCGGCGCGTTTACTATGGAGTAAGTCATTAATTTGCAATTATATTCACAAAATTTGCGTTTAAGTGTATACTTATTGTTCAAAATATCATTTCTAAATCAATATTCTGTGTAACTGTTATGTTATTTTATCGAAAATATAATATATTTTTTTCGTAATTTTAACGTGAGATAAAACGAATACAATCGTTTACTTTTTCTTTTGTATGATATATCTACGTATATCCGCACCGATCGAGTGCAATTTATTCGAAATTGAAGTCCTATGCAAGTTCCCCACTTCATGAAGGAGCCACAGAGGAGTTATTTTACATATGTTATGTACGGTTGACGAAATTGAATGTTTATCACTTTTGGACTCTATGTTATGGCATTAAGGTCCAAAAGTGCTAAACATCCAATATCCTCGACTGTACATTAATGTAGATTTAGAATGGTTACTTTAAATGGATGAGTGGTTTTGAGGGCTTAAGCGCATGTGAAGAATGTGAAGCCCTCAAAGACACATTCATTACCAGCAGTTCTGGACCCATTACAAGTATTTTTGATGACTACTACGACCACTTGACCTCAACTATATCTTTCGATTCAAATTGTATGTTTTTTCCCTTACCGCTTCAGGCCGCGTTGGGTAGGCAAATGTGACATCCTTAAACTCAATGTCACCGTGGAATTCGTGGTACTTGATCACCTGTGTCCCTGATGCGTCCATTTTTGGTTCCTTATTAATGTACTGAAAGAAAAATATAACATAGTTAACAAAGGTAATCTCAGGAAATTAAGGCAGCAAACTAGAATTTTCTATAATCTAGGATATTTGCGAAGTTTATTTCAGGTATTTAAACCAGAACAGGTTTCGAACATGGCGGGAATAAGTTGAGTCGAGATGGAAACTTGTAGTTCGAATTTCTTTACAAAATACAAAAAAAAAACAAAAATAATAATACAAAAAGGTTTATAATCAAAAACATCCATTGGACTTCTTTCCATCAGAGACCAAACTACGAGCTTGTATTTTGGCCTTCTGCTTATTTTTTTTTTTTTATATAGGTAGGTAGGTATTTCGAATTTTAAATATCTTTAGGTTGTTTAATTTTACATCTCGACTGATCACATTTAGGGAGTTATAAGCTTATTAATGAAGTAATTAGAAAACCACCTCTAAAATCTTACACATAAGGTCCCGTCATAGTCTCGCGGCGTGAGCATGTCCAACTCGGTCAACAGATCAAACCGGTCTTCAAAGCGGAATCAATCAAAACGCGACTCTAACCTCTTGAACATAAGGTCTAACCTCGAAAGACTCGCCCACCCGCGCTCAGGCTTTTCACCACCCACCAATCCAAACAGTAATGATAGTTGTGCAACAGATCGCTGGACTGTTGAGCGTTGACCAGGGACCATGACGTCATCAGCTGACTAACCGTCATTCTAAAACCAACTCTAACAGCTTTCACGTAAGGTCTCATCTTCAACGCGCGGCCAAAGCACGATCGACAGAGCCAATGACGTTACACGAATCAATCGAAACACGACTCTAACGCCTTTATAAGTATAAAGTCTAACTTCGAATACTCGGCCGCCCGCGCTCAGGCCTTTAACCACCGATCCGAACAGTAGTGATAGTTGTGCAACAGATCGCTGGACTTTTTGGGCGTTGACCGGGATCCATGACGTCACCGGATGGCTAACCGTCATTCGAAATCCAACCCTAGCATCTTACACATAAGATCTCATCGCGAACGCGCGGCGAAAGCACGGCCAACACGATCATAACTGTTGATAAACCCGAACCAATGAAAACGCGACTCTAACTTCTTACACATAAGGTCTAACCTCGAATACTCGGCCGCCCGCACTCAGGCCTTTCACCACCGATCCGAACAGCAGTGACAGTTGAGCAACAGATCGCTGGACTGTTTGAGCGTTGACCAGGAACGCCATGACGTCACCGGCCGACATCTGCCCGTTGGCCATCAGGTGGCCGCCCAGGAACATCGTGGCTAGGACCATTCTGGAACATTAAAAAGTGCATTGGATTGTTTGGCTGCCCTTCAATCAAGTGGCGCATTGTGGTCGCGTTGTTGAAATGAGACTGTCAGAATATAATGTCAGAAAGTGAGGAATGCGGGATACGTTTATGAGACACTTAAAATAAAGAAAGTAATACTGCTTCTTTTCTGTCTCACCTGACCATTAAGAGACAATTACCGTCGCGTTACGGGTGCGAAAAGTCCCACTATATCTCCCAGAGTAGTGGGACTTTTCACCCCCCATTTCCAGTGATCGGAACTAGGATGCAATTTCCCGGGGTTTAAGTCCGTAATATTAAGATGGATATGACTTACAATCCCGCGACTTTTTTTGTTACCTACCTTTACAAAAAGGTAAATAACTTTTGATTTTAAGTAGTTTACAGTAAATATAAAAACAACAAAAATGTTTACAGTACCTACTGCATAGAATAGAATAACTGAACGTAACTTGTATGTCTTATCTTTTATGTATTTTTATTATTCTTGTATGTTTACCAGGGTATACAAGTAAAAGTAATAATTTTTATTAGTTATTAGTATCACCATTTTGTTAATCTTATCACCAGGGCTCGAACTTTTAGTGCCGGTGACGTTGCACTGCACCGCACATAAAATGCCTTCTAATAGTATATTCGTAAACAATTACCACTTATCAACCTCTTTTATTAAATGAAATGGCCACTTGAAATGAGCAGTATATAATGTCTTGACTGACGTTGTCTTTCAAATCGAGCTCTGCTTATCACATTCTCAACATATCGAGAAATAATAATAATTACAGTTATAAATACCCATTATTAGACAATTCTAGTGTTATTTAAGTGTGCAAATATTAAGTGACGTGTTTTTTTTTAATTTACAATAGCCCATTTCCCAAACTCCCGGGAAATCCGAGACACATCCACGATAACCATAACGTTTGAGGTCGTTCACCCCAAATTGCATCCTAGATCCGATCACTGCCCATTTCTGTTAATTATGTACTTAGCTTTCTTACTTTTATAATATTTTTGTTTGCATCACAACAAATTTTGAACACTAGTATTCGTTCCATATACTGACCCGTTGAGGAACAAATTCGTTCCAGCCTGGAACAACCCGACGCCCAGCCCGAGCTCGGTGCTCAACTCGGCCGCCGCGTCACATTCGTGCGCGAACATTTGCGCCTCGTTCTCCTCGCCAGCGAATGCTCGCACGGTCCGCATGTTCGATATCGCTTCTTCGGCTACTAGTGTCGCTTTTTCTATCTGTAAATAAGTCTCTGTCAAAAAAAATTTGGTACAAGCTTTTACTGCCGATTGTACTTTTCTGCATACCATCATCAAGTACTCATTGAGACGATTCTAACGAGCCCAAACTCGATGGGGTTGTGTCGTTTTATTGCGGAGTTCCTATGGCCACCTTCCAGCTCCAGCATCAGATCAGCTCCGAGTCATCATAATATTGCATTGTCATGCGATATGTATACATGTGCTTGCAAAATTTCAGCTCAATTGAATAACGGAAAGTGACTGAAAAATCGATTGCAAATTTTGACGGACAACTTACATATTTACATACATACGAACAGTGCAAGTTAATATAAAGCTTGTAAAAATATGAAAGGTGTGCTGAGCAAGAATCAGAAGATTATCGCACCGAAAATTGTACGAAAGTTAGAATAATCCTTCACTTCCGGTCAAAATTGTAAGGGTAGGTATATTTACGTGATGTGACAACAGTACGAGACATGGGGCATCATTTAGCACTTTAATCGTAGCAGTACGAGACATGGGGCACTTTAATCGTAGCAGTACGAGACATGGAGCACTTTAATCGTAGCAGTACGAGACATGGGGCACTTTAATCGTAGCAGTACGAGACATGGGGCACTTTAATCGTAGCAGTACGAGACATGGAGCACTTTAATCGTAGCAGTACGAGACATGGGGCACTTTAATCGTAGCAGTACGAGACATGGAGCACTTTAATCGTAGCAGTACGAGACATGGGGCACTTTAATCGTAGCAGTACGAGACATGGAGCATCAGTTAGCACTTTAATCGTAGAGAGAGTAAACCTTAGTCTGTCAGTACTGAAATGGCCGGAAGAACTTGGCAGACGGTGTCAATGGTGGCCAACTTTGGCAGGCATTATAGGTCAAACGGCCAGTCGCTATTGCATGGTCAAGCGCCTGTGTTGCCAATTTAGACTGACAAAATTGTAAGCTTGTATCTTAAATGGACCACAGGTGACTTTAATCTATTTGATATTCTACCTTAACACTAGAGCAATAAAGTCTTTATTCAAGACTTTAGTTTTGGACAGTCAAATTCAACATCAAAACATTTATTCGTGACAAAGACACAGATCACAAAAGAAATAAATACAGAAGCACATAATAAGACAGTGTCACCAAATGGATGGATGGATAGTGTGATTGCCTACCGAATTCTACACCGGACTTGACGACACAACAGAGCCACGCTGTTATGTCGCCTCAGTAATTAGTTTTTAATTGTTTTGTATGTATGTTAGTCTTTAAGGTTACTATGGGCCTTAGATTTTTTTTTATTAATAAAAGAGAATCACTGTAATAAGACGTCGTGGACGTCTTTCGATGATGACTGTAACAAGACGAAAACTTAAACGTATATGGGGCTTAAGGCGTAGAGGACTTGAGGGACAGTATTTCTCTTATCTTCACCGACGAACCCTGCTACGTTCCTGGCTGCTGCGGATGATGATGATGGCAGTAATGATGATGCCAATGATAGTAATGATAACGATGCCAGTGGTTACCTGTTGCTGCGCCTCCCTAGACAGCTTCCGCAGCAAGGAGCCGATGAAGGTGCCGCCGACCACGACGGACGGCACGCACACCATGGTCAGCCCGGTCAGGTGCGGGGATATCACCAGCAGACTCACCGCCGAACCTATCACCTGGAAAAAACCATTATATCATCCAATAACTTGTGTTACTTGTGGCTCTGTGAGCAGACCTCGCGATATAAGATAAGATAAGAAGTATTTTTATTGTCAGAACTGTGTACATTGTTGTGGAGAAAAATTAATAAATATAGAATTAACAGTTTGCCCATTTCGGACGTACAATATTCACGGCATTATTTGTTTTAAATTATAAACAATAATCAATAGGTAATCATATTTTAATAGTACATTATGATACAAGTGTGCTATGTTGGTCATTACACTCGAGTCGGTTTTTAAGCCTGAGCCGAAGGCGAAGGCTTAATGGAGACGAGAAGTGTAATGACCAATGCTCACGTGTTTCATACGACGTTTTTCAACACATTTGCGAGGAAAAAAATAAAAAAAATAAAAAATGAAAATGTTAAAAGATATGTAATGAAAAGGCACTAGTGCGATAATGTAATGTAAAAGTCACGGCATGGGTAATATTCTGCATTATTTTGCTAATATTTAAAAATATATGTAATGAAAAGGCACTAGTGCGATAATGTAATGTAAAAGGCACGGCATGGGTAATATTCTGCATTATCAGTGTAAATACGCTGTAATAAGACCTACTTTACGAGCAGGTGTGTTGAAAAATATTTTTTTCATTAATAAGAATATTAACGGCCTCCGTAGCCCAGTGGGTAGTGACTCTGCCTACGAAGCTGGAGGTCCCGGGTTCGAATCCCGGTCAGGGCATTTATTTGTGTATTTATCACGAATATTTGTTCCTGAGTTATGGATGTTACATATGTATATAAGTATCTATATGTATGTATCTATTATATATATCATCACCTAATACCCACAACACAAGCCTTACTGAGCTTACCGTGGGCCTAGGTTGATTTGTGTAAGATTGTCCTGTAATATTTATTTATTTATTTATTATTAAAATAGAATGAAATAAGAAAACTTTCATAAATAAAAAAAAAATAATAAATTGAATTATAAAAAAAATTGTCACTGTATTTGAGCCCGAGCCCGTCTTCAAAAAAAACCGGTCAAGTGCGAGTCTGACACCGAGAGTTCCATACAAACTTTTATACACTGTATCCGTCACGGCCCCGCTTTATTTTGAAAAAATCTTTACACAATACTATCCGAGTGCCGACTAACGGACGTAGGACTTTCGGCATAAATTAGCCATTTAAGGTGGTTCGATTGCCATACAAAGCGTTATTTGACATTCGCAGGCTAACGGCGTGATATTTTAAGAAACTTATGTAACAAACTTTCATCAATTGGCTTCCCATTTGCGCCAAATTCCCCCTTTCCTAGAATACACTTGTATAAACTAGATTAATTTGAGAAAAATAGTTTTCCCAAAATATCACGTGACAAACCAATTTCTCAAATTAATCTAGTTTATACAAGTTTATTCTAGGAAAGGGGGAATTTGGCGCAAATGGGAAGCCAATTTATGAAAGTTTGTTACATAAGTTTCTTAAAATATCACGCCGTTAGCCTACGAATGTCAAATAACGTTTTGTATGGCAATCGAACCACCTTAACCCCTTGACTTAACTATCCACCCTAGCCGGTGGCTCGGGTGGATATAAACGTCTCAGGTTAAATGGCTCGTTTTATGCACTTGTTGTACAATCTACTATTTCACTTCTCATGCTCTAAAAGTTCGTCTTTATGTCGTGCGTAGGCGACATAAAGTCGCTTTTTATGCTCTAGAGCATAAAGTAAAATCTTCGTCGAAGACCAAGGCAATCGCTGCAACAGCCACACGAACATCTTTAACTTCATACAACAACCTCTTTATTTTATTTCGTTTCGTTCGTATTCTAAGACCAAGGCAAAGATACCAACAGCCAAAGTACACAATAAAACTTCATATTTACGTGTTGCTGTTTCATTTCCTCGCAATCGAAGTGAAAAGTAGAGTGTACAACTCGTCCATAAAACCCATTTTACACTCGACTTTATATCTATCCTCGCTCGCAAGCTCGCTCGGATGGATAAACGTCTCGAGTAAAATGGTGCGTTTTATGCACTTGTTGTACAATCTACTATTTATCCACATGTGAAGAAAGTAGACGTAGAACGTTAAAAGTACTACGACGTAGAACGTTAAATGTTTATTTTTGGTTTTTGTATATTTTATGACATATTTTTTTTACCTTTTTTTTAACTTTTTTTTATTTTTTTTACTTTTTTTAAAACTTTTTTTTTAACTTTTTTTTAACTTTTTTATTTTACTTTTTATTAACTTTTTTTACTTTTTTTTTTACTTTTTAAAACTTTTTTTTAACTCATTTAATTTTTTGTACTTTTATTTTAACTTTTTTAATTTTTTTTTAACTTTTTCATTTATTTTTTCTTTTTTTTACCTTTTTTCTTATTTTCCTCGCTGTAGTGAGGTGAAAAGATTTGTGTTAGGTATACACGGGTGAAAAGTTATTTTACGTCTCGTATGTTGAAACACTCGCTACGCTCAGGATTCTATTTTCGAACCACTCGCTTCGCTCGTGGTCAATCATAGAATCCGTTCGCTAACTCGTGTTTCAAATGAACACTCGCAGGTAAAATACAACGTTCCCCCCTTGTATAACAAACAACTATTTCACCTCACTAGCTCGGAAAGGCCTTTTTGTATGTTTGACATCTATTGAGAAAATCGCTTTTTATCCACATATGAAGAAAGTAGACATAGAACGTTAAAAGTACTATGACGTAGAACGTTAAATGTTTATTTTTGGTTTTTTGTGTATTTTATGTGACATATTTTATTTAATTTTATTAACTTTTTTAAAACTTTTTTTTTACTTTTTTTTTGCTTTTTTTTTTTACCCTATTTCTTATTTTCCTCGCTGTAGTGAGGTGAAAAGATTTGAGTTATACACGGGTGAAAAGTTATTTTACGTCTCGTGTGTTGAAACACTTGCTACGCTCAGGATTCTATTTTTGAACCACTCGCTTCGCTCGTGGTCAAACATAGAGTCCTTTCGCTAGCTCGTGTTTCAAATGAACACTCGCATGTAAAGTACAACTTTCCCCCTCCCTTGTTCCCCCTCCCTTGTATAACAAATAACTATTGTGCGTAGGACGCAGGAGTGATTATCTGAAACACGAACAACAGCAGGTTCCATTGTTGGTAGTTGGTCGCCGAGGGTTCCACAACCGCAAATGAAATATTTATCCTACTTATAGTTTCTACGTCGAACAAGCGTTAGCGCGATCTATCTTGCAGGCAGCGACATCTAGCGTGTAATTACGTGAGCTAAGCTCCTATGTGACGTGTCTGTATCTGTATATGACCGGTGCTACTACATTACTAATAACTTGCAACCTGGCATATTTGTTTTTCATAGATAATTCTTTATCAAGTGAACCAATTTTGTAAATTTTTACGTTGTGACTTGTGACAGGCAGACAGACGGAAAGAAGCAAGGGTTATGGGTTCCGTTTTTACCTTTTTGGTCGGAACCCATAAGAAATATCTATACAGGGTGACTGGTAATTCGACCTATTCCTTGAAAGGGGTTATACTAGAGCTAATTTGCAACAATTTATGTCCAGTCAACCAGGGGTCGAAACTCGCTGGTTTCCGAGATATTCGAGTTTTTAGTTTGTATGAAAAAAAATCTCCTTGCAGCTTTAAGCTGGTGATTGTGACAAAAGTACTTCCATTTGGATGGTAAAAAAACATTTTTGTCACAATCAGCACTTTAAGGCTGCAAGGCGATTTTTTTTCAAACAAACTAAAAACTCGAAAAATTAAAAAAAAATCGTGTTTTGACCCCTGGCTGACTGGACATAAATTGTTGCAAATTAGCTCTAGTATAACCCCTTTCAAGGAATAGATCGAATTACCAGTCACCCTGTATAGTGATTGAACCTGCTCACAAAACTTCACGAGCATCGGTTGAGAAATGCGACATGTAGCGGAGAACAGCCGGACGGACAATGGACGTACGAAAGAATGTTTGCCCGAGATGGCATGGAGAACTTCATTCGCTTCGCTCGCTCGTTTAATTGAGGAAATTTAAAGGATTCCCAGTGGAAACAAGACTAGAACCCTAAACTTAATGCAAAACGCATTCCTCCGAATTCTTTTCTATAAGATTTATTTTAATAAACTATTAATCGCATTCTTACTTGAGTTATTGCCCTTAGCCCTCCAGAGATTGTTTGTTTGAACGAACTTTTGAAGTCTTGTACATCTACTGTTAACCTGAAAATAAGAAATTTTGGTGAATTTTGGCATCTATAACTTTTCTAAATATATCAGTGAAAGTTGACAACTCGCTGCATATTAACCTAAATAAAGAAACGCACATTGCAGTCTCGGAAGGCTCTATACTAACATAGAGGTATAGTATATTATATATTAGGTCCTTACCTGAAATTGGCGGTGTGTATGGAGAATTTTATGAAAACTGTGATATTCATACATTGAATTTTGCGGATTATTCAGCAATGTCAAATTCAAAGCAAACTAAATTTTGGTAGGAATATAGAAAACTTTTAAGCTACTTTACACATATCTTCATTCCTTAAAAATAGTTCGCATCATAAAACTATACGTAATTAAAACACTTTAACCGGCAGCACATGAAAAGGGCGGTTTTCAAGCTTTAATTTGAAACACTAAATAAAAAATTCAAACCTATTTTTGTATTTAAAACCTTTGTTACATAGTCTAATAATGAAATTAATAAATAATTTGGAAGTTGCAATAGAAATGAATAAATTACGTACAAAATAATATCTGTGAAAAAACCGCCAATTTCATAGGTACGGACCTAATACTAACATCATACGACCGAGGTCTCAGGTTATATAACTCTTGCGGGTTATAATGATGATGAGCGTGTCATAGACCGCACTAACTTTCGATTTACAAGTCATTCAGCACAAACGGAAACTCGAAAATATTGGTCGAATCTGAATAATGTAAATTAGAAAATCCAAGACATGGAAAATCGCCCAGTCTGAATAATGCTAAAAATGCTAAAATTTTATTACCTACGTCAAAAAAGTTAAATTGACATCACTACATAGTATAACACAAAGTCGCTACCCGCTGTCTGTCTGTCCCTATGTATGCTTAGATCTTTAAAACTACGGAACGGATTTTGATGCGGTTTTTTAAACAGATAGAGTGATTCAAGAGGAAGGTTTATTTTATACAGGGTGACTGGTAATTCGACCTATTCCTTGAAAGGGGTTATACTAGAGCTAATTTGCAACAATTTATGTCCAGTCAACCATGGGTCGAAACTCGCTGGTTTCCAAGATATTCGAGTTTTTAGTTTGTATGAAAAAAAATTCCTTGCAGCCTTAAGCTGGTGATTGTGACAAAAGTACTTCCATTTGGATGGTAAAAAAACATTTTTGTCACAATCAGCACTTTAAGGCTGCAAGGCGATTTTTTTTAAACAAACTAAAAATTCGAAAAATTAAAAAAAAAACGAGTTTTGACCCCTGGTTGACTGGACATAAATTGTTGCAAATTAGCTCTAGTATAACCCCTTTCAAGGAATAGGTCGAATTACCAGTCACCCTGTATGTATAATACATGCATGGATTATGTCGGGTGACAAGCAAGTCACTAGCAAAACTGTCACTGCTCTTCAAAACCTCGTATCTCGGTACGTAGTCTATATCGAGATACGCCCTTGAATTTAAGTAGGTATTTGTTACTTAGTGAGTTTTGCTTGTCACCCGACGTATATGTATATATAAACTCGTACGAATAAGCCGGGGTGGGTCGCTAGAAATACGCCCATATGGAATTACGTGCACTCCAAAAATATGACCGATCAGAAATACGTCATATATATGAATTTTGTACAAAATAGTCGATTTTCATATTAATTTAAATAAGACCACATTCACATTGCACGTATGTGGATATAAACCTATTTCATACTGGACAAAATTCCATTTGGGCTAGATTAATTTAGAATGAGAAAAAAATTGTTCATAAAAAAATATAGACACAATTAAATTTAACCAAATTCACTTTTGGTGCTAAATACATTTGGTCCAATTTCAAAATAGTCATTGCGTGTTGAAGATTTTCAATTTGTGCCGAATGACAGTAAATCTAACTTCCAAATAATAGAAAACCAAAAGATCTCATTGAAACCGAATTCGTCCAAAAAATGTGGAACGCTTCACGATTTTGCGTGTCATCCTTGCGCAGGGGCCATGCTAATCTTCTCTGTATCGTTCCAATTTTAGTATATGTACTGCCGAAGCAAGTACACTTAGTAAGGTCATCACTTTGTATATATACTAACCGACTATCAAAATTTCGTTAGTGTGATTCACGTTTTTATGAGTTTAAAAAGCTAAAACCAACATAAAGTTATTATTTTAATTGATATTATATACATCAAATGTACTAAGTAAATATACAATACAGTACAATGTTGAATTATTCATTATTTATATATTTTAGATGACTAAATCTTCGATACAAGCCCTGATCGAGCACATTAGCGACATCTAGTGGCGAGTCCGCGAACCCTAACACATGCAAACGGTGTTGACATCTACGGCACTACGTAGCTCCCTACTTAGACCATAGATGGCGCTAGGAACAAGAATTATTGAAAATTCAGGTGTAAATATCCTGATATTGTAAATAATGTTACTCTTGATTTAGACAACAATTTACAAGCTTTTATGAATATATATAACACACTACTCAGCGAACATGATGTAGTAGATCTAATTTAATTTATCATTTCATACTACACTTCGTACTTACTAAAAATTGTATCATTATGTATCGAGTGTCTTTACTTAAATCCTCCGTAGCCCAGTGGGTAGTGACTCTGCCTACGAAGCTGGAGGTCCCGGGTTCGAATCTCGGTCAGGGCATTTATTTGTGTATTTATCACGAATATTTGTTCCTGAGTTATGGATGTCATATATGTATGTATATAAGTATCTATATGTATGTATCTATTATATATATCATCGGCTAGTACCCACAACACAAGCCTTACTGAGCTTACCGTGGGCCTAGGTTGATTTGTGTAAGATTGTCCCGTAATATTTATTTATTTTTATTTTAATACACTTCCCTTAATATTACGAAGCTTATTTTATTAATTAACATGCAAGAATATTGCCAAAATATTTTAAATAGAAACAGACATATTTATGTCAAAGTCATACCTGTTGACAAGTTCGCCAGTCCTCTCCTGGTCAAAGAAAGCTATATCCTGTTTCAATATAGACACAAACAAATCTTGCTTCATCTGGGACGCCACTCGCTCACCCACTTGCGCAAGTAAATGGATGTAGCAAAATGTCATCGCTGCCTGGAAAATAATAAGAAACAAATAAAATATCAATGTCATAAAACAAACATACAAAGAAATAAAAAAGCAAGATTTGTGTGAGAAAAGGAACAAACTCAGCATGTGCATTCATTACGGCTGCACAGCGCCCATTTCATTTCATATCAAATATACTGCTAGTGTATCACAGACAGCCCATGTGCAGAGCGTGCATGGAGGCAGAAGAAACGACTAAACATATACTACTGGACTGCAAGGAGGTAGAAGTATACAGAATGAAGCACCTAGGTTCTCCAAATACACTACGGGACGCAGTCAGCAACACCAAGGCACTCACCAACTTTCTAGACGAGCTGGGGTGGTTAGAGTAGCGCCCACAATGGATGTCGACTTGCGGAAAACGCCCAGTATAACTAACTAACTACTGCTAGAGGGGATAGGGGTAGAACTAAATAAGATAGTAAAAAAAAGAACTGAACATTGCCTTACTTACTACATAAAATTCAGATTCAATTGATTACTAAGTCCTCAAGCGGGAAGTGACCAAAACTAACTAAGACCCAAATGTATGCAATTGACTGAAACCCTAACATCCAAGTTATATTTGACGAAATATAAATTTGCATGCATAGATTAATGTTATCGCTTGGGATGGCTTATCTTATACTATCAGTATCAATAGGGAAATAAAATTGAGTCTTATTTTACTAAAAGGTACCTTCTGGAAATATTGTTATCTAGGAACATAAATGCTGCTGATGTGAGATAGATAGAGACTTATTTTTTTTTCTTTTCATACGTATTTGGAGCTAAACTCCTCTTTGTATGCATGGACCCGAAGGGCCGTGCCGGGGGATAGAGACTTAAAAGTAAATAAGCAAACTCAGTTGTACCTGTCCGATGTAAAGTGATATTAGCTTCATTGCAGGATATTTGATCTCTTCTATGAAATCCGCTGATGGGTTGTTTTTCATGTTGGCCAAGACATTCACTATGACTCCCAACATTGCTGGTATATACACATTGAGAAATGCAACTGCCAGTGCGGACTGAAAATAAATAGGTAATTACAAATAGGGTTTTGAATCTTGCTTCTCACAACCAAAGTTGCCAACATTTCACACCCCCAACTCAATTGTTGCTATAGTAGTCTTTGCTTGGAAACTATTTTACCTTTTAAACCTAAAAATTCAGCACCATAAAAAAATACAAAAAGACGACATTAACAGGGGCTAATTTTTGCCATGACATTTAGATTGTGCCATATGAAAGATTAATGCAAGTTATGCTTCCATTTTAAAAGTCCAAAATCAAGTGTGTACCTTAAAGTAAATGGGTCATACACACTTGACCTTACTAAAATTTTAGAACCAAAAGTTAGCATGTTCACAGGGATCGGTAATGGTTTTTTGCAAAAACCTCGAAATAACCACATACATCGAACTATTTTATACTTCATATGTAGGACTCAGCTGTGTTTTGAGGTAACGAGTGTATATTATTAGATTGCCCAATTAGAAATGAAATAATTAACAAAAGAACGAAAAAATTACGTTTTTGATCCCATACAAAAAATACCGGTTTCTGAACCCTGGTTCACAAACAGGCAATTGCAGTACATGTCATACAGTGGGCATAGGCCTCCTCTCATGGATGAAAAGGAATCGAGAATTACTACTACCAGTGTGGGTTGGAGACTTGTCATAGACTAAAAAAAAAAACAAAGTTGTCTTGAATGTATGTGAAGTACCAATGGGAATCACCAAGTTTGATTATTAATAAATTTATCATGACGGGCTTATGCTGCCCTCTTAAGCCACATGGCGGCATCTCCAAAAGAAATGTCATTGGAATATGTCATTTAAATTCTACGTCAAATGACATAACTTACAATGACATATTATTTTGAGATAGCACCATTCAGCTTAGGAGGGCAGTATTGTGGCACTAAAAAGCTAATTAAATAAAGAAAATAAATATTTGCAGACAATCTTACACAAATCGACCTAATCCCAAACTAAGCAAAGCTTGTACTATGGATACTAGAAGAAGATAAACATACTTATATGGATAAATAAATACTTAAATACATAGAAAACAAATATCTCAGACTCAGGAACAAATATTCGTGCTCATCACAAAAATAAATGCCCTTACCGGGATTCGAACCGAGGACCATTTTAATTAAGCGTAATACTTACTGCAACAGCACCAACCAACAGCCATTTGTGTGGCCGAAGATACTCAAACAATCTTCTCCAGTCAAACTTGGCGCTATCTTCATTTATATTAGGTCTCCTCTGTATTATTCTAGAGTTTGGTGTCGCTTTGCAAAATGCAGGTCCATTACTTAATAATAATCTAGCTCCTAAGCCTAAACTAACGCCTGTACACAACTTCCAGGGGCTACAAATGAGTAGAATCCCGGACTTTGAACTTTTTTCTGTGACATTTTTGACTTCCGAAAAATAGCGCTTAACAACGTTTGACGGCTTTTCTTTCACTAAGTTAGTGAAGTAGCAACTGTTCTTTACTGGTAACAGCCTGAAAATAGAAGATTTTAATTGAATAATTGTTTAATTAGGAAGAAAACACTAAGTACCTACGCTACGTAACTATGCGTATTAGGTTATAGCAATTACCTTTGCCGTATTAAGTTACTTGACTGAGTTTGTAACAATTGCCACATTTTATGTATATAATTTCACTAAATTTATATGAATCTAGTTTAAAAAAGCATGATATAAGCATTAATTTACGAAACTAAGTGTCGATTCCGTAACAACATAGAACTGTCAACAGTGTCAACTGTCAATGTCATGTCAAAGTCATAGCGCTATTTGAGACAAGCATGTTTAGAAAGTAAATTTAGTTTCGCTACAAATACTTGGAACCATTAATAAAATTTATATCATCATATAAATCTCCTCTCTTTCTGCTACTTACAAATACTGGAGCCATCTTTGTACCTACAGGACTGCAATGCAGGACCCGTCGAATTGCAGCAAATGAAACCAAAAAGATCCCAAATGTGTAAGTACCTACTACAATTATAATATCAAAATAATGCATTTATTTTGGTACATATATTTACGCTTCTAAAGTAGAAATTCTGAGCATAATCAGTTGTATGTCCTAAAGTACCTTAAAAAGTTCAATAGAAAATAGAAATGACGTGTTTTTCCCGGTATCTCAAATAGATTGTTAAAAAACCCGCTGTAATTCTAAGCAAAATCGCCGACAACCCGACGCGCATGCACGCCAACGTGCAACGTTCTTGCCAATGGAGGAATGGAGCGGGGCACCACGGAGCTAATATACGACAAAAAAAACCCATTCTGAAACTGCTTTAAACACCGAACTGGCTCTCTGGTTGATGCATGTTTGAAATTAAACCTATTATATCTAAGTGTAAAAAATCCTTCATTAAAACTTAGGAGTCCAAAGTCAGCTCGGCTGAATTTCACCTTCCCATACAAACGGAGATTCTCATTTTAAAACGATGTGTTGGATTGTAACGAAACTTTGCTTATACAATGACATGAGGTATGTCTAGGTCTGTAATTAGTTTTTATGGCTCCTGTTTATAAATAAAACAAACTAAATACAGCAAAAACAAGTTTTATAAATATTAAGGGACAATCGTACACAAATCGAACTAGTCCCATATTAAGCTCAATAAGGCTTGTGTTATGGGAACTAGACGACGATATAATTTAATAGATATCTAAATACATAGAAACCATCCAAGACTGAAACAAATATTCGTGCTCATCACACAAATATTTGCCCTTACCGGGATTCGAACCCAGGACCTTCAGCTTCATAGGCAGCGTCACTAACTACCCACCCGGCTAAGACTCAATGGGGAATGGATGAAAATTTTAGAAGTGCCTGATTTTTTTTATGGTGATAGGAATAACCTTCTTTAGCACCAGAAAAAAGTTGCAGACTTGTCAACTGCGTTAATTATTTTTGAAAAATCCAACAGTTTCCTCACTCGTGTTTTGTGGTTATAGGACGGCGAATGAGACACTTTCCTTGATCCGTCTCATATTACAAAAAATATTTTAAATATCTGACCCTGGCAATGACAAATACTTATAGCTGCTGCCGCTGTCAATATCATTGCCAGTGTCAGTTTACTACGGATTTTTATGATATTGTTTTGTAATATGAGACGGATCAAGCAAAATGTCTTAATTTGCCGTCCTAAACCCAAAACGTAAGTGAGGAAAGTGCTTATATTTTTCAAAAATAATTGACGCATCTGAAAAGTCTGCAACTTTTTTCTGGTGCTAAGGAAGGTTATTCCTATAACCAAAAAAAAAATCAGGCATTTCTAAAATTTTCATCCATTACCCATTACCTATCTTAATCTGTCATTATCATTTAACCGGTCGTCAGATTGATGTTTGATATCCTAAATAAACGAAGTAGCGTAGAATTAATGCGTTAGTGTTAGGTATACAGAACCATCGGGGTTGCAGTGTTTCTGGCGGGGGCCGGGGCACTCACCTAAAAACCCCAGAGAAGGCGACCATCATCATCCTAAGACGAGCCAAATGTGGCGAGGCGCGATGAGCGCTCCAGTGCGTTCAGTATGAGATCCTGGAGTCCTCCGCATGAGAGCGCAGATGCCGGCCGCCGTGGAGTTTTTAGTGGATAGAAATACCACATAACCCAGTCATCCCCCGATGATTGGGTACCTGGTACGCAGGTTTCCTCCACGAAAAAAAAAGGTATACGGAACCAGGCATAATTAGGTACCTACCTAATAAGCATTTTAAATTTAAGATGGATTTTACTAAACTGGTATAAGGACTTGACATGTTCGCGGCCATGATGCTACAGTACTTAAGTTATTCATAACTTCATACCTTCAACTTGGTTCCTGTTGCACCACATTTTTCTGAACGCCATAAATTTACAAATCTCAGTAAATATTCGAGTCTCAGGGCGCCCCTATAACTCACAAATAGGTACCGATCGCTATCACAGATGTTTGAGCACTGGCCATTCTTCCTCTATTGTTTAACTCGAGTGGCGCGAATAACTCAATTATTTGTATATCGCCTTGTTCGAGGGGCTTAGAAACGTTTCGAGTGGTTATAATAACATGTAGATTATGATTTTATTTGTATGGAGCCTGGAGTATTACAACTGTGACTGTCTGAATTAGAGTTCGGAATGTTTTGTTGTGCGACTGCCCTAAAAGGAGAGTAATATTTTTAGTCAAATTGTAATTTGACCTAAGCATGGATGATTTCAACTTCAGAAGAGTCAGATGCGCGTAGCCAACCTCTTATTGACACGAGGATTCCTGCATTGAATGACTCTGGCGCTTGCTAGCTCTGGAGATCTTACTCACCCAGCAGTGGACGTCTTTCGGCTGATATGATGATGATGATGATGAAACGCTAATTTCATATACATACAGCCTTCGTGATATGGTAAGAGGACACCTCTAGCCATGTATTCAGACCAATTACTCATTGAACTAAATCAATAAATATTGACATTTTTAAAATATCACCATGAGCCTTCCAATTCACGATACAAATGGAGATCCATAGACAAATTGAAAGATTAACTTTATTCATAGAGGCATTACCTCTATGGCTCGTCCGTATGGCGATCTCTATAGAATAACATTAATATTAACAAATTCCAATAACGGTAGCCATGCGGATATCTGTTAAAACCATAATTTATTGTTTGTGGTGACAGCTAAGTATCCAGACTGACGAAAGTTTGCCCTTTATCAAAATATTTTGCCATTTTAATTTGAACCTTGACGTAAAGTATTATAGTTAATATTACATTGTATGTTATGAGCAAACGCAGACTGCTATAAATTCACCCCATTTCTCTCCCCTAATCGTTTAGGCGTGATGGTACAGAATGGCGTGGGATTATTAAATTTTTATTAGTTTTGAAATTTTTGTAGGAAATTAATATCCCAAATATGAATTTTCTGTTTTGTTTGACTACGTCAATTCTCATGGTGTTATTTATGTCGATCTATTGGAATATGTATACGTTTAGGTTAATTGAATCTGTTAGCACATGCCAACGATTCGGCGCCTACGCAAAACGCCCGCCTAACCCGCCCAGGGCGCGATTCGAGATAGCAAAAAATAACGTGCCCGGCGTATTTTAGGGATATCCCCACTTTCAAGTCAAGGATATTTTTAACCCCCGACACAAAAAAAGGGTTTTATAGGTTTGACGCGTGTCTGTGTGTCTGTCTGTGGCATCGTAGCTCCTAAACGAATGGACCGATTTGTATAGGGATTTTTTTGTACAGTCACTGGCATCAATATATGATGAATATCTGACACGCTCTTACGGCTTTAGGAATAGAGTTGTCATCAGATATTTTTGCGGCCTTTGTTCCATCATATATTTATGCCGGTGACTGTACGAAAGCTGACGTGATCGAGATGGTTCTTAGCGTTTCAACAAAATCGGTTCCGCCGGTTTCGAGATACCTATTGAACTTTGAAATAAAAATGTCGAGGGTTTTTCAACTTTGTTCACAAAGTTGTTATTGTTAATAAAGACAAATAGAATCGCGGAAGGCAAATGGTTTGAAATCTTTATTTGGGTTCATTTACATTTGCTCTATAATGCGTGTCTCCCTAGCCGGGACAGCCGCAACAGCCTCCTGGCCGTTATAGCTGACAGGATGGACAGTCAGCTTGTCATACATTGGACCAGAGTACACTCTATAGTCACCACGTACACGTGAGTGTCCTGGTTCTTTTACTTTGAAATAACTAACACTAGCAATTAAGTAGGTAAACCTAGATAATAATTTTAACATGTATGGACCCGTGGTTGTCTGAATTAAACGAATTTTATTTTATTTTATTTTATTTTATTTAAGAGAAAAGTTTAAACACATTAATTGGCTGGTAGATTTAATTGCAACATATTGTGGCACTGGATCGAGCGGGTCAGAACTACTTTGACGTATGTCAAGTAGTACTGCAGTTCTTTTTTTTTTATGTATTATAATAATTGCTAACATAGTTTTAAGTTTATTTTGTTACTAACAGTATATGGATCACATGGTCTGAAATAAAACGATTGAATTGAATTGAATTGAATTAATATTCTCACAGTTGCGTCCCAGTACATTCTTGTAAATATCATGTATGTCAAAAGAAATCAGCACCTGTTTAAATTAAATCGCGATGTGCACTCTTTTAATACAAGAGGTAAGGACAAACTTGTTGTGCCTCGGTTCCGTCTCCATAAAGTTAGTTCGTCTTTTATGGGAAATTGTGTACGCTTCTACAATAAAATCCCTAAAGATGTTTTGAGTCTGTCACTTACTGAATTCAAGAAAATTGTAAAAGACCGCTTAGTAAGGCCTATTATAGTGTTAAGGAATTTGTAGGAGACAATAACTACTTTTAAGCCAATAAGTGCAGCTTATGGCGTGATTATACAAAACGGGCCTACGGGTCCCTCCGCGTCCAGTACAACAACGCGTTCCGGGTGATGGTGGGGCTGCCGCGCTTCTGTAGCGCATCAAGGATGTTTGCGGAAGCGAGAGTGGATTGCTTTTATGCCACCATGCGCAAGAGAGCTGCATCCCTGGTGCGTCGGGTGCGCGCCAGCCCCAACAACATCTTAAGGATGATAGGGGACAGATTGGACTGTCCCTACTTGCTTCATTGTAGTCGGCTACATGATGCGCCGTACTCGTTGAAGTGAGCTGTGCAAAGCTTAATTTTTTAGTTTTTGTTTATTTTTATTTATATTTATAGTGTATGTACTAACATAGTCTTTTTAAAGATACTACTAACAAATAATGGATCTTTGTAATCTGAATAAATAAATGAATTGAATTGAATAAGTCATTGCTCAGTGAAATTCAATTTTATTCTAGTTTTTAATTTTTATAATTTTTAAGTGACATTTTATTTATTTGACCTTGTTATTTTTGATGAAACTGTTTTTGGTTCTAATTTTGTGTGGACTGTCAGCCGTTAAATTTTTATTATGTATTTTTTTTAATACTTATGATTGACTTTTTTGTATCTTATCGTAATCTTTTCTGTGTATTTAGTCAACTTTAACTTTCTTTTGTGACGCTTCTTAAGCACTCTTTGAGTCTATTTGAAATAAAATTATTTTGATTTTGATTAATATATAAGATAAATCATACAAAAAAAGACAATGAATGCTTCATTTACCTAAATCTATAAAATTATTTCCGGGTAGAAAGTCTGTAGGATTCTTGAATAAAGCATCTTAGAATAACGTTTTATAAATATAATAAACAAAATAAACGCTATTTATAAATTAATGATTTTTCTAAACCGTATTTTTCCTGGAGTAGTTTGACAACTTGCATCATTTAGGTACAGCGTGCTTTTTTCAACTCTACGCTATTCGTTTACAGTTTTGGTAGTGACTTTTGCTTGTCACCCGACGAATTATTTAAAAGTTAATCACTTCATTAAATTTTGTTTATACAGCCAGCTTCAAAACAATTGACTTCTGTGCACGTGTAGATCTTTTTAAATGACAGTCAATATAAAGCACTGAACATTTATCTGTGTAATCCTATTACACATTGCGCTATGGGAGGGCACTTGTTCGGCGCAAGTGTTTAATGAATCGGATTATAGCGGATTCGATTCCTAGTTAACGATTTGGGGGCGGTAAAATGCCGCAACTGCGTACCATAGGTAGGGTCGTTTCGCCGGTTAGCGACCACTTAGCCGAGTTGCTCACTTTAGATTAGTATATGTATACCTATTCAATGTACACACATAATAGATGGTATTCGTATAGGTTCTGAGTATAGTCAAGTTTTGAAACCTACAATAAAATATAGCACTTTCATCCATAGATTAGGAAAAAATATGGAAAAGGTTTCAAAATAGCGAATTCGCTGGATAGCGACCGCTTTAGTCGGTTTGCGACCACCTGTTAGCTAGTTGGCGACCACTCTTGCAAATAGTGTTTAAATAGTTAATAAAACGATGCATCATCATCATCATCATATCAGTCGAAAGACGTCCATTGCTGGACATAGGCCTCCCCCAAAGAGTGCCATAATGACCGGTTCTGCGCCACCCGCATCCATCGGATTCCTGCGATCGTTACCAGGCCATCAGTCAACTTGTGGGGGGCCTACCCACGCCGCGCCTTTCGGTACGTGGTCGCCACTCGAGAACCTTTCCGCCTCAACGGCCATCGGTTCTACGTGCAATGTGCCCCGCCCACTGCCACTTAACTTTAGCGGCTTAGGGCTATATCGATTACCTTGGTTATGCTGCGGATAGCCTCATTTCTGATGCAATCACGCAGAGAAAAGCATAGCCCTCTCTCCATTGCCCTTTGGGTGACTTTGAGCCTTCTTATGATTTCTGAAGCGACCACGTTTCGGTGCCACACGTGATCACTGGCAACACGCACTGGTCAAAGACTCTCGTCTTCAGACACTGCGGAATATTAGACGAAAAGATGTGCCATAGCGTAGCTTCCCGAACGCTGCCCAGCCGAGTCGGAATCGACGATTGACCTCTTTCTCAAAGTTGACCTTGACCTGACTGCCCTTATACAACACAAACAAACAACACAACAAACCAAATTGTTACTCTTCTAAATCTACTTTACATTGCTTGTCAATGCAAAATAGAATCGAAAACGGCGCGCCATCTCGCTCACACCATAGTGCTATTATATATATTGCTATTACAGTCACACATGTCGTTCATAGTAGGTATCTAAATGCCACCATTTTACAAGCTTTTATGTAACTTTTAGATTAAATTCTACTTACCTACACTAGCTTCTGCCCACGACTCCGTCCGTGTGTCTCGTTTATATCGTGGCTCCATACAAAATTTCAACCCCTATTTCAGCCTCTTAGGGGATTATTTCGGGGATAAAAACTATCCTACGTCTTTTCCCGGGACTCAAACTATCTCCATACCAAATTTCATCAAAATCGGTCCATCGGTTTAAGCGTGAAGAGGTAACAGACAGACAGACACACTTTCGCATTTGTAATATAACCATATCATATAATCATATGAATTATTCATTTTATAATTATATATTATTATTATATTACATATACCTACTAAAGACATGGATTGGCGCGGCTTAAATACCTACCGACACAATTGGCTTGCCAAGCTAAATATCGCGGGTGCCGCAAGAATCCATAAGGAAAGAAAAAGAAAAACGATGTGGTCGCTATCCGACTTCTTTGGTAATATTTTTTTTGGGTACGCGACCACCCCATTTTATTTAAATCTATTTTTATAATATGCCGAATTTCAACGAAATTATTACAATAGCTAAATCATTTAAGCAATCAAGTAACTAATTTCAGCATAATAATAAAATTAAGTGACGTAACTAAAGTTTTCGCGCCAACTGTCGCGTTATTTTTTTTACAGATTCACTGCACGTCAACACTTTTCGGAAGCAATGTGTGAAATGTGTGAATTGAGGT
The DNA here is from genome assembly GCA_963854355.1 of Epinotia brunnichana. NCBI lineage: Eukaryota > Metazoa > Arthropoda > Insecta > Lepidoptera > Tortricidae > Epinotia > Epinotia brunnichana. The sequence continues at coordinate 22,982,973 of OY977950.1, read as the reverse complement.
TATTTTTTCTTGCTTTGGATTAAGTTTTGGGTTTTAAAGTGTATTTATTCTTATTCTGACACTATTCAAGAATAGTTAATAACTAATTAGTTTTCTGTTGGATTTGTAGAAATGTTAATATCTTTAATTGAAGCAGCCTAGTCCGTCAAGTGGTCGCCAACCGAAGGTGGTCGCGTTACCGGCGAAACGACCCTACCTATAGATAAATTAACGAGAGCATGGTGGGCTTGTGACCTTAAATTTGTTTACGATGCCATTCAAACCAGTTTTTGTAGATGAACAAATGTTTGTATGGAAGCAACTACATTTAAAGGACATTAATACTCAAAACATCGAGTTGAAGACGGACCTCGCTAACAGCAGCCGAAACTCTTCATAGTGATTGGCTTTAAAGTATGACGTCACACCGTGCAATTTGTACTAACCGTTGCATGGGAAATGAAGTAAATTGCTGTTTCGGTCGCGAAATACTGCGTTTAGGTCGTAAGCGTAAGCGTAAGGATTCTATTGGTACCTTTAAATGTAGTCTTGGACAATAAATAAAAAAACTTTTTTTTCTAAACTTTCAAGGTCTCATATCTTTTTATGATTTGAATTATATTATTTTATTATTGACGACCGCTTTAGCCTAGTTGGTAGTGACCCTGCCTGCCTACGAAGCAAGAGGTCCTGGGTTCGAATCCCGGTAAGGGCATTTATTTGTGTGATGAGCACGAATATTTGTTCCTGAGTCATGGATGTGTTCTATGTATATAAGTATTTATTTCTCTATATAAGTATGTATATCGTCGTCTAGTACCCATAGTACAAGCTTTGCTTAGTTTGGGACTAGGTTGATTTGTGTAAGATTGTCCGCTTCTTCTTCTTCTTGTTGTGCCATATCCTCAGCGGATGTCAGCGACCATCTTCCGGAACTTGTTTCTAGACCAGCTTTTCAGCATATCTTATTGCTGGTTTAGTCCGTGATGGTGATCTTAGGTATTGGTTATGCAGTAGGGCCCCAAGTCTTTCTGCACTGTTCCTTTTTGAGGTTATTTTTTGATTTGATGAGATTGAGATTGTCCGCAAATATTTATTTATTATTATTTATTTATTATTTTGTAATTTATACTTTATTACAATCATTTGATGGTTTACTATCCATTTAGCAACACGACGTTCTCAATTTTAACACCACGCAACAAGCCTATTGCATATGTAGTAGTATTGTATATTAACAGGCATTCTATATTTGAATTTTCTTTTTTCTCGTACTAACAGCATAAAAAGAGGTTTGTTTTATATTGAAGAAGTAAATACTAAAATAATGTCAGTGTCAAATTGTGAATATTATTTACGTTCTCCTTTTGTTGCAAACGGTACAACCACTACAAATGCAATTCCATGTTCTCGATAATTCATCTATACCTACTTACGCCGGTTTTCAGAGAAATTTCCTCTCTCGAACGGTGGTTTTGGAGTGAGCTCCCTGCCGATGTATCCCGAGGGGCTAACAGTATGGGGTTCTTAAAGAAAGGAGTGTATACATTTTTAAAGGGTCGGCAACGCACATGTGACACCCCTGGAGTGACAAGCGTCCATAGGCTACGATGACCGCCGTAAGCTTGTTTTCCACCGACGTGGTATAAAAAAAGTCTAATATGCTGTTCCGGAGATTACCCTCTAACTTACAAACTTAAAAGCTACATCTTCACAGACTGTTCCACTTTAAAATATTAATAGGTATACTTATAATAAGATACTTAACTACATAATATGTGTTTCTGTAAAAATATGACAATAAGCTTACTTAATTTTTAACTACTTAATTTGATCATCCTTTTTAGGGTTCCGTAGCCAAATGGCAAAAAACGGAACCCTTATAGATTCGTCATGTCTGTCTGTCTGTTTGTCTGTCTGTCCGTCCGTATGTCACAGCCACTTTTATCCGAAACTATAAGAGCTATACTGTTCAAACTTGGTAAGTAGATGTATTCTGTAAACCGCATTAAGATTTTCGCACAAAAATCGAAAAAAAACAGAAAATTTTGGGGGTCCCCATACTCAGAACAGAACTGAAACTCAAAAAAATTTTTTTCATCAAACCCATACGTGTTGGGTATGTATGGATAGGTCTTTAAAAATTATATTTAGGTTTATATTATATTTTTTTTTCTAAACTGAATAGTTTGCGCGAGATGCACTTCCAAAGTGGTAAAATGTGTGTCCCCCCCCCCCTGTAACTTCTAAAATAAGAGGATGATAAAACTAAAAAAAATATATGATGTACATTACTATGCAAACTTCCACCGAAAATTGGTTTGAACGAGATCTAGTAAGTAGTTTTTTTTAATACGTCATAAATCGTAAACCGCAATTTATTTTACGGAGCCCTTCCTGTGCGAGTCCGACTCGCACTTGGCCGCTTTTATTTTTAACTAGGCCGAAGACGCGCTGTGTTGCGTTGAGACTTAGGTACCTACTGCATTTGTATCTCGCTGTCCACAGAAAGAATCTTATTATTATCTAGAAAAAGAGCTGCGAGAAAAATCGAGAGAGCTCGCGGTAGCTTGTGATAGCCGTGCTGGAGTTGTAAGCGTCCATAGGCTACGGTCACTGCTTAGGTGCTATCAGGCAGATCGTATCCTTGTTTGCCTCCGATGTGATATATATTTCAGTAGCGCTATTTTAGCGCCCTCCGTATCCATCGCAGCTGGTAATGACCACCCGCGCGCTTTGCGGCCCGCACCCATACAGTTTGACTTTAAAATATTACCAACTTATCAATACAACCCCAACCAAACAACGTTAACCGTATTACAATTAACTACAGTCCAAAATCGTTTACCATCTGCTTTATTCATAGCATTTAGTTCGTTGCAATTTTGAAGCAATACCAACTTACGCGTGCAATTGCATAATTGGCGGTACAGTCGTATCCACTTTAGAATAAAGGCTATATTTGAATCATTCGAATTGTGTTAACAGCTAATTAATATTTGTAAAAGTTGGGTGTCGGTCCCGGCAGATGGCGATGCTAAGGATAATGCCACTCCATAATACTTGTACACTACCGTTCAAATAAAAAGGTCTTATTTTATTAGTATTGTTTGTGACTTATGTCCTATGTTTATTAGTAGTAATACAGTTGGTTAGCAATATAATCGTTTGCATGCAATATTACGGAGAAGTATGAAATATTGTTTGTTTGTTTACTGATAGTTTTGACTTTTGTTGTTAGAACATATGGCCAATGAGTATTTAATATGGAAGCGGTAAAGTTACTTCCTTCCCAATCTGTTAGGTACTTACCGTCTCTTGTGCGGTTAGTCTCCGAAACTACTCATCATTCGTCCTCGCAAACGCAACTTTGAAGTCGGGTGCGGATAGCCTGTCTTAGGCCTACACGTCTATTTTTTAACAACTTTTCATGACTGCCAATCTTCCTTTACATACTTGCTCGTATGTCGTACAGTCGCCATCACATACATCGGAGCAAACAAGCACGTCACAAACATCGGAACACACCTCTATTTTCAAGGCATTAGGGTGCATGTGCCGATATTTTTGAACACCTATAGTGTACCGATGTATGTGATGGCGACTGTACTATCTATAAACATTAACTAAATCTCTCACAACTATATTCAGACAGATAACATTATCACTAGTTTTAAATTGTGCCATAATTAAGTGGGTATTTTTTCCCCAAAAAAACCTTGCCGCCCACATTAAGCGCAAATCATGCGCATGATTGTATATTGTGCGTCATTTCCGTAGGTAATATGAAAATTATTCGCTACATAACTTACATAGTGAGAAAAGCCTCCTACCGCCACCTACCGCGTAGCACGTTATCCTAAAAACAATAAAACACCGAAGATTTGCATTATCTTCGATAGGTACTAAACAAACTAAAAGAAATCTGCTGTGCCATTTTTTTCAAACGAATGCTGAGATAATAAAAACATAATTATCCCTTCCGTTCGGCTCTGCCGTCGTTGGGCAAAAAGTAGAGGAGGTTCAATATACCCAGAGTTTCGATATACAACTAGTCGGAAATATCTGCGAACCTCGCTTCGCCAAATCCGAAGATGTCAGATTTTTCTGGAGGTCACCGCAGGCCTCTATAAGACCCCATCAAAATCTCACCCCCACCATGTCTCCTTCCCGGAGATCAATTCTATCAGGAGAAATCAGTCGTATTCGTAGATAGAGGATATATACATGGCGTCCTAGCGTATACCCAAAAGGGCCGATGGTAAATTAACCTTACTAAATTAAGAAGTATCAGAAGCTAATACACTCCTGACCGTTAATGTTATTTGTAATTTAGTCGTATTATACCGGTGACGTCATGGTGGTGTCAGGTTCAGTACAAATTTTGACAGGTGTGGTGGCAAACAAGCTGGTGGCAAACAAAAAATCCGTATACGCGATGAGGGACAGAAAATATGACACTGTATCTCGTTCCCACTTGCGGTATTGCCTATGCATACAACTTTGTCACTCATGTGTGTATGTGTAGGTGACTCCTTCTATCTATTCTACCTCTATGGTCGTATTGCAGCTTTATAGTATGCTCATGCCAGGTTCGCACATATTTCCGACGAGTTGTATCAAAAAAATACTTTTTAAGTAAACATAAAATCAGATTCTTGCATGATATATGTTTGCGTGTATACTGATGGTATAAAGTAAGCAAAATAATATTTCCCTGCATATATAGCAAGAACTCTCATTTAAAAGTTTTATATTTAAACTTTTTAAATTACACTCCAGAATACCCCAATTTATCTAAAATCCATCCAAAGTCACCTAACTCCGTAATCCAACAAAATCAGTGTACATTACCAACAGATGACGGTGCGTAAATATTTACCGAATGTGCGCGTCTTAAGAGATTATGAGGAGTTTTATTGTGAGAACTGGGCTTTATTGGCTGTTACGAGAACAACTGTTTGAGAAATAATACAAACAACATTTTTTTATTATTAGTTACTTATAGGGTTCTGATTTTGAACGCTGCTGTCAGATTATTATAAGTCGATGCAATTGTTTTGTATTTTTTTCTTCTCTTTAGTAAATCAGTAGCCACAGTACCTAGTTATATATATTGTACCTAGTTACGCCTCTATTCATATTCATTCATTCGTTGCAACCATGGTATTCACAGGATGTTCTTAAAATCTAATTAGTACATACATGGACCCTACAAGGGTGTAGCAACATATATTTATGTACTAAGCTAACCTAAACTAAACAACATATATTTATAGAATCAACATTTTATATATATATCTACACGTTAGATAACAAAAGATATGTATAACACTTCCTTCTTTTTTAACTTAATACATCTTTATTTTCTATAGTAAAAGTTTAGCTTATGTTAATTAAGCTAAATTAAATGAAAACTACGTTAAATCTAAAAAAGGCCCTTGAGGCATTGTACCGAGGATGCTGGCGGCATTTCCTCGTTGAATTGCAATTCTGATGCGTTGCGCAAGAAAGCCGCCAGCTCTTCGGTCACCAGTTACATCAACCAGACGTTTCGCGATTTCCGCAAATAACTTATGTGCACTGGGACCCCACGGACCGAGGGTCTCGACGCCAAAGGGTACAAAGTTGTACTCTCTGCCGAGGCCACTATATTTATTACTTCCTTCTTACTTATATTTGCTCTACTTATTAAATTATTAAAATTTAATGGCCCATGAACTCCTGCAGAGTGTATGGGCATTCAGTAATGAGGTACGTTTTTAGTTTATTGACAAAGGTGTTGAATATTACTTCATTTCTTATATGCTTCGGAATTTTGTTGTAGATTCTGATGGACATAGCGTAAGGGCCTTTACTGAACATTGTTAGCTTGGCGGGAACTGCTTGAACTATTTTGTTGCGGTGACGTAGGTTGTCTCTCATGACGCGGCCTGACCGCGGCGGTCAATAGTAAACTTGGCATTAGCTGTCAAATTTACAATTGACCGCCGCCGCAAGCCGCGCCAGTGTGTTGCAGGCTTTATGTACCTGGCTGTTCACAGACTGGCCGGTGTCTATGAGTAGAGTGGTATACTATCGAGACACAGAGGTAGAACTTCTTTTCCCAACTGTATCGTTTGTCTGAATTTTCATTTCGACAAAAGGCCAGTTTTCTCGAAGATGCCAAAGTTTTTTATACTCATCGCGTAGAACCCATAAGGTTTTTTTTTTTTTTTTATAATTCTGATAATCTGCGATCAGTCACAACAACTATGAGCAGATGAGTTGAGAGCGGTTGGCGATTGGCAAGGTAGGGCCATTGCCCCAGCTTCCCCTAGTCAGGCAGCACATTGGCTCTCTTGAGTCTCTTCATTGGGTTTGGCGTTAGAAGCAACTGTGATAGAGGGTTTGGATGAGTTGCTAGTCGGTCCTTGTAGTTAGCTGTGTAGCGTTTTGCCTCTTCAAGTATGGTTGGGATTTCCAGATACTCGTGGATTTCGGAGTTGCGAGCGTACCAGGGCGCTGATGACAAGACCCTCAAGATGTTGTTTTGAGCTCTCTGGAGAGACAGTACATTGGATTTGCTGGCCGATGACCACAGTTGGATGCCATATGTCCATATTGGTTTCACTATTGCGCAGTAAACTTTCAGCTTATTGGGTAGAGATAAGGCCGACTGTCTGCCGAGAATCCAGAGGAGATTTCTGAATCGATGATTCATTTCGTCTCTCTTTTTCCTTATATGATTCTTCCATGTCATTCTTTGGTCAAAGAATGACATGGAAGAATCATATAAAGAAAAAGAGAAACCCATAAGGTTAGGTTGGGTTTATTTAATAAAATAATCTAGAAAATTGTATGGTTTCAGAGAAAAACGGCTTTTTCCCGAACTAAATATTCGGACAAAACGATAGGTAGGTACAGTTGGGAAATAAAATTCAGTGATTTGTCAATTCATGTGGCTACATTTTAAAGAAAATAACAACAAATAGGGCTTCTAAATAACTTGTCGTGTCGTATTCATAAATATATATATGAGGGGACAATCTTACACAAATCGAACTACTACCCATAGTAAGCTCAATAAGGCTTGTGTTATGGGTAGGTACTAGACGACGATATATTTAATAGATATAAATATTTAAATACATAGAAAACATCCAAGACACAGAAACAAATATTCATGCTCATTACACAAATACTTGCCCTTACCGGGATTCGAACCCACGAGGCTAACCGGTCATCAATTCATGAAACATTAAAATGTAATTGTCCGTTTACAACAAATTCGTATCTTTCTACTTATTTAGTTAACTTTTTAACCTTACCCGGTTACTTATCGCAATCACTAAATCATTATTTTTGTTTGTATCATTAAATAAAATAAATCAGTCTACAAGTAGGTAGGTAGGTATACGTCCCATTGCTGCTACGCTACTACGAACTTCGAATCTCGAACTTCGTATATCTCCGTCTCTGTCGCTCGAGTACCATAAACCGTAAGTGCGATAGAGACGGAGATATACGAAGTTCGAGATTCGAAGTTCGTGGTTATAGCTCAGAGCTATGGGCAGAGAACTCCACTAATGGATGAGCAGGGCAGTATGCTGGCCCAGTGCGGGTTGGGGACTTCACATACACCCTATGAACGTCTTCACAGATGTAGGTATGCAGGTTTCCTCACGATGTTTTCCTTCACCGAAAAGCTAACGGTAAATATCAAATAATATTCCGTACATAAGTTCCAAAATCTCCTTGGTACCAGCCGGGATTCGAACCCGCGACCGCCGTTTGACAGCCGCATGCCTGAACCACTAGTCTAACGTAGCTGTTTGTTTTATTAATTAGTTGTTATCAATAGATAGTATAAAACAAAGTCGCTTCCCGCTGTCTGTCCGTCTGTCTGTCCCTATGTATGCTTAGATCTTTAAAACTACGCAACGGATCTAGATGCGGTTTTTTAAATAGATAGATTGATTCAAGAGGAAGGTTTATACGTATAATACAAACCATACATGCATGTATTACCTATGCATATAATCCCGTGCGAAGATGGGGCGGGTCGCTAGTTTTTGATAAAATGTAGGTTCATCCTTCATACTGTAGTAATCTTGGGAATGGAAATATTGGTAAAGGCGCAACAGTAGGTACATGCTGAATACTAAAATACCAATTCTTAGTTTTAGGGTCAGGTGGGGTAAATTTAAAACACGGGGAAATATAAAAATAAGTTTTTAACACTTAAAAACGTATTCTACCTACTTCATTCTTATTCCATTTAAAAATAAGCATTGTGTGTAGACTTCCTTTTAAATGGAATAGGAATGAAGTAATAAAGTAAGTTTAGAGTGTTAAAAACTTAGTCTTATTTTTACCCTTGTCTTATATTTACCCCACCTGGCCAGGATATTTTAAAGTTAATTTTACAGGATATTAATTGGCCAATACAAATTCATAGAAAGGAAATCGCCAGAAGCAATACTATTTATACTGCCGCCACAACCAAAAAACTGTTGATAGCAAAATAAATACATAGTTCCTTATATAGTTTATAAGTTATCTGTTATCTCCTCACTCATAACACCAACTCCGTAATTAGTCCAGGCAATGAACTGACAGCTTGTATGGAAAATATGTCAAATTTGGAAATAATTTATAATAGCAGATTTTTTTTATGTAATGTTTATATTATCAATTAAATAGTTACTTAGTGACAAAATCCAACAAAATTACAGACATCAAAAAAATTATAACTTAACTAGCTTCTTAAAAGTCAGAAAAAATATTAATAAATGGTTTTATCTTTATTTTGGTTCATTTACATTTCGTCGGGTGACAAGCAAAAGTCACTACCAAAACTGTCACGGCTCTTCAAAACCTCGTATCTCGGTACATAGTCGATATCGAGATACGACCTTTGATTTAAGTAGGTATTTGTTACTTAGTGAGTTTTGCTTGTCACCCGACGATTTGCTCTATAATATTCAAGATAAATAATTAAAAAAAAAAAATCGTTTTTAAAATCTATATAAATACTTCCGGATGGAAAGTTTGTTGGATTCTTGAATAAAGCATCTTAGATCAATGTTTTAAAATGATATAGGTAAAGAAAAAAAACGCTATTATAAATTAATATTTTTCAAAACCGTATTTTCCTGGAGTAAATAACCTATTTCGTATTGTGTCCAATAGCGCCAGATATAATATTATATTTAGTCCCAAATTGCTTATATACGGAAAACAACCACGGGCACACAACAAAAGCCCTTTGACTTCGAAATTCACGATAATTTGAGGAACAATTAACTCTGACTTTCATGTTCACCTTTGTGGCGGCCCAATGCTCCTATTTTACTTTGAAAGCTTAATACAGAGTAACCTCAAAGAAAAATGTACTTACAAACAATTACACCTACGTATGAAACTATGAGGCACTTCGGAGGAAGCTGAGTCAGCCTGTAGTGATGGGGATTGAGAGAGTTATCGATGAGTTGACCCATATTTACCAACTCAATGGATGGTTTCTTTGCCCCTTTCTCTCGAGTACACATAGAGCGACATTCTAACGTCACAATCTTTGACATCAATGAAGAGATGGCCGACATTTTAGGTCTCAATTGTCTTTCGATATTTATTTCACTTTTGTGAACAGAATAAATCAACAAAATAACATATAGATAAATCCTATGCAAATCTAATCTCGTCCAAACGTACCTACCTACCTATGTAAAATGAAAAAAAATCGTGAAACTTAGCCCAACTAAGTTAAAAAAATAAGCCCAACTAATTTTACTACCGTCTACAAAAGTTCACTGTACAAAAATTAAAAAAGTCAAAAATTTTGGTACCTATAGGTACGTAAACTGATTATTATTATGTTTACGGAAAATAGTTTAGATAAATTGAATTTTGTAAAGGAAAAGATGAGTACCGGACGTTGAACTTACCCTTTTAGGTGTAGAGTTTTAGACAGGGCGACTCGTTAACTACTTACCCGTTAACCGAACTGAAAACCAGCGTTGTGATGCCGCAATGACTGTTGCCGCAATGGGTGAAAATTTTAGAAGTGCCATATAATTTTTTTGGTGATAGGAATAACCTTCCTTAGCACCAGAAAAAAGTTGCAGGCTTTTCAGCTGCGTCAATTTCTTTTCAAAAATATAAACAGTTTCCTCACTTACGTTTTGGGTTTAGGACGGCGAATGTCACACTTTCCTTGATCCGTCTCATATTACAAAAAATATTTTAAATATCTGACCCCGGCAATGACAAATATAGCTGCTTCAGCTGTCATTATCATTGCCAGTGTCAGTTTACCACGGATTTTTAAGATAGTTTCTGTAATATGAGACGGATCAAGCAAAGTGTCTTATTTGCCGTCCTAAACCAAAAACGTGAGTGAGGAAATTGTTTATATTTTTCGAAAATAGTTGACGCAGCTGAAAAGTCTGCAACTTTTTTCTGGTGCTAAGGAAGGTTATTCCTATCACCAAAAAAATATCAGGCATTTCTAAAATTTTCATCCATTCCCAATTATTGAACAGCACAATGCTGAGTTCGTTCCTTTTGACATACAAATAATCTTGTTTTTTTTATCTCTATTTGTATTTGGTTTTTGTATCTGTTTGTGTGACACTAAACAAATTCAAATTCAAATTCAAAATCTTTATTGTTGGTTAACATTTTCTTTCTTTTTAAAAACACAAAAACCACATCGCCAAACCGTGTCAGCAATATCCATCTATCGAGACGCCCGCAACCAGTATTCTTAACAAGTTTCATCGACTTAATTCAGCGCTAAGTCCCCTCCCTAGCTCCCCCGGCCTTTGTGGGGCCCTCCAATATTCGCTTTGTTACCCGGGAAAATGTTCCCTCAGCGGTAGGCATTACTTTTTTATTTATTTATGCTCCTCTGAAACGGCGCGGAAAAATATGTAAATGCGACGTTACTTTGGAACGGTAACCATTTTTTTGAAGTTGGAGGCAAATATAAATGTACCTATTCTGAAATTGCGGAGATTTAAGATAGATAATAGCCAATGTTCACTCCGAAGGTTATAAAGGAATCTGCTAATTCGCTAAATTGATAATAATTGATTCATTAATAGTCTGAGTACCGGTAATCGGTAATCACGAATTCTGCATAGCGTCATAGTAGTCATAGTACTATTACTAAAAAAGTTGTGAATTACATAATAACAATAACAAACTCATATCAATATCCGAGACCATATAGAGGTGTTCGTGCTTGACACAAATAATTACTGGTACCGGGATCCGAACCTGGGACTGCTAGTTTTGTAGTCATAGTCACTGCCAACTAAACTAACTGCGTCGTCACAACAATTTTCTTGACGTCGTCGTCAGACGTGAATAACGTGTCCTGTGACTTATGAGGGCAATAGAAATATTAATTGAGGACAATGCAGTTTTTATGCTAAATAAGGTACTTACGTAGCAAGAAGATCTATACCTAAAGTGACATGCCTCGATGTATTCTGTGAACCGTATTAAGATTTTCATACAAAAATTGAAAAAAAAACATTAAGTTTTAGGGGTCCATACTCAGAACTGAAACTCAAATTTTTTTTTCATCAAACCCATACGTGTGGGGTATCTATGGATAGGTCTTCAAAAATGATATTGAGGTTTCTAACATCATTTTTTTCTAAACTGAATAGTTTGCGCGAGAGACACTTCCAAAGTGGTAAAATGTGTGTCCCCCCCCCCTGTAACTTCTAAAATAAGAGAATGATAAAACTAAAAAAAATATATGATGTACATTACCATGTAAACTTCCACCGAAAATTGGTTTGAACGAGATCTAATAAGTAGTTTTTTTTAATACGTCATAAATCGTAAACCGCAATTTATTTCACGGAACCCTTCATGTGCGAGTCCGACTCGCACTTGGCCGCTTTTTTTAGATTTAACGTAGTTTTAATTTAATTTAAATAGTTCATGTTTATTATCATCTTGTATTTACTTTAGAAAATAAATGTATTATTACAAGTGAAAAGATAGGTAAATATTTTTGTGGTTGACTTTGTGTTTAGAGTTTTAGAGTAGCATTTAATTTAAGTCCTCCCGGTATAGAAACTGATTAAAAGCCAATGCGAAGCAACCAAGATGCACCTGCGGGCGTAGCATGGTTCGATAGATAGGTATACTACTAGTATAGATTAAGTATAACTAAATCATTTATTTGGCATTTTGCAACATCCAGCAAACAAAATAAAATATATACAAAAATAAAGTGAAAAAAAAGATAAAAGAAAAAGTAAAAGCAATTGTGTTACGAAAAAAAAATTAAAGACACACTGTGCATTGCAACAATGCCAAAAAAGTACTAGATCTGTTTTGCTTTGCTCGCGTGAACAAGCACTGATCTTGCACTGATATTCTGCTAAGTACCTATCACGTGTAGGTCACGATGCAGGTTTATTTATTTATTTATCATATGGCGGTTACACACTGGTATACATATATGTATTCGTATCAATGTCGCTGATAGAGTTCCAGTGTGCGCTGCGAGGTTCAGAAGGAACAGTGCAGCTGCCGAGTTTGTTGTTCTTTTAGCACCACCCGGAGGTCACGTGTAGGGTGCAACGACGATGCAGGTGATAATATTAAATAATAATAAATAAATAAAGCTTACAAATAATATTGGATAAATAAAATCTGTCAGTGTGTGTTGTCTGTGTAATAGAATAGATGAGGTGAGTAGTAAAAATTACAAAATATAAAGTGTAACTATCTAATGTGTCGACATGGAGTAGTAATATCATAATCATAAATAATTTATTCAGTCACACAGTGGTTTACAATTGTTATTTGATGGTACCTCTTTTTAAGTATGAAATACCTGTGCTAAGAGGCACCGCTCTTCCTTAGTTAGTAAGGCACATGTGAAGAATAATTTTTACAGTAATCAAAGTTAAAATAAACTAAAAAGAAATAAAAGAACATTAATTATTAAAGGATAACAAAAGTAGTAAGTATTATCTTAAGTTTCAATTAAAAAAATGATAATAATATAACAAGTACTTTTACAAACTCGTATATGTACGAGTATCTTAAATTACGTGTGTACATGTGGATGCGTGATGTGTGTGCCTGCGGCCTGCGGAAGTGTATTGAGTGTCTATATTTGAAAAATATTTAGTAATAAGTTTTCTATATCATAATAACTTTTAGGTTTCAGCCAATCATATAACTTTTTTTTGCATTCATAATAAGGTAAGTGATAAATGTTTAGTTGCTTATTTAGTATATTATATAATTTGGCAGATCTACTAACGAATTGTCTACTTGCAAATGTTGTGTTAATTGAAGTGGTTGGTATTATATTATTATTTCTTCTTCTATTATGTGTGATGGTTGTATATTGCATAGATTTGTGTAGTCTTAGAATCGCAAATAATACGTATAATTTTCTAACAGATAAGACGTCGGAGAGAATATAGAGATCTAACGTAGGATGTCTAAAAGGTTTGAAGTGCATAACTTTTAACACTGATCTTTGAGCTCTTTCTATTTCTAAGAACTTTGTTTTTGTTGCGCCCCCCCAAACCGGTATGCAGTACGTCACAATAGATTGGACAAGTGTTAGGTAAATCTGCTTTAAAAGTGTCTTCGTTGCTATGTGTCTAAGGTTTTTAAAAATCCATATTAATTTTCTGAGTCGGGTCATAATCAATTCTGAATGTAAATGCCATGTTAGGCGTTGGTCAATTAAAACACCCAGATATTTAGTACTTTCAACCTTCGTGATAATAGAACATGAGCAGTTTTTTGGATTATTACAAGTATGTATTTTAATTCTAAAGTGGCATCCTGGTTGTGAACTATTGTAATTTGTGAAGCATATATAATTGGTTTTAGAGGTATTTAAAGTAAGTAGATGAGAATTTAACCAACGAGCAACTTTGGATAGTCCCTTTTCTGCTGATTCTCTCACGTCTTCCCATGAGTCCCCAGAGAAAACAATGGCAGTATCATCAGCATAAGAGAAAGTACGTCCATTATTGATTTGCATATCACAAAGTTGGTTGATGTATACTAAGAACAGGGTTGGGCCAAGAACGCTTCCCTGGGGCACGCCAAAAGTGATGTTTAATTCATTACTGAAATGGTTACCTATTTTAACTTTTTGTATACGGTTATTGAGATAATCTTTCATTAATTTTAGTGGGATATCTCTAATTCCGATATTTTCTAGAGTATTGACGAGAGACGCAACAGAAACGGTGTCAAAAGCTTTTTTAAGGTCTAGAAAAACTGTAATGCATTTTTTTGTTTTTATCAATGTTATCTACTATTAAAGATGAAAGTGCTGTAATAGCGTCTTCTGTGGATAAGCCCTGTCTGAAACCATATTGTGAAGTCGATAAGATGCCAAATTTGTTCAGATAATTTAAAATGCGGTTATTAATAAGCTTTTCCAGGATTTTTGAAATAGCTGGTAAAACTGAGATTGGTCTATACTTAGACGCATCATCTTTGTTCCCGCTCTTAAACACTGGGGTAATGATTGCTTTTTTAAGTGAATTTGGGAAAACTCCATTTTTAAAACATAGATTTACTAATGTTGTGATAATAGGTACAACTATGCCACTTGCCATTTTCAAAAAATTTGCAGATATATTATCCCAACCCGGTGCACTATCATATTTCAAGCTCATTAAAATTATATGAACTTCTTTGGCATCTGTTTCTAAAAGTACAAAGGATGCTAGAGAAGGGTTTGATGGTTTATTGACACTAGGAAATTGGTTCGTGTTATCAGACAAGATATTTTCAGCTAAGGTTTTCCCAATATTAGCAAAGAAGTTATTTACAATATTAACGGATTCAAGTGGAGTGTTTCTGATATCTAGTAATTCATTATTTTTTTTCGGTCTTATTTGGTTTACGGCTTGTAATATTGTTGATTGATTTCCATAAGAGCTTTGGGTTTTTGCCAGCTTTAGTTAATTGTTCTTTATCATATGAACGTTTCAATTTCTTAATTAAATTATTGCAATAATTGCGGTATCTTCTGTATGTTATTTTTAGTGTCATGTTAGCGGGATCAGAACGTAGTTTCATCTGCATCTTATTTCTATTTCTGATGCATCGTAAAATTCCTAAGGTTATCCAGGGTTTAATAATGCGATTGTTTCTAGGAATTAGAGTAGTAATGATATTTTCCAACAAGGATTTTCTTAATTTGCTGACCAGGAGATCGGCTAGTATGTTAGGATCGGTAACATTGTGTAGGCCTGAAAGATTTTCTTTAGATAAGTTGCAGAGTGCATTTTCGAAGTCTATAACTGTTTTTGTTTTCCGACAGTCATTACTTATTTTGTTTATTTTGGTTAGCTTAAGAAATACCATAGAATGGTCTGTTATAGTCGTATTTAATACTGCTACTGTCGCACAAGTTTTAGTTTTTTCAATTTTTAGCATTACATGGTCAAGACAAGTTTTATCTCTTGTACGGAGTAAGTGACCTGGCAGTAATCCGTGCATCGATAACATGTTAAGATAACTAAGTCTGTTTGTGCGTTCTTGGGATTGTTCGTTAAATTTATGTATAATATTAATATTTATATCACCAGTTATAATTATATTTTTATTTATTTTTATGGTTTCTAAATGATCACTAAGAGAAGATATAAAGCTATCTGTGTTATGATTTGATACATTGTGAAAAACGTGTAGTGAGATGTATGATATCCCTTAGAAGCTCGCCTATATTACAAAATCTGCAACCAAATAGCCATGAGGAATTCCTACCATTTGCTTGTCCAAGAGAAATATTGTAAATGTAAACCTATCGCGAAACGAAAAGGAAATTCGTTTGTGTATCTTCCTCTCTGTCGCACTTGCTAGTTCGAGAGACAGAGAGGGAGATACACGAACGAAGTTCGTTTTCGATTCGCGGTAGCCCCTCTTAAACCAATAAGATTCAATTTGAGATCAAACTTAGATGAAACATATTTTTTCTGAAAACATACGAACTAGAGGATGAAATTATATTTCTGATGGCATCAAAATTTTCACGACCCCGCTTCTAGTTTTTCTGGAAATCGCAATAATGTGAAAATTGCAAGGGTGGGATTTATTTGCTCCCAAGTGTTTAGTCGTTTCAACACTAAATTGAAGGAATTCTAAAACTGGACCAACTACAAAAACAACCCCGTAAAAACACGCTTTTCTTACGGCAAACACATTCGCCCGGACATTTTTTCCCAAAAGCAATCAGTAGGGTGTAATGAATTCCTGTAATGGAGCGGAGTGCCGGATCGCCGGTCCATTCCGGGATCCGAGTGACCCGGAATTTATTTGGACTTCCTGTTAACAAATATATATTTGGCTTTATTGTTTTTTTGTGTAGCGACGTCAGTCACTTCTGTTGAAAAAATAGTTAGAAACGTGAATTAAAAATGTTGTTTGGTTTGGGTCATGAGGTCAATGAGGGCAAAACCGTCGTATTTTTGTATAAGTTCAATTTGGTTGGCCATTACTATGTTATTAAGTATTCTCTTTTTAATAAAATTGATGCTTATTGCTTTTGACGACCTCTGTAGCCTAGTTGGTAGTGACCTTGCCTACGAAGCCGGAGGTCCCGGGTTCGAATCCCGGTAAGGGCATTTATTTGTGTGATGAGACTGATGAGCACGAATATTTGTTCCTGAGTCATGGATGTTTTCTATGTATTTATTAAGTATTTATTTCTCTAAGTATATAAGTATGTATATCGTCGTTTAGTACCCATAGTACAAGCTTTGCTTAGTTTGGGACTAGGTTGATTGGTGTAAGATTGTCCCCAAAATATTATTATTATTATAATAGGATAAGCATTAATTTAATTTTTTAAGGATATTTGTGTAAAATAGCTAATACTTCAAGTTATTTAAACATGGTTTTTTTTTTGAAAACATGTCAGCAGACGGATTTTCCCTAGGCTTTGGGGCGTTTCCGTCTAGAAGTTACTTTTCGTGTACCGGGACGTATTACAAATCTGTACGTCAAGCAAGCAAATGTAAATGTACTTTTGATCGAAACTAAACCTTAGCGAATTAATTTTAAGGTTTATTTTTAATTTTATGGCCAAATATATTTTTTGGGGCTATTCCGGCCTATTTTGAAAATCAGAAGTAGGTAATAAACCTATTATTGAAGTTTAAAAAAGAGTATATTTCCGAGGTGGTCCCATTATCACCAAATCAGGATCCGATGATGGGATCCCAGGGAAATTGAGGGCAACCCTCAAATTTTATAGGCACGCATGTAGTGATATCGGTATTTTCTATTATAATTCCTTCGGAAATCGCAATTATGGTGAAATGGAACTGATGATGAAGATCACAGATGACTTATGGAACTCCTCAAAGATGTAAAAGTTCGTCAAAGATTCTGACATGATTCCGTTGAAGTAGCAACTCATGAGGTGGTCATTCTGAGATCATTTTGGAATCGACGGAACTCCTCAAATATTATCAGCCCACAGATAGCGAGTTGGGTTTTTTCCGTAATAATCAACGCATTTGCTCTCGGAGAGCAGTGCATGTGGTAAATTGGAAAGAAAATGTGGAAATGTTCATGTACCATGTGGCTTGGCGAAGTACTGTAACTGTTGAAGTCGGTTTATACTTTGTTTTTAAAGTAAATTATTTTTGGTTGGCTTCTTAATACGCATTAAGCGGCGTTTCCTCTTAATATATGATTTCATGCAAACACATTATTTTTTTATATGCACGGATGCCCTTAACTACACCACAAGAATGACCACTTTTGTTTTACTCAATCTCTATGACCTAAATATTGGAAAGTTCCGTAGCAAAAGCTTTCATGTCATAAAAAAACAGCAAAGTGATCAATACATACCGAATGCCGATCGTAAACGAAATTACGCTGTTTCAGTTTACTACATCAAAACGTCGAGGTCATCCCTTTGGTGCAATATAAGTCCATAACCCGCACTGAGCTAACGTGACTACTACTTATACTGACCATTCGCTTTCTTGAACTGAAATTATTACATAGGCTGACGATGATGTAACAGGAGTAATATGTAGTAGGTTCATAAAGTAATATGATCATTGATCAATGATCACTGATTTAAGTGTCTAGCCACCCCCATGCTAAAAGTAGTCTTTATGGTATTGCTTGAAAGAATTACAGATGATGTAACAAAAGTAATACATTAATAAAAAAAACAAGCTGATTAAGTGCCTGGCCACCCCCTTGCTGAAAGTAGTCGTGATGGTATAGGTTGAAAGAATTACAGATGATGTTACAAAAGTAATCACTATATAGTATACAACAAAGTCGCTTCCCGCCGTCTGTATGTCCCTATGTATGCTTAGATCTTTAAAACTACGCAAGGGATTTTATTGCGGTTTTTAGGGTTTCGTACTTACCAAAAAGGTAAAAAGGAACCCTTATGGTGCGACTCTGTCCGTCTGTCCGTCCGTCAGTCTCAACGTTTAATATCTCAGGAACTACTTAAGCTATCAATTCGAAATTTGGAGCAACTGTTAAAAGGGTTAAGACACGTGTATGCAAAATGAAAAAAAATTATATACATTTTTATTTTCTGTGTAAATGACGAATATGAGGAGGGTTAAAAAATTTAGTAAATATATCAAATGGGGTATCATATGAAAGGGCTTAAGTTGCACTTTCTAAAACCTTTTTTATTTGTTTTCTACGGTGGTTAAATTTTGATTTATTAAGGCAAATGAAGAAAAAAATATACCATTCCCCCCCCTTATCCCCGAAGTTTACAAAGCGAAAATTCTGAAATAATTACATATGATTAAGAGTAACAGAAATAATACAGGAAAAAAAACAATAGCTCTATCTAGCGTATTTTGTTTTATTTATCAAAAATAATTTCTTAATTAAACTACTTAACTTTTGTATGAAATTTTATGTTTTCAAATTCCTATGAGATTATCTTAAAAGTCCCTCATTTTAAATAAAATAATTATAATCGAAATCGGTACGCGTAATAAAAAAATATCGCTAATAAACAAACATAAGTACTAGGTTGCAAGTTATTAGTACCAAAATGCAGATGGCGCTGTACAACGGTAACTTCTACTATGAGCTGTTAAGATTGTTCAAGAATGAATTAATGGTCGTGATGTGACGGGTATGGTGTATGAACGTTTGTACGGAACCCTCGGTGCGCGAGTCAGACTCGCACTTGACCGGTTTTTTATTTTTAATAGATATAGTGATTCGATAGGAAGGTTTATATTTATAATACATGCATGTATTATTCATATAAACGCGTGCGAAGCCGGGGCGGGTCGCTAGTTGATTCATAAATTAATATCATCACTGATTTAAGTGTCTGGCTTCCGTGCTAAAAGCAGTCGTGATTGCTTACTTGAAATAATTACAGATGATGTAACAACGGTAATAGGTTCGTCAAACAATATTGTGGGCGACAGAATGTAGTTTGTGAAATGTAGGACCTACGGGTCACGAAGAGAAAGGGTGTTGTATAGTATGTGAACGATAAAGCCTACGGGCCACGAAGAGAGAGGATGTGTAACTATAATTCCTTCACATAAGGACGGCAATTGTGCCCAGATTAAGCTCCTAAAGCAAACGGCTCATATAAGAAGCGCGTGATTTATTTAGGACCTAAGTACAATAGGTACAGACGAAGAAAATAGCTTAAAGTAAAGATAAAGGTACCAGGTACCTCCAGTAATTATTTCATAAAGATCGATAGGGGGAGAGCCCCTGATAAATGAGGGAGAGATAGCCAAATTATTTGTAAAGAAACCAACTTGAGACTATATCCAGATCTAGTCCGTCAACAAGGGACATCGGTAACTAGAGTTACATAAAATGTGAAATAAAAATGTACACTACGTATGCATAGAGTTTTATTGCATATTATGGTGCAAGAATGGTCAAGGTTCAGGTTGATTTCTCTGATTGGCTAAAAAGACGGGAGCAAAGTCAAACTTATGCTACCACGTTAATGTAAATGTGAAAATTGACGGTCTCACCCGGCCATAGCTTCGTAACCAGATGAGGTACGAAAGCAATTGAGGTATCGTTAGGAAGGTACGGTAAATGCCCTTACGCATGTATAATCACTTTTGATAATTAATGTTAATTAAAGCCACTAGGGCCTGGCAAAGCCATTTCATGTTACCAAAGTTGATAATTTTACGTAAATATCGACTTCCCCAATTTAAACGGGAAAAGCAGGAAAATTAGTAGATATTGTAATGTATAGCTCAGAAATAGTTCTTTTGAAGGAAAATATGTAAAAACCCTTAAGGTTTCCCTGAAAACCAGGAAAACGTAAAAACTAGCTTTTCCATAGTAAAAGTGGGCGAGGTCTTCAAAATTATATCCCCACCACTTTTAATGCCTTAGGGGTATAAAAGAGGCTATAATCGCCGGAGGAAATTGTGTTTGCTCAGCCCCACCAGTGGGAGCTCCTAGGAAGAAGAAGAAAGGAAGAAGTAGGGAAATTGTGATAGGAAGTAGGAAATTGTGATAGGGAAAGTTTAACCAGTAGTTTGTGTCTCATTATTTTATTATACCGTTTCATTTATTTTTCGCCAAGTATTATTTTATCGTCACCCTCACCCCATCCTTCAACAGTGCAGCTCAGTCTGCGGGATTAGTGCTCCCCTAGAGCACCTGCGCTATCAGAGCGCGTTACGGCCGTTTAAAAACACGCTGAGCGGTTCAACCGCCGCGGTTCACCCGCCGCGGTTGAAACGCGCGGTTCGCCCGCCGCGGTTTTTAAACGCCCCTTGTTAGGTGACTGTGAGGTCGCGAAGGTCAAACCCAGGCCTGTCGCACATCGACCACGTCGGCGCCACGCGTCGTCCACAAATATCAAGCAGATTTAGTGTCTGGCCACCCCTCTGCTGAAAGTAGTCGTGATGGTATAGCTGTAGTCGGGATTGGCGGCAATATCGCCTGGCTCGTTTAATCACGCGGCGGAATGTGTGGGGAGGAGAGTCTCTCCAGATAACTAAGTATAGAGAAACACTTAATATAGGTACTGAAATTTTAACACATTTTTATATTAACTTGCGTCAGGCAACAAGGGCCATATTTACAAATAGGTACGTTACAAACTAACATACATATAAACACACAATACATTAATAACACGTTTAAAGGATGACCCACGCTAGAACCGAAAACGGCCCAGGCCGTTTTCTAAGAAAAACGACGGCGTTTTTGTGCGGCCGAGCCATACCCGAGTCCAGCTGACCCACGGCCGGGCCGTGCCGACACCGAGCCGCTTCCGAGCCGCAGCCGTGACTCGGAAGGGCTTGGGTATGGCTCGACCGCGCAAAAATGGCCCGGGCCTAACACGGCCCGTTCTAGCGTCAAATAACCGGCCTCGAAATCGCCGGAAAAGTACACCTTTCTGCTAGCAGGTCGATCACGTAACGTAATTGTAGGTACGCGCGTCAAGTAGATCTTAATGTCACTTTTTGTATGGGAAAATTACAGTTGAATTGTCCTAACGTGCGTTCCAAAAGTCATGGAGCCAGTAATGTAGAATGTCAGCTTGTCAGTTGGCACTCTTACCACAAATTAATTGAAACTCACTTTATGGCAAGTGAAGTAGGAAATTGACGCCGGTTGCATTTCTCTAAATGATGAACGTAGCTAAAAACTAGCCACGTCCATAATTTGGAGAGGTGTGAATTTTCCGGTGTCAGTTTTATGGCAACGCAAAGGGTGGTTTTTCTGGACTCTAGTTATGGTTTCAAGTTTAGAAAGAAAGAAAGAAACAAAGATACATTTATTCACTAACACACAGGACACACATATTAAACTAAAAAAGTTTAGTTGGAGAACCATCGACGGCGCGAGCACAGAAGCTCACGCTTTCCTATACATTAGGGATGTAACTGTGGAACCGGAATCGGAGTCAGAGTTTTAAAATTTGATTTATCAGAGTCGGACTCGGTACCGGTGCTTATCAAAACTGGAACCGGAGTAGGAGTCGAACCCTTCTTGAATTCAAGCGTAAGGACGTTAGACGGTAATTCCCATAAAATCATATAGGTACTATTAAACGAGCAATATTTGTATCCTATACTGTTATTCATTTTTTTAGTAGTAGGTACCTAAATTACGAACGGGATGATTGTCATCAGGACGAATTGTCGAACGGGACGAGTTGCGAGCAATATTTGTATATCATATTTGTAATCACGTTCTCGAAAACGGTTTCAATGAAATTTGGAATATAAGGGTTTACAGGGGCGAAAAATCGATCTAGCTGGCTACGAAGTTATGATGATAATTTTTTTACATGAAATGATGACACTTTCTTTAACAATCCGTCTCCTCACAAACCCAGCAGCAGCTGACAAAAGGCGCGCGGACATCACGTTTATTGGACGAGTCAATAATGCGCCGGAGACGCCGGACACCATACTTCGCGGGCATATAGCGTTATGTGCAATAAACACGCCATTGCCGGCTTGTTTGTATGCGGGATATTTTGCGAGATTTCGCTAACGAAGCTTTTTATTTGATCGTGACGTTTCAAGTTCTTGGGTCTGTTAATAAGTAGGTAGGTTTATAGGGTAAGTGGGAAGATGAAGAACATATTTGTTACGTAGTATTTAAAAAGTATAATGAGGATACTCGAAGGTACGAATCCCACTCGCACTAAACAGTTTTTTTTCAAACTATGAATAACTTATTAAGTACTTTTTGCTACGATAGAATAAACATCTACACAACAAACTAAAACCATAGTTGTAAGTGCTTTCCAAATCCATACCTAATCCTCACAGTTATAAGTGCTTTTAGCTCCACACCGAAACCTCGAACGCAGTCGCAAACATTTCAAATAGCCTGAAACTCGTAAAAATCAAACCTATTGAGCACAAAAGAAAGCCAACTCCTAACGGCTCCTTAAAGCCCACATTTATCCTCATTGTCCAAGACATCATCGTCACCACTTTAACGGAATACCTTTTGGTCTGACAGCGTGCCCATTTGAATGGGAGTTAAGACGTTTGTGTTCTGACTTGGGTTCTCGACAGGACATTAATCTGCGTCTCGGAGACACGGGATCCATCAATTGTCAACATTGGACTGGCAGGGGGAAAGGGGGCGGAAGGGTGGGGCAAAGATTAAGACCAGTGCTGCGGCAAATGTTTATCAAGTTTTAAGATCAGACTTTACATTAACTCGCGTTGTTGTGAGACCTGGCTTGTGATGTTTTTTTTAAAGAACAGGGTCAACGGTTGACGAAGGCTCACATTGAGTATTAATATCTATTAAGTCATTTACCGCAAGAATCATCGATACGCATAACATAATAGCCAGTTGAAATCAATTATTTGGTCTGCAAATTTGCGTAGGTACCTATAGTCGACGTCAAAGATACAAAACACATTTTTGCCTTATTATACATAGTAACTATGTAGGTGCAAAACATACAATTTGCTCAAAAATCTTACACAAATCGAACTACCCATAGTAAGTTCAATAAGGCTTGTGCTATGGGTGCAAGAACGATATATTAAATAGATGTAAATACTTGCCCTTATCACACAAATATTTTTCCTTACCGGGATTCGAACCCAGGACCTTCAGCTTCATAGTCAGCGTCACTACCACCAGGCTAACCGGTCGTCAAATGTAATATACCTAACTACGAGTAATACAAATATATTTTACGGACAATCTTACACAAATCAACCTAGTCCCAAACTAAGCAAAGCTTGTACTATGAGTACTAGACGACGATATAGATACTTATATAGAGAAATAAATACTTAAATACATAGAAAACATCCATGACTCAGGAACAAATATTCGTGCTCATCACACAAATAAATGCCCTTACCGGGATTCGAACCCAGGACCTCTTGCTTCGTAGGCAGGGTCACTACCAACTAGGCTAAAGCGGTCGGAGCCGGCGTAAGAAAATAACGACGACGTTACACCAAATTTCATCTCTTCAGTACAGTCTCACTCGGCATACCCGACTGCCGAATGAGAGAGGGTTATGTTTTTTACAACTTAAATGTTCTTTCGTTCAAGTCATCGTCGCGTGTTTTATACTGAACCATATGTCAACTCTTTCTGCATTTGAAATTCTCTGACAGCCAGCACGTCACAAAACTGTTAAAAAGTATCAATCACAAAGGTAGGTCTTCTGGTTTTGTGAGCAGTAGAACTCACATGCCTGGCTTT
Source organism: Epinotia brunnichana (assembly GCA_963854355.1). Taxonomy (NCBI): domain Eukaryota; kingdom Metazoa; phylum Arthropoda; class Insecta; order Lepidoptera; family Tortricidae; genus Epinotia; species Epinotia brunnichana. The sequence goes on along the minus strand of OY977950.1, from coordinate 22,958,802 downwards.
TTTTTTAATTGGTTGTTTTTATTAAAAAAAACATGTAGGTATGAATAAAAAAATATATAATCATTGAAACTGCTCACAAAATTTCACAAGCCGAACATACAAAAGAAGGTTTGCTCAAGCTGAAAGGGAGAACTTTTTTAGCTTCGCTTGCTGATTCAGATGAAAATGATATTGTATTTAGATGAAAATGCCCAGGAGCAATACGCCTGCCTCTGAAAGAAATATATGTCTGACTATTAAATAGGTATAGTTTAGTCAAGTGACTATTGTAGAAGTACCTAATGAACTACTGCGAGATAAGTAACGGTTCACATGCCATCGCTCCGGAAATCGCAACTTTACCTCCAAAGCAAACCTCCCTCTCTGCCTTACCTACTCTGTGGTCCTCCCCCTAAGGGGGCTAGTGATTGTCAAAATTTGGCTTGGAACAAAGCGCTATTTACCAACCGGGGGAGCCTTTGTGCCGGCATTACGGCACTCTACATAATATTGTGAAAGTTACAGACAATGCTGTTTACTCCCGGCTTAGGGAAAAAAACTGAGGTGTTGGCGATGAGTTTTGGATTTCCGGCTGTATGGGTTTAGGATTGTGTTAGGAGTGGCTCTAGGGCTGTAAAAGTGAAGACATTCGTTTGTTTCTTAACACTTAGTTCTGGGATGCTTGAGGCTGGGATTAATTCAGTGTTTTGTTTTATTTATATGTACTAATAAAATGCATAGAGTCTAATGAACTCAGATTTAGCAAAAGTGACGTTTGTTACACAATTTTTGACGTAAAAACATATTTAAGAATTTACATCTAGTCTGTTTTTATTCAGTATGATGCATGTTTGTAGAAGTCCAATAATGTATATGATTGAAAAATATTTTTTTCACTACCTTAATTTCTAAAATACAACAAAACGAAATCACATGATTAATTAAATGTTAACACCCTATTAATGTAACTTTTTTTTAGGAACCTATAGCGTAGTAAAAATACCCTAGAATTGTTAGCCTTAATTAATCTTATAATAGCCTACCCATATAAAAATTAAATCACTAGCAAATCGGATCCTGTTGAAATGTTTCTCATAAATAATTAGGTATTTATAATATATATATATATATATTACGAGTATACTCGTAATAACGTTAATGGATTATGTGTAATAAATTAGCAGAATCCGTTGATATATATTTAAAAACTAAAATAAGTCAACAACGATACGCAACATCCGAAAATAAATAACAACTCTTTATCAAATTGCCCAGAAATTTTAAACCACCCCAGTTACATTCAAACTCAGTAACGCAAGCACCAATTACCAAACAATAAACCCATACAGGCTGTACAATTAACAGAAACCAAGTTATGTCAAAATTAATTGGCCGAAAACCGTTGTGCAGAATTCGAGCACACGTTCGGGAAGCTCCGGGTTCGAATTTCAAATGAGGCACGCCCCTCCCCCTGTTCCGCCCCGGCGCCATCTTGAATTCGAGTGGGGGGGTTAGGGAGCTGAATTATTTCATTCCGCTTCGGGCCGCGCCGGCTAACGGATTTACACAATTGCCTCGGCGAATGGATAATTTTTGAGAGGAAAATGTGGTGTGGGTATTTTTTTTAGTTGATGCTTTGATGTTTGTTTTAGATTTAAGGGATAATGATATGATCTTTAATGTTGTTATACCTATAGCACGATATACCTATGAAGCTGGTACGATGGTTCAGTTATTGAACGCCAGTTATAGTCGATATCTATCTTGAAGGTCCATTATAAATGGTGGTGAAACAATTTTTTCAATCGGATGGCAGACGGTCACAGACTTTGCCTCTATATAATATTAGTATTAGCACAGAATAAGTAATAGTACTACGTACAGAAGGTTCTCTGTTAACAAACTCCCTGTTTAGGTACGCCAAACGTGCCTAAATGTGGCCATCCCGTTCTATCGCATGCAACGCGCTGCGACCCGTGCGAGCGTCCTGTACCAACACGCGGCAGCTACTAATGGGCCGCCAATTTGGCGGCCGCCGGCATTTATGTACTTGTAGCGGCGCGACGGAATCACAGAGTGAACCGCCCTTGGTAGTAGAGTTTATTATTATTACAGATGATTATACCCATACGGAAAGAACATATCAAGTACGGTCCCGTGTCGCATTAAACGTCATGTTAAACTGCCACATGAAGTTGTCAAACGAGTGAAAACGACAAGGTACTTATGTTCAGCGACTTATGAGGCCGACTGCACGTACCCTTCAGATATAGAATAACCACAGATGTATAAATATAAGGAGATCGGACATACCGGCCGATTTGTATAGAGTACGCCTGTCGCAAGTTCATTAGCCCACACAACGCCCAAGTAATTGACAAGACAAAGCACGCACACATCTAAAACACACACACTTGTATACCTACACGCTTATTTGACAATAAACGCGCATCATATCAGGCATTTTGGGAAAAAAACGTAATATTCTCTGCGATCAGCACGCGTGCACAGTATGTCAGAGTATGCCCATTGAGCTAACAGCTGCGACACGGCCGCCGGCGGCTTGTCCTCTCTCTAGTATTCTATGCTCTGAGAGAATAACAGATTCATAAGTCCATTTGAAATACATTTCGTATTTCAGTTTGATTCAAGCTGTTTCGCACGTGTTTCGCCAGAGTGACTATATTTAATATAAGTATGCGTTGAGGCTGCGACGGAAATATTTAAGTTAGGGAAAACTTTACTTATTTTGTTTGTCAGTAAAATATAGAAGCATAATTCTCTTGAAGTCAAGTGAAAATCAATTAAATCTGTTCGTCCACGTCACGCCTCTAGAAATCGTCTACTTCATTAGCTGAATGTAGGAATGTATTTTACCTAACTGATGAATTAGAACTTGATTATATTATACAGTTTTATTTTAATAGGGAACATTACTGCAATGTTATGCCGCCACAGGCAGCACTACCACTAATAGTAAAACAGTATAGGAATATAGGCACACAACACATGCACAATTGATTGTCAAATGAGTGACAAGGATGCTTGCATAGACAATACCGCAAGTGGGAACGAGATACAATGTCAACGCTGCTAGTGTCGCCACCTACGAAGAGTTTTGCGTAATGTCCCCTATTGTAACTATACTAGATCCACTTCGTCTTTTAACGCTAAATTGGTAGCTAAGCTAACCAAATGTATTTAACTTTTCCATAGCGTGTATGCCTTCCTCCGTGAGCACACGCCCTAACTCCGCAAAGCCGCATAAATCCAGCAAAACTAAAACTTGAAAGTCACCTATCATATTAAGTTGCAACTCCAAGTGACCCGGAACTCAAAAACTCGGCGTTCGCTTAGCAACTTAAGGAGTTAGTGAAACTTGCGGGCGTCTGTCGGGGCGACATCGGCGACAGTTGCGGTTGTGTCACGGCGCGACAGTGGCTGTTCTGTCTCGTAGGATACTCCACTTGAATATTACTTTTACTGAAATTGTATGTACTGTTAGCGTAAGATACGAATAGAGGTAAGTCATTGCGTTTTCATCATCGCTCCCATTTAACGGAACGAACACGTCCATCTTGTCCATTTTTTTCCTGCCCTATAACTACTGTGTTGTGTGTTGGTTGGTATAGGTACAGTCAACCAATTTGATTCCTAGGCCATCATAGAACCTTGCCGTTGTAAATGCTATGTCCATACGGGTAACTAGGATTATTGCGTCGCTATGTAGCAGTTAAAATGACAGGGTTCTACGGTGACCTAGGAATCAAATTGGTTGACTGTACAGTCATCGGCGTCAATATATGATGTTGATGAATCAAAGTCCGCAAAAATATCTGACACGCTCTTACGGCTCTAGGAATAGAGCCATAAGAGCGTGTCAGATATTTTTAGATTTTGCGGCTTTTGTTCCATCATATATTTATGCCGGTGACTGTACCCATAAACTGGTGCCTAAGTCGAAACTAGTAATTTACACTCACCTGTTTAATATAGGCTTCATTGTTTTGATAAGTACAAAATATGATTGTTAAACTATTGAGTGCTATGCAAGATAAGACGTTTATTTTGTTTTTTCCGGCAGGACTTTTTTAGCATAATTGGCAAAATATGAAATATAAAATACTTTCATCCATTCAACCGATGGGTGTATGTCGGTGCCTCTATTTGTATCTCCTACTATTTATTCTGTTTGTGAAACAAAAATCGATCGATAGATCTGATCAGCTCAGATTGTTGCTCTGTCAGGCCTTATAGTCACTTACAACCGCGATTAAAAAAAATCAGCCAAGTGCGAGTCGGACTCGCACATGAAGGGTTCCGTAAAATAAATTGCAGTTTACGATTTATGACGTTTTAAAAAAAAACTACTAACTAGATCTCGTTCAAACCAATTTTCCGTGAAAGTATCATGCTCTTATTTTAGAAGTTACATTACCTAGTCGGTCCTTAAGTTCTGTCACCAGGTTTTTGATAGATAAAATTCAGGAATAAACTTTTTCAAATTCGTATTATACATGATTAAAAAGCTTATTTTATACGAATCAAATTGCAATACATTTTGAACAATTTTCGCAATATGACAAAACAACCTTGTAACTTGAGTTAATCGTGAACCCAAAACACTCCGCATCTGACAGAAATACCACTTACAACAAATTAAAAAAAAACAGTGTTCCAGATGACCGACAAGGTTTTTTTTATTTATTCTGAAACCTCGATTTTAGACCATGCTTAGCAACTAGCATTTGATTTTCTGTTAGCTTTCAATTCCAATTGCTCCCATCGAGAACTTTACGTACTTTTTATGTTTTCAAGAAAACTCGTAAATTTGATCTTGTACACTACGTAAAAAGTGAATATGAAAATTAGTTTTACCCAGACTTACTTATCTTATGCTTCCAAATGGAGGAGGAAGAGTTGAAGGAGGGGTTCTGACTGAAATCTCACGTAAGTTTGTAAGGTTTTAAGAATCATGGGAAAAAATACAGTGAATCACGTCCGTGTTTTTGATTGGCTAAAAAAGTGCTAAATCTCTGAAGAAACTAGCATTTGTGTAATATGGCGTTAAGCATTTAAATCCAATAATTGTTTTAATTAATCAGTATTTAATGAGCTATCAAACCATATATAGCATTAAATAAAAACATTCTTGGTATCATTTACTATGCGGCAAAACATTTGTGACAGAACTTAAGGACCGACTAGGTAGTTCGAGGTCTGAGTATGGGGAACCCCCAAAACTTAATGTTTTTTATCTATTTTTGTGTGAAAATCTTAATGCGTTTCACAGAAGACATCTACTTACCAAGTTTCAACAGTATAGCTCTTATAGTTTTGGAAAAAAGTGCCTGTGAAATACGGACGGACAGACAGACAGAAAGACATGACGAATCTATAAGGGTTCCGTTTTTTGCCATTTGGCTACGGAACCCTAAAAACAGGGAACAGGGTTGGTTTGAAGCAGTCACCAAAAATATTCAAGACTGACGACCTTCAGCAATGAAGACCGCTTCAGATTCAGTTTACAACAGTATTGTTGGATGCTATATAGGCTAATCAAGTGTAGAACACTTATAATATAACTCTTTTGATATAGATAAGTATTTGGCTCAGGAGCTAGCTAAACTTGCCGGCGTTTGACTGTGCGACATCAGATACAGTTGCGGGTTGTGTGGTCTCGAAACCGACGCCCGGCCTAAAAATGGAATTTGCATATGTATTTATTTGATTGTCATTGTATTTAGTTAACTAATTCTATGTTTAACATTGAAACATAATATTTGGAAGACACTGGCGTAGCCTTGTGGTGACATGAGGCATGCTTTTGTTGAACTGCATTGGTAGTTAATTTCATTCTTGTTTTGCTTGGGAGACCCAGACTTTGAAATTTGAATGACGCCAATCAGATACATGCCTCAAGTCCACACGCGATGTCAATCAAAATTTATAATAAAATCAACGACGGTATAAAAGAGGAAAAAAGCGAGAGAATGTTTACCAACCGATTAAAAACAATCCTACTCGAAAAATGCTACTATACCTTGGATGTTTTTTTCTCAGCTTAACTTGTTTCCTTGCTCAGTTTCCCTTTTGTATGTAATAAATTCATAGATTTAAGCTTGTAATAGTTTTAAGTTTCTGCTACGCCCCATCGGGGTATCATGTTACTGTTGTTTAACTTGTATGTGATGCCATGAATAAACGAATACGAATACACTGAAGCGGATACCAAGTTAGTTCACACTTGGTCAAAGAAGAGCAATAGAATGAAGAACACCATGCAACTAAGTTTCGATCAATTTGAACCCGCGACCTCTGGAATCCGTCCATTGCTCTTATCCAACTGAGCTACCGTAAGTCCCGCCAGTGGCAACGAATCTTTCAATCCCTTCACTCTTCTAATTAACCTTAAGGAGGCTCGTAGCGACATCTACCGTGAAGTTGTTACAAACTTCTGATACGGCAGGAACGTCCCAATTTACATTGTGAATCGTTAGTAACAATGCGCTACTCCATTTTAACAGTAAATTTATACTAAGCAAAAACGTCCGCTAACGAAATTCTAAGTTTCGATCGAAGAAGAAAATTTAAGAATTATTCGCCACGAGCGGGATTGAAAAGCGAGTTGGATAAGAGCAATGGACGGATTCCAGAGGTCGCAGGTTCAAATCCCGCTCGTGGCGAATAATTTTTCAATTTTCCTCTTTGATCGAAACTTAGAATTTCTTTAGCGGACGTTTCTGCTTAGTATAAATTTACCATGAAACTATTAATGTTAGTGCATACAAACATTGTCACATTGAGTGGCCAAGCACGCACGCATTGTATGATTTACCTACCGACCGATTACTCGACACAACCGTGCAACAGTACGTACCTATAGTCAGTCATCATGGGCCATTGTGGAGTGGCGCCAAAAAGTAGAACAAAGTCAAATTCATACTTATCAGACGTTTCATACATTTAGTACGGTTACATTCGCTCTGACATGACGGCTCCTAACGTCTGCTAAGTGTCTGCTGGTTCAATCAAGGTTCTAAGAGCAGTGATTTTTTCCATTGTTTTTAAATTCTGACCGGAGTCAGAGTGCATCAGAATCATGCGTTCTGATTCTGATGCACTCTGACGCCGGTCAGAATCACGTCAGACAAGTTTTTTTTTTTTTTAAATGTCTTTATTAATTGCAATATGTATAAGAGTTTCTTGATATTCTTATGTAAATTTAGATCCAAGACAGCAAAAATATAATACATGAACAGTTTAGTGAGCTAATGCGTTCATTTTAAACTTTTTTTTTTTTATCCAGGCATTTATTTACACTAAACCAGTATAAGTGTACACTTTAGGTAGAAATTAATTACATTTATATGCTTAGAAAGTCGTATAAATAAGTATGAATGCTTACGTCAGACAAGTAAGTATGAATTGCTTTAACTAAAGTAGAGCCACCGACCAGACCGTCAAACTATTCAGGTGTGAATCGAACACGGTTTAGCCATCAGTGCACCCGTCCCCCCCTTACCCCCCTTTGTCACTGATTCAAATTGAATCGAGTTGCAGTGTGCAAGCAATTGGGCGGATGTGGCTTTGGAGCGGGGCGAAGATTGGTTACGGTAGGTTTTCTATTTTAGTAACTTATCAACGGTTGCTGTGGTTTATTACTCTTTATATTGGTATAACAACAAATACTAAAAACAAAATAAAATATTTTTTAAGGGGGGCTCCCATACAACAAACGTGATTTTTTTGCCGTTTTTTATAGATAATGGTACGGAACCCTTCGTGCGCGAGTCCAACTCGCACTTGGCCGGTTTTTACATTAAATGAGCACTTTTCTTTATCTTATAAGTAATTACAGTTTGTTTAACTGGGCATACGTTCGTCACTATGGACGGTAGAGTTGACGCGTAAAATGTACATAAGTTAGTTCTAGGTACTGGGCATTTTCCGCAAGCAGACATCCAACGTACTTCAATATTTTGCGGGAAAAGGGGTAGCGCTACTCTAACCACCCAATCTGTACCTGTATCCATATACTCATAGACATACTCATTCATTGATTATAATAAAATTACATGTTAAAAAAAACCATTTCATTCTACATCATGTCAATTAAATTATAATAATATATTGTATGAATCTAATATAAGGTAACGTCCGAGTGGTCGACGCTGTACTAGTATATATATGGCATGGGCGCTCTATGACAAAGTCACATGGCTTAAATTTTAATGAAGAAAAATCCTCCCCATGCCATACTACTTATATACAGTACAGCGAGCGTCGAGCACTCGGACATTTATCTTACCAGTAATTCTTATTACGGCCTTGTGAAGGGCAATCTAACGATATAGTTGTCATTATTTTGCTATACAGAATGTTAATCAGTAAATAGATATTTAGCAAGCTTCAAAGAACTTCGCTGATACGGATTGTGTACGATACTGCTACGCCGTAGCGCGTAGCGGCATTTTGCGTTTTGTTAAATAAATCAGTTACCACTTTCGCTGCCAGGAACCCGTCTAGCAAGCGCCTACGCCGGGGTTTATTTCCGCGGAAATTCACGGGATCTGCTACGAGCGTAGCGCGTAGAATATAATAGAATAGAAAAGCTTTATTCAACATCACATTACACGAAATTATAATTAAAGATACATGTGAACCTTAAGATGATAACTTATGATTGGATGAAAGAAGATTACGAAGAGAGTGTATATAAAAAGAGTGGAAGGGCAAGTTGGAAGGGGAAGACCTAGGCGAACTTTCTCCGATCAAATTGGAGAAATCTTACAGAAAGGCCAGGTCAAAAGTACCCTAAACCGACGAGCATGTATGAGAAATGTTATGAAAGTGAGTGAAGCGAAAGTGGTTTGTCAGGATCGTAGCAAATGGAGATCCGTGATCTCTGCCTACCCCTCTGGGAAAGAGGCGTGATTATATGTATGTATGTATGAACCTTAAGATTAGCGTAGCGATTTTTGGCAATGAATTTGTTAAGAATTTCATGATCATACATTTAAGAGTTAGGCTCTTGTAGGTGTAACTGTAACTCTTATAAAATCAGCGCTACGAAATATAACCTAACAGCTTATTCCGTGGCACAAAGCTGAGTGGCGACCATTTTAGCATGTTATGATTGTCTGTAATTTCCGGTCTTTTATTTCTCATGTGCCAAATAAGTATTACATATATTATTATTTGTCTCTCCCCTACTTAGGCTTGTCCTCGGGATCGCATAGTGAACGTACTCTGAAGGGGCGCTTCTGCAGTCGGTCCTACGAAAAACTTGGCCTTCAGCTTCGCTTGCCTTGCAGCTCACCTTCGGTACAACCTCAGGTTTAACCCTGATTGTCTTATTTATTACTATTACAATTTTTTGGCTGACTGTTTATGAATCAGAGCTATTTATGTAGGTACGTGTATTTATATTATTATTTAGATTTTTGGTTAATTTTAAAACCACTTACTGCATAATCTTAGTTATATCTCTTTCTCCGATACCCAAAGGTTGTCTAGAAGAGATCGCTCTTCAGCGATAAGACCGCCTGTTGTCTACCTCTACCTACATGTTTTTACATTGTCTCTCTTTGTAACTGCTTTGTTTTTGTGAGATCTGCAATAATAGTACATTATGATACAAGTGTGCTAAGTTGGTCATTATACTCGAGTCGGTTTTTAAGCCTGAGCCGAAGGCGAAGGCTTAATGGAGACGAGAAGTATAATGACCAATGCTCACGTGTTTCATACGACGTTTTTCAACACATTTGCGAGGAAAAAAAATAAAAAATGAAAATGTTAAAAGATATGTAATGAAAAGGCACTAGTGCGATAATGTAATGTAAAAGTCACGGCATGGGTAATATTCTGCATTATTTTGCTAATATTTAAAAAGATATGTAATGAAAAGGCACTAGTGCGATAATGTAATGTAAAAGGCACGGCATGGGTAATATTCTGCATTATCAGTGTAAATACGCTGTAATAAGACCTACTTTACGAGCAGGTGTGTTGAAAAGAGTATTTACGTCATACCTGGCCATAAAGTAGGAATTACCGCACGCTATGCGTGCGAAAACCCCACTTCCTAGCCAGATAGAGACGGAAAATTTTGAACTCACCACGTGCGGTAATAAATAAAGCCTCAGAGCGCATATTTATCGCCCTTGCCTTCGGCTCGGGCGTCAAATACCTGCGATCTGAGACATTTTTTGTTTAACCGCCCTAGGTAAGTAATGTACTATTGTATTGTACTGCAAACAATCTTATTTTCTTTCTTTCTTCTTATCAACTACCTAACTACTTACTTAAGTACTAGATTGGGAGTCGAATTTAAACTTTAATGAGACACGTTGAAATAATGGTAATACCTAATGACACGGTTCAACTCACATATTTACATGCCACCGATTCAAGCGACACCGCCGCGAAAACACTCATCCTGAATAAGAAGTTCATCCCGAAGAGTTCGAAATGTGTCGCCCGTAGCGCACGCCGCCATTTAATACGTGAGTTGAACCGTGTAATTATTAGCATTATTTCAAGATTGGTAGTGTTGTGCAGTAAGGTTCCCATTACATTCTGAACCGTCTGAGTGTCGGTGATCTTTAGACATGTCTAAATCCCATAAAAAACATTCCATGTAAAAAATAGGCCAAGTCTCGAAACTCTTTCACAGTAAAAAGTGGTGAGATATTTCGTAGAGCCAAGTCAGGCATTCTTATTAATCTTTATTTGCTTGCTAAATAAAATTCTGCAACTTGGGAATCACACTACTGCATTTACTAATTTTTGCATAGGTACCTAAAACTATGTAAGTGTGATTGCCAAGTCATAAAATTTTATTTAGCAAGCAAATAAAGATTAATTAGAATGCCTGACTTGCAAGAGGGGGCTCTACAAATCACTTTGTAGGTCCAGAACCATTTGTGGGACTCTCGCAGGGGACCATAATATCGGCCTTTAAAGCCTACGCCAAAACCAAACACCAACACGAGTGGAGGAATGAGGCTGGCTTAAGGCACTCTGAGCTCTTCATAGAAGGAGTGGACTCGGGCTGGACCAGAAAACTCTGGAAATCCAGTAGGAAGCAACTCAGAATTATATCTGGGGTGTTCACTGGTCACTTCGGGGTCAAGGATCTCTTGGCCAAGATGGGACTATCTGATAGTTTAGACTGTAGAATGTGTGGCGAGGAGGATGAGACTATGGAACACTTATTGTGTGAATGTCATGCCCTTGCCAGACAAAGAATGAACTACTTTGGTAACGGTTACCCGCAACCAAAGGAATTCAAGGTGCTCCCGGCGAACTGCATCATCCGCTTTGTGGAAATGATGGAGCAAGCCTGGGAGCAGGTATAAAGGAGAGAGCAAATGCACAAAAGATCCCACTGGGTCGAAGTGCATCCGAAAGGGCCCTCACCTAGATAAGATAAGATAAGATGCCTGACTTTGCTCTACGAAATATCTCACCACTTTTTACTGTGAAAGAGTTTCGAGATTTGGCCTTTTTTTTACATGGAATGTTTTTTATGGGATCTCATTTCTTTTTGTAGACTTTGTATGGGAATGTTATTTTACCAACCGCAAATAACATTTGTATAATTTTGCAGGAAGGAACTTTGTAATCGCATGTATTTGTATAGGATTACAAACTTACTTATGCAGTCTGAAACGTGACTGAACTGAAATAGCAATATTTTTAGGTTTTTTATGAATTATTAGGCTTAAAACGCATTATGTTTGAAATTTGGAGCTTGTGGGTCTACTAGAAGTACTTTAGAATTAGCGTGATCATTATCAGAAGTGAGTATGTCAGTGACAAAACTAACGAACTTTGACGGACAACCGTGCTTAAACTAAAAGTTCGAATTGAATGTAATTGATATTATATGTTAGCCATAGTATGCCCTACATGTTCCTGAAAATTCAGGGTTCTAGCTTTAGCCAGCACAAAATTACAGGATGTTGAAAATGGCCTGAATGGCTTCGAGAAAAGGATGGTACGGCCGTGCCTCTTTGTTTTGCTCGACTTGGCGGGGGCACTTCCGTGCCCCCAGATTATAGATCTCTTGCTTAAGGGCAGTTTGCACCGACTCTTGATGACAGGCCGACCAACGTTAAATATGGCGCTGGCAGAGCTGTCATCCCATATAAACTTGTCAAGCTTTCCGTACACTCTTGATTTTAACGAACACCGCTTACCTACGATTACAAAGGGTTTGGTGAAGCTTACTAACGACTAGCGGATCTTTAAAAACCGGGTCACATTCATTCAATTGCTACCATCTTTCTACACGATTAAAAACCCAACAATGGTACCTATTTTGATCTATCAAAATTAAATTATCACAGTATTTTGTTTATATAGTTTTCATCATAAGAAATACGAATATATACTGACTTATTTTATTTTATTTATTTATTTTTAACTCGAAAATTAAAATCGCAGTTTTATTATCTGTAGGTACTGTAGGTATGTCAAGTGACCGAAAACGCCGACCGCTATTTTGTCTTCTGTGACGTCAGAGCAGCAAATTCAAAAATCAGAAGGCGTAGATAAAAAGGACACGCACATTTGACTTTTCTATATTTATTTCTAGTTATGACGTCACGATAATGGCGGCTGCCTTTTTGGCGCGAATATATAACGTTCTTTTAACCATTATTTTTTACATACAGTGATATTATTTTGAGGAAATAAAAATACCAGTTGGCTATCTGTTTAATACGAACATTATCATCATCATATCAGCCGAAAGACGTCCACTGCTGGACATAGGCCTCCCCCAAAGAGTGCCACAATGGCCGGTCCTGCGCCACCCGCATCCAGCGGACTCCCGCGACCTTTACCAGGTCATCAGTCCACCTTGTGGGGGGATCCTACCCACGCCGCACGAACATTATAATATATATAAAAAAAATCGTAAAATAGATTATTCAGTTTTAATAAAAGGTCTATAAATCCAGTAAATTTTATCTTCCAAATAAAGAAACGATCCACGCAATAGACTAACAGCCCCCAACGTATCGGATCCGACCCCGCTAAGTGTTTTGTCCGCTACCCTGCATTATTGATGCACAGCCTCTCGTTCCCAGCCACTATCTACCCTGTATACTGTATACCCTGTATATACAGTGTGTAGGTAGCCAATGTTGTGTAGAGATTGTACCCCGTAGAATGATTTGTACAAGCTTTATATTAATTAGGTATAACTTGGCGTATTAACTAACATAAGTAAGGAGTCCGTTTTATTTGCACACCATTTTTGGGTTACGATTGATATGCAACCCCGTCGGCCACCAATACATCGTAGGTTATCATACACATAGAACAGTTAATTGTCATAAGATATACTACAGCTGTTTTCAGTAAACTTCAACAAGCTGAAGTTTGAAAGGGTTCAAATTAAACTCGCGGTCAAAGATTTTGGATCACCCTAAATTAAATAACCGCAATAGGTTTTTTAAGGGTTCCGTAGCCAAATGACAAAAAACGGAACCCTTATAGTTTCGTCATGTCTGTCCGTCTGTCTGTCTGTCCGTCCGTATGTCACAGCCACTTTTTTCCGAAACTATAAGAGCTTTACTGTTGAAACTTGGTAAGTAGATGTATTCTGTAAACCGCATTAAGATTTTCACACAAAAATAGAAAAAAAAACAATAAATTTTGGGGTACCCCATACTTAGAACTTAAACTCAAAAAAATTTTTTTCATCAAACCCATACGTGTGGAGTATCTATGGATAGGTCTTCAAAAATGATTTTGAGGTTTCAAACATAATTTTTTTGTAAACTGAATAGTTTGCGCGAGAGACACTTCCAAAGTGGTAAAATGTGTCCCCCCCCCCCCTGTAACTTCTAAAATAAGATAATGATAAAACTGAAAAAAATATATGATGTACATTAGCATGCAAACTTCCAATGAAAATTGGTTTGAACGAGATCTAGTAAGTTGTTTTTTTTTAATACGTCATAAATCGTAAAAAGCAATTTATTTAACGGAACCCTTCATGTGCGAGTCCGACTCGCACTTGGCCGCTTTTTTTTAAAGTATTTGACTCTAGTTTTACGTACATAATATACTATTCTTTATAATACCCAACTGTATTAGCAATTTCCGGGATTCTATAATAAAAGTATCAATATCCAAAAATTACGATCTTTGTGATATCTCGCTCCGTTGTTTTTTTCATGGGTTTTTACGAGTCCAACCCTGGTAACATAATTTTTTTTACTGTTATTTTTGCAGTTTAGATGTAAAATTCAATTAAGATCATGATGTGCGATAATGATGTGTGATCATGATGCAATGTGTATGACATTTACATGTCATATATGCGGGCGTCACTATCGCTCTCGTATTGGCCTGACAAGCCACGTACGCAAGTGCCGCACTTTAATGGACGCTGCTTTAAGAATGACTCACGCTAGAACGGGCTGAGTCCGGCCCGGGCCATTTTCTAAGAAAAACGACGGCTTTTTTGTGCGTCCGAGCCATGCCCAAGCCCGGCCGGGCCACGGCCGGGCCGTGCGTCACCGAGCCGCTTCCGAGCCTCGGCTGTAGCTCGCCCGGGCTTGCGTATGGCTCGGCCGCGCAAAAACGCCGTCGTTTTTCTTAGAAAACGGTCCGGACACGGCCCGTTATAGCGTGAGTCATCCTTTAATCATCTTTTTTAGGGTTCCGTACTCAAAGAGTAAAACGGGACCCTATTACTAAGACTCCGCTGTCCGTCCGTCCGTCCGTCCGTCCGTCCGTCCGTTCGTATTTCTGTCACTAGGCGGTATCTCACTGATACCGTGATAGTTCCAGTTGAAATTTTCACAGATGATGTATTTTTGTTGCCGCTATAACAACAAATACTAAAAACAAAATAAAATAAATATTTTTATTGATAATGGTACGGAACCCTTCGTGCGCGAGTCCGACTTGCACTTGGCCGGTTTTTTAATTTTATAAATGCTACAGGCCAATGAGGATGATGATGTAGAATTGTAGAATCATCATCCTCGTCATCCTTTTTTTTTTATTCTACGACGGTGGCAAACAAGCTTACGGCCTGCCTGATGTCAAGCTGGTACCGTCGCCTATGGACACTTGTGACTCCAGAAGAATCACAAGCGCGTTGCCGACCCTTTATTCATTTTATCCTGCTAGCGTTTTCCCCTGTTGTACCCTAAATGAGCCCACGTAGTCCAATTTGGTACAATCACGACTTCTAATTTAGGACCCACAAGGTTGACGGTCCTGTCATGTTGTAAAGGAACCCAAAGAATATCTTTGCAAAATGGGTTATAAATTAAAGAACGCGATCCTGTCTATACCAACCTAAAATAATTACCCATTTGCGGAAAGTCCCCCGTCCCTTTACACCCGGTATATTTATTAGTGTAGGTATATACCGGAATGAATTTCCAGTCTGTTCGATCGAACTTCCAAACTGCATCGTTTACATGTTTAATGCGTCCAAATGGACGCCAGTCAAAATGGCGGGTTATTCTCTATTTACCAGAGTAAGTATATTCGTTTATTTGGTTTCTAACAAAATGTTTTACGTTTTGTGGTACTGAGTACATGGGAAGGGACAGTGAACTGCAATATTATCTGATATAATGATATTAATGATCTATATAAAATACCTTCTGTGACGCTTTCTATATCAATTCATTTTGTGTAAGGTAAGCCGTCGCGTCACGTCACGTAACATACAAATAGGTAGTTTATTTAGCAGAAACAGATTAGCATACAAAACATATCCATTGACTTCAAATCTAAACCAGGCAGAGCCTGTATCTAGGGCGTCTGCGAGAGCGATTAACAAATATTTCCTAACTTAAATTTAAATACCACTTTAAGTATTACCAAGTTAAAATGACATTACGTGTAAGTGTGTTACGTGCTTACGAAGATTATAAATTCCAATTTAACCCTTTATTTAACCAAAAATTGCGAAGGTTCAAGCCTCGATGGCGCAAAGTCTCAACGATTATGTTACCCTCATACAGTCAGCAATAAGAGGGTAGGTACGAAAGCATACGAAAGGGTAAGAAAATGGACAACCTCGTGTAAATTCAGGAGCAAAAGTGCTTAACATCCTTTGTGAGTAGGAACAGTTCACCTACTAAATCCTACAAAGGTACCTACATAAATAAACTGAAATTCGTCCTAAGAACCGCCAAAACAAAACATTTCATTAACTGCGCGAAAAGAAAAAACAAAAGAAAAAGGCCGTTTAAAATGAACATTCTTCATCAAGGAACGAAGGAATGTGGGATCTTTCTTTCAAGTCCATCACGACTTTTCTATCGAGGACTTAATGAAATACCTTTTTGATGAATCCGCGGACCCGAGGTTTTTAGTGAAAACAAATGCCGGGTGGTGTGAATATTCCCTTTTTTATGGAACTCAGAATTCGAAACGGCGGTTTAAAAAAAAAAAGTGATCCGTCGATTTACTTTAAAAACAACGTTTTAACCGATTTCAATTCAGTTCTCCGCAAGTGTGCCTATAAAATTTGAATAGTTCCCTTAATTTCTCCAGGATCCCATCATCAGATCCTGACCTGAATAAAGGCCATGGGACCACCTAAAAACTCAAACAAAAAAAATATTTTCCAAATCAGTGCAGCAGGCGTCTTTGAGTACCTACCTAATCGGAGAACATGCATAAATAATAAAACATTCCGACGAATTTAGAACACCCCCCCCCCCCCCCCAAATCATTTAAACTGCAAAAAAAACAAGTTACCAGGTTTAAATCGGACTTGTAAAAAATCTTAATTTTTGGATGTTGATATGTTTATGATACGATCCCGGCTAATACATTTGGGTATTACGAAGTAGTAATAGTACAATTATTATGTAAATAAGACTAGTGTAAACTATTTTAAAAAACCTTTTGCGGTTATTTAATTTAGGATGACCCGAAACATTTGCTCTTGAGTGTAGTTAAGTAATACATATTTTGAGATAAACTCATATTTTCAGTTATCTCAAAAATGCATAACAACAATAATTTATTTAAACCATTTATTTACTCAATAAAAAAGTTGAATGTTGTCAGTTATGCAGGCACATTTAATAAGTGTGCATTCATGTAAAAGAAAAAAAAAATCATAGTTTTAGTAGTTTGGGCTCATACCCAAACTTTAAACGGAAAAAAGTTTGAATTCAAAGTCAATTAATATTGACTTTGAATTCAAACTTTTCAATTTTTTTATGTGCACGGAATCCCTTAACAGGAAAGACAACTAATGACCCATTCAACAAAAACACACATTAAAAGGTACACATTAAAACACTTAATCCACGTTTAAACACGGGCGCAATCAATGTAATCTGTTATTTTTAAATCTAAAATACTCCTAATCCATTCATGGGAATAGGCAGCACCAAAGAATATTGTCAAATAGTTTACCACTCCAAAGGACCCATAATATCCTATGTGCAAACAACCAAATCCAAGCACATTTTACCGTCGGCAAACTATTCTCACATCTCTATTTGTGACCAGATACGGTTGATTTTCGAATGGTTTTTGTTTTTCTAACAGAAAAGGGGGTTGTAGGGTTAGCAACGAAACATGTTGACAAGTTCTAAGGGGCGTTGAGGCAAATAAAAAAGTAATATCAAGCGGCCACGTGGCAGTGCACTGATATTGAGATCGTGTGGTGATAATTGCATGTTTGTTAGTTGTCGCCTTTGGCGCTCTTGAAAATAGACAGATTCGTGTAATTAAAACGTAAATTATAATTGAACGAAAGCACATTGTGTAAGGCTGCATAGGTGGTTGAGCGATGCGATGGTCTCCTAAACCCAATCATACAAAGACACTCACCAAAACTGATAATAGTCGTTATCGACTGATAGAATCCATCAAAAAAAAAATTAAGATAGAGCGAAGAGAACGAAATTCTCCGTTTCAACTTGGGCAAACATTGTTTCGTATGTAAAAAAATAAATATTTGCGGACAATCATACACAAATCAACCTAGTCCCAAACTAAGCAAAGCTGGTACTATGAGTACTAGACGACGATATAGATACTTATAAGTATAGAGAAATAAATACTTAAATACATAGAAAACATCCATGACTCAAAAACAAATATTCGTGCTCATCCATCTCACAAATAAATGCCCTTACCTTGGTTCGAACCCAGGACCTCTTGCTTCGTAGGCAGGGTCACTACCAACTAGGCTAAAGCGGTCGTCAAAACCCGTCCGGCGTCTGTCCGTCTGTTCTCCTCTACAGGTCGCGTTTCTCGATTCTTGTGAAATTTTGAAACCGTAGCCAATGGACGCTTGCGACTACGGATATTTATTCAATTCATGACAGCGTGACAACGTGACAGCGGGATAGACACCAGTCACCACCGGACACCGGACGAACGATTTTCGGCCCATGCTGAAGCATAGAACTTCGTTCGCTCATTTGATACAACTATATGAAAACCCATCTTTGCACATCACTTGTCCACAATCAATCCATCCGTACATCTCTTGTTCACCCTTATGAATGGAAAATTAAAACTACCCCCGACTATCGAGCAACATGATCAATACAACATTGTCAATAACAATTCCATTACTAAAGTACTCGAGCGAGCGAGGGAACTAATAAAAAGGCGTCAATTGATTACGGACACGCGGCACATCAAACGCGTTTTACACAACACTGATTGTCATTTTGGGGTGTCAAGTGTGTCACCTAAGGAACAACGTTGTGAGAGGCAGTTCAAGTGGATGTGAAAAATAATTAGGATTACACGTGTATCATCTTCGTAGCATTTTCCCCAGTTGTCTCCTAAATGATCCCGGGGTCCGTTTTGACACTTAATCCCAAGATTAGACGTAGGCACTAATTTTATAACCCAGAGAGAAAACTAGACGTTGTTGGGATTATACCTGTACCCTTATTGTGAGATACAATCGTAACCTAACGTTTCGTAACTAATACGAGATCGAATAAACGCGCTTCGAATAGATTTCGATCTCGCTACGGTATTCTTCGATTCGACCCGTCAAACTTGTAACTCACACTGCCGTTGGACTACGAAACCAACTGCAAAACGTTAGGCACTTTGCGTTTAGTTTTCGATGCGTAATTTAACGTTCTATTCGCACTACCAATCGGTAGTGTGAGACATTTCGAATCGAAGAATACCGTCGCGACTGTAGTTTACTATTTCACTTGCAAAATGGCCCGTGATATCGTATTATTCCGTCAAGAGTTACCGTAGATCCGATCGAAATTTATCTCAAATTAAAGAACTTATAAAAATAAGAGTTTTGAATTGACAACATATATCCGCAAAATTCGGATTGTCGCGTATTTTGTATTTAAAAATACAAATAAATGGCCCCCGCGCCGCCATATCGTATCGACAGTCGACACTGTCGACGTCGCGATGCGCGTATTCTGTAATGTCATAACCGACAAACATTTAAATTAAAACGATAAATTCTAGTGATATAAGGTTGAATATTGGAAAATCGTGAACGAACGTGAAGTCGATCGCGAATTAAGTAATGTATAAGTGCCTCACGTTACAGTTTGGATTTTTAGTTCTATGAGTGACCACCAGGGGCGGATATAGACTTTTCATACTAAATCTTGACGATAGGCGGTAGCGTCGATAGTAGACGCGACTCACTTCAATCCCACGCTAAGGCTGCTGTTTCCTCACAACGTTTTCCTGTTCAATATCAAATCATACACTCGCGGACAAAGAATACGAGTCGGTAAAATATCGTCATATTTCCTAAAATGGTGCAAGGTTGTACAGTTTTTTAAACTGTCATGATCTTGAAAGAAAACTGCAAAAATAACAGTAAAAAAATAACGTTACCATGTTTAAGGGGACGTAGGTTCGTGGTCTTCTCTCCCTCTCACTGAGCATAAGCGTGAGCGAGATGGAAGTGCGTGTTTGGTAGCGCGGATATCATGTTTTTTAATTATATTTTTTTGTGCGTTTTAATAAATAAAAAAGTAATAGCTGATTTCCCTCAAACATGACATTGCCGATTTTTTGAACCAATTTCAATATGTTTAGCTATTGTGCATAATTTGTTACGATTTTTTTAAGTGTATTTTAGACCTATGTTCGGGATTTTTTTCTATCGAGCGAAAGTCAAAACCTCAGGATTCGAATAGCTGATTTCCCTCGAGAAAGGCCTCAAGGTTGCTAATTAAATTTAAGGCAGCCGTATTATAACCAAAACAAGAGCTACGATTTTTTAAAAATCAGTTTTTGGAGCTCACGTCGCCTTAAATCGGACTCCAAAACCCATGAAAAAGAGCGAGATATAGCAAAAATCGTCATTTTTAGGGTTCCGTACTCAAAGAGTAAAACGGGACCTTATTAATAAGACTTCGCTGTCCGTCCGTCCGTCCGTCCGTCCGTCTGTCTGTCACCAGGCTGTATCTCAAGAACCGTGATAGCTAGAAAGTTGAAATTTTCACAGATTATGTATTTCTGTTGCCGCTATAACAACAAATATTAAAAACAAAATAAAATAAGTGATTTTTTTGCCGTTTTTATAGATAATGGTACGGAACCCTTCGTGCGCGAGTCCAACTCGCACTTGGCCGGTTTTTGGATATTGATTTTTATGATAGGATCCCGGAAATTGCTAATACAGTTGGGTATTATAAAGATCTGTAAATATTTAAACTAGTGTTAAATATTAAAAAAACCCCATTGCTGTTATTTAATTTAGGGTGACCGGAAATTTATGAGCGCGAGTGTATTTTGTACATAAGATTTTGAGGTGAGTTGGGTCGCTAAATGTCTCGTGGATGCACTGTGTTGAGAGTAAGGGACTTGAATTTGTGTCTAAATTACGATACAATGAATCCTCAAATAAAATGTATGCCGGCAACACACTTGTGTCGGCTTTTAAGTCCCACGGTGTCTGCTTATCATCAATCATCAGACATACCATTGCTTGTTTGCAACTGTCGTGATATAAAATAAAATAAAATAGATACATAAAAAAACGGTAAAAATTAGGCAATATCCTTATGAATATATGTCAGAATAATTCATAATCGGCTAGATAGAATATAACTGTAGGCACTATGTGATTGTCACGATCATGCGTTTTTTATTCTTTCGACAACCCTATCAATGACTTGGTAGGTATATATTTGTGCTGAACGTTGGATTTGATGGATAGTGACACTTCTGTGCCTTAGTAACTATATAGGATTTTTTCTAGCGTGATTAGAATGACAGATGCCAAACTCACGTATATTACGTACTGATTTCTCGGTAGCTGGACCTTTTATTAACTGACATGAGATCAAGTTTATATTATAAAATCCGCATATTGGAAGTGATTTAAATTTTACAAGCAATATTTGTCCCTTGGAAAAAATATGAATTTCGCTTACCAATACAAAGTGACATTATATTATGAAGTGGCATCTATCATTTTAATCAAGCTAGAAAAAATCCTTTATATTTATTTTGTGGTAACTGGGCCAATCAACTTTTGGACCCACAGTATTTTGTCCGGTAACGCAAGATACAGAACTGTCATGTTTGTTAGAAAAACTGATATAAACCAGGTACCCAATTGTGTATAACGATGGTTTACACCAGCAGTTACGATATGCCACAGATTTTAATTGGATTGATAGACACAGGTTTGAAATAAATTGATTTGAATGTTTGTAAAAAGTAACACAGGAGACAGAAAAAGTGTGGGTGAAAAAGTTGATTGACCCAACTACCACTGATATAGGGAAACACAATTGTCTCTATAGATCCGTGATAGTCTGTAAAATATGGATAAATATTCTCATTACGCATTTATTCGTATTTTAAATAGGGTGCGCGCGGTGCGAACGCCAAACACCCCCGCGGCGGCGATTACAATGTAATCGACATTTGATTACACGTAATTTATACGGTTCAATTTATTGCCATTTATTGTGGGAAGCGGTTATTATATTTGTACCATTTTGTAGAGTACCGTTTGGGGTGGCTTTGGTATTAGACGTGAATTTGATCATCGCAATCTAACGCCATACCTATTTATTTAGTAACGGCTTCGCCTGCGTATTGCACAGAACGCATTAAATATAGGTACCTACCCTATGTCCATCTAGATGGAGTCTAGACTCCAAACATCAAGTTTTTTTTAGTCGGTTAAGTAGTTCCGGAGATTACCCTCTACATACAAACCTACAAATGTACAATCTCAAAGACTTTTGCTTTTTATAAATATCAGCAAGCAACAACGAGCGTATCTGTATATACGTTCTTTTTTCCGGACTTCAACTGAGCCGAAAGGAAGGGATATGCTTTTAGCAGACCATATCTGGGGGCACGGTAGTGCCCCCGCCAAGACGAGCCAAGCGAAGCGCAAAGGAAGGCACTACCTATCTTTTCTCGAAGCGCTTCGTCGTTTTTTTGAACCCTCATAACTTGACTTTGGATTATACCAGATGAACAAAATTCTCGGAATATGATGTCAATAGTAAAGTAAAATATACAGTTTCAATTGCATAGCTCTTATACTTTAGATTCTATTGATATCTAAAAAAAGCCGATTTCGTCACTGACTCACTCACGTTGATCATCAAAACCTCTAGGGTACTTCCTGAAGTCTTAGAAAGCTGAAATTTGGTATGTAAGCTAGTATTAGTAAACAATTAACAATACAATTTAAAAATTGGAACTTTTACCCCCCAACCCCTTAAACTAGGGGATGCAACTTTGTATGAGACTTCCGCAAATTTTGATGCTAGAGGTCTGAAAATTAAAATAGGGTCCTTATTTTAAATAATAAAATACGTTTTTCAGTATTTTTAATAAATCACCCCCTTACCCTTTAAATTAGAGGATGGAAGTTTGTATGGGTTTTCCTATACACTTCTTTAGAAATTACCTTACAAAAAGGAATGAGATCCCACCAAAACATTACATGTAAAGTGACTGCTAAGACTCCCTAGCTCATATATCCCTAGCTCTTAAAAAATTCTTAATTCTTAATATAGCTTTCAGCGTTAAAAAGATATGATCATAAGGTGCGCCAAGCTTCCTACCCAACACGGCGTAACCTACTACTACCAGCCACGCTCTAAAACTTCTATATCTTGGCTAAAACTTATAGACCCGTCGCTTATTAATGTCGCTTATAAATTCATTCAGCGCGAAAGTCTATGCAGCGACCGGGATGTGCCCAACAAAGCTATTACTTTTTAGCCAAGATTTTTTGAAGCGTGGCTAGTAGTGGTAAGTTACGCCGTGTGGAGTAGGAAGCTTGGCGCGCCTTATGATCTGATATCTTTTTAACGCTGAAAGCTATATGAGCTCGGGAGTCTTGGCAGTCACTTTACATGTAATGTTTTCGGTGGAATATTGTATTTAGTTAGGTGTGTTCCAGCGTCGGTAGCATTTATGATATTCAATCGATTCGCCCTTTTCTATGAAAAAAAACAGTTCTATTTTAACCGACTTCAGAAAAGGAGGAGGTTCTCAATTTGACTTTATTTTGTTGTGTATTTGTTACGCGATATCTCGGTAATTTATAAACCGATTTGAAAAATGATTTTTTTGTAAGCTTATACTCCCAGATTGGTCCCGTTGTCACCAAAATCCACTTCTGATGGGGTTCTGGAGAAATCGAGGAAACTATTCGAATTTTATAGGCAAACTTGAAGCAATTTGGGTCAGTAGGAACACATGAGTGTTTGAAGTCGGTTGAAACTTTGTTTTCAAAGTAAATTATCTTGTTTTAGTTAGTTTCCGTCGTTGGGATACAGTTTTCTAACTTTTTCATGCTTGTTATAACAAATTCCTAGTACTTAATTATTGATATCCCATTTTCGCTATGTCACGCCAATCAACGACAATTTTGAATTTTTATTGTGACTTATATTTATTTTGGTAAATTAACGTAATTGTGTCACAAATGTGATGAAAACAGTCGATTAGTATTTTACTTTTGTTACATAAATTACATAATGTAATTCAGTTTCAAGTCAAGCACCGAATTCTGTAAGTAACTGTAAAACATAAAAATTCCTTCGCTGAAACACATTTTAATATCAGCCCGGCAATAAACAAAGGCGGTTTGAAATTTAAACTCACAGTTAAATTGTTACGTTCAGAATAAATTGAGCGCCAACCGTCGTCGCGTCGCTGTAATAAGTGATAACTCTCTCAAATAATGAAAATTGTTCCCCAGCTCTGTGTTCCAACTGAGACACCTTTTACGAGCTTTACAAGCTTTTATTATTTAACTTGCTCCAAACAGTATGTTGGTTGTCAAAGGCCATGCCAGGATAAGCTAAGTGAATCCTGCCCTCAGCGAGTTTTGGCTTGTAGGTATTTTTTTGATGATGTCTTTGTATTGGTAACAAGTATGCAAAATTTGAGACCCCAAAAAATTATAGTTTTAAAAAATAAAATAAAAAACGAAATATAAATATACCAATGTTCCGTTTCCGAATAATCTTTCCAACTGACAACTCTAATCTTCATCTGTTTCATATCATAGACAAAATGAAAGGTAAAATATTCTTCTAGGCCGCGTAGGTATTACAGAAAACTATGAAACTACAAACTTTTTACTAATATAGCCCTCTCTCTCTACCCTTTATGTTGTTCTGCTCTGAACATATTGAGGCAAATCTTTTATCAATATATTTTTTTTCTGATAATTTTGCATACTTGTTACCAATACAAAGCCACATCATCAAAAAATATTACAAGCCAAAACTCCCTGGGGGCAGATTCACTTAGCTTATCCTGGCATGGCCTTTTGAAAATCATTTTTCAGCCTCTTGCCGGTAAGCGATTTAGCTGTTTGGTATACTTTTGTAAGTTCGGTGACCATGCAATATTATAGCACCACCCAGCTGATATTATGATGGAGAGAGAAGGTGGCCAACGTCTATTTTTGTTTTGTACAATTTCCACTACCCAAAAGTTGTATGGAAGAGATCGCTCATTAGCGATAAGACCGCCTATTGTCTAGGTACCATTGTGTAGCGTAAGGTCCTTGTGTTGTTTTCTTCTTTCGGTGAACAAGAAATAATTTTTGTATTGTAAATATTGTCTCCTAAACACGTAATTATTTGGGGCTCAATGGAGTCTTCTCAACGAGTAGTTGATGACGTGCAAAAAAAGCTGTTCTGTAATTTTATATTTTAATAATTTTATCTTCCAGCCAGCTTCCTAACCAGACTTTAAAAAAAAAACCGCCTTCAAATCGGTACATACTCGTACGTTTAGGAAGTACGATGCCTGGACACAGAGATACACACAGAGATACACACATGTTAAACGTATAAAACGCCTTGTTTGCGTCGATGATTAAAAATATACAAGGTATCACGCTACGAACGTCAAAAATTATGATAAAACCCGGCATCCGTCGGGTTTTTAATTGAAATATTTATAATTGCGAGAACTGCCAGATAGAACCCGTAAAGCAATTATTGTTTTTACTTTGTCTTTTACCGTAGAAAT
Organism: Epinotia brunnichana; assembly: GCA_963854355.1. Lineage (NCBI taxonomy): Eukaryota > Metazoa > Arthropoda > Insecta > Lepidoptera > Tortricidae > Epinotia > Epinotia brunnichana. The sequence goes on along the minus strand of OY977950.1, from coordinate 22,933,335 downwards.
TTGCGAATTTAATGTATAATTTTATTATTTCTGAACAACGAGAAATGCGAAACGATAGTGAATACTTATCAACATGCTTAATTGCGAAATCATTTATTAAGGCGTCGTAGGTTCATGGTCTTTTCTCCCTCTCACTGAGCATAAGCGTGAGCGAGACGGAAGTGCGTGTTCGCAAGCGCGGATATCAAGATTTTTAATTATAATTTTTTGTGCGTTTTAATAATTAAAAAAGTAATAGCTAAGTTTTCTCAAACATGATGAACCAATTTTATTATGTTTAGCTTTTTAGACCAATCAAATTAGCTAAACCCGGACATAATTCGATAACTGTAATTTTCTTTTTCTATGATGTAAAGTATTGTTAGTTATAGTTAAAATAAAAAGAATTAAACATTTTAGGGTTCCGCGTCATTGTAAAAAAACCAAAAATCTAAATTTTTAACAAATTCTGATTTCATAAGTGCAGCATAATATGTAACTTTGTAAAAGTGCCTCTATTATGATATAACGCTTGCATTCCAGTTAAAGAAATCAAAATTAATCTAATTAATCAACCGGGACTATCAATAATAAAGAAAGTTCAGTAAGTTACACATTTTCTGGCTTATCTTACCAGAAATTATAGATAACTGCAATTTAACAAATTATTCTGAATAGTATATTATGTGTGTTGATAAATTATTAAAAATTAAACAGATTCTCTTTGCGGATTTCTAAAATCACAAATATTGGTAGTTTTTGGAAAACCAAAATACATAACTACTTGGAAAGTGTTTGATTTATGCGGTCAACATATTATTAGTACTATAAGAAACAAATTAAACAAAAAATATCCACGATTATTAATTAATTCATATTTTTTCGTACTTAAGTTTTAATATGAACCTTATCTCTTGCAGAATAAGGCCGTCATTGCTTTGCGCCTCAACTACCGACCGTGCTGTCGCGAGTCGCAGGCATTCAAGGCCGAAACGCACTGACAGCGGTGGCGAAGCGGCGCGGGGTGGCGCGGAGGCGGTACTTGTAATGTTCGAGCTAATATGAAAGGATCCGAACGCTTTTTTCCCGGCCGGTATTTTGTGCGAACCCATTCGTATTAGATCGAACATTACAGCCGGTACCACCTCCACACTGCGCCGCGCCGCCGCTTCGCCACCGCTGTCAATTCGTTTCGGCCTTCATTTATTATGGATAGGTCAATGATTGTCAAACATTTATAAACACGAACGTGGCGTTTACCACGGTTCGGCTAGGGTGGAGATTTATTGAAATATTGTGTTCATTAAATCGATAATAACTAAATTGTTCAGCATGAGACATAATTGTCGTGGAATGTCGATTACCTATTTATAAGCACTCAGTCTTCTGTATAGAATTATTTAAATAAAATATGTTACTTATGTGGGTGCAGAAAGGGGCATTATTGGAATGATTCTTATTCGAATAATTATTCAAATAAACATTTATTCGCGAATAATTTATTCGTCTACACTTTCGAATGACGAATGATTTATTCTCATTTCATTCCAATAAATCCACGAATAATATTTAAGGATGCGGTTGCTCGTTGTAACACGTACACGAATTTAACACGATCACTACAAGTGTACCTATTTTCAAGTATTAATACCCTTTTCTACTAATTAACAATATTTTTGTGAGTTAAATGAGTCACTTAATGGGGCATTTAACAGGTTTGTTTCAATATGTCATGTGTGTGAGCTTGTCCATATATTACGTCGTCGTTTTTAGGGTTCCGTACTCAAAGAGTAAAACAGGACCCTATTACTAAGATTCCGCTGTCCGTCTGTCTGTCTGTCTGTCTGTCCGTCTGTCACCAGGCTGTATCTCACGAACCGTGATAGGTAGACAGTTGAAATTTTCACAGGTGATGTATTTCTGTTGCGGCTATAACAACAAATACTAAAAAACTGATTTTTTATTTTCTTTTTTTTTCTTATACAATCTTACACAAATCGATCTAGTCCCAAACTAAGCAAACTACTATGGGTACTAGACGACGATAAACATACTTATATAGATAAATAAATACATAGAAAACATCCATGACTCAGGAGCACATATTTATGCTCATCACACAATGCACAAATAAATGCCCTTACCGGGATTCGAACCCGGGACCTCCGGCTACGCAGGCAGGGTCACTACGAGGGTCAAACTGAAAGTTTCGGGAATAGAAAAAAATATGCAGTTACATTGATTTAAGTATTTTTATTGTTTTTCAAAGTATTCTCTTTTATATTTTATGCACTTTTCCATGCGTTCAAACCAGTCGTTAAAACACTTATTGAACGCTGAAAAAGAGTCGACAAAATGGCCATTTTAAAAGCCTCCACTGCTTCTGCCGGTGTCTGAAACACCGCGCCCACCACGCAACTTATCCTTGATTTTGGGGAATGTGAAAAAGTCGATGGGACTTAGGTCAGGGCTGTATGGAGAATGGTCCAGTAGTTCGACTTTTTCACCTTCCAGGTACTCATTTGTTTTACTTGTATACCAATCGGCTTTGACGATCTTCAAGTGGAATAGTAGCCACGTGACCCGATTTGGAGACAAACATAGCCACCATCTTCTTGGCCTTGCTGTGAGAGCGAATAACTTTTGTTGGCTTGAAGCTCGTTTTCGTTACCCCATACTCGAGATTGGTTTTTAGTTTCAGGCTCATATGCGTATATCCACGACTCGTCACCTGATACGACCCTAAAAACTGCATTTGAGCTTCTTCCGTTGAATTTATTCAATGTTTTGCGGCACCAATTGACACGAGTCGTTTTCTGCTCGTCAGACAATAAGTGCGGGATCCAACGGCAAAACAACTTTCGCACGCCTAATTCTTCCTGTAAAATAACTTGTATCTGACTCATTCCAATCCCCAAAGACTCCTGAATTTCCCGATATGTCACATACCTGTCTTCTTTTATCAGCTGACTCACAATGTGGACGTTTTCTTGCGTAACTGCCTATTTTGGTCGACCTTCACGCGCGTCGTCTGTGAGGGATACTCGGCCACGTTGAAATTCTTAATACCACCTGTATATTGTCGTCTTTGAAGGTGTTTCATTACTAAAAGCAGCAATCATCCAGTCTCCACATTATTTTTGTGTTCATCCACTTTGAAAGTCGTAATAAATTTTTACGGGACAATTCCATCTTCAGCGGCGACTCAACAACTCAAAAAAACAATTTAAACTGAACCATTGTTTTGTTAGGGTTCCGTACTCAAGGAGTAAAACGGGACACTATTACTAAGACTCCGCTGTCCGTCTGTCTGTCTGTCTGTCAGTCTGTCAGTCTGTCAGTCTGTCTGTCTGTCCATCTGTCACCAGGCTGTGTCTCAACAACAGTGATAGTTTGACAGCTGAAATTTTCACAGATGATGTATTTCTGTTGCCGCTATAACAACAAATACTAAAAACCAGTTTTTTTTTCTTTAACAATCTTACACAAATCGGCTTAGTCCCAAACTAAGCAAAGCTTATATAATGGGTACTAGACGAACGATAAACATACTTATATAGATAAATAAATACTTAAATACACAGAAAACATCCATGACTCAGGACTTGGCCGGTTGTTTTTTGTCAATTCTTGACCCCCCCTCCTATCATCATCCTGTTAATTCCTAAATGGAAACTACCCGCCTCATAAAATGACTACCGTCATCCAATAGACCCCCCCCCCCTGTTTTGAAATGACGTAATTTATGGACAGCCACTGTCTGTAATTGGATCAATGTTATGTTATTAGAGGCGATTACGCATGTAAGATTGTTCAACTATATACCTGTAATTGTACATTGTATGTACTTAATCATGTTATATTCTGATCTGTGTGTTTTTAGGGTTCCGTGCCTCGAAATGGAAAAACGGAACCCTTATAGGATCACTTTGTTGTCCGTCCGTCCGTCTGTCAATACCCTTTTTCTGAGGAACGCGTGGAGGTATCAATCATTTAAAGTTTGAATTCCTGTGCATAGTGTGTGCATACATTATTTTAGAATTAATATTTTTTATATTAATGTTGCTGTGCCCTAACAGGGTTATGCTGGAACTGTATTTATATGTAACATCTTGTAAGACCCATACTGCAACAAATAAATGAATTAAGCTGAAATTTATATTAAATACTCAGGTTCACTGTCTTTTGGAGCTGTGAAAAAATGAAACTTCTAAGCCAACGCAATCAAAAGATACAGCCGTTTATGCCGCAAATTTCCGCAAGTTTTCGAAACCCGCTAGGGAATCAAAACCTACTTTCCGTGCACTCAGAAACTTGAAATTTGGTGCGAAGCAACGCCCTATAGCTCAGATAAAGGAAAAATAGCAAAAACCGTAAATTTTTAGTTACATCACTGAAAATTGTATGTCCAGTACATACTGACACGTACTAAGTATGTGAATACATACTTAGTGAGTGACAGTTTATAGTGGACTTGGTTTTATTGTACGGGGTGGTCCGGAACCCTCGGTGCGCGAATCTGACTCGCACTTGACCGGTTTTTTTTTCACCCGTGGTAAAGCCGAAATAGTAAAAATAAAACAGGTGAAATAATTACAATTAATATCCGTTTCACCATGCACGGCGATGTTAATTGGTACCCTTGATGAAGCGGTAACCTTTTTCTAACAAATTTAGAAACTAGGTATCACTGTTTTGTCTGTAGGAAATTATTACGTTTTTGAGATATATTCCATTAAAAAGCATTCCTACAATATTCGTTCAAAATATTATTCCCGAAAAGCATTACGAATGATTATGCGAATGAAGAAGTTATTCGCGAATAAATATTGGCGAATAATTATTCGAAATATTTATTCGTCATTCGCAAATAATCCTATTTATTCTTAAACGTTATTCGTATTCGAATAAATTTATCCCATCTCTGGGTGGGTGACAATAAGCATATCTTCTCTTTTTTTTGGCGTTCTGGCCAACTGTGTCGGCTCAATTTTGCCAATAAGGATATCGACTACCGTAAAGCTCAAAGGGCGTAAGGGACGAAATGCCCATGCCCATATCCCGTGAACTCTCAATCTTGAAATTTGGTACGAAGTATTTATAGCACAAATAAAGGAAAAATTGCAAAAACCGTAAATTTTTAGTTACATCACTGAAAATTTGATGTCCAGTATAAACTGACACGCACTAAGTATGTAAATACATACTTAGTGAGTGTCAGTTTATAGTGGACCTGTTTCTATTGTACGGGGTGGTCCGGAACCCTCGGTGTGCGAGTCTGACTCGCACTTGACCGGTTTTTTTTATGCTAACCACGATCATGGCATCATCTCTTTCATTTACTTAACAGTTAAGAGTTTACTTATGTTTTCGATGATAAAAGCAAATCAATCGTTCCTTACGCCCTTTGGACCAGAGTTTTCAAAGGGCGTAAGGGACAAACTGTGATTTTTTCATTAGAGCTAAAAATCCTACAATTAGGATATTCCGTTATATTTGTTTTATTTGTACACGGCGCGGTCTGTGCAAAACACGTAATTGAAATAAACTCGTTAAGACGGGTTCGCCGTGCGCTCGCCCGCTGGCGCCCCACTCTCTTCCCGCCTCGCACCCACCGCATGCATCTGGCTCCACGACAAGGTCGCGAGTATTTTCAATTAAATTTTCAATTTCTTAAGCGTGAAATTAACATGCTTAATTTTGATGAAATCATGATTATCGTTCACAAAAGGCTATTAGTAAACAAAAAAATCATAGTTACTATTTATAATTACTGAGAAATACATTATTATTAAAACGTTAAAAATAAATGTTTAATTATTGTCTTAAATGTCTAAAAAGACGCAATATAGCTTAAACAGATAAAAACATCATAGTTACCATTTTGGCTTGTCTAGATAATGAGATCAGAGGAAAACTGTGAAAAAAAACGTATATGCGAATTTGATTTCAGTTTAATTTTGCTATTAAGTGATCGAATTTGAATGCACCTCAAAGTTATACTAACAAGGTACTTGGTTACCTTTTTTACTTTTAGGAAAAAGTTAGGTAGTGTACGTTAACTCGTGTTTTTTTTAACTACGGTTACGATCGCGGATTTTTTACTTAATATATTTCATTAATATTTGATACTGAATAGTAAAATCCGATAAAACAATAAAAACAACGAGTTTACGAATTATGTCCAGGGTAAGCTAATTTGATTGGTCTATGTTTCGAATCACTGATCTCCCTGCAGAAAAGCCTCAAGAATACTATTAATTCGTATTTTTAGAAACCATATTATTATAAACAGACGCATTATATTGTTTCAAAATTTCTGTCCGCTTAACTTCGCTGAACCTACGGCGCCTTAAAATACTTTAATAGGCAACTGTGAGATTTTTGTGGTGGTGACAAACAAGCATACGACTTCATTGTAAACAGACATCGTAGCATATGACATAGGTTATATGCTCATTCTGGCGTCAGTTCAGTCCATCATTCTGATCAGACTGACGAGAGAATGATCGTATAACCCTCGGACTGACGGGCTGATGGTCAGTCTGCTGTCAGTTTTCTGTCATTCACAACGGTTACACGATCATTCTCTCATCAGTCTGATCAGAGAATGATCGTATAACCCTCGGACTGACGGGCTGATGGTCAGTCTGCTGTCAGTTTTCTGTCATTCACAACGGTTACACGATCATTCTCTCATCAGTCTGATCAGAGAATGATCGTATAACCCTCGGACTGACGGGCTGATGGTCAGTCTGCTGTCAGTTTTCTGTCATTCACAACGGTTACACGATCATTCTCTCAACAGTCTGATCAGAGAATGATCGTATAACCCTCGGACTGATGGGCTGATGGTCAGTCTGCTGTCAGTTTTCTGTCATTCACAACGGTTACACGATCATTCTCTCAACAGTCTGATCAGAGAATGATCGTATAACCCTCGGACTGACGGGCTGATGGTCAGTCTGCTGTCAGTTTTCTGTCATTCACAACGGTTACACGATCATTCTCTCATCAGTCTGATCAGAGAATGATCGTATAACCCTCGGACTGACGGGCTGATGGTCAGTCTGCTGTCAGTTTTCTGTCATTCACAACGGTTACACGATCATTCTCTCATCAGTCTGAACAGAGAATGATCGTATAACCCTCGGACTAAAGGGCTGATGGTCAGTCTGCTGTCAGTTTTCTGTCATTCACAACGGTTACACGATCATTCTCTCAACAGTCTGATCAGAGAATGATCGTATAACCCTCGGACTGACGGGCTGATGGTCAGTCTGCTGTCAGTTTTCTGTCATTCACAACGGTTACACGATCATTCTCTCAACAGTCTGATCAGAGAACGATCGTATAACCCTCGGACTGACGGGCTGATGGTCAGTCTGCTGTCAGTTTTCTGTCATTCACAACGGTTACACGATCATTCTCTCAACAGTCTGATCAGAGAATGATCGTATAACCCTCGGACTGACGGGCTGATGGTCAGTCTGCTGTCAGTTTTCTGTCATTCACAACGGTTACACGATCATTCTCTCATCAGTCTGATCAGAGAATGATCGTATAACCCTCGGACTGACGGGCTGATGGTCAGTCTGCTGTCAGTTTTCTGTCATTCACAACGGTTACACGATCATTCTCTCATCAGTCTGATCAGAATGATGGACTGAACTGACGCCAGATTGAGTGTGTAACCGATGTTTATGGACATTTGTTTGATGCCGTTGCCGACCTTTTGATTTGAGGCTTAATTTTTACCCTGAGAAAATTACGGCTTTTTTGGAAATAATTCAATATCAGGCTAATTATTTGTATACGGCTTTTATATGTTATTTTAAACAACTTTTACTATTGACATCAATAATTCTATGGAGCGGAAGTTTGGAAAAAAAAATAACCCGCAAGCAAAAATGCTATCAGTATTTTTATAATGAAAACATGTTTGAGTACACAAATTTGGAGACAGGTAGTAACCTGAATCCAAAAATATACGCATCAGGAAATAACGGCATTTTAATTAAATATTTTATGACCTTGAGATAATATTGAATTTCATCTGGCCTATAGAAAGGTTTATTCATTAACAAGAATAAGAACAAGAATAACGTATATAGACGAAGTCAATTATAAAGTAAAGAAAGCAGCTTTCTCGCTCAAAGAATAGCGATTGCTATTCAACGCGGGAATGCTGCCTGTGTGATGGGCACCCTGCCTAAAGGGCAAAGTTTTGATACGTTTCTGTAATTTTATATTTTAATAATTTTATTTTTTTAAGTAGTTTTAAATGACATGCTTGTAAGTGTTGTTGTATGTTGTGAAATAAATTATCATTTTTATTAAGTAAAGAAAGTTTATACCATTTTCGCCTGATTTTTACGGAATTTATGAAGATTACTTTTCATCATTTTTTACCGTATCGGTATTAAATTTAGGTGGATTATTAATGAATATTTATTCAAATTACCCAACCTATTTTTTGGTGTAAAAATATGGCTTATATCGATATATTGTTGTGTTTTCATAGAGCGAAACCGTAAAGTTCTCAGGGTATTTGTTGACAGCTAAAGACACTAAAAGGTCCCCGAATACCCTGCGACATTAAGTCTGATCAGACTGACGAGAGAATGATCGTATAACCCTCGGACTAACGGGCTGATGGTCAGTCTGCTGTCAGTTTTCTGTCATTCACAACGGTTACACGATCATTCTCTCATCAGTCTGATCAGACTGATGAGAGAATGATCGTATAACCCTAGGACTGACGGGCTGATGGTCAGTCTGCTGTCAGTTTTCTGTCATTCACAACGGTTACACAATCATTCTCTCATCAGTCTGATCAGACTGACGAGAGAATGATCGTATAACCCTCGGACTGACGGGCTGATGGTCAGTCTGCTGTCAGTTTTCTGTCATTCACAACGGTTACACGATCATTCTCTCATCAGTCTGATCAGAGAATGATCGTATAACCCTCGGACTGACGGGCTGATGGTCAGTCTGCTGTCAGTTTTCTGTCATTCACAACGGTTACACGATCATTCTCTCAACAGTCTGATCAGAGAATGATCGTATAACCCTCGGACTGACGGGCTGATGGTCAGTCTGCTGTCAGTTTTCTGTCATTCACAACGGTTACACGATCATTCTCTCAACAGTCTGATCAGAGAATGATCGTATAACCCTCGGACTGACGGGCTGATGGTCAGTCTGCTGTCAGTTTTCTGTCATTCACAACGGTTACACGATCATTCTCTCATCAGTCTTATCAGACTGATGAGAGAATGATCGTATAACCCTAGGACTTACGGGCTGATGGTCAGTCTGCTGTCAGTTTTCTGTCATTCACAACGGTTACACGATCATTCTCTCATCAGTCTGATCAGACTGATGAGAGAATGATCGTATAACCCTAGGACTGACGGGCTGATGGTCAGTCTGCTGTCAGTTTTCTGTCATTCACAACGGTTACACGATCATTCTCTCATCAGTCTGATCAGACTGACGAGAGAATGATCGTATAACCCTCGGACTGACGGGCTGATGGTCGGTCTGCTGTCAGTTTTCTGTCATTCACAACGGTTACACGATCATTCTCTCATCAGTCTGATCAGACTGACGAGAGAATGATCGTATAACCCTAGGACTGACGGGCTGATGGTCAGTCTGCTGTCAGTTTTCTATCATTCACAACGGTTACACGATCATTCTCTCATCAGTCTGATCAGAATGATGGACTGAACTGACGCCAGATTGAGTGTGTAACCGATGTTTATGGACATTTGTTTGATGCCGTTGCCGACCTTTTGATTTTAGGCTTCATTTTTACCCTGAGAAAATTACGGTTTTTTTGGAAATAATTCAATATCAGGCTAATTATTTGTATACGGCTTTTATATGTTATTTTAAACAACTTTTACTATTGAAATCAATAATTCTATGGACCGGAAGTTAGGAAAAAAAATTAACCCGCAAGCAAAAATGCTATCAGTATTTTAATAATGAAAACATGTTTGAGTACACAAATTTGGAGACAGGTAGTAACCTGAATCCAAAAATATACGCATCAGGAAATAACGGCATTTTAATTAAATATTTTATGACCTTGAGATAATATTGAATTTCATCTGGCCTATAGAAAGGTTTATTCATTAACAAGAATAAGAACAAGAATAACGTATATAGACGTAGTCAATTATAAAGTAAAGAAAGCAGCTTTCTCGCTCAAAGAATAGCGATTGCTATTCAACGCACAAAACGAGAAGACACGCCGTTACCATACAGTCTGAGATATAAATCAAAGCTTGTGCCTCCAACCTCCCGGTTAAAACTCCATTCCTCAGGTCCGCTAACCATGTCAATAAAAATATACAACAAACTACCAGAACACATAAGAAAAGAAAATAAGGATAACCAATTTTTTACTAAACTAAAGAATATATTACTAAATAACGCATATTATTCTATAAATGAATACCTAGATGATAAACTATAAAAGTACATATATCTACTACCAAATTATAATTGTTTCAACACAGAGTATAGGCACACATATATATAAACTAGCTGTTGCCCGCGACTTCGTCCGCGTAGAACTTTTTATCGTCTTAGAAAATGATTTCTCTCAATACAAAATTTGAACCCTCTTTTAGGGGATAATTAAAAAAAAAGTTGATGTTCATTTTCTAGTTTGTGAACAAACAGTCTAAAACCAAAGTTAAAAATCTCATACTTTAAAAATGCCTTGAAATACTCAAACTTTGAACCAATTTTAACTCTCTTAGGGGATGAATTTGGAAAAACTCTGATATCAGTTTTGTAGTCTTTTAACGTACAGAATAAGACCGAAGTTAAAAATCTCTTACTCACACTTTAAAATTTTATTGCTCGCCATTTAAAATTTGAACCCCCTTTTAAACCCCCTTAGAGGTTGAATTTTTCTAATCGCTGAAAGAACTTTTTTCGTAAACTTTAAGTCTCTAGCTCAAAAAAAGTGTTGCCCATACAAAGCTTTCTTAACCCCCTTAGGGGTGGAATTTTCTAAAACTCTGAAAGTACTTTATTATTAATTTTAATAAGTAACATTTTGAATAGTTTTAAGTCTAGTAAAAAAAGTTTTTCCCACACAACACTGGCTACCCTTCTTAAGGATCTTAAGGATCCCCTTAGAGATGGAGTTTTCTAAAACGCTGAAAGTTCTTTTTTAGTATTCTAATAAGTAATCTTTTTGCAAAGTTTTAAGTCTAACTCAAAAAAAAGTGTTGCCCATGCAAAGCTTGCTCTCTTTTTTAACCCTATTAGGGGTGGAATTTTCTAAAACGATTTGTGTTCTTTTTTTGCATTTTAATAAGTAATCTTTCTACAAAGTTTCAAGTCTCTAACTCAAAAACATAAACTTTCCCTGATAAAAACTTTGCACCCCTTTTTATCCCCCTTAGGGATAGATTTTTTCAAAACGCTGAAAGTCTTTTTTTTGTTTTTTTATAAGTAATCTTTCTACAAAGTTTTAAGTGTCTAGCTCAGAAAAAGTGTTCCCCATACAAACCTTGCACCCTTTTTTAACCCCCTTAGGGAATGATTTTTGTAAAACGCCGAATGTAGTATTTTTCATGTTCTAATAAGTAATTTTTCGTCAAAATTTTAAGTCTCTATTAAAAAAAAATATGTTTTTCCCATACAAACTTTGCACCCTATTTTACCCCCTTAGGGGTGAAATTTTCCAAAACGCTTAAAGTACTTTCTTTGTATTTAAATAATCTTTCTACAAAGTTTTAGGACTCTAGCTAAAAAAAATAGTTTCCCACATACAAACTTTGCACCCCTATTTTAGCCCCCTATTTTTAGGGGTAGAATTTTCTAAAACGCTGAAAGTACTTAATTTGTATTCTGATGACTAATCTTTCTACAAAGTTTTAAGTCTCTATTTAAAAAAAATATTGTTTCCCCCATACAAAATTTGCACCCCTATTTTACCCCCTTAGGGGTAGATTTTTTTAAAACACTGAATCTGAATCTAAATACTTTATTTGTATTCTAATGAATAATTTCTCTACAAAGTTTTAAGTCTCTATTTAAAAAAAAGTAGTTTTTCCCATACAAACATTGCACTCTATTTTACCCCTTTAGGGGTAGAATTTTCTAAAACCCTGAAAGTTCTTTATTTGTATTCTAATGACTGATCTTTCTACAAAGTTTTAAGTCTCTATTTAAAAAAAAAATGTTTCCCCCATACAAACCTTGCACCCCTATTTTACCCCCGTAGGGGTGGAATTTTCCAAAACGCTGAAAGTGTTTCATTTGTATTCTAATAACTAATTTTTCTACAAAGTTTAAGTCTATAGCTCAAAAAAAAAAGGTTCTCCCATACAAACTTTGCATCCCCATTTTACCCCCTTAGGGGTAGAATTTTCAAAAATCCCTTTTTAGTCCCTAGCCCACGTTATAAAAGCAACATACTGTGCAAAAATCAACTCTCTAAGATTAGTAGTTTCGGCTGTGCGTTGATGAGTGAGTGAGTGAGTGAGTGAGTGAATAAGTCAGTCAGGACATAGGCATTTATTATGTATAAATAGATAGAAGATAATGAAACTCCCATTCAAATATCTCAAAAAATTATGAAGCTACATCCGTTTTAATGTCGCTTGTTAGAGTGAGAAAACGATGAGGGACTGTGACGTCAATATACTCGAGCGTCATAGTAAAAAACAATCGTTTCATATGAAGGTGCGTTTTGCGGAAAAGGGACAGAACATACCCCCTCTTAAAACTTTGGACTCTTATAACTTAATCATTACCTATATAACCTCTTGCTTTGTTTTTTTCTCCATTTGACTATATTTATTTTAAATTCTTTTTCGAGAAAATACATTATGATTATTTACCATATTTTCGATTCCTGAGCTATAACCACGAACTTCGGAATTCCAAAATATTCGGGTATCTCTATCTCTATCGCACTAACCATACTCGAGTGACAGGGATGCAAATATATGAACATTGAGTATCGGTTTTCGTGGTAGCGCCGCAGGTACTTTGGCTGAATGCGCCGAGCGCGTGCCATTGTCATTCAAAAGAAACAAATTCGTGTTAATTATATTGTTCAAATTTGTTGATTTCATTTATTGAAATTACGACATAAAACGACTTTTGCGCATATAAGTTTTCATATCAGAATCGAATATTTTTTTATGGTATATATTTTAGCATTTGTCTCGTAAAGTTCTATCGTAGACGGGATTTAAATTATTAATAAGTGAAAGGCAAAGCAATTCCGCCATTTTGACGAAAATTTGACGGTTCTTATAGCTGACAGTTGGAGCAGCGTTTGATTTCAATAAAAATAAATGAAAAATTAAATGAAGTCGTATATTTCGGAAAATTTATTAACTGTTGCAGTCAGATAAAAACTATCCTAAGTTGCAGCTAGAATAATAATGTACCTATATAAAATGTTTCATATTTTTCCGTTCATGGGATGCTGAGAACATTCGAACCGCGCAAAGCTTAGTTTCAAACTGGCTGATTCTTTTTTTAATTTAGAGATTTATTATAAGTGGAGATAAATAAATATATATTATATCTAAATTATGTTTAGTAATTTAAATACGTCATCAACAAACATATGCATAAAGACACACAAAATGCCTAAAAATAACTATGTTTACCGCTGACTTATGTTATTTTATTAGACTACTAGCTGTTGCCCGCGACTTCGTCCGCGTAGAACTTAATACTTAGAAAATATAATGCAAACAAACTTCTACCATCTTAAGGGATGATTTCCGAGGCAAAAACTATTCTATATCCTTTGAAGGGTCTCAAATTATCTCTATATTTATCTCTATACCAAATTTCATCTAGGTACATGGATTTTATCCAAACTTTCACCCCCTATTTCATACCCTTAGGGAATGATTTTCGGGATGAAAACTATCTAATGTCATTCTTCGGGACTCAATAACGACCTTTATACCAAATTTCATCTAAACGGGATTCATCCAAATTTTCACCCCCCCATTTCACCCCCTTAGGGAGTGATTTCCGGAATTACAACTATCCTATGTCCTTTCCCGGGACTCAAGCTATCTCTATACCAAATTGTATTAAAATGGGTTCCATCCGAATTTTCACCCCTAATTTCACCCCCTTAAGGGATGATTTCTGGGGTAAAAACTATCCCATGTCCTTTCCCAGGACTTAACCTATATCTACACCAAATGTCATCAAAATAGATTACATCCAAATTTCACCCCCCCCCCCCCCCCCCCCCCCTTCACCCCCTTAGGGGATGATTTCCGGGATAAAACCTATTATTTGTCCTTCCCCGGGACTCAAACTATTTATATACCAAATTTCATCTAAATCGGTGCAGCGGTTTAAGTAGCTCCATACAAATTTCCACCCCCAATTTCAGCCCCTCACATATAAAAACTACCCTTTGTCCTTCCCCGGGGCTCATTTCATCTAAATCGGTTCAGCGGTTTAGGCGTGAAGAGGTAACAGACAGACACACTTTCGCATTTATAATATTAGTATGGAAGTATGGATTATTAGTATGGATAGTATGGATTATTTCCGCTTGTCTTCCAAATAGAGGTGTAGCTGTAGACTCACTTCAAAAGAAAGAAGAAACGAAAAACTCATTCAAATATCTCAAAAAATTACGAAGCTACAACCGTTTTAATGTCGCTTCTTAGAGTGAGAAAACGATCAGGGACCGTGACGTCACGATCCTCGAGCGTCATAGTAAAAAACAATCGTTTCATTATAAAGGTGCGTTTTGCGGAAAAGAGACGCAACAAACCCCCTCTTAAAACTTTATACACTTATAACTTAGTAATTACCTATATAGCTTCTTGCGTTGTTTTTTTTTCGAGATAATACAACATTATGATTATTTTGTTTAGTGTCTACATCCCTATTTTCGATAAGATAAGATAAAATAAGATTTCTTTATTGTCAGAACTGTGTACATTTAGTTGCTTTGGGTAAAATAAAGTCCAACAGCTTGCCCATTTTGGACGTATATTAAACTTAAAGCTAGTCAAATATACTAAAACAATAACAACAATAGTATTTCCAAATAGTTTTAACCATATTCACACATAAAATATTAATTTAGATCTATCCGACATCCGTATTTTCTTTTAAACCACGAACTTCGGAATTCGAAAATATTCAGGTATCTCTATCTCTATCGCACTAACAAATGACAGGAATGCAGAGGGCCTACCGCGAAAGGCATTCGAAGTTTCCCCTCTCTGTCATAATTACAAGTTCGTACATAAGTGCGACAGAGAGGGAAAACTTCGAATGCCGTTCGCGGTAGGCCCTCAGATATACGAACTTTCGGTTTTCGTGGTTTGGCTGAATACGCAAAGAGCGCGCGCGCGTGCCATTCAAAAAAACCAAGTTTATATTGTTCGAATTTGTTGTTACATTTTTGTACAAATTACGCCTTAATTAGACATTTGCGCATATAAGTTCGCATATCAAAATCGATTAATTTTATATTTGCTTTTGGTACCTATGTGTCTCGTCAATGTATATCGTAGACGGGATTAAAATTATTAATAGGCGAAAGGAAGGCAAAGCAATTCCGCCATTTTGTCCGTAGTATTGCTTATTACTGTGATTTTGACGTTTCTTTTAGCTGACATATGTGGCGGCGATATACTTTAAGAATAATAAATGAAAAATTAAATGAAGTCGTATATTACGGAAAATAAATTAATTGTCGCAGTGGGATAAAAACCATCCTAAGTTGCAGCTGGAATAATAATGTACCTATATAAAATGTTTCATATTTTTCCGTCCATGGGATGCTGAGAACATTCGTACCACAGAAAGCTTAGTTTTAAACTGGCTGATTCTTTTTTTAATTTAGAGATTTATTATAAGTGGAGATAAATAGATAGAAGATAATGAAACTCCCATTCAAATATCTCAAAAATTATGAAGCTACATCCGTTTTTATGTCGCTTGTTAGAGTGAGAAAACGATGAGGGACTGTGACGTCAATATACTCGAGCGTCATAGTAAAAAACAATCGTTTCATATGAAGGTGCGTTTTGCGGAAAAGGGACAGAACATACCCCCTCTTAAAACTTTGGACTCTTATAACTTAATCATTACCTATATAACCTCTTGCTTTGTTTTTTTCTCCATTTGACTATATTTATTTTAAATTCTTTTTCGAGAAAATACATTATGATTATTTACCATATTTTCGATTCCTGAGCTATAACCACGAACTTCGGAATTCGAAAATATTCGGGTATCTCTATCTCTATCGCACTAACCATACTCGAGTGATAGGGATGCAAATATATGAACATTGAGTATCGGTTTTCGTGGTAGCGCCGCAGGTACTTTGGCTGAATGCGCCGAGCGCGTGCCATTGTCATTCAAAAAAAACAAATTCGTGTTAATTATATTGTTCAAATTTGTTGATTTCATTTATTGAAATTACGACATAAAACGACATTTGCGCATATAAGTTCTCATATCAGAATCGAATATTTTTTTATGGTTTATATTTTAGCATTTGTCTCGTAAAGGTCTATCGTAGACGGGATTTACATTATTAATAAGTGAAAGGCAAAGCAATTCCGCCATTTTGACGACAATTTGACGGTTCTTATAGCTGACAGTTGGAGCAGCGTTTGATTTCAATAAAAATAAATGAAAAATTAAATGAAGTCGTATATTTCGGAAAATTAATTAACGGTCGCAGTCGGATAAAAACTATCCTAAGTTGCAGCTAGAATAATAATGTACCTATATAAAATGTTTCATATTTTTCCGTTCATGGGATGCTGAGAACATTCGAACCGCGCAAAGCTTAGTTTCAAACTGGCTGATTCTTTTTTTAATTTAGAGATTTATTATAAGTGGAGATTAGTTGTAAGTTAATCTATATATACCTATGTATTGCGATGCCCTTGCAGGGTTCATGTTTGAGACTTACTGTAACACGTGTCAACTATGTACTATATTATAACAACATGAATGCAATAAAATACTTGAAACCTTTGAATGCCTCAAACAGCTGTCTGCCTTAATCTCACTTTTAAACCGGAGTCAACAGGGTAAGTACTTTATAATTTAATTAATCACACTGTCCAACGAAAGTAACCCATAACAACACTACCAACAAACATAACTACACTACTAACTATATTTTTGAAATCCATCCTAAAAACAAAGAGTTTGCAAAACATGGCGTTTTAACCCGTCAAAGTCGCTAAAGGCTCGGTAAAGGGTCGCTAAATACCACGGCGACATTAGGTACCTTTGTGGGCTACAAACAGCTGTCTGCCTTAATCTCACTCGAGTCGCGCTCAGAGGCTCCTTCAAAACGTGTAAGGCACTATTTTCATATGAGTATGACATGGCTTCCGAATTGTAGCGACGCAAGTTCTCTTTTTTTTCGCTATTTAATTTATTTTTAGTCACTTATGAAGCTCCTTTGTTTAGATGTATTATTGTATAAAACATTATAACTGTGTATAAATACCTCAGTTGTTTATGCATATAAATACCCGGATACTTTCACATTTGGGAAAATCAACTTCTGTCACTAGCCATGATATCTACGTCTGCTGGATGGCGTCAGCTGCTTTAAAACAGCGATTTTATGTGATTAAATCCACCAAATGTCTTGTCAATTTCAACACTTTTTAACCGACATGAATTAAGGAGGATGTTCTCAATTCGACGGAATCTTTTATTTTTTATGTACCTATATAGTTCCGCGAAATGAGGCTATCCGCAGCAGAACCAAGGTACCGATATAGCCCTCCGAATTGCTGAACTTAAGTGGCAGTGGGCGGGGCACATTGCACGTAGAACCAATGGCCGTTGGGGCGGAAAGGTTCTCGCGTGGCGACCAAGTACCGGAAGGCGTGGCGTGGGTAGGCCCCCCATAAGGTGGACTGATGACCTGGTAAAGGTCGCGGGAGTCCGCTGGATGCGGGTGGCGCAGGACCAGCCATTGTTAAAGTTGTACAAAGTTTTAAGTATCTTGGTCACATTATTGCTGAAGACCTGAGTGATGACCAGGATATAGAAAGGGAGCGTAGGGCGTTATCAGTCAGAGGTAATGCTTGCCCGCAGGTTCGCTAGGTGTTCCGCAGAGGTAAAGATTGCACTTTTTAAAGCCTTCTGCCAATCTTTCTACGCTGGCGGACTGTGGGTTAAGTACACAAAGCGAGCTTATAGCGCCCTACGCGTTACGTATAATAATATTTTCAGGATGCTGTTAGGAATGCCCAAATGGTGTAGTGCCTCGGGGATGTTCGCAGAGGCACGCACAAATGACTTCCATGCGATTATGCGAAATAAAATTTCATCCCTGATGGCTCGAGTGAGGAAAAGTACCAACAGCATCCTGAAAATGATGGCTGATAGGTTTGACTGTCCAATACTTCTGTATTGGATTGGGCATGTCAAATCTACCTTGCAATATAGTAAGTAAGTGTATGTTCTGTGTTCTGTGTATGTCAGTTTATGTTGTATGTTAAATTGTATGTAAGCTTTGTAATCTAACCTTATAATTAAAATGTAACTAACACCTCTTATATGGGTCGGTGAAGACCTGAAATAAAATATATTCATTCATTCATTGTGGCACTCTTTGGGGGAGGCCTATGTCCAGCAGTGGACATAGTTCCCCGATTACTCGAAGACGCCCCGATTACAAAGAAAATTCTTCATCTTATTATGGGATGTGGGAGAAATCGAGGGAACTTTTCAAATTATAAAGGCACACTTGAAACTATTTGGGTACAGTTGCCATCACATACATAGGTACACTATAGGTGTTAAAAATATCGGCACATGCACCCTAATACCTTGAAAATAGAGGTGTGTTCCAATGTTTGTGAGCTGCTTGTTTGCTCCGATGTATGTGATGGCGACTGTACTGATTTCAAGTCGGTTATAACTTTGTATTTAAAGTAAATTGTTATGGGCGATCTTCTATGAATGTTAGATGTCAATTTTATAATAGATTTTCTAAGAAATTCTGTTCCGTTTTCGCCTGGCTACATCAAATGGCAGTTCCGCAATTTTCGAGCCGGACTGTACCATATCCGGGCTCCCAAGGATCCGGTTTATTTGCGCTTATATTGTGTGGACACAATACTCGTGCCGGATCATGTCGCCGACTATACTGTTTGCCGTGCGCTTATGTAGGTTATGTGCCAACTTTTATGACTACCTTTATATAACTTTGGAGCCACAATGTGTAAGCAGAAGTTGGTAAACGGATGAGAACACTGTCAATATAAGTCTGCTTATATCTCGAAACTGGAATTCAAGACCAAAAAGCGGCCAAGTGCGAGTCGGACTCGCACATGAAGGATTCCGTTACATAAATTGCTTTTTACGATGTATGACGTATTAAAAAAAAAACTCCTTCATAGATCTCATTCAAACCAATTTTCGTTGGTAGTTTGCATGGTAATGTACATCAAATATTTTTATCAGTTTTATCATTCTCTTATTTTAGAAGTTACAGGGGGGGGGCACACATTTTACCACTTTGGAAGTGTCTCTCGCGCAAACTATTCAGTTTAGAAAAAAATGATGTAAGAAACCTCCATATCATTTTTGAAGACCTATCCATAGATTTCGATTTTTGTGTGAAAATCTTAATACGGTTCACAGAATACATCTACTTACCAAGTTTCAACAGTATAGCTCTTATAGTTTCGGAAAAAAGTGGCTGTGACATACGGACGGACATGACGAATCTATAAGGGTTCCGTTTTTTGCCATTTGGCTACGGAACCCTAAAAAACTACGATATATACGTCACTGTCAATGTCAAACTAGTAAGAATTAAATTATTTCCCTTCGTCAGTGGCGGGGAACCTATTGATATTTATTAGATTAGGTAAGTTCCCGCATAATGCTTATAAGTAAGGCAAGGACTAATTGGAATACACTACTTTTCTGCACTAGAGCAGAAATGTATCACTTTCAGCGCACTTTTTAGAACAACAAAGACCCACTTTCAGAGCATGAGATATGAAAAGTAATATCCTACAGGGTGGGCCATATTTTTTTGTAAATGGCAACATGAATATGTTGTATAATAATAAATTATATAGTTTTTGAGTGGAGGGAAATTTGACATTACTTTAAGCGTTTTACTGATCAACGACGAGCGTTTTGTGTAAAACAGCTTTATAAAAGCAACAATTTGTATGTAACAGTTCGCCGCCTATTTAGGAGGAAGCCCGGATCTCACTCCCGTCGATTGTTTCGTGCGAGGATATTTATAAAGTCGAGTTCTAAGTTAAAAAACCGAAGACAATATCCAAACTCAAGCAAAACATCCGCGATGAGATAGTCGAGATCCCTCGCAGCATGTGTCAGCGAGTTTCCCAAAGTCTGCGCATTCGTTTGCAGGAGTGCCAGCGACGAGATGGGGGACATTTCAAAGATGTTATTTTCAAAAAATAAATTGCATTAGATGTTAGTCACAAAAATTAAATGATCAGGCAATTAACTTTCATGGTTTTCTTTTCATCAAAGTTTCAAAAGTACAAATTTTTTTGGCCCAACCTATATTATACTAGTATTTAACGATCGATTCAAATCAAAGACACAAACCCTATGCCATAATTAATCCAAACTTCACTCAAAAGGGCTTTAACAAATCCCTTAGGACAAATTTTTGTCAACGCGTTTTGAACAAATAAGCAGAACTGTTGATTCTGCGAACTAAAAACTACAAATACGATTTAAATGAGTGCCCCGAGCATTGGGAGGGTTAATATTGGGGACGAGGGCGCGAAGCAGAAATGCGCATACCCATTTTGGTGCTTTGCACTGGGTAAATAATTAAAATTACGAAAGTTTAGAAGTAGGAGGGTTCTTTTTGAAGGTTTATATCAGCCTTTAAGTAGATTCTGACCTATTTTCTGTTGTCGAATTTAGTGACATTTAATATGTGGTATACCTACATGTAACATGTAATGGGGAATGGATGAAAATTTTAGAAGAGCCTGATAATTTTTTTGGTGATAAGAATAACTTTCCTTAGCACCAGAAAAAAGTTGCAGTCTGTTCAGCTGCGTCAATTATTTTTGAAAAATATGAACAGTTTTGTAGGTAGATCGGCGGATTAAAATAATGCATAGAGGTTTTACACCCTATATGGATTGTTTCTGGTGAGACGTCACGAAAAGATACTTGACTGATGGATGTCATGTCATTGAGAAAAGAGCTTATGACAATCCCTATTTAATTAATGTTTCTTGTTTATAACATCTCATAAGTCTATGTTAAAACAAATATAGCTCGTTTCTACTGTAAACTGAGTTTACTTCGCTACTAGCCACATTGGTGACCCCGACGAAGAAAAAGACAAGGATGTCGAACGATGATAAAAATGTTAGCGATGCGATACAACCGCCAAAGGTACAAACAGTAAACACGCCATCAACTAGTGCAAATCCAGCGACAGACATACAGGGTGTATTTCGGGTCGGCGTAAGAGTGCCACCATTTTGGCCTGAAGAACCGGCGGTATGGTTTGCGCAGCTGGAAGGTCAGTTTATTTTATCCGGAATAACAAGTGCCTCAACTAAATTCTACCATGTAATCGGACAGCTCGGACAGTTCGCCTCCGAAGTAAAAGATATAATACTGTCGCCGCCTGATACAAACAAATACGAAAAGCTTAAAACGGAGCTAATTAGGCGTTTATCTGTCTCTCAAGAGCAAAAGACTCGACAACTTATGCTTCACGAAGAGCTCGGTGACCGCAAACCCACACAATTCCTGAGACATTTACGAAGCTTAGCTGGACCGACGGTGCCGACGACTTCCTGCGTCCAGTTTGGTCTAGCCGGTTGCCTAACAATATACAAACCATAGTCGCATCGCAACCGAAACTCTCACTTGACGACGTAGCGGAACTAGCCGACCGTATCTAGGAATTGGCACCAACTACGAGGAACGTAGCCAGCACATCATTTGAGCGGTCGACGGATTCAACTACAGGACTTATCAACCGCGTCGAAGAATTAGCTCAGCAAGTAGAGGCGTTGCTTAAAGTTGACAATCCACGACGTCTAGGCAGGGAGCCGACTCGACGCTACCGATCTGAGAGTCGAGGTGCATCTCGGTCTAAATCTCGGCAACGCTCCTCCTTTCACACAGTTCCCGATGGTCTTACTATTTGCTGGTATCATTACCGTTTCGGCTCCAATGCCGATAAATGCGTGAAGCCATGTACATTTAAGTCGGAAAACATCCAGGGCAGGCAGTAGTGGCCGAGAGCGTCTGCCCTACCTCACCATCAGGCCGCTTATTCATCACAGATCGTTCGACAAAAATTCAATATTTAATCGACACGGGTTCAGACCTGTGCGTATTCCCTCGAGGTTCTGTCAACGAGCGCCGCAATAAGACCAAATACGAGTTGTTCGCTGCCAACGGAGCAGCCATAGCTACTTATGGTTACATCACTTTACGTCTTGAGTTGGGCTTACGGCGAGATTTTGAATGGCGTTTAACAGTAGCCGATATCTCGAAACCTATCATCGGTGTTGACTTTTTAGCTTTTTATAACTTGCTCGTCGACTGCCGCAACCAAAAGCTAACCAATGGAACTACTTCTCTCTCCGTCACTGTGCCGCAGTATAGCACGACTGAAACTATATCATCGGTTCATACCACATTAGCGAACGACTCCGATTACACTATTCTTCTGCGCGCTTACCCAGACATCACCCGTCCAGCCGGTAAGCTAGGTGACCCGAAACACGATACAGTGCACCATATAAGGACAACACCAGGTCCCCCGGTTGCAAGCCGTCCTCGACGCTTGGACCCAGAGCGGTTAAAGATTGCTAAGCAGGAATTCGATGACATGCTACAAAATGGAACCGCTCGCCGATCCGAAAGCCCGTGGTACCTTTACACCTGGTGCGCAAGAAAAACAACGGTTGGAGACCTTGTCGAGATTACAGGGCGCTGAATGCTCGAACAGTACCAGATCAATACCCTGTTCGTCACATACAAGATTTCGCTTATCTTCTGGCAGGTAAAAAATTTTTTTCCACTATTGACCTCATCAAGGCATATAACCAAATACGTGTATATGGACCAGATATTCCCAAAACTAGCATTACAACGCCTTTTGGTATGTTTGAATTCCCATTTATGACATTTGGACTACGCAATGCAGCTCAAACATTCCAAAGGTTTATGGACGACCTTTTACGCGGTTTTGATTTTGCTTACGGATACCTTGACGACATTTTGATTTCCTCAACTTCAGAACTTGAGCACACGGAACACTTGAACCAGCTCTTTAAGCGCCTTCAAGACTACGGTGTTCTGATAAATACTTCGAAGTGCGTGTTTGGACAGCCTGAAGTAACTTTCCTGGGATATAGCGTTTCAGCAAATGGTATCCGCCCATCAGATTCAAAGGTACTAGCCATCAAGGACTTCACGGCACCTCAGACGATTAAATAGTTGCGAAGGTATTTGGGAATGCTCAATTTCTACCGAAGGTTTGTCCCGGGAGCAGCTAGAATATTAGTTCCGCTCACTGCTCTTTTTGCTGGAGATCCCAAAGGGTCGACGTTGATCGACTGGACACCGGCGCTACGTGAGGCATTTAACCAGAGTAAGTCGTGTCTATCGAACGCCACCTTACTGGCTCATCCAGACTCTAACGCGGAGTTGGATTTACAAACCGATGCCTCTGATGTAGCGATTGGGGCGGTATTACAGCAGCTCAAACATGGCACGTGGGAACCTTTAGCCTTCTTCTCCAAAAAATTAAATCCCGCCCAACGAAAATACAGTCCATATGACCGGGAACTCCTGGCGATATATGAAGCTATAAAATATTTCCGCTACATGGTAGAAGCCAGCTCATTCATGATCCTTACTGACCACAAGCCGCTGACATTCGCTTTTAAGAAAAACCGTGACAAATGCTCACCTAGACAGTTTAGGTACTTAGATTTCATATCGCAGTTTTCAACAGACATCCGGTTTGTACCCGGCAGAGATAACATAGTGGCAGATACGCTTTCTAGGGTCGAAGAACTCGAAGCGTCATTCGATTACCAGACCCTCGCTCAAGCTCAATCAACTGATATGGAGCTATTGGGACTTTTAGAGGGAGGTTCCTCGTTACGCCTTCAAAAGATGGATGTTCCCGGGTCAAGCTCACAAGTTTATTGTGATATCTCTATCTCTACATCGTCCCCAAGGCCATACGTAACACCATCTTTTCGCCGGAAAATATTTGATTCACTTCACAGTCTAAGCCATCCAGGGGCTAAAGCAACGGTTCGCTTATTAACAGAAAGATTTGTATAGCCAGGCATACGAAAAGACTGTCGAACATAGGCTAAAGAATGCCAACAATGCCAAAGAAGCAAAGTCACTAGACATACAAGTGCACCTCTGGTAGAGTTCAACCTGCCTTCATCCCGTTTTCGCCACGTACATATTGATATAGTGGGCCCTCTACCACTGTCTTCAGGTTTCAGATATTGCTTAACAATAGTTGACCGTTTCACCCGCTGGCCTGAAGCTTATCCGCTTCAAGATATCACAGCCGACTCTTGCGCCACTGCCTTCATCGAGGGTTGGATAGCACGATTTGGCTGCCCAGAAAGAATAACCACAGACCATGGACGTCAATTTGAGTCGCAGCTTTTCAATAAAATTTCCACGCTAGTTGGTGCAACTCATCTCACTACCACAGCATATCATCCGGCTGCTAATGGTCTTGTCGAGAGGCTCCACCGTCAAATGAAAGCTGCTATTATGTGCCACGCTACAACTCAATGGACTGAAGTGCTACCTTTAGTACTTCTGGGCATCCGAAGCGCTTGGAAAGAAGATCTGAAAGGCTCACCAGCTGAATTGGTCTACGGTGAACCATTTACTCTACCAGGTCAGTTCTTCTCTTCGTCAACGCCTGACAAAGTATTAGACCCCGCTGATTTCGCCAGCCGCCTTAGAGGTCATATGAATAGACTAGCTCCTCAACCAACATCCTGGCACACTAGCTCCAATCGTCCCTTTTACATTCCCAAGGTTTTAAAATACTCCGAATATGTTTTCCTTCGGCAAGGCCCTGAACGACGATCTCTGGAAGCACCATACCAA
Organism: Epinotia brunnichana; assembly: GCA_963854355.1. NCBI lineage: Eukaryota > Metazoa > Arthropoda > Insecta > Lepidoptera > Tortricidae > Epinotia > Epinotia brunnichana. Next base: position 22,908,204 of record OY977950.1, on the reverse strand, counting down.
GGCCCATTCAAAGTGCTACGGCGTAGCTCAAAAACCTACGACATCATGGTAAAAGGAAAATCTGTTACAGTCTCAATTGATCGACTGAAACCAGCATACCTGGCCAGAGAGGACACTATTCCAACAGCCGTTACAAATAAGGAAGAATTCCAAGATCGTGGCCCAACACAGATGACACGTTCTGGTCGCCACGTCCGATTTCCTTCTCATCTCCAAGACTACCGACGGTAGCCACGGTCTCGGTGGGGGGTAGTGTAGGTAGATCGGCGGATTAAAATAATGCATAGAGGTTTTACACCCTATACGGATTGTTTCTGGTGAGACGTCACGAAAAGATACTTGACTGATGGATGTCATGTCATTGAGAAAAGAGCTTATGACAATCCCTATTTAATTAATGTTTCTTGTTTATAACATCTCATAAGTCTATGTTAAAACAAATATAGCTCGTTTCTACTGTAAACTGAGTTTACTTCGCTACTAGCCACAGTTTCCTCACTTACGTTTTGGGTTTAGGACGGCGAATGAGACACTTTCCTTGATTCGTCTCATATTACAAAAAATATTTTAAATATCTGACCCTGGCAATGACAAATATAGCTGCTGCAGCTGTCAATATCATTGCCAGTGTCGGTCTACCACGGATTTTTAAGATTTTTTTTGTAATATGAGACGGATCAAGCAAAGTGTATTATTCGCCGTCCTAAACCCAAAACCTAAGTGAGGAATCTGTTTATATAAAAAAAAAAAATTGATGCAGCTGAAAAGTCTGCAATTTTTTTCTAGTGCTAAGGAAGGTTATTCCTATAACCAAAAAATAATAAGGCACTTCTAAAACTTTCATCCATTCCCAATTATTAGTAGGTAGGTTATTATTATTAGCGATTAGAGGCTTTGTGTTTGAAAAATCTGCTCGCTCTATTTTAATTTCTAGCAACAGAAACTTATTTCCGACCTAGATATGGTGGTTCTGATTATGTATACAGATTCATGTTATTCTAGCGTCGTTTTAAAGTGAGAACGACACTACGTACCTGTGTATAAAGAGTTGAGTGACTTGGTCACCCTTTAAATTTAACCCTGTTCAAACTTATGCGGAATATATGATTTTTTCAATCATTCGGTTTTATTGATGTGCTCCTTATTCTGTTTTACTTGTACAGACAGCATCATAAACATTTGTATACTTTTGTTGGTTCTAGGACCCATATTGCTTAGAGAAAAGATCCTATAACCAAAAAAGTGTATACATATTTATGATGTTGACTGTACGGTCGAGGAATATGAAGGTTTGGCACATGCCAACTCCATTTGAATGACGTTAGGTAACGTTCAAAAGTGCTAAACATTCAATTTCCTCGACCGTTCAATAGAATCATCTGCAAAAATATTATGTATCGATTTAATCCTCTCATAATAGTAGTTTATGTGACTGTACATAATGCCTAATTATGTACAGTTAGTACACTACTTTATCTATCCACATATCATAAGCCTCCATGATGCATTCAGGAGCCGCTAATTATGACCGGCATCGCGGCGTTGTTTTCTGGCAGCTGTCATAGTTATTTTTTTTAATTCAGAGACAAACTTGATTCGGATCCAACTAATCCAACTCTCATATCGTTCGATATCTTACTTACGTGCGACATTTGTCAAATGTGTATGCAAATTGACAATTCATTTCGAACTAAACGTCATCTCGACAGATATTAGAATAGAGGTCAAATCAAATCTCTTTGTTTTTCAGAGACGTTTGAAATTTGAATGAAATAATATTATCGAAATCGATGTTATTATTTAGCAATAATAACATTTTCACAGATAAGAAATTTGTTCTAACAAAACTGTCTATTTTTATGGTGGTCATAATGTGCGGTTATTGAACGCATCATGGAGGGTTTATGATATTTGGATAGATAAATATGTATAATGCATACAGTGCGTCAGGTAGATAATCCAGTGGCGGAGAGCCTTTTACAAGCCGATTCTCACCGGCTTAGGTACCTAAAATTTATCTTTTGGTTGTTAGCAACTGTGCGTATTTTCAGAGATTTGTAATTGCAGTTATTGTATTTGGATATTTTAGAATAAGAATGCCAATTTATGTTCCACTTTTCTTTATAATTATAACTAACCATAAGTACCTATGTAATAAATAGATAAATATTAGCGGACAATCTTACAGAAATCAACCTAGTCCCAAACTAAGCAAAGCTTGTGCTATGGGTACTAGACGACTATAAAGCATATTTATATAGATAAATAAATACTTAAATGCATATAAAGCATCCATGACTCAGAAACAAAATATTCGTGTTCATCACACAATTAAATGCCCTTACCGGGACTCGAACCCAGGTCCTCCAGCTTCGTAAGCAGGGTCACGACCAACTAGGCTAAATTGGTCGTCTAACTCTTAATCTTTTCAGCGCCAATGACGAATATATCCGTCGTGAGAATGCCGCCAGGAAAAATGTTCTCAAACAAACAATGAAATGTCGTCATTACTTGCGTTATAACAGGCTTCTAAGTATCACGATTCGGGCGGAACAACCCAAGAGAACTGTAAAGGAATTTCATACAAAATTGAAGGTCTAGGCCGGGAAGTATTTTCATTTTATTTTTCTTTCCTCAATTTTTGGCACAGCATATACGGCCTCCCTGCGGTATTCACCCGGCAAACCCTTCTTTCCCGGCGTCTGCAGTAAAGGATGACTCACGCTAGGACGGGCCTTGTCCGGCCCGCGCCGTTTTCTACGATAAACGACGGCGTTTTTGTGCGGCCAAGGCATACCCAAGCCCGGGCGAGCCACGTTCGGGCCGTGCCGGCACCGAGCCGCTTCCGAGCCTCGACCGTGGCTCGGCCGGGCTTGGGTATGGCTCAGCCGCACAAAAACGCCATCGTTTTTCTTAGAAAACCACGGCCCGCTCTAGCGTGAGTCATCCTAGTACTATTTCACGATACATCGGACATTGTGGAGTTTTCTGATGCTTGAATCATAAATTCATAACTTTTCTTCTAATACAAAAACCAGTTTTGTTTGACATATTGCAAAGTATACGGGCTTGGTAATAACAATGTTTGTGTTTAGTGTGGTGCTGAAAAAGTTAAACATCTTCATATTTAAAGCCCTATTGTTACATAGGTATTGTAAAACAATTCCTAACCAAAATTACCCCAGTCCGGGCACAAAGAGCCCGCGTTTGCCGAAGCGCTCACGGCTCAGACAGAGCCGTTTGGCAAACACTCGGTTGCTTATAGTTTTAGCCGATTTCCTTTCCGCCCTAGCGTTGTGAAATCGATGGCGGTAAAGAATAAAATAAATTTTTAATGAAGTATGATTTTTTATTGTGATTGCGGCGTGGGTGCTACGAAGCTTTTTGTTTTTCTGCGATGCCAAGGAAAATATATACAATGGGAAATGGATGAAAATTTTAGAAATGCCTGATTATTTTTTTGGTGATAGGAATAACTAAGCTAAGGAATAGCACCAGAAAAAAAGTTGCAGACTTGTCAGCTGCGTCAATTATTTTTGAAAAATATAAACATTTTCCTCACTTACGTTTTGTGGTTAGGACGGCGAATGAGACACTTTCCTTGATCCGTCTCATATTACAAAAAATATTTTAAATATCTGACCCTGGCAATGACAAATATAGCTGCTGCTGCTGTCAATATCATTGCCAGTTTCAGTTTACCACGGATTTTTATGATATTTTTATGTAATACGAGACAGATCAAGGAAATTGTCTCATTCGCCGTCCTAACCACAAAACGTAAGTGAGGAAACTGTTTATATTTTTCAAAAATAATTGACGCATCTGAAAAGTCTGCTACTTTTTTCTGGTGCTAAGGAAGGTTATTCCAATCACCAAAAAAAAAATCAGGCGTTTCTAAAATTTTAATCCATTCCCCATTGTACTATATAGGTATATTTTTGTTCGAATAAAAATTATAAAGAACTTTTAGTCATATTCCAGACTCTGGAATTTTACTCCAGAGGGCAGGGGCAGAGGGGGCAGGGGGCTATTGCGCTCTATCATTCGGTAGAAAGATGGAAAAAGCCTATGGATATCTGCAACATGGTGGCAACTAATTACAAAAGATGACACTGATTCGAAGTGCATCCAATATTCCCCAATAATATATGAAAAAACAAAATAAGATAACCAATGAAATAAAAATGTAACAAAAATATTTACAGTGTATCAATTACCGCCCGATACGCGTGCGGAAAATCCCACTTTCTGGTCAAATATACCTGCGATCTGAAACATTCTTTGTTTATCCGCCCTAGGTACGTACCTACCTACTATTAATTAACCTTTCCAGCGCCGTTTGTCACAACAACAATTTGAATGAATGACAAAAACCGACATTATCGTCATTCTTTCTTAGCGCAAATTTGCATTCAAAATGCTTTTGTGGCCTTCAAGGGTAGGTAGTTCCAAAGGGTTCACTGGCATCATATATACAGGGTGGGTCGAAGACGTGAGCAGAAAGCACAATTTACAAATGCATATTTTACGGAAACACTGTTATAGGATTATATCAGTTTGCCATTTCAACGAGACATGTATTAACTAGGCATATGGTTAGTTCCGGAAATAACCCCCTACATGCGAACTAACAAATTTACGACCTCACCCACTTTTCCTCTTAATTTTAATAGGTATATTTAGATAGTATACTAAGATATTTTCTAAGCTTAGCCTTTCCAGTGTAATTTTCACAAAGTTTAACTTCATGCCTTCATATACTTAGTTCCCAGAAGTACAGATTCTAAAGGGTGTGGCCTGTAATAGGAGCAAATATTCAAAAGGACGCTTCCTTAGAGTAACCCCTTGTGTCCGACTCATTTTATTTTATTTTGGATTCGGAAATATTTTGATCTAAAGTTATGACCTCCAAGTAATGTATCTTGGTACCACGACATCATAGCACATCAGTCAATGCGGATTTTGAGGTAACATCATGTAACGAGTAATAATAGTTTTTGCATTTTCGTTTTTAAAATATATTTTTGTGATTTTTTGATTTTTATTTCATTTTTTTTAGTCTTTAAAATAAAAAGTTACTCCAGAAGAGTACAAAAATACAACTAAACTTATTTTGAAGAAAAAAAAAGTCAAAATAAAGTATTTTTTTTCAAGTTTAACCATGTGGAAATAATTGTTCACAAGCTTAATAATCAACCGTTTAAATTTTTGCTCCTATTACAGGCCACACCCTGTATAGCAGTTAACAACTATCTTTCCCCCTTTTTCATAAACCTTAACATGCCTCTCTTAACTAATGCGTGTTTTGTACCTTTCTCACATATGTACCTACATAAAACTCCAAGTGACAGATACCAAACGAATATTAACGGCATTTTAACTAAAATTGGTTTAATGTTCGTTTATGAATAAGGCATAACACTAAAAAGCCGGTAGTCACTTTCCAGGCAATTCGCGCAATGTTCACGGTGCGTTCACTCCGACAATCGGGCGTTTTGCGGAGCCGTCAATTGGGGGTTTGGGCGCCCAAGCGTGCGGCACCAACCGGCAAAATATTTATTTCATTACTCCCATTCATTGGCTCTAATCTGTGATGCGGGGTAAGTCGGGAGATGGGGAGTTAGGGAAGTGACCAGGGTTTTAGATTAGATGTTCGAATTCGAACGTAAGTAAAATTGTCTTCGGTTTCCGTGAAAATTACTCTTTCAGTAGGTAAGACAATGGACAAGGATAAAGACAATGGTTTTTATACATAAAAAGAAACTTTGATCCTTTGAAATGTTATTAAGCAGGCACATTAAATTTAGTCACATGTCTTTTGAAAATAAAATAAGATCATTTATATGTAAAATATATGTAAGAACTTATATATTTTGTTTGTGAATGAGCATAAACGCTCGGTTAAGTACTTATAATAGTAACATTTTCTAAGAATCCATTTTCCAGACTTTTTAAAAAGTGACTGAATTCAGTTACTACAAAAACAAGACAGTACAGGAACAGATCATAGCTTACTTCGCGGGGCGTCACATCGAGGGTAGGATTTTCTCGACCCCTGTGGCGACATTATCACCCCACCACCCTAAAAGCAACCTTACCCCATTACCCATAGAGTACTAAGTTCATTGGCGTCAATTTGTCAACGCAGCTTCAATGCAAAGCACTATTGTGAGGATAATGCCACGATCAAAAGTAGGTAGTTCTATTGTCATCCCAATCAAACCAAACTCGACTTTTTTACTTACGCTTAAGGTCAGTTTTAGATGTTTAAGTCGCTCAGTTTAGTGAAACCAAATAAGGGGTAAGTGAGATTTATTTAATTCGTCTAGATTGTCAGTGGAACTCTTAATTTTCATTGTAATATACGAGGGTGTCTCAGAAGTCTTAGGGATGTATGTGTGATTAAACGTGTGCAAGAGGTAGTAATGTGCTCAAACGACTGTGCGGGATTGAAAGGGGGACCTTTTTGGCTAAAATGTTTGACCGTTTGTACTTCAACATTAGTAGAACCGATTGGTATATTAGAAGTGGGACAGAGACGATAGAGTTTGACAGATATGTCTAATCGTCTTCTTATTAATTTCATAGGAATTTTAGAGTAACTATTCCAGTGATATAATCATTACTGCAGTTTTAAATTATCAGCACGTTTACCACAAGCTTTGTCGCGGCTAAATTCATTATTTTTCATTCCTCATTTTGTATTCGATAAAATAAAATAAAAATGATGTCTTAAGATCATATCGATAGGATTCATCAATTAGTAAGGTTAGATTAGCTCGATGTGATGTGACAGATAACTTATGACACGGTTTTATCACTTTTAACCAAAGTGTTCAAACCTACCCATCATACCATCAATTTAACCATCAACCATGTAAAAACATTCTGGGCAAATTCTACGCATTTCTTTCATACGCTGCGATTAGACATAAGAATGGCGTGAGCATGTTTTCAACTTTTACCATCATGAATTGTGCATCCCTAAAAGTCACTGAATATATATGTACCTACAGTAATAAAACCACCCGCGCCATCTGGCTAAAACATTTACACAGACAGTCTATGTATACATAAAAGGGACAAGAGCCCTTGTCTATCCTTCGTGATCTAATAAACTGGGCCCGGACATTCAAACAATTCGCTGAGGCTCCTTTGTACCACGTATACTTGTAGAGTAGTTGTGCTTTACGGATCATGATGTGGGGAAATTTAAGTTAGTTAGATTGCTTCTTTAAGTTGCTTCTATACGAAATTTATGTAAGGAGATGTCACTTGACTTACGTCAATAAAGTTAAGTGGACTAACAAAGTAACTTTTTTTTGTATCTTATAAACCGAGTTTTATGTGGGAATAAAGCTAATCAAAGACTTGCAAGATTTGACTTAAACAAGAAATAAAAATCTTTGAAATCTATATATTCTTAGATTTGTAATGGTTAGAGTTTTGCATAAAAACTAAACCGACATGCATTTATAAAAGCTTGTAACTTAAGTATACTCAAATCGTAACAAAAAAACTCAACAATAAACGTCACATTATACAATAACGCAGTAAGTGCAACTGTCAGGACAATACGCATTATGACAGCGCTCAATAAGGAACGAATCGCATGTGTGCAAGTGCACACTTGAGTGCACCCGTCATAATACGCGATACGTGCGGGGTGACGGCTGCCATACAAATATTACTATACTATCCTCAAACCAAATAGACGACTGGGATCGTATTGGCTCGTATTGGCTCAGTCGTCCGTTTAGTTTGAGGATACTATAGTGGCTGTAGAACTCGCAAGACTGTATCTTCTTCCACTTTTTTTTAATTTCGAAACACTGAATCAACAAAATGTATCTATACATATATTATTGAATTTGCTCACAAAAATTCTCGAGGATCGGTTGAGAAATGCGATCTGTAGAGGAAAACAGACGTCGGACACATACATACGAAAGAATTTTGGCCCAAGCTGAAATGGAGTACTTCGTTCGCTTCGCTCGCTCGTTCAATAAAGTGGAGGTTCTCAATTTTATAAGCATTTTTATTTCTGAAGTGGATACTTCTTTGCTCGCGTTCTTGTATAGGGGTACAGGTCAAAATGTATCACGTGACTTCCGGAATAACTTTTTGTAGAGAAGCCTAATCTGATTGCAAATAAATGTTTTTTACATGTTTTAATCCTTCTTTATTTGCCATTAGTTGTTAATCACAAAATGTTATTTAGTTTATGTGGCGGACATGAAAATAATGCTGAAATTACCGCTATTTTCAATGTATCACGAGTGAAATGAGCTACGTCAGTCAATGTTGCCATATATACTACTGATTTATCTGTACTTATACAGATTTTAGTGAATTAATTCAGATATATATTTTATGGGTACAGCCAGCAGAGCAGTATCCACTTAAGGGTTTCTAATTCGACTTGAAACTACATACGCGACACAAAAAATCCGCTAGCGGCGCAACGTTATCGTAATTCTCCCCAGTAACGCACACCACTACATTTCACGCACACTATCTCACTTTACTGTGACAGGTCACTGACCTAAGATTTAATTTATTTTTAGTGACATAAAGAATTTGAACCAGTCACCAACCTCCTCAGAGAAACTAAAATTGTCAAAACTGTCAAAACATCTTGCTGGAAAATGACAGTGACTTATTTATATTTTCGTATTTTATTCTAAGAATGCTTCTTATAGACCGTAAACTCACTCCAAATACGCCTATGTCTCATGACAACACCGTCAAATGCATCGCAACAGGTCAAGAAAGTTGTGCTGAGCCAGAATCAGAAGATTATCGCTGCTAAAATTGGCCGAAAGTTTGAAATATCCTTCACTTTCGGTCAAAATTATAAGGGTAGGTATATTTACGTCATGTGACAACAGTACGAGACAAGTGGCATCATTTAGCACTTTAATCGTAGAGAGAGTAAAACTTAGTCTGTCAGTCCTGAAATGGCTGGAAGTACCTACTTGGCAGATGGTGTTAAAGGTGCCTGGCATTTTATCGTGTTGTCATGAGACGTAGGCGTATTGGGAGTGGGCTCAAGGTCTATTAGATATATTTCGGTGGGTGACATACAATTGAAAAGTCAATGATACCTAGTACCCATGTTAGATTGACAACTCTATGCGGCTTTCACTAAGGTGCAAAATCGCATGAAAATAATCAGAAGAACATAAATTACAATTTGCTATGATTTTACCAACTTCTACAAAAAATATCGATCTTCCAGTATACGTTTTAAGAGAATCCATGAATAATGAAAGTGATTTCAAAAAAATACGTATCGAGGAGATTCGCATGCCGCGAAAAAAAGTTCCACTTATGACTTGAAAATAAACAATAGGACATAGTATTATAAGGACATAGTTTAGAATGAACCTTGAAGAAGTGTGGGTCTTTTACAACCCGACTATCCGCGGTCTTATAAAATAATTGCTACATCACATCATCATCATCACCGCGTGTGTGTGCGAATCACATGCTATCTATATTTGACTACATTGACTGTATAACAAAATTAGGGCTTTAAAAAGCCCAATATCACGCAAACGGCTGATTGGAAAGTGGTTTTCAGAAACCCATAATATATTTGAACAAGCTATCCAAAGATGCCCCACATGAGTTTAGAGAGAAAAAAAAACATCCCCACTTTCCGTATAAGGTACCTACCTTAAATATATACTTTTCAAGATTTTATGGTACCGTTTTGGTGGCGTGATTGATTTTTATACTCATTCCAAATTACAGCTTTCTAGTAGTAAGGGTCACTGAGCTAAACCGCATACTGACAGACGGGCAGATGGACAAACGGACATGGCGAAACTATAAGCGTTCCTTGTTGACTACGAAACCCTAAAAAACAAGTCTGCAATCCCCTGAAGCTGTGAAAATTCAAACAGTGATACGAAGTTATAAGATAGATACAGTATTACAGTATACATATGTATTAGATATAGTCCACCCAAACTACCCAAAGTACTTACCTATAGTATAGTATAACCAACATATGTTATAATTATAATGTCCTTGAGAATTCCATAACCTCAGAGTAAAGAAAATGAAACCATTACATGCCTTGTTTTATTATATACGAAAAAAGTACGAAGTTATTACGTTGTTTTATTTTCATTTAATACATCTAATCATCTTTATGGGAGTAGATTAAATCATATAATGACCAATCTAATTAACAAATAAAATAGCTTTATTTTTAAGTTAATGACTTATGACAGTTATGACAGTTATGATAGGTAACAAATTATACACATGTTTATGCCATACTGTAGGTGGTTCTTCTTCATTTGACTTTCAGTTTCAAAAACATGAAGAAGTTGAATTGTGCTGGTAGCTAGCTTAGTATCTTGAAGCATCATGACGGCTGCAATAGTAATGTCTTTATGTCATCGATAGTTTCTACAGCAGCAGAAGTTTAGTATTACCGGGAGATCAGCGCAACGTTCAATTGTAGACGATCCCGGCTTCATCCTATAAAAATTGTAACTAAGTATGTCTTTCTATTAATGATTAGGATTCCATCTGTTGGCACTGCAGCACTGCGTTTTAATGGATGGCGTAAACATTATGGTAGGACCACGATTACAAACATCATAAATGGTACAATCTTCATATTTCGTAGGTAGGTACATGATACGGTGCTCCTTGTACTTTATATTATTTATTTAGAATATTAGCTTTGCAAAATCAATAGAAACAGTGTAAATGTCAAATGTCAGACCTAGCTTATATGTCAGATTGATGTCAGGTGTTACTATAAATCTATCATAAATACACACACATACACCTATACGCCATATAAGACAATGTGGCCTGTGTAATATATAAATTTTCCACGTTCTAAAGAAACGAATTCGAACTTTTTACATTAATAAAGGGATCGAAGAAGAAAAATATGAAAAATCGTGTTCGAATGGTGTGTTTTTTGAACTTTTATATTAGTGCGTATTGTAAAAATACCATAAAATCTAGTTTCAGTGCTTATCCAACCACATCACATTCTTTATTTTTTCCCTAACAACATATTATTATCTGGTTGCTGGTATTAAACTTGCGAATTATACAGTTGTCAAAATGACAAAAATCGCTACAGACGTCCGTCCAGCTCGAGGCCACATGGCCATCTGCCTACGAAAATGAGACGCGCAGGTCAGTTTCCCAGATAAATTGTGTATAAATAAATATAAAGCCATTTTTAAAGAAAGTGTTCGTAAAAAGATCTATTTTACATCATTGCCTATATTTTGTAATTGTTCACTTGAGTCAATTTTGCGCCTACTTTATGTACAACTCGAAATAAGATCAGCATTTCCCATTTTTCGTGGCATGATATGATCGAGGAAAGTTTAAAATATTGTATTTTTGTTCGTAAAAGTATCAAGGGCGGTTATTAAACTATAACATATCTCAATATCCCATCAAAAAATTCAGTATTTCATTGTTTATTATTGAATGTAAAATAGGTCGATTTCGGGTAACGTGGTCTTAAACGTAATTAACGGTTGTATCTCCGACACAACCCGCTTCTTTTTTACATGCTTTATTTAACTTGCTCTACGACGTTCGTATGCAAGTTATCTATCATCAAAATTTGTAAACCACATAAGCAATGAAGTTGACATCACTTTTGGCGTCCCCCAGGGAAGTATCTTGGGGCCCACGTTATTTTTAATCTACATCAACGATCTAATTAACCTAAATGTAAACCACGGTAATATCCAGTCTTATGCTGATGACACTGTCATCGTCTTTGAGGGTGATTCCTGGGAGTCGGTGTTCGTGAATGCAAATGTGGGTCTTGGTAGGGTATCCTCGTGGCTAAAATCCAACCTCCTCACTTTAAACGTTAAAAAAGCGAACTACATTTGTTTTACCAAGTACAATAGCACTCAACCACAGACTAACCTAAACCTCAAAATACACACCTGTTCACTTACTGATCGCCTTCTATGTAACTGTAAGGACATTGAGAGGGCTAGTTCCACTAAATACCTTGGTGTCATCTTAGACCAGCGCCTATCTTGGCATCAGCATATTGAATTTGTAAATGGTAGAATTCGAAAATTGGTATGGATCTTTAAAATTCTTCGACATATTGCAAACAAGACACTACTTAACCAACTATATGTATCGTTAGCGGAATCCATCATGACCTACTGTATCACCGTCTGGGGTGGAGCAACTAAATCCAAATTCTTGGAGGTTGAAAGAGGGCAACGGTGTCTGTTAAAGGTAATGTACTTGAGGCCATACAGATTTCCCACAAATGAACTGTATAAAATTAGTGACCAATTATCAATGCGAAAACTGTATATCCTCCATACAACATTAAAGTTACATAAAACACTAAAATTTAATCCAACGCTTCTAACTAGAAGACGTAAAAACACCGTTGCCCCACTTACAACATATAGATCTTTGTTTGCTAAAAGGCAGTATAAGACACGTGCAGCATACCTTTATAATAAAATAAATGTTAAAATTAATATCTATCAACAAAAGAAATATAATTGTAAGAGGTCTCTAACGGAATGGTTAAAGATGCTAAGTTATGAAGATACTGAACTGTTACTTAATCTTGTATTAATCTAAATTTAATTCTATAGTTAGTAAAACATAACAAAATGGAAAATGTTATATATAATATATACCTACTTTATCAAACAACACACACGCACGCACACACTAACACACACGCACGCACACACTAACACACACACTCACACGCGCACACACAGGCGCGCACACACACACACACACACGCACACACACACACACACACTTAACTTTAGGGTCACGACACTATGCCTGTGATACCTAATTCGTCTTTGTTTTTATTTTATGTTATAAATATTTACCTACATATAAGAAATTAACATTAACTGCTTTTTTATGGAGGAGCGGGTCTTCCTGACACAGGTATTTTTTACCTACTAGGAAGACCCAACCTTATTTTCAATGTAACCTAGCAATCTATGAAATAAAACATTTTCATTTTCATTTCATTTCATTTTCAAACCATTTTTAAGCCATTTACCGGTATCCAATTGAGCTGAAATTTGGCGTACTGGTGTAAATTATGTACTGATTTGACGATGGAGACAGAAGGTGACAAGAGCAACTCCTAAACTACACAAGCTTAACCCGATGTGTTGATTGATTGATGATTATTGTGTAAGATTACTATAATTTTATTGTAAATTACCGTTTGACATATAAGAGTGTCCTTGTATGAAATTTGGTTAAAATATCGGAAATATCTAATTTGGTTTGAAGCTTATTTCAATCATATAATAGGTATTTGTCATACAAGGGAGCAAAGTTGTATTTTACCCGCGAGTGTGGAATTGAAACACGAGTGACAGGACTCTATAGTTGAACCACGAGCGAAGCGAGTTTTTCTAAAATAAAAACCTGAGCGTAGCGAGTGTTTCAACACACGAGAAGTAAAATACATTTGCACCCGTGTGTAACACAAAACTTTTCACCTCACTGTAGCGAGGAAAGTGCAACATGCAAAACAACAGCTCATAAAAATTACTCTTTATTTGTACCTACTCATTCCATCATCATCACCATCACCATCATCCATTATCCATCATCAGTCATTAGTCATCAGTCAACCGTCATCAGTCATCCGTCATCCATCACGCGTCATCAGTCATCGGTCATCCGTCATCCATTATCCATCATCATCCTCAATGCTCAGTGCTCCTTATAAAAAAACAAATGTTTCCGGAATTTTAAGGTACTTGAAAACACAGTTACTTAAACACGCTCCAAGGTCAAATTACTTTCCCCACTTGTGGATAAAATGCGAATTTGCTCACTGGTTTTAAAGGATAAAAGACGGCTTTCCGAGGCAGTGAGGAGAAAAATAGAATCAATAAAATACAGAATGTTGTATCACCTAGCGGCTTCCAGCACTTGGCCTTCAAAATCTCACCAAATACAGAAACTCCTCTAGTTGGTACCTACAATCAAAATTCGACTTTGTGCTATTACGATAAGAGTTAATGTAACTGTATATGTAAGTCCAAGAACTTTTAATTGATATGGAAAAATCATAGGGGCAAGGCAGGCCTTGGTATTTTTAACCGACTTAAAAAAAAGCGGCCAAGTGCGAGTCGGACTCGCACATGAAGGGTTCCGTTAAATAAATTGCTTTTTACGATTTATGACGTATAAAAAAAAAACTACTTACTAGATCTCGTTCAAACCAATTTTCGTTGGAAGTTTGCATGGTAATGTACATCATATTATTTTTTTTAATTTATCATTCTCTTATTTTAGAAGTTACAGGGGGAGGGACACACATTTTACCACTTTGGAATTGTCTCTCGCGCAAACTATTCAGTTTAGAAAGAAATGATGTTAGAAACCTCAATATCATTTTTGAAGACTTATCCATAGATACCCGACACGTATGGGTTTGATGAAAAAAAAGTTTTTGAGTTTCAGTTCTTAGTATGGGGAACCCAAAAATTTATTGTTTTTTTTTTCTATTTTGGTGTGAAAATCTTAATGCGGTTTCTTAAGGTGGTTCGATTGCCATACAAAACGTTATTTGACATTCGCAGGCTAACGGCGTGATATTTTAAGAAACTTATGTAACAAAATTTCATAAATTGGCTTCCCATTTGCGCCAAATTTGCCCTTTCCTAGAATAAACTTGTATAAACTAGATTAATTTGAGAAATTGGTTTGTCACGTGATATTTTGGGAAAACTATTTTTCTCAAATTAATCTAGTTTATACAAGTTTATTCTAGGAAAGGGCGAATTTGGCGCAAATGGGAAGCCAATTGATGAAAGTTTGTTACATTAGTTTCTTAAAATATCACGCCGTTAGCCTGCGAATGTCAAATAACGCTTTGTATGCGGAATACTTCTACTTACCAAGTGTCAACAGTATAGCTCTTATAGTTTCGGAAAAAAGTGGCTGTGACATACGGACGGACAGACGTACAGACAGACATGACGAATCTACAAGGGTTCCGTTTTTTGCCATTTGGCTACAGAACCCTAAAAAGCAGGAGGTTCTCAATTCGGTTGTATTTTTTTTTCTATGTAGGTACGAATGAGTGAAGAAGATGGGACAGCGATGTCACAATATTATCACATAAAAAACCGTGTTAGTCATTACTGATTAGTTTGCTAAACGGGACTTTATCGCGAACAATTAATAGTACATTACTTACCTAGGGCGGTTAAACAAAGAATGTCTCAGATCGCAGGTATTTGACGCCCGAGCCGAAGGCAAGGGCGATAAATATGCGCTCTGAGGCTTTCTTTATTACCGCCCGTGGTAAGTACAAAATTTTACGTCTCTATCTGGCCAGGAAGTGGGGTTTTCCGCACGCATAGCGTGCGGTAATTCCTACTTTATGGCCAGGTATGACGTACATTTATTTACCTCTCTGAGGGCACTCGACGTTTTGGATCAGAGAGAAGAATCTGAGGTAGGTAGAAAATTAAAATTGTACCTACCTACACGAGTCGGTAAGTTCGTGGTAAGTTCCTTTGAGTAAAAAAAATGTGTTTGAATTTTTTTAAATTTTAATTTTTATACGTACGTCACGTGAGGAAGATATGGGATAAAATAAACATATCGTTGTCTAGTAAGTACCCATAACACAAGCGTTATTGAACTTACTGTGAGGCTAATTACTGCCTGCCAATACATATATTAATACAAGTAATAATAATATACTTATGTTCTTAGTAGAAAAGGAGTAACCTAATTGTAATCTGCTTTTGTTTAATTTTTAAAAGACTTCAAAAAAAGAGGAGCTTCTAAATTCGTCTGTATTTTTTTGTGTTTGTTACGCGATAACTCGGTAATTTATGAACCGATTTGATTATTTTTCTTTGTTTGAAAGCATATACTTCCAGATTGGTCCCGATGTCACCAAAATCTAGTTCTGATGATGGGATCCTGGGGAAATTGAGGGAACTGTTCAAATTTTATAGGCAAACTTGAAGCAATCTGGCTACTGATTTGAAGTCGGTTAAAACTTTGTTTTTAAAGTAAATTATTACTTTTATATTGTCACTGTTAATTGTTACATGCTGTGTCCTTCTGTAATTAATAAGGTATCTATGTACTTTACCACTTACAACATATAGATCTTTGTTTGCTAAAAGGCAGTATAAGACACGTGCAGCATACCTTTATAATAAAATAGATGTTAAAATTAATATCTATCAACAAAAGAAATATAATTGTAAGAGGTCTCTAACGGTTTTATTTTAAGTTATAAGTACTTACCTACATATAAGAAATAAACACCAACTGCTTTTTTATGGAGGAGCGGGTCTTCCTGACACAGGTATTTTTAGGGTTCCGAAGCCAAATGGCAAAAAACGGAACCCTTATAGATTCGTCATGTCCGTCCGTCTGTCTGTCTGTCTGTCTGTCCGTCCGTATGTCACAGCCACTTTTTTCCGAAATTATAAGAGCTATACGGTTGAAACTTGGTAAGTAGATGTATTCTGTGAACCGCATTAAGATTTTCACACAAAAATTGAAAAAAAACATTAAGTTTTAGGGGTCCCCATACTCAGAACTGAAACTCAAAAAAAATTTTTTGATTAAACCCATACGTGTGGGGTATCTATGGATAGGTCTTTAAAAATGATATGGAGGTTTCTAATATTATTTTTTACTAAACTGAATAGTTTGCGCGAGAGACACTTCCAAAGTGGTAAAATGTGTGTCCCGCCCCTGTAACTTCTAAAATAAGAGAATGATAAAACTAAAAAAAATATATGATGTACATTACCATGCAAACTTCCACAGAAAATTGGTTTGAACGAGATCTAGTAAGTAGTTTTTTTTTTAATACGTCATAAATCGTAAACCGCAATTTATTTCACGGAACCCTTCATGTGCGAGTCCGACTCGCACTTGGCCGCTTTTTTACCTACTAGGAAGACCCAACCTTATTTTCAATGTAATCTAGCAATCTATGAAATAAAACATTTTCATTTTCATTTCATTACTTTTAATTTGTGCATTATAAGTGTATATTGTGTAATGGTATGCTTACTGTTGATGGTCCTAATAAATAAATAAATAATTCGAATCGTGTAATAAATATTGTCCCCGAATATTTATTTATTATTTAGTACCATTACCATACTTATATTATATTTATTTAACATCAGGCAGGGCCTAAAGCAATGTTATCCTCCGAATCAGAAACCATTTAGACCTGTCTACTAAATTCAATACCTACTCCACAACGAAATCGCATCAAACGCAGGCCTATTGTTAAAATTAACCAACGCGTTTTATTCCGGTTTCAATTGGGCATGTAATAGCCGGGACGTTTTTTGTATTTGTATTGTATTGTATTTGGTTTGTATTCAACACGAATCAAATACAGCTCAGTGTGTTCAAGTGTGGTTGGGGGTTGGACTTTTGCGCAATTTAGCGGAAGAGAGTTGAATTTTTATAAAGATTATTTCAAGAGTTATTGGTTATGTTATACGGATTTGGATTTTTAAAGAAGATTGTGGATGCTGTTTGTTTTATTTTATGGATGCTAATGTAGTTATTATTAATTTCATTAATTTCAACTTACCTCTACGAGTCTACGTGTTCTAGACAAAATGGTATTGACAGATGGACGGACAAGAAACTAACCATATAAGTAGGGGTTTCTTTCTCATTTTGTGGTACTTACCCTAAAAAATACTGTAACTGGTTTGTCAAATGTTTCGCCGAATTTTCATTTCATCGCAAACAATTTTTTTCTGAAACAGTAAAATTTTCACGATTGTTATAAAATAAACCTAATCTACTTACACATTTTTTTAGTTATAAGTAAAAATTTAACGGTTTTTGTGAATTTTTTTTCGAGGAAATTAAAAATTGTCGAAACGATGCATTCGGTGATCAAAACGTTTGTTGGTAAGATTAGGGACTCCGAACTGCAACTATATCACTTTAAGTACAGTCCCTTGCTTACCACATCGTTTTTAGGGTTCCGTAGCCAAATGGCAAAAAACGGAACCCTTATAGATTCGTCATGTCCGTCCGTCTGTCTGCCTGTCTGTCCGTCCGTATGCCACAGCCACTTTTTTCCGAAACTATAAACGCTATACTGTTGAAACTTAGTAAGTAGATGTATTCTGTAAACCGCATTAAGATTTTCACACAAAAATTTAAAAAAAACATTAAGTTTTAGGGGTCCCCATACTCAGAACTAAAACTCAAAAAACATTTTTTCATCAAACCCAGACGTGTGGGGTGGTATCTATGGATAGGTCTTCAAAAATGATATTGAGGTTTCTAATATCATTTTTTTCTAAACTGAATAGTTTGCGCGAGAGACACTTCCAAAGTGGTAAAATGTGTGCCCCCCCCCCCCCTGTAACTTCTAAAATAAGAGAATGATAAAACTAAAAAAAATATATGATGTACATTACTATGTAAACTTCCACCGAAAATTGGTTTGAACGAGATCTAGTAAGTAGTTTTTTTTTAATACGTCATAAATCGTAAACTGCAATTTATTTCACGGAACCCTTCATGTGCGAGTCCGACTCTTTTTTTTTCTGATTTTGCATACAACAAATGCTTTTGAATTTCTTCGTTTTTGTCGGAAGTGCAAGATATGTCAAGTATCGATATAATGGACATAAAAGACGGATATTTGGTGGAATGGACAATTTTATCGAGCGTTATGTCTATTGTGGCGGGATTGTCAGTTCACAATGCAATTGTTGTCCAAACTTTATGACACGCTGTGCTAAGTCAAGTGATACCTTCGTTTATTCATGTTTACTTATAGATGATGGTTTTTATGTTAATCGTGAAGTAAACGATCATACAGACCATTTGATAGTTTAAATCCCAAGTATAACTAATGCAATCCCAGGACAGCGAATAACAATTTTATTCATAACTTTAGGCATAAGTATTTTTGGTACTTATGCTTTTTTTGTTTTTAGGGTTCTGTACTCAAAGAGTAAAACGGGACCCTATTACTAAGACTCCGCTGTCCGTCCGTCCGTCCGTCCGTCCGTCCGTCCGTCTGTCTCTCACCAGGCTGTATCTCACTGATACCGTGATAGTTCCACCTGAAATTTTCACAGATGATGTATTTCTGTTGCCGCTATAACAACAAATACACAGAATAAAATAGTTTTTTTATAGATAATGGTACGGAACCCTTCGTGCGCGAGTCCGACTCGCACTTGGCCGGTTTTTTGAAACGCTTTGTTTTTACCAGAAAACAGTCCCCGTGAAGGATACGCGCGACTAAATCCACGATTACTTTTTGGTAAATGATTTCTAATTGAATTTGTGATTCTGTGTATGAATGATGAGTGATGGTTTTAATGGATGAATGGATGATGGGTGAAATGGAGAGCCATTGAACTTTTTCAGGTTATTAACTTTGGAGGTGACGAGTTTGCAAAATGAGGCTATTGTAGTTTCTTTACTAATTACTTCCTGCAGGATATATGGTTTTATATGGAGATAATGACAGGTTACATTACTTAATTACAAAAATAATTAATTTTATTATTGTTTTATTTCGTCAATTACATCCCCTAAATCAGGCAATATTATCAAAAGTCAAAAAATAGAACGAATTACAAAGTGTCATTCATGCAAGACCAAGGGTGGGTTGTAAAGTTGTAATCGTAAGCGGTGTTCTGTAAAATCAGAATGTATGGAAAGTTTGACAAGTTTGTATGGAATGACAGCTGCCGGCGTCATATTTATCGTTAATCGGTCTGTAATCCTAAGTTGGTGACCCGCCCTTAATTTTATAATATTCTTTAATTTTGTTAGAATAACAATTATACTAAAATAAATATTATGCGTAAATAACATTAAAAGATCATCATCATTCATCATCCTCCTAGCGTTGTTCCCGGTTGTGCCCCTAAAGGAGCCCGGGGTCCGCTTTGACACCTAATCCCAAGATTTGTCATAGGCACTAGTTTTACGAAAGCGACTGCCATCTTACCTTCCAACCCAGAGGGAAAACTAGACCTTATTGGGATTAGACCGGTTTCCTCACGATGTTTTCCTTCATCGAAAAGCTAACGGTAAATATTCCGTACATAAGTTCATAACATTAAAAGATATGGGTCCGTATTTATAAATCGAACTTACTCACTACCACAGTGCACACGTAGCGCTACGCCGTAGTCCGTACTCCGTAGTAGCTAAAACTCCGTATGTAGCGAAACGCACCCGTAGCACCCTGATGCATGTGTGTTGCGAATGATAGATAGCTACTTAAATAGTATGTAGACAATTAATTTTACAACATCAACATAAAAGTACCTACACAATAAAAAAAACCGACCAAATGCGATCGGCGAAAACGCACGAAGCGTTCCGGACCATTATCTATTAAAACGGCAAAAAAAATCACGTTTGTAGTATGGGAGCCCCCCTTAAAAAAAAATATATTTTGTTTTTAGTATTTGTTGTTATATCGGCAACATAAATGCATAATCTGTGAAAATTTCAACTCTCTAGCTATCACGGTTCTTCAGATACAGCCTGGTGAGTCTGGTGACAGACATACGGACGAACAAACGGACGGACAGCGAAGTCTTAGTAATTAGGGTCCCGTTTTACTCTTTGAGTACAGAACCCTAAAAAGGAATGAGAATAATTTAATTTTAAAAACGAAGTACTTCAATTCAGTACTTCGCCTTGTTTGACGAAATAGGGGGTATTTTTCCAAGACCCCATCATCAGACCCTAACCTGATGACCATGGAACTACCTGGGAAGGGCACCCTTTGAAACAAAAAAATATTTTCCAAGTCAGTCCAGAGGTATTCGAGTAGGTAATCGGGGAGCATATTAGGGACATACAACATGAAAGATTCCGATAAATGAGAACCTCCTCCTTTTTTGAAGTTGGCGAAAAAGAGAGATTGACGCTGAATGGGTTACACAACATGGCAGATAGTAACACAAATAAAACATCTAGTTTATTCAACGTGCGTTCAATTAATATTTTAATAACGGACAATTAGATATAATCAAACATAGATACGACATACAAACATTAACAATGTCTTATCATCGCAGATATATGAAAGCCTTGTTAATTTTGTTATTATACTCGCTACATTGTTGTTATTTTACAATATATTTGAAGAAGATAGTACTCTGGGGGTATATTTGACTAACAATTTGTGTTTTGAGTGCTATTGCATAGCGGAATGTCACCTCGCTCATATTTGGAGCAGCTCAACTGGGGAAGTGCCTCCACCTTATACGTCCTCAGCCATAATAACATAATAGGGGTGTAGACGCAAAATGAATTATTGTGTTGTAAGTGACGAAAATCCCATTCAGATATCTCAAAAACCTACGAAGCTACAACTGTTTTAAGGCTTGTACACCCGCTAACGTCCTTGAGTCGTCAGCGCGCGACTGATCGGGCCTGCCGAGCCTCCGCGCTCGCGCATTTTGTAGGTATTTAAACATAGTAATTAAGATAATCATTTTATCTGTTCAAACTCTGCGAATTTGTCTATAAATATTTAATAACTTTATTTGAGTACAAACATTTAATTTAAAATATCTATAGTTTAGTCATAATATTGAATAAACTTTACAAAAAGAGGTAACTTTGGGATTTTTTTCTATCGAGTGAAGTTCATTAGATCGCGTTATTGAATGCGACTTTGACTAGATTAGATCCTTAAGTAATACGTATCTTTTTTTTAGATTTTTGAACCCTATTTTCTACGTCTGAGATTGTTTTAAAAAACTCGAAAACGCAGCCCCTGTTGACTGTCGAGCCTTAATATTGCTTGTTAGAGAGAGAAAACGCTAGGGGATCGTGACGTCTCGATCCCCGAGCGTTATAGTAAATGTCAATCGTTACATAATGAAGGTGCGTTTTACGGAAAAGGATAGAATATACCTGAATGTGACATTGGACACTTGTAACCTGCTTTACTTTTTTCTCCATTTGATAATAATTGTAATCCTATTTCGAAAAAAAAAAATTGTGGTTATTTTATTTGGTGTCTACACCCCATTATGCTTTATCTTCCAGGGACCAGAACCAGTTACCCTAATCGGGGTTTTCCATAGGCTTATTTTATGGGTGGTTTTAATCTATCAAAAAGGTTATTATTATTTATTTATCGTATGGCAAATCATTGTATTAGAACCGTGAGATCTTCGAAAAGACGGTACGGTTGCCAGGTTGTTGCACTTTTAGCACCGCCCAGGGGTCACGTGTAGGGTAGCGATGGGTAATTCCTACGGACGTGGTGCAACTTCAACCCCCAAAAAGGTTACCTTTATCATAAGGTAACCAAATTGATAGGGTAACCCTATTGATCCAGTTAACTCAGTTAACCCAGGTTTCGGCAGCTACCTGCACAAAATCGCACAAAGAGAGCCGACGCCGGAATGCCACCAGTGCGGAGCCGGCGAAGACTCGGCCCAGCACACTTTGGCCGAGTGCACGGTATGGGGAGCAGAACGACAGGAGGTGGTAGCCCGATTAGGGCAAGATCTGTCACTGCCAGCAGTAGTGCTAGCCATGGTGTCTGGCAAAGTAGCGTGGAAGGCGATGCTGGACTTCTGCGGGAACGTCATGGCCGAGAAGGAGGCGGCAGAGCGCGAGCGGGAAGCCTGTACTGAGGATCACCCAATGCGCCGCCGCAGAACCGGACGAAGGCGTGCGGCGCATGATCGGCGCCTACCGCCATAATGAGGACCTCCGGGTGACAGACACGGGGGCGTCTGCCACCCACACTACAGGTCCTCGACTTGGAGAGCGTGCCAGGTGTTCGGGTGCTCCTTACGATGGTTTACTGGGGGCGGGTACTTACGCCTCCCCCCGTGACGGGTCCCATATGGAGGCAGCTGCTGGCGGAGTCGCGGAAGTGTGCGCAAGCGTTCCCGTGGCTCCGCCAAAGAGCAGCGCGCAGAACACTGTGGGGTTTTAGGCGGTAGTCCGGGCGGTTCCCGGGAGTCCGTCATACCCGTCCTGGTTCCCCAGCCAGGATGTAAAGCATTTCCCCATGAAAAAAAAAAGGTTAACACTAACCGAAATGAAAACCGCATCCAATACGGTTACCGTAATATTTACATGCTTTGTTGGAATCTGGTGCTGTGCTGTGTTCCTAGCGGTGCTGAGTCCAACGTATCCTTTCTGTTCTTCAAAATATCAAACCAGTTTAAATACCATTCGTTGAGTATAATAGACCCTCGTACTAATATTAGTATAATAGATACACTGGAGAAATTATAGCTTTGCGTTGCTTATCTATGAAAGTTACACATTAGACATTTGTTTGACGGCACGCTATTTTTAATCAATTACAACATCATTTTCCTTGAACTTTCGACGTGGTCTCCGATTACGAGTAGTCGTTATGAATGTAACGGTCAATTAAAACTTCAGGTAAGGATGAGGAGCCACCAAATGTGTGCTAAGCTGTGTTGATTTACTGTCATTCAGCATACCTATATGTATAGTGGAGTTCATCTCCAAAAAAATGGGAAAATGAAAAAAATACAATTCGAAATTATTGGTCGAATCTGAATAATGTCAATTTGAAAATCCTGCACATGGAAAATGGTCCAGCCTGAATAATGAAAAAAAATTAATTAGGAATGTCCTAAAATTAAAAAGTACGAACCTACTTGATATACTTAGATCGAAAGACATAGGTAAATACACCTTTCATATGGAATTGCGTACACTACAAAAATATGACCAATAGGAAATACGTGTACGAGTAATGTAACATAAACTAGTCGAACCAATAAACCGTTCAAAATTGTAGTTTTATTTACACAATCATTTGATACAGCTGATGAATACCTAACCTAAACAAATAAAAGTGCATTTTCTGTCAAAATGTACAATGTTTGCTCTGCCGTGAGTCCCAGTTGTCGCTTATCAAAATGAGACGAGAGAGTGTCACAACGTTTTTAAAACCCAGCAAACTGTTTGCCTAACATAAATTACTAGCATTGTGTACAGTTGCGTTGACAAGTCTAAAATAATGACCTGATGTAGAACACAGCGTAAAGGATGACTCACGCTAGAACGGGCCGTGCCCGGCCCGGGCCGTTTTCTGAGAAATACGACGGCGTTTTTGCGCGTCGAGCCATACCCAAGCCCGGTCGAGCCACGCCCGGGCCGTGCCGACCCCGAGCTCTTTCCGAGCCTCGGCCGTGGGTCGCCCGGGCTTGGGTATGGCTTGGCCGCGCAAAAACGCCGTCGTTTTTCTTAGAAAACGGCCCGGGCCGGGCACGGCCTTTCTTTTCTAGCGTGAGTCATCCTTAACGCATCCAAAAAAAATGTAGAAAACCAAAAATTTTAATATTTTAGGCATTTACAATTTAAATTTTTGTTGTAAAATCTATATTATGAAACAAATTGATTTGTTTCAAAGATGTAGCTATAACTATCATTGACAATATTTTTGATTAATATGTTTTAAGTTATTAAAGTTCTCACATCATCATATCAGCCGAAAGACATCCACTGCTGGACACAAGCTGGATAGGCCTCCCCCAAAGAGTGCCAGAGTGACCGGCCCTGCGCCACCCGCATCCAGCGGACTCCCGCGACCTTTACCAAGTCATCAGTCCACCTTGTGGGGGGGCCTACGTACGCTGCGCCTTCCGGTTCGTGAGTCGGTGGTGACTCCTCACATATTATACGGTGTTCTGGGAATTTCCGTTAACTTCCGCATACAGCAGAGTACATTCACAGAAATTAGCATAATTATTTCTTGAAAAAAATATCGTTTTGTTTTAGATTTTTGTACAAAATAATTTAATGTAGCATTAACGGTTGTTGTCTTATTGTACAAGGGTCTTGAAACACATCTCACTTTGTAAACCTTCTGGTAGTGTATAGGAACCTTACAAAATTTTAAAAGCTGGTATTACCTACGTCACAGTTAAGAACCATTTACACGGGTTAATCTGCAAAACTGATTAAATTTAACATTGAATATCTTGATAACAGTAAGATACTTCTGTCTTGGAGAAATTAACTTTATTTTCTCAAACATGCAATGAAATATTCTCTTTACGTTCCTTATAATAGACTCGGAAGTATCCTTTTTCGGGCGCAGCATCTCGAGGCGACCTGAAATGGAATTTCATACAACTTTTCAGGCCTAGGCCTGCAAAGTAACTTTTTAATTTTCATTCCACTATTTGTGGCACAGCATCACGGCATTCAGCCATGAAAATAAGTTTGAGTTGAGGATTTTTATTTATTCATTTCATTGCATGTTTGAGAAAAGCACTATACATGCCTCGGCGTGAAAACGGATTCCCGGCCTCGTATCTCTATCCCTACTTGGCCGGAAATCCGTGTTTTCCCGGCCTCTGATGTAATGTACCTATTATTGATCTAGACTATGCCCCCTTGCAATTAACGGAAATTGTCAAAAACACGTACCTAGTATACAAAAAGGAATATTCCAAAATATCTAATTGCGCCGCAAAATCTTCGGCAAACCTCTCGACGAAGTGGACTAAACCGCTC
Organism: Epinotia brunnichana; assembly: GCA_963854355.1. NCBI lineage: Eukaryota > Metazoa > Arthropoda > Insecta > Lepidoptera > Tortricidae > Epinotia > Epinotia brunnichana. The sequence continues at coordinate 22,882,653 of OY977950.1, read as the reverse complement.
CGACTTGCAAAAAAAAGTCGCAGCAAAGATTACTGCATCAAGTTGCACCGACAAGAGCCCAGCTCTTATTTCAAAGATAACGATGATGATTCCTTAATAAACTAAACACTTCTGGGCGCGACAGTGAGCGTTTACCAAATAAACTAATGTCGGTTGTTGATCCAAACATCACGGAGTTATGTTTGCCTCGGCTTTTTCGTTGCGAAACGAGATCTTACTATTGTGAAACGGTTTTATTGTTATTTGTACGTGTTAAGTAATTTTGTAGGTTAGTTTTTCAGTCAAATATTCAAATGTATTAAGAGACGTGCAAATTAAACTCTACTTGATGAATGACAATATATAGGTTATAGGTTGTACGCGGGCTGGGTTTCCGCAACTCGACGTCATAAATGCGCCTATTTTGCGTAGGGGTTTTGGCACTACTGTTATTCGTGCCAACCCAGTTCCACCAGGAAGCCTAGCAGACCCTTTACGTTGCCGACGGCCTCCGGTAGTGACCCCGGTGTTCCGAGGTACTTTGCCCTGTAGTCCGCCACTCCAGGACATGTCAGGATGACGTGGGCGGCTGTCTCGTCCTCTTCCATGCAGGCTCTGCAGAGAGGACTGTCTGTAACACCTAAAGTAAAAAGGTGTTTGTTTAGTAGTGCATGACCAGTTATAGCTCCTGTCAGAAGACGGAGTGCCGGCCTCTTTAGCTGCTTTAGCTTCCTTGACAATCCGGGGTTGATTGTCGGGAGGGCCTCCCTGGTTTGCCTGCAGGTTCCTAGGGTGTTCCAATGTTTTTGGTGTTCTACCTTGATGTTTAGTCGCAGTGTGCTCCGCAGCCATGCAGAGGGTAGAGGAATTGTGGGTTCCGGTCCTACAGCTCTTGACTCTGAACCCTCTCTAGCCAGTGCATCCGCTGCATCGTTATTACCGCGTGAATTACTGTGCCCTTTGATCCATTGCAGGGTTATGTCGCTGTTATTACATACCTCTGATAGGATTTTGTGGCACTCGTGTATCAGCCCAGAAGTTGTTGCGTGACCTTGCAGGGCTTGCAGTACGGATCGACTATCGGAAAGTATGCGGATGGGATATCCCCTTACCTCCCTGGAGGCGATTGCGTGAGCAGCCATTTTTATGCCTGCTCACGCTTATGAATGACAATATAAACTTCTGTCATAATCATACGTCGGACTATAGGGGGCAGTATGAGGGCAAGGTAAGGTTTACAAAAAAATCTTAACTTACGAGTATTATAATATATTATTTGTAACATAGTTAATTAAATTAGTTACCCGTTATCATTTATTCATCTTTAATGTGTAAATACTCTTTGAAATTATGACTGATTTGTTAATTTGCATATCTATGTATTGCAATGGATACGATACTAGGTACGACAGCACTCCGAACTTAAGTCACAGATAGGTCACATTATTGGAATTTCACATTATAAATACTAGGGTACCAAATACTAAATACAAATACTCGAAAGTGAATTGATTGATTTGCGAACCTTACCTATCATTCTGACATGCCACGAAAATGCCCGCTGGAGTCCGACGTTTGGTCATAATGGACCTTTTTGGTACATTTTTTTTAATGCTGAGTGTACTCCTTTTGCACAGTCATCAACTATACGTTAAGAGGGATCCTTTGATCCCAAACAACGGCTCTTAGGTACCCCATGGATTGTAACTTTCCAAGAAGTATTTATTGTATCGCCCTTTACATGTTTCCAGCCATATACCGACGACGGCATATTTTATTCAGTGTTTCACAACACTAGATTCACTAAGTGTGATCTTTTTTAAGCAGTGTGACTACGAGGAAAATAAATTCCTCGTGGTCACACCAGTGTGGTGTGACCTGGCCACGAGTCCGCCGTGTAATTTCACTTCGAGCCAAAACATATTAACGGCTTTTACCCCGTGTTAGAGTTGCTAAGGCCACCTTGTCTCCGTCATCAGATCAGGTCACAACAACAGGCATATACATCATATAAGACTTAGATCTAAAGAAGAAATCTAGTGTTGCTTCAAAAAAGGAGTCCACTCAGCATGAGTCGAGACACACAGTGCAACGACGCTGATGTTCAGTGGATCCGTTAAACTAAAACTAACTTATTAACCTATATAAGAGATATTAACCTAAGAATATATACATACTATTTATACGGTATACAGAGATAGTCCACGCTATAACAAAAGAGAAAACCCTTCGTGTTTGGACTCACTGGGACCCAAAAAAGTACAGCTGGCAATAAAAAAAACACCTTTGTACCGTGTTGCATTAAACGTCATGTTAAACTGCCATATGAAGTTGTCAAACGAATGAAAACGACAAGGTACTTAGGTGTTCAGCAACTTATGTGGCCGACTGTACAAAGGTGTTAAGCCTCTTGTGAGGCTCACCGTACCAAAAATAAAATAACATAGATATTATTTATTGCACCAAAACAAAAAAATGCAGAACAACTAAACATAAAATATAAGCAGGTATAACAGGTGGTAGCAACAGGCGGTCTTATCGCTATAAAGCGATCTCTTCCAGACAACGTTTGGGTAGCAGGAACTGACGAATAAAAAATTAGGAACAGGATTAGGTTAACATTTTTCACATAAACTTTTACACCTAAGTTCCTGCGAACGCTTTGGAATTAGTTCTTGTGTGCTCGACAGTGATCTTCGAGAAAGGAGGCTACTGTTGCCACTTACAATAGGTTATAGGTTAAAGGTAGTACGCGGGCTGGGTTTCCGCAACTCGACGTCATAAATGCGCCTATTTTGCGTAGGGGTTTTGGCACTACTGTTATTCGTGCCAACCCAGTTCCACCAGGAAGCCTAGCAGACTCTTTATGTTGCCGACGGCCTCCGGTAGTGACCCCGGTGTTGCTCGGTACTTTGCCCTGTATTCTGCCACCCCAGGACATGTCAGTTCCACCAGGAAGCCTAGCAGACCCTTTATGTTGCCGACGGCCTCCGGTAGTGACCCCGGTGTTGCTCGGTGCTTTGCCCTGTATTCTGCCACCCCAGGACATTTTTCAGTTCCACCAGGAAGCCTAGCAGACCCTTTATGTTTCCGACGGCCTCCGGTAGTGACCCCGGTGTTGCTCGGTGCTTTGCCTTGTATTCTGCGACCCCAGGACATATCAGTTCCACCAGGAAGCCTAGCAGACCCTTTATGTTGCCGACGGCCTCGGTAGTGATCCCGGTGTTGTTCCGTGCTTTGCCCTGTATTCTGCCACCCCAGGACATGTCAGTTCCACCAGGAAGCCTAGCAGACCCTTTATGTTGCCGACGGCCTCCGGTAGTGACCCCGGTGTTGCTCGGTGCTTTGCCCTGTATTCTGCCACCCCAGGACATTTTTCAGTTCCACCAGGAAGCCTAGCAGACCCTTTATGTTTCCGACGGCCTCCGGTAGTGACCCCGGTGTTGCTCGGTGCTTTGCCTTGTATTCTGCCACCCCAGGGCATATCAGTTCCACCAGGAAGCCTAGCAGACCCTTTATGTTGCCGACGGCCTCGGTAGTGATCCCGGTGTTGTTCCGTGCTTTGCCCTGTATTCTGCCACCCCAGGACATGTCAGTTCCACCAGGAAGCCTAGCAGACCCTTTATGTTGCCGACGGCCTCGGTAGTGATCCCGGTGTTGTTCCGTGCTTTGCCCTGTATTCTGCCACCCCAGGACATGTCAGTTCCACCAGGAAGCCTAGCAGACCCTTTATGTTGCCGATGGCCTCCAGTAGTGACCCCGGTATTGCTCGGTGCTTTGCCCTGTATTCTGCCACCCCAGAACATTTGTCAGTTCCACCAGGAAGCCTAGCAGACCCTTTATGTTTCCGACGGCCTCCGGTAGTGACCCCGGTGTTGCTCGGTGCTTTGCCTTGTATTCTGCCACCCCAGGACATGTCAGTTCCACCAGAAAGCCTAGCAGACCCTTTATGTTGCCGACGGCCTCCGGTAGTGATCCCGGTGTTGCTCGGTGCTTTGCCCTGTATTCTGCCACCCCAGGACATGTCAGTTCCACCAGGAAGCCTAGCAGACCCTTTATGTTGCCGACGGCCTCCGGTAGTGACCCCGGTGTTGCTCGGTGCTTTGCCCTGTATTCTGCCACTCCAGGACATGTCAGGATGATGTGGGCGGCTGTCTCGTCCTTTTCCATGCAGGCTCTGCAGAAAGCTGTCTGTAACACCTAGAGTAAAAAGGTGTTTGTTTAGTAGTGCGTGACCAGTTATGACTCCTGTCAGAAGACGGAGTGCCGGCCTCTTTAGCTGCTTTAGCTTCCCTGATGGTTTGCCTGCGGGTTCCTAGGGTGTTCCAATGTGTTTGGTGTTTAGTCGCAGTGTGGCGCTTACCATTAGGCATTACGCTTATTTGCCACCGATGTGGTAAAAAAACAACGTAAGTTCCCGGGATCCCAACTCTGTTCCCAGCATCGTGTGAGGTATCGTTGAACAAACCATGTCAGCTGACGGAACGGGCAAAGCCCCCAGATTACGGTTACATTGATAACGACGCGAATTACGTCACACTCTAACGGGTTTTGGGTGGTCCCTGGAACAGTCAGCATCAAAAGTAGCTACGCAAACGAAGACGTCAAAAGTCTTTATTAAAAGGGAATAAGAGCTTTTGACGTCTTCGATTGCGTAACTACTTTTGATGCTGACTGAACCGTTGAAATCAATCAAGTCACTCTAGTCAGTCGGGAGCTGTAAGTTTGTAAATAGGGGGTTAATTTCCGAATAGTCTCAGTTGATAGCAAAATTTGTCAGGTTATTTTTGGTGACACCACTTTTGAGGAATGGATGAAAATTTTAGAAGTGTCTGATATTTTTTTTGGTGATAGGAATAATCTTCATTAGCACCAGAGAAAAGTTGCAGACTTTTCAGCTGCGTCAATTATTTTTGAAAAATATAAACAGTTTCCTCACTTACGTTTTGTTTCGCAAAGATGATCAGAATATCCTTAGAAAATAGCTGATCTCTCTTTCTTATAAGGCGACTGAAGACATGCTGAAACCCTTACAATAAATAACACATCATTACACATGGACACACACAAACATTCACTCACACACAGACCAACACTCGCACACATACAGAGCATCCCTCTAAAGTTTTAAATAAAGTAAAGTATTTAACTAGTTTCCCTAATATTAGCTTATTGTAATTTACTAATGTACCTATGTTTAACTTCATACCTCTCACTGTATTTTGCGCATCACGTTTGGTTTATTTTTTTCTGGAAATACCTTACAGTTCTCACGACACAGGCTCGACCTAGTGTGAGGACTATAGCAACTCTAATGTTAAAAATCTTAAGATAAGCTCTTTGTAATTCTTCCTGTTTGTAACTCACTAGGTAAATAAATAAATTTTGTATTTTTGTATTTTTTGTTTTGGGTTTAGGACGGCGAATGAGACAGTTTCCTTGACCCGTCTCGAAATTTTTTTATTTTATCATTTTATTTTTATATAAATTCTCAATTATTAGATATACTTACCTAAATGAATAGGTAGGTAAGTACTTAACATTCCCACCCGGGTCATTGTCAGATTTAGGTTCGCGTCTTTTCGGTGGACATTGCCAAATTTAAGGGCTATAAAGGCTAATTTTTGGTTGAACTCTGAATCCGCATAAACGGCGTTGCCCCTTCTATAATTCTATGTGATAAAAACATATTATATGTGAGCGTAAGCCCTTAACTATTGCCCACCGGAAAGATGATTTTTGTTTTTGTGACTGACAATGACCCACCCCTAAGAATACAGCCTCCGGCAATTTTGCCGGGAGTAAGGTACCTATTGATGAAGACGAAGTAGGTAAATGTGATATTTTCTGCGACATGATGGTATGTTTGTGCGTTCGCTTTACCTTTAACACCTTATTATGAACTTTTGTCTGAATTCCGGACTAAAATATAAAGTAAGTTTTCAATAAATACGACTAGGTGTAAGATTAATTAAATATGTGATGGGCACCTTTGCACCCGGAATGACACGGGGCGGGTTATTTGACTAAGTTTTATTGACTTGTAAACTTATCTAATATTATGACTTTTATTGTACGTTGACAATTGTTTTTTCGTTAATAAATATATCTTTATTAAATATTACCTACTGCAGGTCTCGACTAAATTATTTTGCGCCGTAAATTAGCAGTTAGGCTCGCGCCCACAATAAATATTGACGCCGCGATTCACAGTAACGTGACGTAGTGGAGTGATGTGTGAGTTGATGCAAATGAACAAGGTCTGAATAACAGCCCTATGAATCTTGCCAAAGTTAGGGGTATAAAGCCTAATTTTTGGTTGGACTCCATGGACGCTTAATCCGCATTAAACGGCGTGTGCTTTTAAATGATTTCCTGCAATCAAACTTTTTTTTGCAGGAACCTCTTAGCTATTGGCCACAGGAAAGACGACTTCTGTTTTACCCCGCTGCATTTGAAGACTGCAGAAAAATAATGATGTAGTAGAAAAATAACACTAGTACCCATAGTACAAGCTTTGCTTAGATTGGGACGGGACTAGGTAGATTTGTGTAAGACTGTCCGCAAAAATTTAAAAAAAAAAAAAAAAAACTTCAAGAACACTATCTGATGTCTCTCCGATTATTATTTGATCCTATCATTAACTTTTTTTGACTCTATGCCGGCTGATTGTAGCGACGATTTATATTCGTAGGTATAAAAACTTTGATGTATAGTAACATGCATTTTTAGGGTTCCACACCTCGAAAGGAAAAAGCAGGGCCCTAATAGGATCACTGTGTTGTCCGTCCGTCCGTCTGTCAAGACCCTTTTTCTCAGGAACGCGTGAATTTATCAAGCTGAAATCCATATCAAATACTCAGGCCCCAAATACGTTTAAGGTGACTAACAGGTATGGGTATGTAAAATCTTCGCAGGTCCGTAGGATGTTAAATAAAAAAGTGGACTGTAGAATTGCTGGTTTCAATCCGAAATGGAGAATTACAGAAAAGTCATGTGTTTTAGTCGTTGGAAGGTAAGTTGTTTTGTACAGTTTTTCTTGTCTACCTTTTTAATTCCAAACATTGCCATATGAAACATGTATTGTTTATACACAATATTTGACCGATATTATTAAATTTGTATTAAACATATAATGAACTTTTTATATAAAAAATGTGGATATAATAGTAGTTTATGTGACGTAGTAGTTTATGTGACACTCGTGTGATGTTATTATGAAACTCGCCTTCGGCTCGTTTCACAAACCCACACTTGTGTTTAATGCCTAATTATGTACAGTTACATACACTACTTTATCTATCCACATATCATAAGCCTCCATGATGTTGTTTTCTGGCAGCTGTCATAGTATTTTTTTTAATTCAGAGACAAACTAGAGTCGGCGCCAACTGTCATATCGTTCGATATCATACTTACGTGTGACATTTGTCAAATTTGTATGCAACTTGACAATTCATTTCGAACTAAACGTCATCTCGACTGATATTAGAATAGAGGTCAAATCAGATTTCTTTGTTTTTCAGAGATGTTCGAAATTTAAATGAAATAATGTTATCGAAATCGATGTTATTATTTAGCAATAATAACATTTTCACAGATAATAAATTTGTTCTAACAAAACAGTCTGTTTTTATGGTGGTCAGAATGTGCGGTTCTATTGAACGCATCATGGAGGGTTTATGATATTTGGATAGATAAATGGGCTTGTGACCTTAAATTTGTTTATGATGCCATTCGATCCAGTTTTTGTAGATAAACAAATGTTTGTATGGAAGCAACTACATTTAAAGGGCATTAATACCCAAAAAATCGAGTTAAAGACGGACCTCGCTGACAGCAGTCGAAACGCTTCATACTGATTGGCTTTAAAGTATGACGTCACACCGTGCAATGTGTAGGTAATAGGTACCTACTAACCGTTGCATGGAAAATTAAGTAAATTGCTGTTTCGGTCGGGAAATACTGAGTTTAGGTCCATAGTTGTCATATAAATTTGTTTCTATAAAAGCATAAGGATTCTATTGGTATCTTTAAATTTACTCTTGGACAATAAATAAAAAAACTTTTTTTTTCTAAACTTTCAAGGTTCATATCTTTTTATGATTTGAATTATATTTTGTAATTTATACTTTATTACAATCATTTGATGGTTTACTATCCATTTAGCAACACGACGTTATCAATTTTAACACCACGCAACAAGCCTAGTAATTACATACATAGGCAAGAATGAGGATCAAAAACATTAGATTTTTGAACGTTTCTGAACATGCTGCCGGCCTTGAAGTTTGAAGATCTTCAATTGGTTCAAGTGGTCAAGGCTAAAATTTGTTTCGTTATAATTTAAAAAAAAATAACGTAGAATAAAAACAATTTGCTGCAGAAAAAACGGGAACGATCAATATTGACAAATTGTTTTATATAGACTCGCAGAAACGGTTTGAAATCGAAGACATAGGCCTCCCCCAAAGAGTGCCACAATGGCCGGTCCTGCGCCACCCGCATCCAGCGGACTCCCGCGACCTTTACCAGATCATTAGTCCACCTTGTGGGGGGGGGGCTACCACTGGTACGTGGTCGCCACTCGAGAACCTTTCCGCCCCAACGGCCATCATATTTATACATATTTCTTCGCTGATACTCGGTTCGGTACAAAATCTGTTAAAGGCGAATGAATAAAATAACATTTTTTTTATCAAATTAGTCAAGACGTTCACCGTTTGGGGAGATCCAGTAGTCGTAATGTAGTAGTGTATAGTAGTAGGCACGGAACCCTTGGTTGTGCGTGGTCCAACACGCACTTGGCCGCTTTTTTAATTTCCATTCCATATTTATTAGTGACACAGCATCACGGCGTTCAGCCATTAAAAAAACTAATCATCATCATCATCATCAACATTTAAGAGCTTGGCTCTTGTCGGTGGAGTATGCGCCAGTTCTCTCGGTCCTCGGCTAATTTCTTTAGGTCCCGGTAAGACAAGACATTTGCTTTTGCTTTTAGCAAAAGCAAATGTCTTGTCTTACCGGGACCTAAAAAACTAAATATAAGCAATATTGGTTTTTTGGTTCGTTATGACATTCTGCCACTACGATTAAAAAAAAAAACTACAAACGATGTTTGCTATATTTTGCAGGTTTATTTATGTAGGTAGAATCGACATGAACGTATAACAAATAACACATTAACAAATTGCAATACTTTTAAATTGCCAATTTAACTAGACAAATACACCTTTAAATTATTTCATCTAAATATTAGCCGGTAAAAATGTCTACTCAAACCGCATAGGTATTTTTTAAGGTTCCGTACTCAAAGAGTAAAACGGGACCCTAATTACCTACTAAGACTCCGCTGTCAGTCTGTCTGTCACCAGGCTGTATCTCACTGATACCGTGATAGTTCCAGTTGAAATTTTCACAGATGATTTATTTCTATTGCCGCTATAACAACAAATACTAAAAACAAGATAAAATAAATATTTTTATTGGTAATGGTACGGAACCCTTCGTGCGCGAGTCCGACTCGCACTTGGCCGGTTTTTTTAATAGTATTGGAGGCAAAATATATAATGTTTCAACTTTCATTCTGTAATTTTATTTTATTGGATTTATTGTGCGTTGCGGATTTTGTTATTTAATACGAGTTCTGATGAAAACACCGATAAAGAAATAGTACCTAATATATGTGTTGGCCTGGCCCGATGTCCCGCTGTCCAGCTGTTTTCCTCTACTGGTCGCATTTCTCGACCGATTTTCATGAAATTTTGACAGCAGGTTCAATAATTATATAGAAGTTTTTGTCGAATAGGTAATGTTGAATCTGACCACTTTAATTTTTTCCCCCATTTTACTATGAAGCTCAAAGGACATCGGTAAGCAAAACACGGGATTAAAAACTTCTGAGCCTACGTCCATCTTCAAGTCCCATTTTAAATATTGGTAAAAGATTTTTTTTATATCCGATAAGTAGTTCCAGAGGTTAACCTACCCCCTACGCACAAACTCACAAACGCTCGCCTTGGCCACGACTTTGGTCTTAAGCGACCTGCGGCAGCGGTTTTTCTAATTCATTGCGCGGCGTCCCAACTAACCACAGTGCGTTGCGCATCTCGACCGCGCAATGAGCAGATAAAACGCTGGTCGCAGGTCGCTTAAGACCAAAGTCGTGGCCAAGGCGTTCGAGCGAAGCAGACCAAGTTCGATGCTTCAGCTTGGGTCGAAAATCGTTCGTATGTCCGTTCGCTGTCACGCTGTCCGGCTGTTCTCCTCTACAGGTCGCATTACTAAACCGATTCTCGTGAAATTTTGTGAGCAGGTTTGTTAATTAGCACATATCGTTATCGCGGGAGCAAATAAGATTTGACAGTACTGAAAGATTATAAAAAACAGTCAAAAACAGAAATGACATTCGTATAGAGAAACGTTTATACCTACGACCTTAAAATGTACAATTATTTTATTGGATATCAATGCTATCTTACCTCCGTACTTGACTTGATTAGTACTTAAAAAGATTACTATTAGGTACGCAACCTCATCAGTCACTTTAGACATTTGTCATTCTTGATTGATCTGAATTTGTAACAACATAATTAAATAGAAGTTGCTTTTTAAAATGCCTCGAAGGAAAATAACATGTGATGAATTTGTGGGGTTGTTTATTCAGGATTATCCCGAGTTAGAGGCTCGCGATACAAAAATATTGTGCTCGAAGTGCAATGTTAGTTTTTGTAAAACAAAATCTTTTGTGAAACGTCATTTTAACTCGGAAAGACACACTTCTCTCAAAAAAGATTTTAGGTTGGAACTGACAAAATTTCTAGTAAGCTGTAACATACCGTGGTCTCAGATAGAGAATCCTGTATTTAATTTTTTTATTGAAGATTGCGTATCTGGAAAATTTAAAAAAACTGTTGAGGTCCCTTCCGAATTTTTGCTGAGGCAGACTTACGTGAATGAATTCTACAACGAAGAGATGGAAAAAATTAGAGTCGAATTAAAAGACACTTTTATATATGTAAGTGTTGATGAAACCACAGATGCTAGAGGTCGCCAAATCGCTAACGTGATAGTAGGTGCTATGATTGAAGATGATGTTGGACTACACACGTGCTGTCAAGCAAATGTTTGAAAGAAACAAACAATAACAGTATAACTAATACTGTAAAAAGTGCCCTGGATGATTTGTGGGGCCCTGGCCACAATGATAAGGTGTTGTTGTTATTGACTGGTGGTGTGGGGTATATGTTGACAGCTGGCAGAAATTTGAAAACAATTTTTCCAAACATTGTCCATGTTACATGTTTAGCCCATGCTCCTAACAGAGTTGCTGATCGAGTTCGTGTTCTTTTTCCAGAAGTTAACCGATTCATTTCAAATGTAAACAAAGTATTTCGCAAATCTCCGAAAAGAGTAAGAGCATTAAGAGAAATGTTTAATGGAATTCCTTTGCCTCCAAACCCAAATTAGTCGTTGGGGACCATGAATCGAGGCTGCCACTATAGCAAGTATTTTGATGAAATAAAAAGCGTTATAGGCACATTTCGTAATTCAGACGCACAGTGCATCGCCAAAGCAAAGGAATCTTTACTCAGTGCAAAAGTTCGAAAAGACGTATAGCAAAGTATCCTCAAGTAATACCAGATGCTATAAATAAACTGCAGTGCCAAAATCTATATCTTAGTGAAAGTTTGACCATAGTACAAAATACATACAAACATAACTAAATTAATTTCGAATGAAGATGGAAAACAGATTTTTAAAAAGTTCAAAGCGTTTTTGCAGAAAAATGCCAGATTTTTTTTCATAACTTCATATGAAAAAAAATTGTGAACTGATATCGGAGAAGGAAATAGTACTAGATTCAACGATATATTGTTCTACATTTGATTACTTCCGTCGTTTTAAATATGCACCATTACAACAGTGGCAGTCAAAAGATCATTTAGATAGTTAAAATGGATATTTACTGCACGACGCCGCAGATTAATAGTAGTAAACATAAAGAAAAATGTTGTCGTATATTACGAAAATCACTTAAAATCAACAAAAAGTAAATAAAGTTGTATGAAATTAAAACATGGATATTTACTAACAGAGTGTAAAGCAAGATTAATTAACCTTATGCAGCAAAAACTTCGTGCTAGTTGTGATGAACTTCTTGGAGGCTTATAATGTCTAAGCAGAAAAATCTGTTTTTTACTAAATGGACAGTCTGTTTTACTACTTCTTTAACAAATTTATTACGATATATGTTAATTACGTTACATGGTTTTTTTGTAGTCACTTTTTCGAAATTCAAAAAAAACTTTTTTTTTAGTAGATGTTCTCGCGATTTCTACAGCTCACAGAGTTGACTAGTTATATTAGTATATAGGAAAGACTAGATACCTACGACAAAATACTCAAAAGAGTAACTATTGTTATGTATATGTAGAAAATTAATCACATATTGTTGGCACAATGTCCTGCGCCGTCATCGGGCAAACTTCAAAATCATATTTTACTATTAGCATTATTATCAACCAAATTAATGTTATTATTTTAAGTAGCTACTTGTTATCTTGATAAAAACTAGTTAATTGGAAATATTGGAATGAAAATACGTCACATGTCTGTCATATTATTTTATATTTCATATCTTAAATCGAATTAGTTACACAAAATATACTACAATTATTAATAAAGTATCATAAATACAAGTGGTTCGGCAATTTACCAGTAAAGTAGGCGTTTACCTACATCATCTACTCTAAATATTGCGTACCTACTTACAATGTTTACTTTAAAATATTTACATAGGAAAAAACTTTACGAATCTACTTTGTACATAGAATGACTAGATTTCATTAACTTATTAATATAAATAAACTAATATTAACAAAAATAGGCACATTTTTTGTATAAATGGAGTTGATCCAGCTTTAGTTTGGCAAACAAATCACAACGCAACGAAAGTTAAATTAATAGTTAATATTTGGCACAATTATTTACAAATTAATGTTTATCATTGTTATTATTTATTAATCTCTGGTTATACTTATTATTTGCTTGACACGGACGCGTAGCTAAACATAATCTTAGACGTATTTCAGAAAATAAGAACGCGATAAGTATTTAACGCTTGTCACTTTGTAGTGGACGGCCTACTCTTTGTTAACGTTTTTAATGAACACATGAACCAATTAGAATCTAACGTGACACAATTCCTAATCAGCACACGAAACATACCCGTCTTTATATAAACACCACTAAAGAACACAGTCTCGATTGTCAAATCACTGGCGAGGTTGAACCGTCGAGAACGGGTTGGGGCTCCCGCCGAAGAAGGCTCATCTCCAGTCGTCCGGCGGGCCGCTGCCCTGGTATAAAGGAGAGAAGGCACTCCGACGAGGCTCCGACTCTTCTTGTGATCCTATTATGGACTCGATGGAGAATCCGTTGCGGGATCGCTTAGATCGAGGCTCGGTTGTCTCAGAGACTCGCGGCGGTAGCGGCACGGGCCGAAACGCCGCCGGCGGCGGGCGCGGCAGCGACAACAACGGTGACGGTGGCAGGTAGCAAGGTAAAGGAAGCAGCGGAGCGTAGGCCTCCCTCGCCAGCATCGCTACCATAGCATGCGCGTGGTGCAGCGACGGCGCCGGCCGCTTATACCGCTTCCTTCGCCTCAGAAAACTCCCATTATCAAACATGTCCTCCGCCAACGGGTCCAACGTCCAATAATTCCCCTTCCCCGGATTCCCTGGCTCCCGAGGAATTTTAATGAAGCAATCATTCAAACTCAAGTTGTGTCTTATAGAGTTCTGCCAGGCGGGAAACTTTTCACGATAATACGGGAATCTGGTCATGATGAACTCGCAGATGCCGCTCAGCGTCAGCTTTTTATGCGGAGACTGGAGTATCGCCATCGTGATTAAAGCGATGTAGGAGTACGGCGGTTTGATGAGCTGCGTCGAGGACTTCTGCTTGGACTTCTTTGGTGACGAAGGCTTGGTGTCACTGGGGCTTGAAGCGTCGTAGCGCTCAGAGTCGCTGGATGGCGGCGGCATGTCTGGGGTGTCCTCGTCAACAGACACATAAGTGTCATCTTGAGGGTAATCTTCGCGGTCATCGCGGAGATAGTGTGGTAAGTAAAGGCGCGGTGGCGGCCTGAGGTCGAGCGGTAGGTCGCCCTCGATGATCATGTCGCGGTATTGTGTGAGATCGCAATCCTCCATAGCGTCACATGTCATAGGTGCGTTGGGGCGCGTGGCTGCGCGCTGACTGAGCGGACGCTCCGCCCTGCTTGCCCCCACAGCGCCGCCCCGGCCCGCGTTTACGTTCCAGTAAACACAACAATTGTCGTTATTATTCCTGCGGAGCCCGCTTTGTGCATGAATTTCAGGCCGTCGACTAATAATAATAATTAGACCGCTTATCGATCTAACTTTGCGGTGACGCTATTTGTTCATTTCGACCGATTTGTTTTGGTTTTCGTTTGTTTATGAATTTCTTTTGTTGATAAAAAATGTTACGTTATTTTAGTGACATATTTAGTTCCATTTAGCTTTGATCTAGTTTTTAAGTTCAGAATTTTCAGATCATAATTTAATGTTTACTTACTTTCAAATGAAATTGCATAGACCTATACTAGTATAATAATTTTTATACCTATGTTTACGTTTATGTTTGGGGTAATTTTAGTTACTGTGAGAGTTCATACATTGTATATTATCTTCAATACCTATTTGTAATTATATTATCTTTAAGTAAGCCTAAATAAGATAAGAAAACTATCTACATTTACATATGAAATACCTACACCTAATAAATGTTATCTCCCTATTCTATAAATTATCTACAGAAGCTTTTTGCCTATATCATTGTGTAATCTGAATCTGAAAATAACCTCAAAGCGGCTCAAACAGCGAGCAAAAGTAATACTATAAAATATAAAAGGATTCAACAAAACGAGCAAAGGAAATTGTTTACAGAGATATGTATGCAGCGATCCTTTAATCCCGAGCTAAAGGACTCGAGATGTATTGAAAAAAATCTCATAAAGCGAATTCTGGCACTCCATTCAGGTAGACGACTCAAATAACGCGCGCAAAAAATATTCGCCAACGAAACGCCTTAACAATGCGAGCGGGGCTCTAGAAAACCCTCGTATATGTTGCCTACCAAAACATTTACCCCTCAGGCGTCGAGGGAAAAGCTACGCGGGGGAACGAGACGCACAACAAGCGCAGAAAGAGACGACAGTCACAACGAACCAATCGGTAAGAGGATCGGCATGGGCGGGGCCCCCAAAGCTAACATGTCAGGGCGGGGCATGAGATCCCATTATTGTCTGGCAAGGCAAATAATATTTTGCACAATGTACACATTGGCTAGGGGGGTTTTGGGGGGTTGCTAATTTATTCCCAACTTCGGTCACGGGTTGTTTTTCAGCTTTGCGAGGCTGTTGTTTAAATTGGACGTCGCGAGATATTTGTATGTAGCCTTCTGAAGGCATTGTTTCAGTAATGAAGGAATTTGCCGTTTGCCGCGCGGTGTTTTAGATTGTAGGTATAGAGTACGTTACGGTGTAACAAAGGGTTGTTTTCTGCTGTCTATTTGTGGATGTGGGGATGTGCAAATTGATAGAATACGATGATGGACTATTTTTGGGTGGCAATTACAAATAAAGTTGGGTAGAAAAGCTGACATTAAATCTTGAGGATGTTGTAGGTAATGTAGGTAATAGGAATATTTCTATACTTCTCTGGTAACTGATACTTATTTGTTCTGGTAACTAGATTAGCTTATTATTAGCTTTTCTTGCAGGTACAGGTACCTACTAGTACCTGAGTATTTCTAAAAAAAGTATGAACAAAGTTAGTCATATTTCCTTTTAATTTTCCTATTTTGTTACGATATTTTTTGAAATTTTTAATTAAAATATTTTGAAATTCTTTAGAAACAACAAAACTAATTACTTACCACATAAAGTGGTAACAAAATATAAAAAAATATGGTAGATACCTACTACCCTAGGTAGGTATTGCCTAAATTTATTAAATAGGTAGATTTTTATGAAATGCTCAAACCTAAATTATTGAAATGTATTTATGTTTGAGTTTTAAATAAGTATGCAATTAGGTACAGTCAAAGAATTTAATTTCCTACCCACTTTGGACTTTGTCAAAGTGACGTAATCAATCAAAACGTAAGAGACTTCTTATGATTTTATTTACAGTGTCACTTTGAAATAGTCCTAAATGGGTAGGAAATTAAATTCTTTGACTGTACCTACTTATTGTATGTTTTTAGGGTTCCGTACTCAAAGAGTAAAACGGGACCCTATTACTAAGACTTCGCTGTCCGTCCGTCCGTCCGTCCGTCCGTCCGTCCGTCCATTTGTCTGTCACCAGGCTGTATCTCAAGAACCGTGATAGCTAGAGAGTTGAAATTTTCACAGATTATGTATTTCTGTCGCCGCTATAACAACAAATACTAAAAACAAAGTAAAAATATTTTTTAAGGGGGGCTCCCATACAACAAACGTGATTTTTTTGCCGTTTTTATAGATAATGGTAAACCGGTCGCGAGTCCGACTCGCACTTGGCCGGTTTTTATATTAGCTTCTAATTAGGTGTAGGTAAAATGACATTTAATAAAAACCCGGGTTATATTTTACATTGATGTCATTAAATTTTCGGGTCGTAGGTATCAATAAAATATCTTCTTAAAAATATATTATTACTTATGATTTTATACAAATAACTGTTAGTTTCTTTCATGATTTGAAATTAGGTAACTATTAGTAAAATGGTTCTACGCGCGCCTCCATTATCCGCCTTGTCTATCATAGTTTTATTATTTTTGTAACTTAAATTATGTTAAGAAATAAATCATGTAAACAACTTTACGTTAGCAGTACCCATTTAATTATTAATTCATTTATTTTCAGATAATACAATCCATAGTTATTCATTAATTGTTAGTAACATTTAATCGCTTAAGTACTTATATGACTACGTTAGTACAATATAATAAAATTAATTAATTAAATACATTCATTTTACATTGAAAATGGGTACCCTGTCCCCCATATGAATTGTGTTCCAATGTTTTACAACTGGGCAGTAAAATTTTTCCAAAACGCTGTTCAGGAGGCTGTTGTCACTGTCCCTCACTCGCCGCATCAGGGATGCTACTCGCTTCCGTAATATTGACCTGAAGCCATCTACACTCGCCTCCATAAACATACCTGATGCTCTGCAGTGTCTTGGTAGTCCCAACAGCATCCTGAACGCATTATTATATTGTACGCGAAGAGCGCTTAGCGATTTTTGCGAATATTTGGTCCAGAGGCTGCATGTATAAAAAGTCTGACAAAATGCTCGAAATAATGTTATTTTGACAGGACGAGAGCATTTAGCAAACCTTCGAACCAACATATTCGCCCTCACCGATAACGCCCTTCGCTCACGTTCTATATCAATATTATCCGATAGATCGTCAGTGACCCAGTGGCCAAGGTACTTGAACTCCTTGACTCTATTTAAGGCTACTCCATTGAGCTTAACTGGTGGTACAAAGCTAGGTGTTTTATTGCCTGCCTTAAAAACGAGTAGTTCACTTTTCTTTGTATTGTACCTTAGCCCATGGGCCACCGCATACCCCTCGCATAACCCAATTAACACCTCAAGAACTCGTATCGAAGGGGTCAACAGCACCATATCGTCGGCATAACTAATATTGTTTACTATTTTACCGTCAATAGAGCAGCCCACGTCGGCACTGCTGAGCTCCTCCAACAATGAGTTAATATATAGATTAAACAGTCTTGGCGAGGTCAAGCCACCTTGCCTGACTCCGCAGTCTAAACCAAATTCTTTGGAGAAAGAGTTAGCCCATTTTACTGAATTTGACTGACTACTGTACTAGAACTTTAACAAGTTGACAATGTATTTTGGTGTTTCCGTTTCATTTTCCATTTTCGCCCATAAAACCTTGTAAGACACCAGGTCGAATGCCTTCGACAAGTCCAATAAGCATGCATATACTGGCGTTTTCCTTGTCACATAATACTGAACGGTATGCTTCAACCTTAGTATAGCTGTCTCAGTCGAGAGCCCGAGACGGAAACCAAACTGCGCCTCGCTAAGGCTGATATGTTCACTTAGGACGCGGTCAAGCAAACCATCCAGCACCTTTGCAACAACCGTAGTCAGTGATATGGGCCTGTAATTGTTCTTGTCGGAGGCATCTCCTGTCTTGTCCTTTATACTGGGTACGACTACAGTTTTGAACATGGCTGGTGGGAGGTAGGCATGCCCTATAAGCACAAATTGAAAAACATAGCCAAGAGCCTGGGCAAATGACAACCAGCATGCTGCAGGTGCTCTATGCTGAGATCATCGATGCCGGGTGACTTACCACGCTTCATATTCCATTTAAAGGCACATAAAAAAAACTTACCTAACTTACATACAGATTTGCGCAGCTATACCTAATAGGTAAGTAAGTACTAATCGTTCATCAAAATTAACTTTTGATGTGCAATTGTAAAATTTTCATGTGAGTCAGTATTTTTAGGTGTGCAATCAGTTTTTATTTTGTAGGTAGGTAAGCGATTCAAATTTTCCCGTATTTAATCATCTTTCTGCATAAATGGAGGCATGACGCCGTCGGAGAAACATTTGGAAACTAGGCAAATTTCGATCTATTTAAGGTCTATTTTTGTCCGCCGTTTCCGGCTCCACGACGCGACGCGAGAAGAGAAAAATCTACTCTCCTCTTTCTAATTTGCTTAGTTGGAGTGAGACAGGTGTCACTGCGCCTCGCGCGTCGTGACTTAGCAGCGAGTTGTACAGTCAGCAGCAGAAGTTGCTAAGCGTTCCTAGTGCTCGAAATGATCTACACACGAACTCTACTGTCAAGGGAATAAGGATCTGTGTAGGTCATTTTGAACGTGTTATTTTGCTTAGCTACTTCTTATGCTGACTGTGCCTACTGTCCTACGTTAGAAAGATCGCGTGAAACATACATTATTGATACCTATGTGAAAGAGATGAACTGAATTTTGGACCTCTTCGAAAGAGAAAGAGAAAAATGTCCTCTCAGAAAGAGAAAAATGTCCCCATTTTGATATCTCTGTCATACTGGTTTTGCCCGACTACTTCAGAGCCGTAAGGAAGGCATATGATTTTAGCAGTTTATGTTGGTATTTATACGTACCTATGTTGCACCGTAGCAAATGTCTTGAATTACCGGGACCTAAAGAAATTAACCGAGGACCGAGAGAACTGGCGCATACTCCACCGACAAGAGACAAGCTCTTAAATGTTCATCATCGTAGCGTTTAGATACAGAACCAATTTTAATAAATAAGGTAGGTATCAATCGATTCGAAATTATTCTCCGGGTGACATAGTATTTGGGGCTGTCCATACATTAGGTACGTCATTTCAAAATTGGATGACGGCAGTCATTTTATTAGGCGGGGCGGGTCCATTCAAGGAATTAACAGGATGTTGATAGGGGGAAATAGACAAAAAAACCATGACGTAATATGTGAACAAGCCCTTTGTATGAAAAGAAAAACGGTTTTTTTTTCAGTTACTTACCTACTTTTCCGTAGTCGGCATACAGTTTTTTTTTACTTTTTAAATGCTTGTTAAAACAAGTTCTCCGTCCCTCACAGTTGCACGTGCATGGCTTATCTAAGCATCTGGATGCAGACATACAAAGATGATGA
This sequence comes from Epinotia brunnichana, assembly GCA_963854355.1. Taxonomy (NCBI): domain Eukaryota; kingdom Metazoa; phylum Arthropoda; class Insecta; order Lepidoptera; family Tortricidae; genus Epinotia; species Epinotia brunnichana. The sequence goes on along the minus strand of OY977950.1, from coordinate 22,862,945 downwards.
TAGGAGGCATTAATCACAAAAGGACCAGGTATCTGCTGAAACTGGGTAAGAGCAATCTGAGACTGCTGAGTGGTATCATAACCGGTCACAATACTCTGAATAGACACTTAAAGATAATAGGTATAAGTAACGACGCTACTTGCCCACACTGTGGGCAGGAAGAAACAAGTAAGCATGTACTAGCGGAATGTGTTATGTACGCGGCACCGCGGTTTAACACATTCGGTAAAGATATGTTAATGGAGAGGGAATTGAGAGATGTCAACCTTAAAGATGTCCTTCTGTTCTGCAGGAAAACGAGAAAGAATGGAACAGTTTGATGTGGGAACCTAATGGAATTGGGCTGAATGACCGCGACGAGCGGTCGACTGCCCGCCTGTTTCTGGCCAGGCGTCCCTTCACAACATCATCATGGCTTGTCTATGGGATTCTCGATCTCTGCTCTGTATGCATATTTGTCACAATCATGTTGTTATATAAAACCTGATTTGAGTCAAACTGTGTCATAAATTATAGTTCGAAAATAACATTTCCCGTAATCCTTTGGCGCGCGTAAACATTTCAACAAGATAAGTTGGTAAGCCGCTGTAGCCTGGATTACCTAGCCATGTACGCTCAAGAAAGAATAGTCAGCTAGATACGAGGTACAGTCGGTCCTCTTTAATAAATTAATTAATAAATATTAGAGGACAATCTCACACAAATCCAACTAGCCCCATCAAAGTAAGCTCAATAATGTAATATGCTTGTGTTGTGGGTAGTAGAGACGACGATATACATATATAATAAATAGATGTTACTGACATTAATTAACAATTTTGATACATTTATTTTCTAAAGTAAATACAAGATGATAATTAACATTAACTAAATTAAATTAAAACTACGTTAAATCTAAAAAAGCGGCCAAGTGCGAGTCGGACTCGCACATGAAGGGTTCCGTGAAATAAATTGCGGTTAAAAAACTACTTATTAGATCTCGTTCAAACCAATTTTCGGTGGAAGTTTACATGGTAATGTACATCATATATTTTTTTTATTGGCGTATAGAAATAATAAACTAAATTACGATCACAGAGCCGGAGCGGGCGAGCAACGGGGAACTTCCGACTCTTCCGAGGCAGACAAAACCGCATGGCAATTGTTTATGGGAAGTCACCTACACCACTTTACACTGGGTATAAATTTGAGGTCCAACTTACTACAGTGGTATGTAATGTATTGTACTTTTATTATTACATAGGTAAATTAAATTAAAACAAAGTATAAAAAAACGAATTAAGAAACTACTTAAATAAATATTGACAAAATCTCAAAACTAAACTTAGAAACTAAAAAACATCTAAATAAGGCCCCCGCGGCATCGTGCCAAAGATGCTGGCAGCATTACCTCGCTGAATCGCAATGCTTAAGCGTTGAGCGAGGAAGCTGCCAGCTATTTGGTCACCAGTTGTGTCGACGAGCTTTTTTGACAGCTCTTTAAAAAGCGTCCTGGCGCCTGGACCCCACGGCCCTAGTGTCTCAACACCGAATGCCACGAAGTGGTAATGAGGGCCGAGACACTGGTACTTAGCTATTTTTTTAGTTTCAGCCGCCTCTGCTGCCGCACCAGCCCTGGTCGAGGTTCGGGGAAGATGAGACGGTGCCAGAGTGTCAACGCAAGTAGCATCCCAGACCAGCACACGTCCCATCTTCTTTTTTTTTAATTTTATCATTCTCTTATTTTAGAAGTTACAGGGGGGGGGGGGACACGCATTTTACCACTTTGGAAGTGTCTCTCGCGCAAACTATTCAGTTAAGAAAAAAATGATGTTAGAAACCTCAATATCATTTCTGAAGACCTATCCATAGATACCCCACACGTATGGGTTTGATGAAAAAATTTTTTTTGAGTTTCAGTTCTGAGTATGGGGACCCCTAAAACTTAATGTTTTTTTTTCGATTTTTGTGTGAAAATCTTAATGCGGTTTACAGAATACATCTACTTACCAAGTTTCAACAGTATAGCTCTTATAGTTTCGGAAAAAAGTGGCTGTGACATACGGACGGACAGACAGACGGACATGACGAATCTATAAGGGTTCCGTTTTTTGCCATTTGGCTACGGAACCCTAAAAAGGCCCTCGAGGCATTGTACCGAGGATGCTGGCGGCATTTAGGTACTTAAATATACGTTGACATCCAAAACTCAAAAAAAGATTTCATGTTTATCACACGAATATTTGCCCTTACCGGGATTCGAACCCTGCATCTTTAGCTTCGTAAGCAGCGTCACTAGTTCACTAGTCACTACGCTAACCGGTGTTTGTGGGATATTCGCAATGATTAGATAGATTCGATAGGGCCCAAGATATACAACAAGTTGCCCCAAGAAGTCAAAAGCGCGCCGAGTATGAGGTGTTTTGTGAACAGACTTAAAATTAAACTAGCATCCGATTCATGCTATTCCATTGACGAATTTCTCAATAATGGCTGAAAACCGAACGACTTTTCAACTGGCTCGCTGCCCAATCAATGGTTATGTAATATTTAAGGACATTTTAAGGATGTGTAGTAGTGACTTGACAAATAAATGTACTAATAATAATTATTCGTTGACTACACGCTGCAGTGTACCTAAACTAAGACATACTTACCTACCTAACCTGCTGTAATATAATATAAGACATACTTTTTCACCTTAATGTGATAGTATTATGTATAATGTTATTTAACATCTATAAATTGACATGTAAAACTACGTTTTATAAAGGAATAAATGAAATGAAATGAAATGAAATTAACCAGGTTAGACAACCACTTCTATTAATACGCTGTGCTTTTGTTTTGTTCAACGGGGAAGGCGGTGAAAACTAAAGATGGCGCTCTTCTAGATTCCATACGATGAGAGAGAGCGACAGAAGATTGATTGTAGGTACCTAACTATGTACGGAAACCATATACAGTTTTTAGGCAAAAATCTTCCCCATAGCTTTAATCCACAACCTTTTCTTGTTAGCCTTTTTCGGAAAACGGTGGATTCCCACTTCGGAGCAATTCGGGACGAAACATAAAGCAATTTTCGCAAAAATAAATAAAAACTACTTCCCGCCATACAAATTTAGCTTTTTTAGGTAGGTACCATTATTGGTGCTGTCAGTTTGACAGTTACCTTCCCCATTCCAGTGATGGTCAGGAAATATAGCTTAAGCTTGCTCCACCCAATGTGCCATCATGGCTCATCACACAGGACGCAATTATGCGTTAAAGGAAGTACCTACAGTCATGGACTTTAAATTGTCGAGCCATTTAGAGCTCACTTTATACTGGACATTTCAAAGCTTACTATGAAATCCAAAATCAGTTGACACCTAAATGGCTCACCATGACTAAGACATATTTTCATCTTATTCTACCACATAACTGCGTCTTGAATGTCTCATGGGCCACGATGGCCCAAGCGCTGCGGGCTTTAAAGTTGAGTAATAGTAGGGTAAGTAACTGATACCAGTACATTATGCATTAAGGCCGGTTAGAGTAGGTACTTACCTAAATACCTTTTTATTTTTTTCTTACCAACCATGTTACACACAAATGATTTTCATTCCATTTGCGAGAACACAAATAAATAGATTTCCAAGCAAACTAAATTAATTGCAATAAAAAGTACCGACGTCAGATCGTCATTCGTCTAATTTTGTAGTGAAGCGTTAAAAGTTTCGATCAAAAATGGGGTTTTTTCTGTAGGGACAATTTAAGTTTTTATAGCTAACTGTACTTTTTTGAACAGTCATTTACTAGGTATTATGTAAGAATAAGAATAATTTATTTACCATAACTTAAAATAACAATTTTCTTAGGTACAGCGACTTCCACACTAGGCACAGCCTGTATCATGTTCGTATGTGTATGTGAAGTTTAGGAGTTGCTATAGCCAACTTCTTTCCTCATTCACCATCGTACCTATTAACTGGATGGCCTGGCTATGGCCCCATGGCCATAATATGGCATTGTTACCGAACTTACATGAGTAAGTATACCTATGCCATTTTTTGCCTTAGATATGACTAGGCCTTACGTACTGTCTACAGTGAGGCAGTTTGATCTGAGTGCCAACCATTAAATGCTCCTTCCTACCTATTTCTGTTGTTCCTGTGTCCCTTGATCCATTGCTAAAGTGCTAAATTAACAAAACCTAAACCTATACCTACCTAACATAAGCCTATTAACAATATAAAATTGCATTCATTAAACAGAGATTCAAATGTTTTTATTCAATCAACGTATGAATTTTAAGGAATAGCATTATTAAGTGAGAAAATATTATCATGCTATAGGGAGAAATATACTACTTGCAAAAATAATTGAGAGGAGAAATAAGAGAATATTAAATTTTCGGTCTAATCGCTCATTTGGATTTTGAAACGCTTCGGAAAACTGCATGTTGTTATGGGAAAATACTTCACTTTCGGATACCAGGCGCCATATTTTAGTATGTTGTTAGGCATGTTCCCTAGATTTCAAAACTGCCGGGAGACAATGTCTAAGGAGTCGAATTCCCCTGTAATGACGTCATCAAAAACGCCGCGGCCGCGCTTGGAAAAGTGTAAATTACACCCAAACCATACAAAGTAGGTACATAGGTACACATGTGGGGTACCAAATGAAAGCTGAATAAATTGACAATAGTTCGTTATACATTATATTTCAATGTATACTCTAGTTTAAGTACCTACTATTAGCAAAAGTATAAATAAATCAAGAAAAAATCTAAGGACTTTCAGACATTGCGGCAAAACTAGAAAAGATATACGAATGTAATGTACAACACTAACGATATCTAGTATTTCAGCTTTACATTTAAGTTTTTTTATTTTAAAACAAGAGCAGAATTGGGAAAATTGTGCTTAAAAAACCAACAACGCAAAGCGAGTTTTCCCTACAACATAAATTGTATCGAAATTACTATTTTCCAGAAACCAGCACGAACTTTTAGTATGTTGTTAGAAATGTTATGTGCACCGCAAAACTGCAAAGAGACTGTCTCTAAAGAATCTAGGTCATTAGTAATGACATAATCTTCATTGCCGCAGACGCTTTTTGAAAAGTGGAATTTTTACCTGAACCATGAAATATATATAAACGTGTGTTATATCATGTAAGTAAAAGCTAACCAAATATGCTATAATTATTGCCAGCATTAGGATTCCATATATCCTTAAATTTAAGAGGTAGGTGCAAAATAGTAGACAAGAAAAGTGAAAAGCCCCCCGCTCCCGCTTTTTGAAAAGTCTAAATTAAACCCAAACTATGTACTTTCTGAATGCAAATGTGATACTTATTATATGAAAGCTAATAAAATATGTTATAACTCGTTCTAACATTGTAATTCAATATAGGTAATGTTTGTTAATAATAACATTGTAATTCAATATAGGTAATACTACCTATGTTTCAGAGCAGTTTAAATTCCCGAAAATCCAATGTTAGCAGGTTTTTCACTTGTATTCTCTACAATTTTGCAAATACCTCTTAAATTTATGGATATATGGAATCTTATGGTTAGCAAGAGTTATAGCATATTTGTTTAGCTTTTACATGATATAACACACGTTTATAAATATGTACTTCATGGGTCAGGTACAATTCCCACTTCTCAAAAAGCCTCCATGGCAATAAAGAATTTGTCATTACTGATGAACTAGACACTTTAGAGACGTTTCTCTGCAGTTTTGTGGTGCACATAACATGTGTAACAACATACTAAAAGTTCGTGCTGGTTAATTTCTGGAAAAGACCTAGTAATTTCGATAAACTTAATCTTGTAGGGAAAACTCACTTTGCGTTGTTGGTTTTTTGAACACAATTTTCTCAATTTTGCTCTTGTCTCAAAATAAAAAACTAAAATGTAAAGCTGAAATACTAAGTATCATTTGTGTTATAAATTAAGTACGTTCGTGTATCTTTTCTAGTTTTGCCGCAAAGTCTGAAAGTCCTTAGATTTTTATAAGTTTTTTTTAATACTTTTGCTAATAGTACTTAAACTAGCCTATATATTGAAATATAATTTAAAACCGGCCAAGTGCGAGTTGGACTCGCGCACGAAGGGTTCCGTACCATTATCTATAAAAACGGCAAAAAAATCACGTTTATTGTATGGGAGCCCCCCTTAAAAAATATTTTATTTTGTTTTTAGTATTTGTTGTTATAGCGGCAACAGAAATACATAATCTGTGAAAATTTCAACTCTATAGCTATCACGGTTCTTGAGATACAGCCTGGTGACAGGCAGACGGACGGACGGACGGACGGACGGACGGACAGCGAAGTTTACTCTTTGAGTACGGAACCCTAAAAATGAACTATAGACAATTTATTCAACTTTCATTTGGTACCCCACATGTGTCTGTACGTTGCATGGTTTGGGTGTGTATATTTAAAAAAAAAAACTTTTCCAAGCGCGGCCGCACCGTTTTTGATTACGTCATTACAGAGACGGAGACAGACAAGAAGTTGATTGTCTCTCCCGACCGTCTTGGAATCCAGGGGACATGCCTAACAACATACTAAAATCTGGAGCCGGTATCCGAAAGTGAAGTATTTGTTCGACGGAATCCCCTAACAACACGCACTAATAGCAGAAATTCCCAATTTGACCAAACTGGAAACAAGTTTAATTTTATACAAATAGGTAGCTACTACCGCACAAATACTCAGTTTTTATCTTAGTTATTACTTATTATCTATCAAAAAATTATTGCTCTTTCTTTTCCTTTTAATACTGGCAGTCAAAATTAAAAAGGCTAACATAGCGCCATCTGTGTGCAATTTAGCTCTTTACTATGCGCGCTGCGGTATGTCAAAGTTGAAGGCAAGCATAGAGTTCCTGCAAAGGCCGCTAGGTGTCGCTATAATAAATCGCGAATAGCGCTATCTAGTCGTTTCTAGACGAACTTCAAGGAGTGTCTATGCGTGTTATTTTAGTTACATATTTTGCCAAGAGATGGATTCTTCAAAACGTTTTGTTGAAGTTTTTACAATTTTGCTAAAGACAACAACATTCAGGTTCCATTTTTTTGATGCTCTATATGTGTCGGCAAAGATAATTAAGACAAGGTGTCGGTAATAATATTTAAGTAGATATTTAAGCTTTTATTTAACTTGCCTTGTTTGTTCGTTTGTTAGTAATAGGTACTTAGTACGTATATTAGCCTAAGAAAGATACAGTCGCGCTATATATGAAAAAACAACAATATCAAATAGGTACCTATAAAATCAATCAGAATTTTAATCACAACAAAAATTTGGTAACGTAATTTAAGAGCCCGTTCGCGTGTTCACTAGCGCCACTGGTAAATAATTGAGATTATTTAAATTTAACGATAGATATTTTGAAAAGTACATACTGTGTTTTGTATTTTAGTGGGTAGGTAGGTACCTTGTGAATACATCAAACTAGTTTTTATATTAGTGGATTTGTACAGTGAAATTTCAGCCAATTTTATCGATAAAGTGCGTTTAATTTTTCTTTCTGGTCATTAGTTTTTTTTTTACAGAATTTTTAACACATTATTAAAAACTCGAGTAGTACCTATAACTAATTCAGACGGTATAACTTTTGATCCAAAATGCAGAGTATTAACAATGGACAGGTTAATAATTATTAATAATAATTGAAAACCAACCAAAAGAAAATATCCGCAAAAACAGCCTCGGACTTTAAAAAAAACCACGCAAATCGGGTTTTCTTATGCATTTTCTGTACCTACTAACATAGTTGGCCAATCAAATTAGGATTTTTCGAAGAATTAATTTATATAAAGCTGGAAATCGTTTTAATACCTTCATTTGGTCCTAAATGCGTGTAATCTGAGTTCGCCCAATCCCAGGAGGTGTGCATATATTTTTGCTCTTTTTTCATGTAACACAAAAACGGTACTTCGGACAGAAAATTTATTCTATTCAATATTAAAGAGGGTCAAATGAATATCTAAAATGGCAAATTCGGTTCAGTGGTATAGTTGAAATCCATGGTTATAGTTGAAAACTAGGAAAATTTTGTCGTTTAGGTGCATACTTCCATTTTGCGACTTTTCAAGATCAAATCTTTATAAAAAAATAAACCTACAAAAACCCATAGAATAAAAAATGTTGAAAAAAAAAATCACATTATATACCTTCTTTAATATTGAATAGAATATATTTTCCGTCCGTCGTACTATTTTTTTGCACATGCAAAAAACTGAAAAAAGAGCAAAAATTTCGTGGTTATTGGGCTCCCAAAAGTTATGCACACCTCCTGGGATGGTGTAAACTCGGATTACATGCATTTAGGACCAAATGAAGGTACTAAAACGATTTCCAGCTTTATGGGAATTAATTCCTCAATACGTTTTTTTTTGGATCTAATTTGCTTGGCCTATAGCTATAAACTCAAAATTTGTTACTTATCCTATTGGTCTATAATAAACGATTTTTTTTTTTTTTTTTTTTTTTTAAACTAGGTATGTACTTAGTTATTCTTGAATAATCCACTTATATTTAATACCGGGACGGTAAAAAATATTGAAAATCAATCTCTATAAATTCCGTAAAAATCAGGAGAAAATGCTATGAACTTATGAACTTTATTAACCGCCTTCAAACAAGGAGGAGGTTGTAAGTTCGACTGTAAGTACCTTTTTAGGGTTCCGTACTCAAAGATTAAAACGGGACCCTATTACTAAGACTTCGCTGTCCGTCCGTCCGTCCGTCAGTCCGTCTGTCTGTCACCAGGCTGTCATCTCACTGATACCGTGATAGTTTCAGTTGAAATTGAAAAAACGGCACACATTTTACCACTTTGGAAGTGTCTCTCGCGTAAACTATTCAGTTTAGAAAAAAAATACATAAGAAACCTTAATATCATTTTTAAAGACCTATCCATAGATACCCCACACGTATGGGTTTGATGACAAAAAAAAAATGAGTTTCAGTTCTGTGTATGGCGAACCCCTAAAACTTAATGTTTTTTTCGATTTTTGTGTGATAATCTTAATGCGGTTCAGAGAATACATCTACTTACCAAGTTTCAACAGTATAGCTCTTATAGTTTCGGAAAAAACTGGCTGTGACATACGGACGGACAGACAGACAGACAGACATGACGAATCTATAAGGGTTCCGTTTTTTGCCATTTGGCTGCGGAACCCTAAAAATCGGTCCCCAGGCCATGTACTGTTCTCGTAACTGGCTGGACCATCTAACCTAGTGATTCCTAACCTTTTCAAGATCGTCACCCCCGTAGCCAATAGGGAACATTACTGCAATGTTCTGCCGCCAGAGGCAGCACTACCACTAATAGTAAACCAGTATAGGAATATAGGGATTCACACACACATGCACAATTGCTTGTCAAATGAGTGACAAGGATGCTTGCATAGACAATACCGCAAGTGGGAACGAGATACAATGTCAACGCTGCTAGTGTCGCCACCTACGAAGAGTTTTGCGTAATGTTCCCTATTAGGGAACAGATTTTACCCCCATTTTAAATAACCGCTGATCGCTAAAACCTCACGTCTATCCATCCATTTTGTCATACCAACTCGCTTAAAGTTGAGTTTGATGATTTTTAGGGTTCCGTACTCAAAGAGTAAAACGGGAAATCCGTCTGTCTGTCTGTCTGTCCGTCTGTCAACAGGCATGAACCGTGATTGTTAAAAAGTTGAAAATTTCACAGATGATGTATTTCTGTTGCCGTTATAGGTAACAACAAATACTAAAAAACAGAATAAAATAAATACTTAAGGGGGCTCCCATACAACAAATGTGATTTTTTTTTGCTCGTTTTTGGTCGATATTGATAACGGCAACAGGTAGACGCTTGAAATATTCACAGAATATTAAGTTGTATATTCACTTTAAAAATATATAATTAAATTAAAATTAAAACAATTTTTTTTATATACGTGATTTTTTTGCCGTTTTTATAGGTAATGGTACGGAACCCTTCGTGCGCGAGTCCGACTCGCACTTGGCCGGTTTTTTATTTTCTGTTATTCACACTTTGTCGGCTTATAACCTTTTTTTTATTTCCTGTCTAAATTAAATTATGTTTTCTATAGGATACGCATACATAACAGATGTAAAACTATACAAACACTTTTATGCTGTTAATTAAATAAAAAAGATAAGTAGGTACCTACTTAAGCAAATTGCTAGGTAATTTCTTGGAAAATGCCGAGATAAAAAATAAATAAATAATAATACACCGTGGGCAGGACAAGTGTTAATTGGCCCAAAATGTGTTGCAAGTGACCCTACATAATATATCCATCCTAGTATTTTGGCAGACGATCTGCCATACACCCTGTATATTAATACCTATTATGTAATTTATTTGGCTCTTACTGAATTTGTATAGACGTCAAACTAATTAAGATACAAATTGCCGACAGATTCAAAAGTAGTTAAAGTACCTAGTGCTAACCCTAACCTCATTAATTCGTTACAACCATTTAAGCTACCTATTTTATTGAATTCCACTGCTATCTTCCCATTCCCGGCCTACTAACAAACATTTTGAACCTTATTTCAAAGGGATACAATGCAAAATTGTAGGTGCACTTAATATTAAGTATATATTGAAACACGCAGGTGTCATCAATAAGCTACCGATTACTATTATTACTTAGGCCGTCGGCATTCCTTTATAATTGTAAAAAAAACGCTGTAAAAAAGGGATTAAATGGGTCTTTTGTCGCATCCGATCTCCGTCCATTCAGCAGTGTAGACGCTTTGGAGCCGAAAGGTTTGAAGTCAAAATAATGATTCAGATTCAGGTAGGTAGGTAACCGTGTGAACGGAAATGTAAAGCTATGTGCGATACAATTTTTATACATATTTGGAAGCACTATTTAGTATCATAGGTCACTATCATCACTATTTACTATTTAACCTATATACTATATTTGCCCAAAAAATCTGGCACCCTAGTGGTCTTATAAATAAAGTACACATACAAAAAATAAGTATTTGTTTATTTGTAGTAGAAAATATGATTTTTTAGAGAAATTTATGTATTTGTAAATTATGATAAACATAGAGTATTTTAGCGTACCTACTTTATGTGCTTTGTATATTATAAAGTACGCGTAGCCAAAATATAGGTAGTACCTACAATACCATATAATATAGTACGTCTGGAAACCCTAGTCACAGAATAAGTAATAGTACAAGTCTACCACTGCAAAATATTTGGTTTTCCCGCCTTTTTCCAATGACACTAAAAAGTGGTACATACCTAGGTCATTTTAGGTAGGTAACTCTTCATTATTCGAAGCTTCAATACAGTTTCGCCCTTCCCGTCTGCTTTAATAGTTACCTACTAGAAAGCTGTAATTTGGTATATAGTCCAGGCAATGAACTGACAACTTGTATGGGAAAAATGTCAAATTTGGAAATAATTTATAATAGCCGATTTTTTCTTTGTAATGGATACAGTATCGATTAAATAGTTACCTAGCGACAAAATCCAACAAAATTTCAGACATCAAAAATAAGATAACATAGCTTCTGAAAAGTCAGAAAAAATATGAATAAATGGTTTTATCTTTAATTTGGTTCATTTAAATTTGCTTTATAATATTCAATATAAATAATTTAAAAAAACAATTCATGTTTTATTTTATCTATATAAAAACTTCCGGATGGAAAGTTTGTTGGATTCTTGAATAAAGCATCTTAGAATAATGTTTTAAAAAGATGGAAAGAAAAAAAACGCTATTATAAATTAATGTTTTTCAAAACCGTATTTTGCCTGGAGTATATATATACAAATCAATCACGCCGACAAATTGGTATGAAATCATGAAAAAAATTTTTTTTAGCGTAGTACCTACTGCCACTGCTCCTAGTCCTAAACTAGGTACACGTAAACTGGAGATGTAACTTTTTTTCTCGCTAGTTTAAACCCATGTAGGATGTCGTCAGATGAGCCCTAATTTTTGTTAGAGTCAATCTGTCTGACATTATTTTTACCTTAGGTACCGACCGACTTATAAGTACCGACTTATAAATTTTCTTCCGCTAAAAAAAACGCATTTTCACCCCTCATACCCTCATAGTCATTGGAGACATGTTGAGTGTTGACCATTTTATAGTATTGCAGACCAGTAGGTACAGTCAAGTGTTATAATATGGATGTATCCATATTATAACCTACTGGTAGGTAAGCGTATGTATTATACATACAGCTTACCTACCAGTGGCAGAGCGCCCATACAAGCCGATTCCCATGGGCTATATATATACTCTATACTCTTTCATGCGTTTTTTTGTTCCGGGTTGCCCATTGAAAATGTTCACGTGCCGCCACTGTTACCTACTCATAAATATGACATCCCATCGCTCTTCTGTCAGCGGAATTAAATCGATACATAACTTGTACAATGTTTACTCCAGATTTAAACAATATTACCTAAGTAAATACTTCACCCAATTACGATTGAGTGAGTAGGTATGGTATAGTTAACCCCGTAAACGCGCCGACTACTGTGCGGATCGCGCTTGACGCCGCAGCCGCAGTCCGCGCGCGCATGCGTTTAGTGGTTGACGTGTGTTCTGTCAAAAGTTCAAAACGATCGCGACTCGCGTACCGATTTCGTAACATTCAGTGGTGGTGAAACGCAATATTTACCTTCGTTATTTAATTAAAATAGACTAGTAATGGATATAAACGATCGCAAAGCCAATTCGCGCAGTCATTCGATCACCATGAATCGTGATTCCAGGTTTATTTTGCGAAAAATCATAATGGATTTCGTGATACTGTTTTGCAGTAAGTTTTTGCTTTATTTTTATTTTTTACTGAATTGAATGTTATTGAGGTTGAAGTTGCATGGTAACTGCATCATTTGAAATATTATTAAACGCGTTATTTTATAATATCGTGCTGCAGATGCAGTTTATTCCTTTTGCCTTTTTGTTGAGCTGTCATAAATATTGAAACTGGTCTATAAATTTTTCTGGTCACATTTTTCTTATAACTAGATACCTAAGTATGCAAATATTTGGTAATATAAAATAATTATATTACATGTCAGTATCATAAGATGTCAAAGTACAAATTAAATTATGGTCATTAAATTATTAGGCTACAAAATAAACTCATAGTCACTTTCTTAAAAACTATAAAACTTAAAAAGAAGTACTTCACCAAAAACATTTTTTTAATTTCAGAAGTAGGTGGGTACCTACTACTACAAATAAAAACAAATTGAATTAATTAAGGAGTGTTTCCATAACAATTGTTATGTGTTATTTGACGTCTTGAAACATTGTAAACATTCATTACACTCTACGCTGCACTCACTTATCACATTAGCACAACATTTGTGCACACACACACTGGAGCCGCACAGAGGGGCCTATGTTGGAGTGCATCCACTCATCGCTTGACCCTGTCCCGTTGCCTGTTGCATTCTCAGAAACATATCCCTGTTGCCATTGGTTGAATTAGTATTATTTTAGTTATATATTTTTCTGTACAGTCAGTATCAGAAGCATATAAAGTGCTCAAAATTACCTGCACAGTGTACACTTTATTATTAGGACAATAAGAGCATGTGCAGATAATTTTGAACACTTTGCCCGGGTAGGTATGTCAGTTATTTTACAAAGATATAAAATAAACAATCTGCCGCTGTGTTTTTATTGGCAGGCCAGTTTCATCCTCCTAGCGTTATTATTCCCGGTTGTGCCCCTAAAGGAGCCCGGGGTCCGCTTTGACACCTAATTCCAATATTTGGCATAGGCACTAGTTTTACAAAAGCGACTGCCATCTGACCTTCCAACCCAGAGGGAAAACTTGACCTTATTAGCAGGACAGTTTATTAAAAATATATTATTTGTATTAATATTTATGAAACTCTTTTAGTATATTAATAACAGCTGATATGTAATCTTCTAATAAAGTTACAATCAAATCCTTAGCATATTATATTTACAAAATACCTACAAATGGCATATGTCAAAAAACTGACACATACATAACACATGGGAATTGAGACACAAGGACAGTGTTCTAATCACTAATGCATTCCAATTAATAAGTGATCTCTTCCAGATAATCTATGAGTGAGAAATAGTACATTGTTTAACAAGGGGCGTATGAGGAATATCACAAACGAGAGTCTATCAGAAGCCCGACGCCGTAAGGCGGAGGGCTTTTGATGACTAGAGTTTGCGATATTCTTACGCCCGTGTTATGCACAATGTTTTTCATCACATTTGCGAGGAAACAAATAACTACAAAAGACAGAAAAATCTATGTTTTATACAAGTGCACCAATCAAATGTTGACGAAATTGACAACTTCACTTCCAGATCAGTGCGTAGCTTCAATATTTCAACCAATCACAGAGCATGGAGCATGTGGTTCTTGTAGGGCATGGGCCTGCTCGATTTTATTTTCCAACCAATCATAGAGCCAGAATTCTTGTCGTACGCCAGATTTCCAGATTTGCTTAACCAATCAGATCACATCACACACAAGCTCATTACTCCCTTGGGACCATTATTTCCCGCGGGAACAATTTAGGCCATTGTCCTTCTGTATACAGGCATGGAATAACACCATTTATGAGCAAGTGTGATGAAAAGAAAATAAATCTAAGGGCCTGAGGGCCTACCGCGAACGGCTTTCGAAGTTTTCCCTCTCTGTTGCACTTACGTACGAACTCGTAAGTATGACAGAGAGGGAAAACTTCGAATGCCGTTCGCGGTAGGCCCTCAGGCCACAATTTGTCCTGTCAAGTAATGAGTTTCCATTGTGATCAAGTTGTTTGCTGTCAATCGCTCTCGCAGATGTCCAAGACACAGGCTCAGCCTAGTTTGGAGTCTGATAGATAAGTCTTCATTATGTGTTACTTTTTTGGTTAATAAATGATTTTGTATTTTATATATTTTGTATGTCTGCCGCAATGCACACATGTGGCCAGGCCCTAATCAGTCATGTACATGAAGTAGCATTGTGATATTATTCCTATCTTACTGATTTTCAACGAATGAATTTATACAGGACCATCAATTTTGTTATGGCTGAGATTATTTAAATGGCCCACTTTTTAGGGTTCCGTACTCAAAGAGTAAAACGGGACCCTATTACTGAGACTTCGCTGTCCGTCCGTCTGTCTGTCACCAGGCTGTATCTCAAGAACCGTGATAGCTAGAGAGTTGAAATTTTCACAGATTATGTATTTCTGCTGCCGCTATAACAACAAATACTAAAAACAAAATAATTTTTTTTAAGGGGGGCTCCCATACAAAAAACGTGTTTTTTTGCCGTTTTTATAGATAATCCGTCACCAGGCTGTATCTCAAGAATCGTGATAGCTAGAGAGTTGAAATTTTCACAGATTATGTATTTCTGCTGCCGCTATAACAACAAATACTAAAAACAAAATAAAATATTTTTTTAAGGGGGGCTCCCAAACAACAAACGTGATTTTTTTTGCCGATTTTATAGATAATGGTACGGAACCCTTCGTGCGCGAGTCCAACTCGCACTTGGCCGGTTTTTATAAAACTGTCATTGTAATTGGACTCTTATACCTTGGATGGTAGAGTTGCTTTTTGAATGGACTAATTTGATTCGGCCAACTCTAATATTCTCAACTAATACCTACCTAATGATTTCTTGGTTATCATCAGCTATGTAATTCACTACCAGTCTGGACGCACCTCACTTACCCAGGTTAAGTTGACCCTGAGATTCATAGCGACTATGTGTAATTGGGAGTCAGACTTATACTGGTCCGAGTCAGAGCTGTTGGTGCCTTTAGAAGTTGGAAGGTTCCTTACCTATAAGATTAAATTAGTCACAATTTATCTCACTGTAATGCAAAGGGATTGCTTCTTACAACCATAAGTACCAACTTGAATAAGTTCTTTAAACATTTTTTTATACAAACAACAATATTAAAAGTCGGACTCGCGCACGAAGGGTTCTGTATCATCCGTACAACCATAAAAAAGGCAAAAAAATCACGTTTGTTGGAGCCCCCTAAAATATTTATTTTATACTGTTTTTTAGTATTTTTGTTGTTATAGCGGCAACAGAAATACATCATCTGTGAAAATGTCAACTGTCTAACTATCACGGTTCATGAGATACAGCCTGGTGACAAACGGAGCGACAGACAGACGGAAGGACAGCGGAGTCTTAGTAATAGGGTCCTATTTGACCCTTTGTATATCAAGAATTTCATGATTTTCATAGGATTTTAGGTGAAAAAAAAATCCTCATGAAAATTCTATAATTCTATCTATACTAGTATTGTAAAGAGGAAGTGTCTGTGAGTTTTTTTTTACATTTATTTATTCAAAAATATAAACTTATTCTAACTACATTTATGTAATGGGTAATCTCTGAAACCACTTATCCGATCTCGGAAATTCTTTCACCTGCGCATAGATTGGACTTACTGGATGATTATAGGCTATATTTTATCCCGTGGGTTTGTCTGCGTTCTTTTCAATATGAGGGTGAAGCCGCGCGAGCAGCCAGTTCTTTATAATTTTATTTACATACGTATTTACTGCACAATGTACAAGCCCATAACGGTAATATATCTAAAATGATGTACATACAGTGACACCAATGTTCAAAATACCATTTTAGGCATGTACCCATTGGACATCTTTGAGTAATAATTATGAGATGGCTGAGTAAGTTGACACCTCAGTGAGATCCGACTATTTTTGACATTTTCTAGATTTTCCCACAGCGTTTTTCTGGATATATATATATATATATATATATAGCCAAGTTACACTGCGTCACCGCTTACTTTTTTTACGTCTATTGTCACAGAATAGATAATAGTATTTACAAGTACTATTGTTACTTTTTGTTGTACGTCAAGTCATACCCATGCGGACAAAGTGGTTAATCATTGGAATCCATACATTTTTTTTCGTGTAAAATACCTGCGAACCAGGACAGGTACCCAGCTCTCGGAGGAAGTCTGGGTTATGTGGTATTTATACCCAGTAAAAACTCCACGCCAGCCGACATCTGCGCTAAGTAATTCGGAGGACTCTAGGATCTCAAGCTGAACGCACTAGAGCCCTCCTCGCGTTTTGCCCCGGCGGTCTCGTTCTGGGCATCTTCGTTGCCTTCTCGGGGGTACATGACCAAGTGCTGTTTGCTCTTTCTAAAGCCCCTGCTAGACGTTTGCCAACACGCCACTCCAACCGGGCGACCTTGGTCCGCACCGACCATGTAGACAGTTGTTGGGAGCTAAATTTCATACTACAGCGGTCGGTGCCGACCAAGGTCGCTCGGTTGGAGGCGCGTGTTGGCAACCGTCTAGCAGGGGCTTAAGCGTTCTAATTAGATAGAGACGGATAGTCTATCTCGTCGCGACAAAGCTCGCGGGCCGTCCTATGATAGCCGTGCAGCACTGGGCTAGCTTAGCGTAGCGTATAGCGGTATCAGATCACACAGCACGGCAGCGGTGGGACGTGTAGGTATAGGCTGTATAAGGTTAAATACCAAAACATGTGAACTAGATTAGGAAACACCCTGTATCACGTTCATGTTCATGACTCATGGCATTGTACAAAAACGTTTTTTAGGGTTCCGTACTCAAAGAGTAAAACGGGACCCTGTTACTAAGACTTCGCTGTCCGGCTGTCTGTCACCAGACCCCTATTCTGTAACTTGTTTTAAGCTCACCTCAACGCTCACCCACAATTATACCTTGACATCGCGATGCGTAGTAATTAAGCGTAGGTAGAGGTCTAGTTTCGTGACAGGTGAACGGCGGGGTGAGCCGCATTAACGCGTAGCGAATAACAGCCCTGGCCGTATCTCAAGAACCGTGATAGCTAGAGAGTTGAAATTTTCACAGATTATGTATTTCTGTTGCCGCTATAACAGCAAATACTAAAAACAAAATAAAATATTTTTTTAGGAGGGCTCCCATACAACACACGTGATTTTTTTGCCGTTTTTATAGATAATGGTACGTCTGTCTGTCACCAGGCTGTATCTCAAGAACCGTGATAGCTAGAGAGTTGAAATTTTCACAGATTATGTATTTCTGTTGCCGCTATAACAACAAATACTAAAAACAAAATAAAGTATTTTTTTAAGGGGGGCTCCCAAGCTCCCATACAACAAACGTGATTTTTTTGCCGTTTTTATAGACAATGGTACGGAACCCTTCGTGCGCGAGGCCAACTCGGCCGGTTTTTTTATTCCGTGGCGCCACACGCCTACGCAAACATTTGGGACCCCGATAGCGCCCTCACAGATAACGTGAATTACACTCCTTTCCGCCATACTGTAATGTTTTGTTTGAGGCATTCATGGGTAGTTATCTATGGGTTTATTTTACCTTTTTGTATAGGTTCCTTAGAACCCTTTTTATCCATACTAATCTATACAGGTAACGAGAATTACTCTAATTTCCGCCATACTGTAATGTTTTGTTTGAGGCATTCATGGGTAACCATCTATCGGTGTATTTTACCTTTTTGTATAGGTTCTTTAGAACCCTTTCTATGCATACTAATCTATACATATAAATGCCTATGTCCTGACTGACTCACTCACTCACCAACGCACAGCCGAAACTACTGGGACTAGAGAGTGGAAATTTACACCAGATCTAATACCTACCTTTTACAACGTAGGAAACGGATAAACAGGGATTTTTGGAAAGTAACTAACTAAAGGGGTTAAAAAGGGGTGCAAGGTTCGTATGGGAAACACTTTTTTTGAGCTAGAGACATGATAGTTTGTAGAAAAAAACTTAGTGTCTTCTTTTTAATTTTCCCCCGAAAAGCGTTAATATAAGTATATAAAATAAGGGGTTCAAAGTTTGTACGGAGAGCAAGAAAATGTTAAAGTATGAGAATTGTAACTTCGATCTTAGCCTGTTTGTTATTAATAATACTAGAAACCTCATTTCAGCGTATTTTGAAATTCATCCCCTAAGGGGGATTATAATCGTGTACAAAATTAGTATGGAGAGCAAGACATTTTTAAAGTAAAGTATTTGTAATTTTGGTTTTAGACTGTTTGCTAAAAGACTACAAAACTTATTTCAGCGTTTTTTAATTCATCGGCTAAGAAGGTTAAATGGGGGTTCGAAGTTTGTATAGAGAGCAAGACGTTTTGAAAGTAAGAGATTTGTAACTTCGGTTTTAGACTGTTTACCTACTAAAATACTACAACACTAATTTCAATGTGTTTTTTTAAATTCATTCCTTAAATATACATTTAGACGATAACATACTCTACGCGGACGAAGTCGCGGGCAACAGCTAGTATTATATATGCGAAAGTGCGTCTGTATGTTACCTCTTCAAGCTTAAACCGCTGAACGGATTTAAATAAAATTTTCGACAAACGATAGTTTTTATCCCGGAAATCATTCCCTAAGGAGGTGAAATGGGGGGAAAACTTGCATGGAGCTACGATATCCACGCGGAGGGAGTCGCGGGCATACGCTAGTCTAACTAGGTATATATCACTTATTGTGTCGAAGAAAGCATGGTCTGACACTATCGAAATACTGATTTCTGTCTATATCTTCATACCTACTAGTAATCGTGAGGTAATACGAGGTAATCTTCATCTAAGTATGGTTACTTACTCGATCTAGCTACGGATTGTTTGTTCAGATATTTTTGCGCTCCCTGGTATTATACCTATATTACGATGCACCTCTGTGATCTCGACCATAATAATGAATGATACTATTATACCGTCCTTGTTCTCGTTAAAGGCATTTCGACTTTAATTCGAAAATAACATTAATTTAAATGTTGTTTAATACATTCGTTCTAAAGTAAGTCGAATCCGGTATGTAAACTTTTTGGGTTTACAACAACAGCATTAGGTATGGTTCCCATTGTTTCCTCAAAACAATTTCGCATGCACGGTTCAGCCAGCGATTATATGCAGCCATATGCAAAGGTAGCAAAATAGATTATGTGTACTTATTACTTACCTATTCAGTTCGATGGTTGAACAGAACCATTATTTTTTGAATTTACATATATCTATCGAAATCTTCACAAGAATCGGACTACGGATAAAAAGTTCCTCAAAATATTTATACATATAAAGAAAGAAAGAAAATAAGTTTATTCGTGACGTTTTAAAACATAGGCTACTACATAAGAGAAGTAAAAGAAAAAAAAGAAAAAAAGATCCCACTGGGTCGAAGTGCATCCGAAAGGGCCCTCACATAAGAGAAGTAACAGGTAGTGCGAATTTTAAATTGTTATTGAAATGGTCTACACTCTTTATGTCAAGGTACATTGTGTGTGAGTACTTTGACGCAGGTCATCCGTGGATAGGTACCCTTCCAAAAGATTGCTCCAATACGCGGCAAACAAGACATATAAGAATACATTTGAAGTCATGAGAAAATCATGCCGCTGTCGACCATTTCATTCAACTTTCAATCGAAGGTGCACAAGCCAAAAAGCTAAGTAGTCTAATTACACCATTGAACTAAACCAAGTAACGATCTTACCGTTCGTTACTGGCGCTCCTAACCGTTTCCAGATTCGTTACGACTTGAAGTATCTCATTCGACTTAAAGACCGGACCACGGCTTTTTGGCCATGCGGACTTAAGTTCCAGGACATTATTTCTTCTTTGCCGAAACGTCGATGAGGCTTGTGATCACCATAACTCCCTTAAGAATGCTCTCAGTTGTAATCATTAATCATTATCTTGTACGGCGCTCTGACTTGGTGAGTTAAGAGCCGTGACCAAGCCAAGCACAGCAGACTTAACTCTTGAGATGTGGTGCCGGAAGAGACTGTTGAGGATTCCCTGGACAGCTATAACAAATAACTCTATCCTAGAGGAATTTGCCATCATCAAACGACGGATACCCAAGGAAGAAATCTTTCTTTCTTTAGACATATACCTAATGCGTCTTCCTTCCGCGTGACTTTTTAGCCTGGCTGCAATTTCGACAGCTCAAATCGTCATACAACGTCCTATAAACTCAGCAGGATGTGAACGGCGCGCTCACCCGACTGGCAGGTAATTGGCCCCCTGTCAAAACATCCGACACGAACTGTCAGATTAACTGTATCCGCTAAGGAGACCCTTTACTGCCGACAGAATGGCGTATGTCCTGCTTTTGGGAAATGAAGTGGAGTCCTTTTTAGGCTGATTTAAAAGTGTGGGTGCTGAACGGTGTATTGTCGTGGCTAAAAATCGTATTTCGAAATGAAACTTATGGAGATACGACTTTTTTGACTTAAAATACTTATACACAGAGTAATTTCAATCACATTTAAACGCTCATTAAACAACAGGCCGTGAAATACATTTTTGCAGCGTGATTTTAACCGCAAGAAGAATTTAAAAAGGTACAGCTTTGTGAAGTTGTATGTCAGCATAAGCTCTTTTTAAGGGGCTCCCTGCTCCCAATGACCTTCGATCTGTAACTGCCCGTTTATTCGTGTTTTTTATGGCTTATCGTATTAACAACAAAGAGGTTTACCGAAATTATATCCCATGTTTACTACAAAACTTACCGTTTTCGAGATATATGGCACCGAACTTTGGCAATTTTAGGCCAAAAAACCAGTTTTTGGGACGTAACTTTTGTGAAAATGAGTTAAAAATAAAAAACGCTAATCAAAATTAAAGTTCACTATGTATGAGTAGGTACGAGTTTTGGTAGTATAAAAGTTTTAATGAGGATGAAGTGTCGCGTTTTGTAGTTTTACAGACCTTTCTTTAAAAATGGATAATTATAAGAATAATTTATTGAAAAACCTTAAATTAATTCTGTATTAATATTTTTCAAGTTATTCTAAATCAATAATGTTAAACAAGAATCAAACTTTCCCATATCTGCACCTGGAAAGCTAGCTTCAATAAACCGAGGACGAGTGTCGAAATGAAAACTACTAAATTTCGTTGATTTTTGACGGGAGCCCCTTAATATACAGCGGTGTTATTTCAACCATCCACACACACTCCTTTTGAATGACAGGATTGGACTTAAGCTGATGAGGCATGTGGAGGATAAGGCTGTGTTTCGAAAGAGCCTAAGTCAAGTGTTCGTTTCTGTGTTAACAGCCATTTTATGTAACAAAAAGGTAAAAAGGGTGTGTATAATTGTATATTTCAACAATATCTACCTATGCTATGTATATGTTTTTGAATGAAAGGATTAAATTGGTCAGGTATTTTGGCTTCAGGCAGGGCAGCATGTATATGTTCTGATTCATGTGACAAGAACATGACATTACATTTTTTATGTGATCCATAAAGAATTCCTCATTTGGGTGTTACGAATACGTACCGTTTCCGTATGTAAGTAAAATTAACAAACGGTATACACATATACTTATATTATTTATTTATTTACCCATATTATTTATATGGCGGTTACACACTGGGTAGGTACGGTTAGTTTTGGTTATGAATTCAAAACTAAGTCGTAATCTAAACTATATATACGTACTAGTCAGAACTACTTATCGATTAAAATAATTGGAAGAAAGACTTTATAGATAGTCCGTTGATTTTGTTTATTTGACTAAACTTGTATGTACAGTGCAATAGTTTTGGTTATGAATTCAAAACTAAGTCGTAATTTAAACTATAGATACGTACTAGTCAGAACTACTTATCGATTAAAATGATTGGAAGAAAGACTTTATAGATAGTCCGTTGATTTTGTTTATTTGACTAAACTTGTATGTACAGTGCAAAAAAAAGGATGACTGCCACGTCAGTCAGTATCAGTAGTCTAATCTAGTATAATAAAGACATAAATTATTTAAAGTCTAAGAAACGACGTTGAACCTCAACAAATATAATAAAGACTACCTATTTATTTATTAATAAAAAACCGGACAAGTGCGAGTTGGACTCGCGCACGAACGGTTCCGTACCATTATCTATAAAAAACGATAAAAAAATCACGTTTGTTGTAAGTTTTTAGTATTTGTTGTTATAGCGGCGACAGAAATACATAATCTGTGAAAATTTCAACTCTCTAGCTATCACGGTTCTTGAGATACAGCCTGGTGACAGATTATCTATAAAAACAACAAAAAAATCTAGTTTTTTGATTATCTATAAAAACAACAAAAAAATCTAGTTTTTTGTATGGGAGCCCCCCTTAAAAAAATATTTTATTTAGTTTTTAGTATTTGTTGTTATAGCGGCAGCAGAAATACATAATCTGTGAAAATTTTAACTCTCTAGCTATCACGGTTCTTGAGATACAGCCTGGTGACAGACAGACGGACGGACAGCGAAGTCTTAGTAATAGGGTCCCGTTTTACTCTTTGAGTACGGAACCCTAAAAAGTAACTTACATACTATGTTGCGTACGTTACTAAATCTTTCATATTTAAGTTATAATCAAGATTTGGTCGTCATAATCTAGATTTGTTGAACATAACTTGACATAACTAACGACATTGCATAGAATGTGTACTACAAATTACAATCATTACAGCCCAGCCTTCTCTCATTAGAGTTAGCATAAGCTGCGTAATCCTGTAATGATGATGACAGCGATGAAGTGGTACTGTAATGGTAGGTTACCGCATTTTGCAAATTACCTTCCGTGAGATGACAAATTCTCAACTGGGCTCTGGTTGAGCTACTCGGTCGCTTTTAACAGACAGTATAAGGAACGCAAAATAACACGCACACAATTATCTGAGCAAGCTTTATTATCTTGACAGCAGAGTCGTGTAGGTCATTTAAAGACGTCTCCTTCAGTCATTAAGACAACTGGAATCCTGGTCCCGAATTGTGTGCATTAGTGCCCCATTGTCAATACGTGTATTTTACCCACTTTCGTGAAATCGATGGTTCAGAGCAACGTCAAGGTGCGTAGCGATTTCCAGCAGTTTGTTACGGATTTGCATACCTTTTTTATCTTATTATGTCACTATATTATTATTACGCTATGCTCTTATTATTATACAACGTGGAACGGAACGATGGACTTTCCCGCAAGAGAGGGATTATCAACCGAACGTTAAATTTTCCACATAAACTATGTCAATATTTCCAACCGTTTTCAAGTTAGAGCTCATCAAACTTTTGTGCAAAAAGCTGCATATTGTTACAATACTTACAACCCTAGCGCCGCCCTAGCTTATGATGATTCATATCAACCGAAAGACGTCCACTGCTGGACATAGGCCTCCCCCAAAGAGTTCCAATGTGGCCGGTCCTGCACCACCCGCATCCAGCGGACCCCCGCGACCTTTACCAGGTCATCAGTCCACCTAAGTATCTGTCACGACCCTATTCCTAGGGCTGCCCGGCTGTTAGGACGTGTCAGATATTTTTGCCCGCCTTCTTATGGCAAATTATAAATGTTGGTGACTGTACCAATCTTGTTTAGAGTCGCCCTTCCCAATATTAACCTTTTTCAAAACAAGCCCGGCTATAGAGCACTAATCTAAAGCGCGTAAAGCAGGGGCTTATCTTTACGATTCCAGCATGCGTCGCGACCGACTATTAGTGGTAGAATGTCTCTTCAGTCGTAAACAATGAAATAGACAAAGAATACTCACCATCAGAGAGTGAATTGATGAACATGTTGCATTATCACAGGGACCGGAACCGGTTTCCCTTTATTAGGGTTTTCCATATGGTTATTTTAGAAGTTATTAATACCCTATCCATTAAGGTAAGTTAACCCTAAATAAAACCCTATCTCAATAGGGTTAAGGTATGGTTAAGGTTACCACATCCGATTATGGTTACCATAACAATAGGGTTATACCCTATCAGTACGGTTACCTTATCATAAGGTTACAAGTTACAGAATATGGGGGCTGGTGTCGCAAACGTCCATAGGCGACGGTGGCTGCTAACCACGTTTGCCAACGTCGTAGTATAAAAATATATTTGCTGTACAAAGGTTGTCTGGAGGCCTAGGGTGACCAGATGTCAGGAATTTTCCTGACATGTCAGGAATTTTAGACATATGTCAGGAATGCGGCTGGAAAAGGGAAATGTCAGGAATTTTCAGCAAATGAATGAAGCAATAGAATTGTATACACTGTAAACTTTTATTTTTAATCACAATAACAAAAAAAGCGGCCAAGTGCGAGTCGGACTCGCACATGAAGGGTTCCGTAAAATAAATTGCGGTTTACGATTTATGACGTATTAAAAGAAAACTACTTACTAGATCTCGTTCAAACCAATTTTCGGTGGAAGTTTGCATGGTAAATATGGTAATGTACATCATATATTTTTTTTAGTTTTATCATTCTCTTATTTTAGAAGTTACAGAGGGGGGGACACACACATTTTACCACTTTGGAAGTGTCTCTCGCGCAAACTATTCAGTTTAGAAAAAAATTATATTAGAAACCTAAATATCATTTTTGAAGACCTATCCATAGAAACCTTACACGTATGGGTTTGATGAAAAAAAAAATTTTGAGTTTCTTCTCTGAGTATGGGGACCCCCAAAACTTACTGTTTTTTTTTCGATTTTTGTGTGGAAATTTTAATGCGGTTCACAGAATACATCTACCTACTTACCAAGTTTCAACAGTATAGCTCTTATAGTTTCGGAAAAAAGTGGCTGTGACATACGGACGGACAGACAGACAGACAGACATGACGAATCTATAAGTGTTCCGTTTTTTGCCATTTGGCTACGGAACCCTAAAAAGGAAAAGCCACAAGTACTTTGGAGTTTCATAAATTGTAACTTATAAATAATCGTAATTATACAGGGTGGAATTTCATAAACTGTACAAAATAAAAGGAGAAAAATTTCAGCCAATTTAATCGGTGAAACGGTGTTTTTTTTTTTTTTTCTAGTCATTAGTTTTTTTTTTACAGAATTTTGAAAATTTTTGTAAAAACTCGGGTAATACACCTAATTCAGACGGTATAACTTTTGATCCAATGGTCCTAAAATGAAAATAAAAAATGCAGAGTATTACCAAGGGACAGGTTAATAATTCTTAATAACAATAAAAAACCAACTAGAAGAGAAAATCCGCAAAAAAAATTATTGTTTTTGAAAAATGGCTACAAAAATTACGAATTTTAAAAGAAAAACACAATTTTCTGAAAAAAAAACGCAGATTTAGTTACCATTTTTTTTGCTTAGTATTAAACCTCACTTAATGCCGATTCTAAAACCGTGTTTAAACTGTCTCAGACTTTGAAAAATACCACGCTAATGGGTACGTAAATCAAACCATAATTTTATTAATTTTAATCCTCTTAAAATCCTTAATGACCGCTTGTTCCCAGGTAGTTGAAGGGTGTTTTTGGGTTGAAGGTGGAGATAACATGAGGGGTATAAAGGCATTGGGCAATAGGTCAACTATTCAGTCGCTCGCAAATCGCAATTGCTTGTCTTTGCTCGCCACTTCTTTGATTACTCCAGTACTTGTTCAGTTTGAATCATCATGCCCCGCTTACGAGAGTTTTCGCCGTTACAAATAGCCAACATGCACTATTATTATGGATTGTGCCATGGATCTGCAAGAGCTGCGTGTATCGCCTATTTGGAGCAGTATCCTAATGACGTTCCAAGACCTGCTGCTCACCACTTTCAAGAAGTTCATCGCCGGTTGTGCAATATTGGCCTGGGATACGGTGGCCGAGATCGCCGAGAGCCAGGAAACATAATTGATGTTGCCATAGAAGAAGCAGTTCTCAGAGACTTGTACGCGGACCAAACCACGAGTCTAAGACGCTTGGCATTGAGGCACGGAATCTCAAAATTCTCTGTCTGGAAAATTTTGAAGAATGCATCCATTTCATTATCAACGGGTACAAAATTTGCAAATTGGCGATGCCCGCGTTAGGTGTGTTATGTCGACTTGGATACTTGGCAATATCAGAAGGGATCCGGAATTTACTAGAAGAATTTTATGGATGGACGAAGCAAGATTTACTCATACGGGAATAACTAACTTCAGAAATTTACACACATGGGCTCACGATAATCCAAACCTAGTAAGACCATCTAATTTTCAAGACCAATTCTCCATAAACGTTTGGGCAGCGGTACTCGACGATCAATTGATTGGACCAGTCTTCTTACCGAATACTTTGAACGCCGACAGATTTTTACTGTTACTGAGAGACGAGCTCCCAGAGCTTTTGGAAGATGTGATGTTAGATGTGAGACAACGCCTGTTTCTCCAAATGGATGGATGCCCAGCTCATTGGGCATTAAGAGTTCGACATTTTTTAAATGAGCAATATCCCAATAGGTGGATCGGCCGAGACGGCCCCGTTGGATGGCCTGCAAGATCGCCTGATATGACGCCGTTGGATTATTTTCTTTGGGGTGATATGAAGCAACGGGTATATCACAGAATCGTCAATACCGAAGCAGAATTGCACGACAGAATTTTAAATGCAGCACAAGAAATAAAAAATAATCCGGGAATGATTCGACGGGCTACGCAACAAATTCAAGCTGGCAAATGGATGCAGTCCTTCCTTCTTCAAAATTTTCCAGACAGAGAATTTTGAGATTCCGTGCCTCAATGCCAAGCGTCTTAGACTCGTGGTTGGGTCCGCGTACAAGTCTCTGAGAACTGCTTCTTCTATGGCAACATCAATTATGTTTCCTGGCTCTCGGCGATCTCGGCCACCGTATCCCAGGCCAATATTGCACAACCGGCGATGAACTTCTTGAAAGTGGCGAGCAGCAGGTCTTGGAACGTCATAAGGATACTGCTCCAAATAGGCGATACACGCAGCTCTTGCAGATCCATGGCACAATCCATAATAATAGTGCATGTTGGCTATTTGTAAAGGCGAAAACTCTCGTAAGCGGGGCATGATGATTCAAACTGAACAAGTACTGGAGTAATCAAAGAAGTGGCGAGCAAAGACAAGCAATTGCGATTTGCGAGCGACTGAATAGTTGACCTATTGCCCAATGCCTTTATACCCCTCATGTTATCTCCACCTTCAACCCAAAAACACCCTTCAACTACCTGGGAACAAGCGGTCATTAAGGATTTTAAGAGGATTAAAATTAATAAAATTATGGTTTGATTTACGTACCCATTAGCGTGGTATTTTTCAAAGTCTGAGACAGTTTAAACACGGTTTTAGAATCGGCATTAAGTGAGGTTTAATACTAAGCAAAAAAAATGGTAACTAAATCTGCGTTTTTTTTCAGAAAATTGTGTTTTTCTTTTAAAATTCGTAATTATTGTAGCCATTTTTCAAAAACAATAATTTGTTTTGCGGATTTTCTCTTCTAGTTGGTTTTTTATTGTTATTAAGAATTATTAACCTGTCCCTTGGTAATACTCTGCATTTTTTATTTTCATTTTAGGACCATTGGATCAAAAGTTATACCGTCTGAATTAGGTGTATTACCCGAGTTTTTACAAAAATTTTCAAAATTCTGTAAAAAAAAAACTAATGACTAGAAAAAAAAAAAAACACCGTTTCACCGATGAAATTGGCTGAAATTTTTCTCCTTTTATTTTGTACAGTTTATGAAATTCCACCCTGTATCTTCTCTGCGTCAAGCTCGTGTCAGGAATTTTGGCCGAAAATCAGGAATTTTGTCAGGACTTTTGAAATTTGTATGCAGCGTGTTATTTACCTCTACCTCTACTTTAAGCTCTATGTTATACGAGTACGTAGTTCTTTTTGAGGTGTTGTGATAGGCTGACAGCACCTCGGTCTGTCTCATGATTGTATCACATTCTGACGACCTTAAAAGTCTTAAAATGGCTTAGTTGGTATATACATAGTTCTTGAAGGTTCCATAGTTTTTATCTTCCACTGCCACTCATGTCGGGTGACAAGATAATATCAGGTAGGTATTATTATGTTTGTAAAGATCAATTAGTGTCATGAATGTCATGATTTATTCATTCAACTATTCCAGATCATGAGATCAATTTAATCTTTTTGTATTTAATAATAATTAAGTCTAAGCTAAGTTTGCTTCCCATATCATCTTTAACTTCATCTTCATTACAGCTCATCCAGAAGTCACCTGATGTTTAGGGCTACTTTTTAAACCACAAATGTCCTGGTGATCTTCGCCATGATCCCACCCCCCTCTAAAGGGAGAACCCTTATTTTGTAGGTAAATGTCACTTCTACAAAATGTCGCAGTCTTTACTCTATGGCCACTCATATGCCGCGTCGGCATAGATTAAAGAGTAATTACCGCCATTCCCACGTGCGAGTGCACTGTGATAATATTTGTGTGCACTATCGCATATCTTGCAGTGCTATGGTTTTTTCTAACGGTTGTTCAAAATAGAACTTTAATGTTAAGGTAATAGCTTTGAAATTTGACTGCTTTTACTCAAAGTAAGATTACAAAAATATACCAATTTCCATGAATTACAAAAATAGACAAAAGCGTGTTTCGTAACTTAGAGTAAAGGTACAATCGTTTTATGGTTTTATAAGACTTTCGTGGTTACATCAGGGCAGGGCCGCGATTCCAACTGAGAAAGTGACATGAAAGTAGGGATAACTTTAAGACATACATTGTAGATGTGACAACTTGTCATCTCGAATTTATACTAAATACTTGCAATATAAGTAGGTATTAGTCAAAAAATATTTTTTTTGTTCTAGCTTTTATTGCCAACTGTACTTTTTAGGGTTCCGTACCCAAAGGGTAAAACGGGACCCTATTACTAAGACTCCGCTGTCCGTCCGTCTGTCTATCTGTCCGTCTGTCACCAGGCTGTATCTCTTGAACCGTGATAGTTAGAAATTTGAAATCTTCACATAGATGATATATTTGTGTTGCCGCTATAACAATAAACACTAAAAACAGAATGAAATAAATATTTAAGGGGGCTCCCATACAAAAAACGTGACTTTTTTTGCTGTTTTTATAGATAATGGTACGGAACCCTTCGTGCGCGAGTCCGACTCTCACTTGGCCGGTTTTTTGTACAATGTCAACAACTTGTTGAAAGGGGTTCTAATGTTCCAATCACGACGGGTTTATCTTGTGTAATAGGACTAACAGGGATCATCATTATCATCATATCAGCCGAAAGGCGTCCACTGCTGGACAAAGGCCTCCCCCAAAGAGTGCCAAAGTGACCGGTCCTGCGCCACCCGCATCCAGCGGACTCCCACGACCTTTACCAGGTCGTCATCAGTCCACCTTGTGGGGGGCCTACCCACGCCGCGCCTTCCGGTACGTGGTCGCCACTCGAGAACCTTTTCGCCCCAACGGCCATCGGCATCTACGTGCAAT
Source organism: Epinotia brunnichana (assembly GCA_963854355.1). Taxonomy (NCBI): domain Eukaryota; kingdom Metazoa; phylum Arthropoda; class Insecta; order Lepidoptera; family Tortricidae; genus Epinotia; species Epinotia brunnichana. Next base: position 22,832,721 of record OY977950.1, on the reverse strand, counting down.
GTGCCCCGCCCTGATGCTACTTAAGTTTAGCGATTCGGAGGGCTATATCGGTCAGGACTAATAGGGATGGTGACACCAAATAAAATCATCAATCATGTTGAATTTTCTCTCACAAGGATTAATAATATAGTCTCATGGCGAAAAAAGTAACAGAAGGCAATAAATAATCACAAACTCACCGTCCAAAGTTTTATGAGGAGGTATACCTACTCTGTCCGCAAAACGCACCTTCACATGAAACTATTGTCATCTACTAGCTCGAGAATCGAGAGTGTCAAGCGTTTTTTCGGTATCGAGCAATATTAAAATGGTTGTATCTTAGTCATTTTTTGAGATAGGCATTTGAATAGGATTTTCGTCATTAGGCATATTTTTTTGACTTCTTTCTTTTGGAGTAATAATACAATTTGAGTCCACAATGAGGAGATGCTATGACCACTTTCACGTAACTACCGTTGTATTGTCATCCAACTTACAAAATTGTAATTTTCAACTCGGTTGGACTACGGAAAGGTCAAATTAGACTTGCAATTAAATATAAAAATACCTAAGCGCCAATACCAACAATCTCATTTACAATAATAGTTAGTGTCCTAGATAACATTTGTCAGCGGAAGGATGGGCCATATAGTACTAAAATATCACGATAAAGCTTAGAATAGCTTCGTTACCGCAATGACACAACCTTATTGCGAGTACTAATGTGTAGTGGCACAATGGCACAACCTCATTTTAAGATGAATCATAAACAGCTTATCTTTAGGACAATGCTTTAGTCCCTATTGTTAACTTTGGCTACTACTTGTTACTTACTAGTATAGTTGCATGCTTTTAAGATGTCCTTAAGGCGCTATAGGTTCAGCGAAGTGAAGCAAATATAGTTTTTGAAACAATATAATGCGTCTGTTTATAATAATATGGTTTCAAAAAATACGAATAGTAATCTTGAGGCTTTTCTGCAGGGAAATCAGTGATTCGAAACACGATTAAGCAATTTTCGCTCGATTGAAAAAAATCATGAACATAGGTCTAAAACATATTAAAATTCACTTAAAACATTCGTAGCAAATTATGCACAATAGCTAAACATATTAACATTGGTTCTAAAAATCGGCAATATCATGTTTGAGGGAACTTAGTGATTACTTTTTTATTTATTTAAACGCACAAAAAATTAAAATTAAAAAGCATGATATCCGCGCTTCCAAACACGCACTTCCATCTCGCTCACGCTTATGCTCAGCGAGAGGGAGAGAAGACCATGATACTATAGCGCCTTAAAACCATGACACAACCTCATTACGAGTAGTACACAACCTCATTGGAGCTATGTGATACTGAAATTACAAAATAGTGCTTTTAAAATCAAGTGATTAGACACACAAAGATAGCGCTAATTGCATACTTAAAGTAAGTAATTATCTCTAAATGAGTGATGATACTTATAAATGCACCTATTGTTAGATAATGGTTTTATCGATAATGACATAAGATTTTATCACGACAAGCTTTTATGCATGTTTACAGTATTTAAAACGATCGTGACGGCCGGGACGTCCTCGGAATACATGGAGGCGATCAGTTGAGAAAGAGGCTGGCTCAGCTGGTCTCGGCTGGAAAGAGCTAGAAGAAGTCGCGCAAGATCGTCCAACGTGAAGAACTCTTCTGCGAGCCCTATGTCCCATATGTTTCCATCAATTGCTTATTATTGCAGCCTCACTCACGAGTTAATCTTAATCGATTATATGAATCAACCTAGTTTTTTCCGTGACTCTATCCGCTCATACCAAGATCCACCGCAATGTCAGCAAGATGTCGAAACATATCCTTTTTTTATTTTATAAATTTCCTGTATTTGTCAATAGTCTATTATACCTATTGAATATTGAATACCCTACCTTATATAACTATTTGCGGAAGTAATGGGGAAATAGTCCATTTAGTTCGTTCATTCTAATGTAATTACGAGTGGATACTTGGAAAAAACAGGTAGTTCAATCAAGGAAAAACCTTCGTTGAATGTAACGACTGGGTAAAAGAAGTCTAACTGTATTTCCATCCACGAAATTATAGTAATAGAACTAGAGCTAACTTCATACGAACGATAAAAACCTCGTGAAATAATGATTAGGCAACTTTGTATGATCAACCAGGCCCAACCCACGTCTCTATAAGTCTATACATAGCTTAAACAATTATATTGATTTCTCCAGGGACCAGACACACATACGTTTACTTTTTATTGCTTCTGTATATATTTTCAACTAATAATGGAAGTAAGCCCACTAAAGTTATTTCGTGACTAAAAACTGGGAGCGGCGTCTCATATTACTTAAACCGTAAAACTCCCAGCAGTACCTCCCAGCTTGATTCCACACACATCCCAGATTCGATTGAAGTCGCCTCAACCACAACCTCTCGCGCACTCTTACGGCTCGGCCAAGACTACGAGAAAAAAAAAAAAAAAAAAAAAAAAAAAGGTTTTCCAGTGTTCAACCGCTAGCGGGGTCGTATCCTCTGGATTTTCACCAGCATTTGGAATGCAAGGGAGAGTTCCCTTGCATTCCAATCGCTCATTCCAGTTAATAATTTACTTCAAAAACAAAGCTTTAACCGACTTCAATTCGTACTCCGCCAAGCCACATGAACATTTCCACATTCCGTTTCCACTTTACCACATGAACTGCTTTGCGAGAAATGTGTTGATTATTATTTCCGAGTGTAAATACACGAGTTTATATAAGAAAATACCGAAATAACCACACGCGAGCCAAATATATTTGAAGAAGTTCCCTCAATTCCTCATAGTGGCCACATCGTAAAGGAAACATGTAATTTCACATAAAAAGTAAATAGTACGAATCGGTCGGAGACAAAACACATTTAAAAATACGATTATTTGAAGTCGGTAAAAAAAATCTAGACGCTTTGTACTAGCTAATACCTAATGTTGTTGACCCTCTGATTACATCCAGTTTTGTGCACCGCGGTGCATTCCCGCCAGATTGTGCTCAATTGGGTCTACCGGGGCATAAACGATGTCATCCTGTAGGAATGTAGGCGAATTCACAAGTTAACTTAATATCGTAGTGTCTGGTTCCCAATCAGACTGTCGTTTAAATGAGTCCAGAATAAAAATGCCTAGTATGAAAATGAAAATGAAAAATGTTTTTATTTCATAAGTTTTGTTCTTTTACAAAGGTCCTTTGGGGCTACCTAGTAAGTAAATGAATACTTGTGTCAGGTAGTCCCGCTCTTCCATCGGTACAAGTTGCTATATAATATATGATAGTATATGATAGTATAATACCCTTAATGGTCGTAGTCTACAGTCTGCATTGTTCTTTTAGATTTTTTCTTTGATTTTTCGTAGCGATGCGTTGAGTCTAATTTTAGCGAGTCTTACCTTAACACAACATCACATCTCAATCGCGCTTCATACATATCAATACAGATCGCATATCTTGCTGGCTTATGTATTTTTTAATGAATTTTCTAGCTTTGTATTATTTCAAGAATATTTTCATCTGGTTCGATTGAAACCAGAATGCTTAAAGTTAAAACAGGGATATTTAACATTCGTAATGTTTTCTGTACAACGTTTTAACACGTCAATATGCACAAAAAAACAAGTAAGAATCATGATTTAACGGTTCATCATTTGCCCTCAAGCAAAAACTTTCAACCACACTGCTGAGGAAGGCTTTAAGAAAATCCTTAATATATACCTCGATTCTCGCCTTCAACCTGCTACCAACAAGCTTCATGGTGCATTATGATAAATATACGTAGCATTCTAATTTAGACTATAACTGCAGCAAAGAAGGTATATAACGTACAAGAATGTGATGAGATCTCGAGGAAACCCAGCGATCATCGCCTATGATTATAGTCTGATCGTCAATTGTTAGCAGTTTTCACTACAATTCGCGGTGGCAAATTGGTCTTAATAGGCTCAGAGGAAGTGGCGAAATTGCATCCGTGAGTCCTAATTGTGGATAGTCGGGTATTAGGATGAATTTGATATTAGGAACAGGAATTTTGTATGGCATTACATTTCGATTACGCGAGTTAAATGGAAGAACTAGTTATCCGTATCCGACTCTTGATGTTGGCTAGTTGGTATTATATTTTCAAACGGGTTAGCTATATATTATGTGCAGCGTAGTAATAATCTAGTCAGGAAAAATGATTGGAATTTTTAAATGCAGGCATAAGTATACCATACCTCAAATAAATGTCCTCATAAACTCTTGAGTAGCCTTGTTTGAAGCAGGTGCACTATTGTCTGTGATTCCCTATTCGACAAAGTATTCAAGATTTGTATTTTGTTTGTCACTTGTGTAAACTATCGTCATAAAACCCCGTCTATACTGACACAGGAAACACCATAAAAGCCACCACCCATTTAATTGTCGTGACAAACCAATAAATATAAAACCTTATCTGCTAATGAAATAAAAATCTCAAAAAACCTGTAGGTACACGATCAAAAGTGATAATTAAAGCCTTTGAAGATTTATGACTTCTTAATGCTACACCCACGCTGACTTATCTGGCCATCTCGCTATCTCTACCCTTGACAGGTACGAAGATCGGATCTTTAGTATAACGACTCCAAAATGAACCATATTTAATGGTAATAAGGCTCTAGAAATTTAAACCAAATGCCATGTTAAGAGTCCTTAAATTTGCCATGCCGTCTCTTATGATGTATGGGGCCGGTTTAATGAATGAGCATTCATATCTCGTTTTGTTCCTGTGGGATGTGGGTTGGGTTTATGCCGTTCATTGTAGAGATGCAGCCATTATGTAGGTGTCATACGATGGTACAGTGTTTTTAATTTGGACGGCTATTCTGTTTAATTTACTATCCCTTGTAGAATGTTCGGTGAGAAGCAAAGGGCGGTCTGTAAGCAATTGCTGCTTGCACGCGATTGATAATGTGAGTATGTATGTACAACGATAATTAATGTAATGTAAATCTGCAACCATACATGATGATTCATGAGACTGTCTGAGTTATTGATTAGATTTATTGAAACAATAAATGACTGGAACAACTTTACTACTTAGTCGACGTCTAAGAAGCTACGTCGATTTGTGTGTGTAAATATCAGAAGTGGGATGGTGCACTTCTGATATTTTGAACTTGTTTTATCGATTGATGACTGTGAGAGTGTGTTTAAACCACTTTTAAGTATTTGTCGTTTACTTCCTTGTTTTTATTACTCTCGGTAGATAATGTCAACTACGTAGACAAATACACAACGTCCTCCAATCCGATCAAATGTCCCGTTTCTTGATAAAACGGAACAAAGCCTCCGTACAATTGAAATACTGACAGTACAATACTGATACCGTCAGTATCATTGTAATTAATGAACGGGCTGGCGCAGACACGCCCTTGACTCCGCGAAGAAACAATGAAACCAAAAATTAGAAAGTATAAAGGATAAAGAAAGTAACAAAGCGGACGATTGTTTACCGGTCAGTCATATTTTTATTTGGTTTTAACCTTCAAATGTACTATTAACGACTTAAATAAAGTACGTCAGACATCCTTCTTCAAAAAATCGCTTCAAAACTGTTTTAGTGTTCCTGCTCCGTTCCAATTGCGCAAAACAGGAGAATTATATATGTAGAAAAAAATAAACAAAAATAATAATTTATGGAATGTTTGGAAAGCAAATGTTGGTATGGTATGTCCTCAGAAATAGAAAACTGCCATAGTTTAAGCAACAAATCTCATTAATTAAAATAATAATTGTGGAAGTACATATCGACATTCGACAACAAATTCGATCATATGAAATTATTATAAGTAAATTTATAAAATTAACAAGGTTGTCTTGAATAGATCGCGTTTTTGCTATAAGAACACCTAACGTCCATTGTTTAAATTAAAACTTAGTTTTCTTTGTGATATTTTGGTGATTAAAGGTCAATAAAGAATATTTGCATTGTAGGTATTGTGTTGTACCCATCCTAAGCAATTCCAATGAAAGCGTAATGCCAGATGATGCATCACACTAAAGGCCAATGGTCCGCCTAGTAACACTAACACTTATAAAGCTAATCGCATTGAAGTAAATCGAGCGCACGCGCATATAAATAATGACTCATTAGCGCCACCAATGTCAATGTCACGCGTCGTTATTGTTTTGTTTTAACTCACCTGAGCCGAATGACAAAGAAAATGAGACTTTGTTTTGAAGGTGGTAAACTTTGAATTGCAAAACCAAACTGTAAAGAGTTTTACGTCATACCTGGCCATAAAGTAGGAATTACCGCACGCTATAGCGTGCGGAAAACCCCACTTCCTAGCCAGATAGAGACGTAAAATGTTGTACTCACCACGGGCGGTAATAAAGAAAGCCTCAGAGCGCATATTTATCGCCCTTGCCTTCGGCTCGGGCGTCAAATACCTGCGATCTGAGACATTCTTTGTTTAACCGCCCTAGGTAAGTAATGTACTAATATTGTGATATTGATAGCGAATAGCGATACAATAGTAAAATTTTACGATAGACTTAAACTCAAACAGTAAAGAAAGAGATAAGAGTCGAAATAATGATGGAGATATAGCAACAACAACACAAACAGCTATATTCAGACTTGGTAGCCAATGCTAAAATGGTTTACTTTCTTGTCCTAATCTACTAAAAGATCATATCGTAGGCGTTGTGGCGTAATTAATACTGAAACATCCAGATATTATGGCTGAATACCTCACACTTAAATTTGTAAAGAAAAGCCAGTAAAAAGCCAGTTCCCGATTCATAGGAGTCTCGAATTCTTAAGTAATGGTTTACTGTATTGAAACCTGACCGTTTACTATTGTGAGATATTTTAATTGGTTCTTCTTTATTACATCTACACGGTGCCTGTGGTTGTATGTTGTATATTCATGGTAATGTTTATGAGCGTGGAAAAGCACCGTTCGAGTTAAATATAAACTTACGAGTTTTTTGGCTATTAATGACGGACAATAGTTTTTTTCTATTAAAATTCTTGAATAATACGAGCTTCTTTACTGTTACTGTGTTGAAGCGTTCATAGCCCTGCGGCGCCTGTGAATCGGAAACGATAACGCAGGTAAAGCAAAGATGGCAGCGGTCAGTCATTGGATGGGTGACCGCCTGTTTGAGTGGTTACTATAAATGAGCGCTTCCGTGCTTTGGAAGGCACGCTAAGCAGTTGATCCCGGATGCTGTCTATGACAGTAGTCGTTAAGCCGAGTTATAGAGGCCATCGGGCGGCTTTAAGAACCTCTAACAGTCGAGTTGCCCACTCACTCGACAAGGGGGGACAACTGTCACTTGCGTCCGCAGGAGCTTACCTACCACAACCCTGCACGTGTCCCCTGGGTGGTACTAAAAAGTGACAAACTCAAAGGCCAAATAATGTATGCCATACGATTAAATAAAATAAACTGTTATTGTTACATCGATAAGTTTATTCATATTCTCTTTAAGAAGTCTCATTAAACTCTTCGGATATATGTGCTTTAAACCACTATCTGTAAAGATCGTATCACTACCTGTTACTTATTTTGTTACTTAGATAGTAAATTTGATTTGCTTATAATTTACTTTAAAAACAAAGTTTCATGAGACTTCAATTCAGTACTGCGCCGAACCACATACCTACATGAACATTTCCACTAATGGTGCTCTCCGTTAGTTTCCGAGTCATTATAAAATAAAAAAACCGGCCAAGTGCGAGTCGGACTCGCGCACGAAGGGTTCCGTGCCATTATCTATATAAACTATTTTATTCTGTGTTTTTAGTATTTGTTGTTATAGCGGCAACAGAAATACATCATCTGTGAAAACAGCAGATACAGCCTGGTGACAGACAGATGGACGGACGGACGGACGGACGGACAGCGGAGTCTTAGTAATAAGGTACCGTTTTACTCTTTGAGTACGGAACCCTAAAAATACTTAAAAATCTGCAAGTGTGCCGATAAAATTTGAAGAGTTTCCTCGATTTCTTTAGGATCCCATCATGAGATCCTGACCTGATGGTCATGGGACCGCCTTGGAAGGATACACTTTCAAACAAAAAAGTCATTTTCCATATTTCGTCCAGGCGTTTTCGAGTATATCGGGGAACATACATACAGCATAAAAGATTGTGACGAATTAGCCTAGTATTTATTGTATATAACATGTTTGGTATGCATATCGTCGCCTTTGTAGTTGTAGCCATAGTAGGTACAAGCTTTGCTTAGTTTGGGACTAGGATGATGTGTGAAATTTTCCACATTTATAAAAAAAAGATTATTCTTATGTAGTACTTTTGCTATTTCCTAATACAAATCTTGCGTTTCCGACCTATGTTCATCGTGAGCACGACCCCTTTCCTTTACTGGCATACACTTGCGACTAACAACTACCGTGTATGAAGCGAAAGCTAAGAAAAGATTTACGATAGTTTTTATAGGAGTGTGAATGGAAATGTCGAATTAAGGCTCGCCGAAGCTGCGGTATTTACGACTTGGGACTGGGACGGAAGAGTTTGGGTGGACCGACGAGAGACGGTTCATTGAAAAAAAAAATATTTATTAAAAGTTCAGTTGGTGTTATACTTAAGTATATTAAGATTAAACAACAGTGTGGGCAAATATTGAACTATTTGACGTGTTTACCAAAATATAGCCTGCAGTTTAATGTCGAATAATAATTCAATTTCTATTGAGGCTGGCTCGGTGCCTGTTACAATATAATGCTTCAACACATGAATCTCAATAAGTAAGCTATCTTTCTTGATTTGTCCAATTCGTTTATGTTTCAAGTGGGTGTATTTGTAGGTACTTGTACCTCTGCGAAAGATGAAGCCATTTCTTTCCATGTATATTTACTTCAAACTTTCTTTATCTTTCGTTATTTTGATATATTAACACTATTTCTGAAATATTATAGTCTCGCTTGAACGTTTTACTTGGACAAACTACTTACCGTGGTTAAACAAATCATGATCCATTTTCCCCTGTATTACCCTTAGGGGACTCTTGGGACTAGCAATAAATAGAAGTATCTAAAAGTAGCTTGTTAAATTTAATTGCCCGATTATTCACAGCGTTTTCATTAAGTTTCTTTCAAGCAAGCAAATAGCCTATTACTCTTGCTTTTAAACAAGACATTGCACGCGAACGTGTGGGTTCGCTCCTACTGTGAAATATTCTCTCATTTCCTTTTTACTCACTGCTTTCGCAGCGTTTTATTTCTCACTCTAATTTATAGTCCGATTTGTTATTCAAGACCAAAAAATCTACCAAATATCTGTTAATATCACTGACTAATGTCAACATTGTCAGTGATTTATTGCTTTTGTCAGTGTTGGTATTGGTTGTTAAGACCGCAATGATTACCAGTAATAGATATGTGATATAGATCTTTTTTGATGAACAGTTTAATTCGTTGGTAACCAATACTTGCGAAAATGGCGATCCTGAAGTCTAACAATCCAGTAAGGGTGTGATGTTCATGATTATTTTCTCCTGAGGCTTGGATGTTTCCTATGTCTGTCAAGTAATTATGTATTTCGTCTCATTGAGCTTATCGGACTAGATTGATTTATCATTTTCGCATGGTACCAAGAGATCTTTACCCATTTATTCCCCACCCTGTATGCAATGGCGGCTGTGCACAAATAACATGGTCAGCCAAGTAGTTTAACTTCCAGATAAAAGAAAAAGAAATCATCATAAATAAGAGATTGCAATTCATTTCGATTCCTGTTCTTAAATTACGCAAAAAAACTTGAAAGACAAAGTGCGGGTAAAGGAATTAGCGAGGGGGCAATCAAGGAGGCGGTTGTCGGTTCAAAAATATGTATACAATTTTTCACCTTATGTCGTTAATATAAGGTTGTGAGACGTATACATATTTATAAGTCTCCAGGGTTGATTAATCGTCCGCTTTTAATAAAGCAATTACTCGGCATTCACACCGGCCCTCGGCTTTTTACAAATGATACGTTCATATTGTGAATTGTGGAAATAGGTATATAAATCATGTGAAGTTTTAATTTTGTATTTCATTGAAATTTACAAGGCCGATCCGATCTCCAAGATGCATAATTGCATATCCCAAGCTCTCTTACTGGGTCGTTCTCAAATGAATTCGTAGCTTCTGATTCATTAGTAAATGATGACATGACAAACGAACAGGAGTATAGTATTAATAAAAGACCAAGTATTAATGAATCGAAATCAAAGCTAATTTAAGTGTCAGTCCAGCAACACATCAGAAAAAGTCATTGAAATCTTAAAGCCTTTTACAGGTGCAATTTGCCACCTTTAGCTGGCCAAATAGAGGCTTCAGTCTGCCTCGTGCTGTCAGCGGTGTGTAAAAACTCTGATTTACCGACCAATAAGAACGCCTGATCTATCAGATAAACGCATTAGTGAGCGACTTGCTTAAGATTTCTCTATAATGAGAAAAGAGAAATGATCATTATTAGAATTTGCTTCGGGTTTTATTTTATTATCTGATTAACTGACTTGAACTTATCGGACCGTATATTCGCTTCATTATTTTTTGATTACTCTTTATTCGCGAAGATTAGCGTTTAGTGATCCTTGTGCTCGGTGACGTTATCTTGCCTTAAACAATTGTGCACATTGCGATCTTAAATAAATAGCGTCTATTTTAGTTCCAATATCATTGGTCTATAAGTCTAAATCAAACAATATAAACAGCCCCTGGTACGATTAAATTCCTTTATGTAATCGGATCGGCATTGCGTTTCACGGAGGTGACAAGATAATTCAGAGTGGGTTGGTTGCGGCGGGTGATGACTTGTTTTTTCCCGCTTCATTTATTTGGATTACACCAATCCTTGAAAGACCATTTTTCATATCAAGTCGTGGTAGTCATTTTCTTTCTATTGTTAATATCAACTAACTTCAGCATGGTCTAGTTTCTCCTGCAGATCGGCAGGAGATGACAGCGACTTCCGTAAAAATGTGGGCCAATACGTGGGATTCGGTAGCAAGGAGAATAATAACCGCTACGTGTTAGGTGGGAAGCGGATCACCGATTCCTTTAAGGTAAAACGGGATACCTTTAACGAACAGATTATTGGTAATATGGGCTCTTGACTAGAAGAAAGCCTTGATTCTTTGATGAAGCGGAGAAAGCCACAAATACCTTACCATTTTATACGACACTTAAATACTCTTTCTAAATCCTCTCGAGTCAAGACAAATCCTATTACGGGCAGATTTAAACGTTACAATAAAACTATTTACATTAGAACTGCCGGCGTGCGCATATTGTCATTGTAATTTATGTTAAACCGACGTGAGCAGAGCTCATTTGCTTTAAAATGCCACAGAGTAAGAACACCGAAAGAGCACTTTATACCATATTAAATGCACAAGTTGCATACGCCTAGTTAAATATTAAGTTATATTCGCTTTCTTGCATTGCACGTGATAAGATTTTTCCAATAAAGTATGTTTGCGGTCGAAGTGATCAACCTAGTGCCAGTTCCATATGGCGTCAGCTTCATCATAGTTGATTAACTACTGCTTTAAATACTCGTTTACTCCCTGGAGCATTACCAGAAAGTAGGTAGATCAAAGTTCATGGATGACTTCGAACTTCGTGTAGGTATAGTCCACGATACTGACTCTTTATCACGTTCTACGATGTCAACAAGTAGCTACTTCATGTTAAGTATATGTAGGTATACCAGCGGACTCCCGCGACCTTTACCAGGTCATCAGTCCACCTTGTGGGGGGTCTCGCTGGATACGGGTGGCGCAGGGCCGATCATTTTGGCACTCTCTTAGGGAGGCCTATGTCCAGCAATGGACGTCTATCGGCTGATATGATGATGATGATGATATACACGGTCCATTCCCGCTTAAACCCGAATTCTCCAATGCTTCGGCGCAACAAAGAATAACCCAAATCTGTCTTAACTGTCACGTTAACTTTCCTGCATTTCTTTTTCACGTGCGTGTGCCCATTACTGTTATGCTATGTAAGCACAGAAGTCACTCAGACTACACAGTGAACCTTTTCTACAGTGTATTCTGTGGCCACGTTTAAAACTCTGCTCGTCGAAGGGTCACTAAAGACTGTTCCTGACATTTTTGTTTGTAGTCGCGTCATGTTTGCGCTTTTCCTATTCACTGCTTCGTAACAGTATTGGATAACATCTCAAATTATATGATTTTTACTCTAGTTGTTGTTTTGTCAAATCGCTTTTGTTTTACTACCTAATTATCAGTTTTATTGTTCCACTCTGGGTCTCGGCTTTCAGTTGCAGTCTGATTACATTTGCACTTCTTTCATGAATAATATCACTATAGGTTAGGTATAAATTTAACTGAGTCGCTTCCTGCGGTAGTGCATGGCGCTTCGAGAGCTTTAAGGTCACACAAACATACCTCCCTCCCGTAACGCGTCCATATACGCGTATAGTAATAACACACTCATGAGGTTTACATCAATCCGGGGCTTTGCGGTCTAAATACGTCAAAGGAAAGCCTAATACGTTTTTATCGTAGCTCCACCACATAGGTACGTAAAGTAGAAGATATAAAACATAATCACCTAGTTTGTTTGGCCGTGACCGCATAGACGCAGTGCAATGACCGAGACTTTATGACCTATGACGATATGATAGAATGGTGTAAAGTTATGGTTACGTATACGTAACATACAAATTACAATATTCGCGCGGTGTAGAAAACAAATTACTTGACGGCCGCTTTAGCCTAGTTGGCCCTGCCTACGAAGCAAGAGGTCCTGGGTTCGAATCCCGGTAAGGGCATTTATTAGTGTGATGAGCACGAATATTTGTTCCTGAGTCGTGGATGTTTTCTATGTATTTAAGTATTTATTTTTCTATATTAGTATGTATATCGTCTTCTAGTTAGTACACATAGTACAAGCTTTGCTTAGTTTGGGACTAGGTTGATTTGTTCAGAGTTCAGATTTGTTTATTTTTAATAAACGAGACAATATCGCGCTAATATTTTCAATAGGTACTTATATGAGAACACTCTGCCTTTTAACCATAGTTGTAGGACTTACGACCTTATGTATGTCAGTTTTTATTTTTATTTCAATGATACTTCATTTCCTTGCCCTTATCCCATTTTACTTGGGGTCGGCGCAGAATGTCTTTTTCTTCCGTTACTTACTTCTCTGTCAGCCGTCATCTCATCACTCACTTCAATGATACTTATTGAACTAAAAAAACAGTCAGTTCGTAGGATCTGAAGAGAAAATACTCCGACAATGTTAATGCTACAAAGTTTATGCCTCAGAGTTCGTACCGTCTAACTAGGGATATGTTACATTTCGTAAGGGGTTTTCAGGTCGATGGTCAAATTAAACAGTCGACCCAGTGAAAACAAGTCATTGTGCCATGTCGATACCCCCTAAAACATAGTGGGCTCAGATTTCATCCCGCTGAGAGGTCAACGTCCCGACCACATTGAATAACCACTGGGTATTACATGTCGTGTGTCGAGTTACGATGTTGGGTACAATTAAAGTAAGTTGTTACAATACGCATATTTCTTACATTGTTGTTGAGGGAGTTTATTTTGATATTGATTTATAGTCTGCTCGCTTAGAAGTGGCTGAAATGCAATCAAATTGTTAGTAGCTATTTGATAACAAAAAGTATAAGTGTGGGTGGATCAACTATTTTCTGTCACTAGTTGCCATGGTTACGTCTCCTGGGTCACTTTTTAAAACTGCGATTTTAAGGGTTCAATTTCACCAAATGTGGGGTTTTCTTATCACGTTCAACCCCTTTTTGTATAGCCCACCTTTTAAGCAAGTTTAAAGTCCATATTGTAACAATTTTTCTAAGAAACTCTGTCAAATTGTCTCCTGGCTAACGGGACAGAATAACAACAAGAAATAGTTGATTGACATATCCAAACACATTTCTGATAAATTTATCAGAAATGTGTTTGGATAATTTGTTCAACGAAAAATAAATACGAATGAACCTAATTATTTAATTAAATGTATAGATTAAAATGAATGGTTAATCCCACTAAAACCCCACTGTATGTTATACATTTATCATAAAGATAGTGTACCTAACTATAACCTTGATTAAAATACAAAATTAGACCGATGGACGTACGAATTCGTGCACAAAATCTACATGCTAGCTTAAATATGGTATTTTCAATAATATATCATATTGTCCATTACCAATTTATCAGTGAATGGCATTTATTTTCTAAAATTTATACAAAATGATAATTAAAACTAAGTTAAATCTGAAACGGGCCAAGTACGTGTCGGACCACGCACAACGAAGGGTTCCGTGCCTATTAAAAATGTCGTATCGTCCCAAACATCTCATGGCACTTACGTCCTTTTGCTTAGGCAGTTTTTCACCAATATCTCGAAGTCCTTTGAAGCGATATTGTTCAAAATAATTTACAGCGAAAAAATTTTATTACAAATTTTCCACGATTTTTTTTATCACACTGTTTGAAAATTATATATATTAAAAATATATATCACACATTTTTTGCGACTTTCGGGGCGATTATCTCTGACGATATTCCCTTTATCAAAAAAATTGTTGGGAAAACGTTATACTTATTTATTTTGAAGGGCCTAACGATTGATAGCATGCCACAACACAAGTCGACTTACAATTATATATATTGTTCACTTTTTGTTAAATGTATGGAAAGCAACCCTAAAAAAATTTTTTTTTACTTATTTCATTACAGAACTATGTAGCGGCACTAGCGGCTAACAAAATACACATATCTTTAAAATTTTATTCAAATACTACTTATAGTTTTCGAGCAAAATGCCTATGACATACGGACAGACGGAAATTAAAAACTATAAGGGTTCCGTATTTGCCATTTTGGCTCCGGAATCCTAAAAAGGACCACGAGGCATTGTTCCTTGGATGCTGGCGGCATTTCCTCGCCTCAGTTATTTTTAACGATCCCTTAAATTTTTGGTTCCGTTCAGTATACCAGTAGTATACATTATACAAGTTGTATGTAATTATTTTTTTGTTTTATGTTTACACCTGCGTTCGAGCAGGTGCGTTGACGGCATCATGTCACGTCTCAATAAATCTTCAGATCTTGCGCAAAATGACGTATACATATCATTGAAAACTAAAGTGACTTACACCCTTCTCGTCGGTAAGATGGTATCGGCGTAACGGAATCGGCGTAACGGAATCGGCGCGTTTTATCTTCAATTTGGGATTATTAACCGGAAAATTCTAGTGTCCGTGAAGCTGAATAGAATCAGTGCTGCCGGCATAGATTAAATAATGACGACCCTACGCAGTTGATACGGCAGTTGAACAATGTTGTCGGTAGTTCATTATTATCTATAGGGATCATCACGGAACAGAAAAACTAATGTTTTTACTGTTATGTGGGGATCATGACGCATGGGGGATTTTAACACGGATGGCGTTGGATAGGAAACATCAAATCTTCATCTGACACATAATGATGAATAAGTTCCTTTTTAGCCCCCCCCCCCCCCCTATTATTATCATTAATATTAATGTAAATATTACCGGAAAAGTATAACGATACCTCTACCTAGCGTATTTTATTTTATTCTTCGTTTAATATATATGTTTGTAATTTAATACTTTTAATTTGAATTTTTTTTCTTCAAGTTTGTATGGAAGTATGTATTCTGAAAGTACCTTCTAGCAAATAAAAACAGAATTATCGAAATTGGTTCACTTGATAGAGAATTATATCTTAAAAACCAACATAGATTTTTCTTAATAAAGCGTGGTGAAAGTTTGTACGGAACCCTCGGTGCGCGAGACAGACTCGCACTTGACCGGTTTTATTTTCTAATGTCATCGCTAAGCATCATTAGGTTGTATGTAGGTCAAACTGCCTTACTGTTTGACGAAATTGTGTTGTGTAGTGATAGTGAACTAGTGAAGCAGTCACTGAAAAAAAAACCTACAATCGAATTAGATAAAAAAATTACACAAAGGACTAGTGCCGGCGCGTGAAAATTTTCAGCGGACCCGGAACAAAAAAGGGCTGTTTTCTGATGATTTACGAGTTTGGTAATCCAAACTGTAATCAAAATCCAAAAAAAGTGTATTTTTTTATCTAATTCGATTATAGGTTTTTTTTTCAGTGACTGCTTGATAGCAAGAAATTTTAGGCAACCCGGTAAGAATTGGCTTGTATGGGCGCTCCGCCACTGCAAAGGACACGACAAGCCATGGCTGACTAGCAGTAGTTCACAATGTTCAGTGGATATGTCAGTCCTGCAATTTTCTATTAATAAATGAACACGAATATGGCCCAGCATAGTCGAAGCCTCAATTCTTGAAAGCGCAGTTAAACTGTACTACATCGGTGCATTTCACAATTTTGCTCCCCTAATACGGCTAACGCATATGTAGTAGGTTAACAGTGAGGCCATTCATGTAGCAACTGTTTTTATTATTACATTGGACAATTTGGACATTATGGTTAAATCATTTGAAATGTACGAAACCTTGCAAAGCGTGTACAATAGCTTCATCTTCAAAACATAAAAACCAATATTTAATTGTTTTCGTCGAGTAAGATAGTAGATTTTACCGCAGATCTTATAAAGTATGCGGGATTTCCCAACAATAACCATTTCCGTGACGTGGTGTATTAAGAATTTCGAAGTTGCCCAAACATCTATTTAAAGTTCATTGAATGGCTCTGAGCTTACTCTACCAGATATAATGATTGATTAACATCTTTTGGGTCACTTGATCAGACAAAATAGACAACAAACCATAGAATCACCTCCATTGACGAAAAGTATAATAACAACGATTTGGGCTCATCCATATATTCCCACCCTAATATCTTCCTAGCGTCATAATTGAATGGACCCGTCACCTGATAAAATGACGTCATTTCCATAAAACATACGATTTAGGATAATTTATTTCTCTTTTATGTGACAATTTAAAATTATATAAAGTGACAATTATATAGAGCTGGCAGCTTCCTCGCTCAACGAGAGCTGGCAGCTTCCTCGCTCAACGCATTAGTATTGCGATACAGCGGGGAAATGCTGCCAGCATCTTCGGCACCATGCCGCGGGGAGACCCCTTAGTTTAGTCATAAGTAGTTTTATTTAGTTTTATTTATTCTTTTTTTTTTCTGGTTTTTAAGTTGAATTTGATACTACTTATAATATAATGTACATTTAGTATTATATTCTACATACTTAATAAAGTGACTGTAATTTTTATGACAATAATTGTTAGTAACACGAAACTTATTATTTTTACGCACTTTTTGAAGATGTGAGAGTTGATATCATCTTCGACAAGATCAAAAAAATCTTATCCGGTCTGATGGCTAACAAATCTGTATCATCGGTGCCGTTATCAAAACAATTCCCATGTTTTTCTTAATGTTTAAGTTAGGTATGATGATTGTTTTATTTGTATTATGAGAATTCGGCTAAACTATTAAGCATGTTCACTAATTTTGAATAATCCATCAATCATTTAGTAATATCAAATATCATTTGACATCTATGCGACCTTTAGCGTTAAATCCCTGTTATTGGCAACCGTCCAAAAAATTAACATTTTTTCCGCTGTTTTCCTTAACTTATCTTTACATAAGTAATATAATATGAATATAATGTTTATGTATGCTATATTTATTTATCAGGCGCTTGTCAGCACGGGCGGTCACAATAATTAGCGCTGAATGATTGATATATCGGTAATTGGTATGTTGAGGTTTGTTCATACTGCGATGTGCTTTAAAACAAGGGGAAAGTAATTTAATTATTAATGCCACATTTAAGTTACAGTGCTCTATTTGCATGTTTTAGATATCATTGATTTGTGGCTTGGTGTTCTCAGTATATTCCTTAGTATTTTCAAAATGATTTAATAATTATAACATGACTCTTACTTGGTGTCTTCTCTGTGTCAGCTTCCCTTTTTATTTTTTTCCTTCTTGATCTGTCCTCGACAATATCATCTTCGCAATCTGATACCAGACTCTCTAGTCGTGTCTTGTAACATTAGAGCCCTTGTAGCACTTCCATTATGTTTTGTCATCGCATAATTCAATTTTACAGTTAAAAGTAGGTACTTACAAGTAACATTAAAGTTCTCGTACGAGTAAGTCCCCGCGTACTTCTAAAAGTACAAATTCAAATCGAGTTTCGAAATCGCCAAAATCTATCTGGGACTTACGAGGTTAAATAAAATAATCTGAGTCCACTCTCTTTTACGGCAAAGACAGTTTTATCTACATCCATTAACCAGCTGTCACACACTTTAATTTCCTTCCATTCCACTTGCGACAGAGCTCAAAATCCACACACCTACTCAGTTGACAATAGAGCCGTGTATACATATTTTTGAGCTCACAAACTCACAACTACCATTATTTGTACAACTGCAACTAGGTGTTCTCGTGTGAACAGTAACTTCGCGCCGACATGCAAACACGCATCGTATCAAGTGGCTCACGTACAACATGCATTATGCATTCATACATACATATTTGCATTGTCGTCTCTTGTACATTATTTGTAAATACATTTTTAAAAAGCTAAAAGGTTGTGGCGCTTAACTTTCTCCATTGAAAGAGAAATGCGCGTAGGATGTGCCAGAATGTTATTGTTAGACCTTTGTAGTAATAGTATAAAAAAAATACGTTTTAGAGTTGCACGTTCTGGCTGCATCATCAAATCACCTTGATGATACCAAATTATTGTTACATATTTTTTTCATTCTTCCATAAAAATTATTGACATTATTGTATCGTCGTCTATTTCATACTTGCAAAGTTTCAAATCGATACGACCAATGGAAGGGAGTGAAAATCGATTTGCAAGATTTTATTACACCCATACATACTCGTAGAAACATAAAATACGTACTAAACTCAGCTACAGGCGGAGTAAATAATATAATGCTTGTAAAAAAACGTGCTAGTATTTTCAAATACTACACCTAGGCAGTTACGATGGTTTAGCTTAGCGTGTTAGATTTTCTATCCTGCTCCCAGGCCGTCTAATAAATCTTGATAAACAATGGTATAGCTTACTTTGGTTTCGAGATAACAAACCGGAAAGCTTAATACATTTATTTATATAAGCAGTTTAACTTTACTGTAGGTACCAGTCAAGTTGCCAGTGCAACTGCATATAAATCTCCTGCCACTGAACCTATGTTATTATGTAGTATAACAGCTTTAAAATCGTTCAATTATGTGATATACTCCTAGCTAACATGATTGTTTTTTTGTCGAACGTAAAGCGTTCGTCATTTACTAGCAAGTATAGTGCGAAGGAAATTTTATGTCGGACGAACGTTAACTCGACCGACGTTATTTCATAGCATCCAATCCAGCACTGCTATCACTATCACACAGCGCACGAGCTCTCTCGACTTTTCTCGCACTATACGTCTCTTTCTAAGTTTACTAATAAGAAAGAGACGGACAGTGCGAGAAAAATCGAGAGAGCTCGCGCGCCGTCTTGTGATAGCCGCGCTGAAGAGAGAGACAACTTGGAGTATGTTATGTACCTATTCGCTAAGGGTTTTTGTAGGATAGATCATATATTTTGGAAAATGTATACAACATCTTATATACTGTATAACAAAAATTATACCACACACAGCTGTAGACTGTTCTAAATACTTGGTTAATATTAGAATTAAATACAAACGACCACCAATAGTTATAGAAACAGGTGTGTTTTTTGTCTTCCGCTGAAGTGACTTCTAAATATTGTTTAATCAGATGTTTTATTATACTCTGACATAATTTTATGTGCATTTTAGAACCCATTAACAAGTTTGTTTTTACAGAATCTTGCGTAACTGTGGTATAAAGTTAATAAAATAATATAAAACCAGAAAGTAGGTCACACTTCTAAAAGTAAATCCGTTATAATGCAAATAAGAAACCATAATAAGCTAAACTAAGCTTAGTTTAGTTTTGCCTGTAATTTGATCTCCATTCACCTCCTAGGCAATGATTTCCGGGATAAAAAGTGTCTTATATGACCCCCCCGTGACCACATTTATAATACTGTCGTCGTCGTAAGCAAAAAGAACGCTTCTGAATATATTTCTCATCGACCGAATGAGACTTTTTGCTTACAACGGCAGAATATTAGTTCTTGATTTTACACAAATACTTAAACCTACTGCTACTTAATTCACAGATGGTCCTTGCGACCGGTCTCTCGACCGGCTCTATAAAATCTGTTGACTTTTTCGTACTGAGTGCAACTGATAGTGTAGCCAAACGAAGTCAAGGATTTGCCGATTTTGGCGATAATGGCATGGGGGCATTGAGGAAACTACGAATTATATTAAGTACATGTTAAAGTTTTTGTATTCTGATCGTCCTGCTTGATAGCTACTAGAATTGTTATCTATGAACGCTATAGTGGATTGGGAGAATGTTTTTATAATTTTATGTAGTAGAGGTATCTGAGAGTGTGAGTGAGAGTAAAGACTGAGGTGTTGACTAGAGACCTACCATCGAATACCATCCTTGTTTCCATTATCGTCCTTTGTCTTCCAAAACTTTACACCCCACAAAATGCCGCTTTTAATTGGATTATATCTGAATAGGGAAAGAGGATCCCAAAGATATCGAATACCTGATTAAACTCGCAACAAAAAATCGTCGAGACCCACACCAAACGTCAAACAACATCCACCTCAAAAACGTCAATTGTCGCTACCTAATGTGTGCTACGCTACCTCAGATTACGCGTAATTCTCGTAATCTGAGATTACAAACTTACGCAACAGGCCATCGGCCTAATTTGTGAAGACACTGTTGACGATGATTCATCGTTCGGTTTCATGGTGTTCCTATACTTGCACGACGGGCGATGCGACTCTGTAACAGTATGGTTCGTAGTTCGATAGACTTTAGAGCCCGGCAATAAATACTATTTTTGTAAGAAAATCTTGGATGTGAGTAAAAGTAGCTGTGTTAGCTACATAAAAGTATATGTAGTTTGGACGATATATCGCATTTAGAGCTTTTGAAAATGTACTGCGTTGAGAAAGCGATATGTTTTTTTTATTACGTTTTGGTGGTATTTAGTACCTATTGCAAATAACGCAGGCAAACAAAATACAGTCTATAACCATCCAGAAAGTCCATTCTACACGCAGGTGAAAGAATTTTTTAAATCCATTAAGCGGTTCCGGAGATTACCCATTAGTCCATTACATACAAACATATAAATTTACAAAGATACATATATGCCGCAGACTTTTCCCCTTTATAATATTTGTATAGATTGGTTTAACCACCGACGCAAAAAGAGGGGTGTTATAAGTTTGACATGTCTGTGTGTGTGTGTGTCTGTCTGTGGCATCATAGCTCCTAAACGAATAGACCGATTTGAATGCGGTTTTTTATTCGAAAGCTGATCTGATCGAGATGGTTCTTAGCTACATTACAATAAAATCGGTTCAGCCGTTTTTGGGATAGGTATTGAACTTTGAAGTGAACATTTTGGGGGTTTTTCAACATTTCTAAGTTGTATACCTAGTTATAACCTTTCTATGAACGGTTACTCGAGCGTGTATAATCAATTTACAGGCCGTGGTGTTTCCTGATAGGCACCCGAGTAATTTAATTATCGCTATGATTGTTTTCTATGTTCGAACCACTACAGGAAATATTTGGGTCCTTAGGTAATTCTGCTGTTTTTTTTTCTTTTTCATATTTGTTGGGATAGCTCGATTTTATCCGCTCTTAAACATTTTCTATTCAATAGCCTATCTCTCCAAGTATGACCCAAGGTAGTCAAGCTCAATCATCATCGTCATTATCAGCCGGTAATCGCCCATTGCTGAGCATAAGCCTATCTTTGAGTACGCAAATGATCCCTACAAAATATAAAAATCCTTCCAGTAAATACTGCAACGAACAACAATGCTCTAGAGTTTAGGATTAGCATTTAACAAAAGTGGTCATTGTGGCGTGGCACTCTTTGTGGCCTATTTCCAGCAGTGGACGTCTGTCGACTGATATGATGATGATTTAATAAAAACATTCCCATATAGGTATTATCTTAGATACAATTTTATTTATTTCATCTTATTTCGTAACAAGTCTTCTATACGCGAGTTGTCGCGAAGCCACTTCTGGCCGCGAATGAGAACCTATAGCACTCAAGCTAAGACACCCGTATTCGCATATATGCAACTATAAACATACCCTTACAACTTGCGGAATCCTTTATATATCTGACATAGGGGCTGCCGCCTCGTGCGTACCAGCTCCCTATGACGTGTGGGGACTTTCGTCCCCGAGAATGTCCTCCAACCTCCCCTTATAGACATCCCTTACCACCATTGATACTGTCCCAATTCACACACTATTGTTCCAGTTACCCGGGTGCACCCTTGACTGATGATGATATGGCCTGAAGCCGAGACTACCGAACTACCCTGTTGTTACACTTGTAACTAATCCTCTAACACTAAAGAACTCCACAAATAAGAACTGTGTTGTGTGTCCTACAGGTCACGTACATGCGCGACCTGTAGGAAAACCTTATTCATCTACATGATATACCAATACGCCTCCCAAAGAGAATGAGACCTGTGGACGCACATAAATACATCGCATCATAAACAATCATCGTCCGATCTGTGAAAGCACATGAACACACGTGTAAATGATACCAAATCGTTACAATATCATAGGACGCATCGAAAGTGATTATGGAAAGAGCTCACCCTGGTTTTCCTCCAAATCAACCACTACAAACCGCACTTAACTGTTCGTTCCCAATATAGCTGTTAGAAACTCTGACAGCCCGCCTACCCGTCAACCTTGTTATAAAAATGATTCGTTGTCGGTGTTGCTACATAAAATAAATCGGCTGTTTGAGACATAATTATAAACACCAATGTAAATACTATCGTGAATCATGACCATTCACGACACTCCCGGCCCCCCAGAAAACTGGCGATCATATATCCAATAGAGATTATCATCTTTCACAGCTTTATTTAACTCTTCCTCAGATCTTTGAAATTACCGTTCTTTTCCCATTGCAAATATTGACAAGCTCTGAATCCTATCGATCACCTTGATTAGGCCCAGTAATCCACATAGTTTCTGATAGCTGTAACGTCTGATAAGTTCATCTTGACGCACTTTTCTAAATCAGTTCCAAGCTCTTCGTGGGGCCGGAGTAGCCAACTGCGAGGTCCTCTATTCTTGAGATTTTGACCAACCAAGCTTCATCGTGTCTTGGCGTTCCATGTCGTAATAAACAATCAATCATAATATGTCCTATATATATCGTAAAACCATATTATAGATTTGCTAGTGTATGAAAATACTTCTATACATTGTGCATTGCTGATTCATGTATGTACATACTTTTAGGTTACCGCAATAGGATTTGCTTTGCCTTGCTAGATTGAAACGAATATTTGGCCAGATTTTATTATCATCTTTATACTTGTTTCCTTTTTCCATGGAATGGAATCCTCCCCCGCGGGCAAAATTGCTTACGTTATTAAACGAATGCACGAAGCATTACCACAACTAATGTTAATTTATCTGTTAATCTATTGATTTCCCTGATTCCTCCTCGACCTACAATAAATATTTAAAAATTATTCTGCGCGGGTCAGTGTGATTTTTTTTTTATTTTTTATTTTTTTTTTTAAAGCGTTTTCTTGTCTATACAATACGAATACACTCCACTGATCACCTAAAAAAATAACATAGGATAGAACATGAAGCTTGAAAGTAGAGGCAAACAACGGGCTGCCCTATGGCTTGACGTTGTTTTTTCTTTTCTTTTCCTAAGACCTGGTTATTATAATTTATTATATAATACCGAAAATTAATTGAATTCTTAAATAAAATGTGATCCACCACAAACTAAGTTTGACGGTGGAGTGAGCACTCAGTCTCAATATAAATTAAATGAATTATGTCTCATACTTGATATTAAACCTCTTTTACTAAGACTATATTTTAAAAAAATACTTTTGTAAAATTGTTTTTGATTTATTTCATACGACGTATACCTCGATAACTGAAATAACGTTAATTCATTACCTCGTATAACTCGTACTTTATTGTTGATTCATTTTCGTCTTGTTTCATCATTCTTGGCTAAATGACCTCATGTTACTTCCAAAGTACACAAAACAAATATACAGTTTATTTAAATTTTATAAATGTTTTTTTTTTGTTTTTTAATAAAATGTTGTGTTCTATTTTGATTGAAGGATTATGTATGCCTTTATGTACTGTTAATAGAAACGTGCTTAATTATTTCTGTTTACTAACTTTTTTATTATACATTTAATAATCGCACCTCTCTGTAACGAAAATAATCTCTTATCTCACCTGTATTAATGGAACCCTCTGTAAATGAGACAGATATTAATACACTTGGATATCTGAGACACTTTTTAAGTGGAATACTTCTTTAAGCGAGACACATCTGCCGGTCCCTTGAAGTCCCAGT
Organism: Epinotia brunnichana; assembly: GCA_963854355.1. Classification (NCBI taxonomy): domain Eukaryota; kingdom Metazoa; phylum Arthropoda; class Insecta; order Lepidoptera; family Tortricidae; genus Epinotia; species Epinotia brunnichana. Next base: position 22,808,212 of record OY977950.1, on the reverse strand, counting down.
TATGTCAAAGTTTAACTGTACACATTTGGCTATATCTGCACAGATCTTGCCTAGTTTTACGCGCAGTTGTATACGTTTTAATTCAACAATGAAAGTAGTATGCTACGGTGGTTTTCGACTCCAATGCTCCACTATCAGTGGTCAAGTCAAGCATTTACCGACCGTGAGAAATATTTTTCTCAGCCTCAAATCTGATCTTTAACAGCCCATTTTATTCTGAGCGTAAATCCAAAATTGGCTGAGCATTGCCAAAATAACCTGTATTGTTGTGGCACTATTGAAATCGCTCAATTGTGCTCGAGTCTGAGGACCACCAAAAATAATTCTGAACACCATGGAAACTGTTCTGATGACCGCTAAACCAAGACCTCTGAGCCCTGCGAAATCTGTTCTGAGGACTGCTTAACCTAGGCCTTTGAGTCCTACGAAAACTGTTCTGAGGACTGTTCAGCTTAACCTAGGCCTTTGAGTCCTACGAAAACTGTTCTGAGGACTGTTCAGCTTAACCTAGGCCTCTGAGCCCTACGAAAACTGCTCTGAGGACTGCTTACCTAGGCCTCTGAGCCCAACGAAAACTGTTCTGAGGACCACTAAATCCAGACTTCTGAGCGTCGCGAAACTGTTCTGACGATCGTGAAGCTGTTTTGAGCACTGCCAAACCAGTATTTTGAGCACTCCTAAAGTGTAATAATGATATGTTGGCTTTGAAGGATACCAAAACTCATAATTTTTGGTTGAGTTTTAAATAAAGACTTTGTTTCTGAGCTGAAAGCATGAAAATCATCATTTTCAACTATTGCTTGTATTCTTCCTATTATTTACGTCTTCCACGAGCCACCGAAAGCGCCATATAGTATGACGGGTGTCCTTCAACATGTGATTTTCCAATAAGATTTTAGGCTTTGCGATATTGCGTATCTCAATCCTCGCACACGGTCAATATGCGCCATTACATTAGTTCTTATGACCGTGCGACGTTTTATCATGCCTCCTCCCATAGTGTATCGGTTATTAATGATGTTAAACTTGTTCAAATATTCGCTACCCCTCAACCGCTTAAACTCTTTAGTAATCATGCACTGTGTCTGTCACATCAGTATAAATGACTAAATAAAATATATATGTGAATTATTTCCTGGACTACAGAGATACCAGTTTACGCTATAAAATTTATTTCTGCTATTAGCTTTAGTGTCACTTGCAGCAGTTCATATTTCATTAGTTATCGATGGATAGTCTCTGTATGAATCTCAGTTTATATACATTGATGTGACGTGCTGCAGTCCAAAGTGTTTGCGACATCTAGCGCAACGTTCAGGTCTTTGTACTAGGTATATGGAAAATTAATTGTGAGCTTTGGATCAGATTGGTCCTTATAGTGATTTTCCGAACCTTTCAGATTTAATTAACTTTGGTTTATCAATGTACGTAGAGATTCTTTACTCTTCTCCTTATAAGTACTGTATTCATTCCGGAATTGGTCATATAGTGTGATGCCCACTCGCTAACACAGTAGGTTAATATTTTAAGTTACATTGAATTATCGGTCACCATCAGTATAAGTGACTTCCGTTTAAATTTTATACTAATTGTATTAGTTTCGCTTTCCTTTCATTCCCTTTTAACACCTATGTAAGGTCGGGTCTCTTAGTCAGTTTGCGACAGCGCGATCGATTATGAGTTGTCTTTTCTTCGACCAGGTTCTTCACATTACATTTTTTCTAATATTGGACTACCACGTGGATTTTGGTATACCTCTTCCTCTGGAATGTTTGGGAAGGCGAAGTGCAATGTTATTGATATTATTATGGTATTTTCCTCCTTTTTGAGTGTGTCCGAACCATCGCAGTCTTTGATTGAAGCTACTTTAAAAACTTCCGTGAACGTTAAGTTATGTTATTAATGTCATTATCCTTGCCGTGCACACATGATATCTGTTCTGAGTTATCATCCAGGAGCCAAAAAAATTTCACTAGTTTTTCTGCAGTTCCTAAGATTGGAAGAACAGTAGTTGCTATAATCAATAATCAAATGCGATGATTTTGATGTCGGTTTTAAAGAAATCCATGATGCTGTTTAAATTAAGGTTGAGGATGGAAGCTTCATGCACCGGGACACCGATTTCAAACCCTTTACCTTTACCATCGGGTTTTAATACTTCTTCATTTTGTTCAATACTCTTTCATTTGATACTTTGTCTGTCCACAAGATTTTCAACATTCTCCTATATAGCCACATTTGAAATGCATTCAGTTTTTTAATTGTCAATTTATTTAAAGTCCAAGCCTCTGCACAATACACAAGGATTGACAAAACATAGCATTTAACTAATCTCCATCTCAGTTTTAGATTTATATCCTTATGTGTGTATAGTGTTTGCATTTTCAATACTGTTTTTAATACTTAACCATGTAATTTTTGTTAAGGCTGATATACCAACACTGGTACCCTGGTACCTAGATATTGTCGCCTTAGTACTGCCTCGTGAGATATCACAAGCGATATGATTGAACGCCTTCTCAAAATCTATAAAACGAATGAATTATGTTTGAGTATCATTTAAAGAACATCTCTAGGAATGATGGAATAATGTTTCTTGATTTAATTCTAGCTCGTAGTTGTCCATAAAATAATTATGTACCAACTCGTAAGGTACAACAAATGATACAATTCATCAATATTAACGCGTGAATTTGTTTGATCCTTGCATACAGTCGGCGTCAGCTTATCCTACGAGCAGGTATATTAATATCGAAGGGCAAGTTCGCCATATGATGCTTATGTATGACGTGTAGTAACATGGGGACAGTCAGGTACTTAGTTACTTAAGTTCATGTTTAATGCCGTTGTTGATCGTGTTTTGTATTTTAGAAATGAAGTCCCAAACTTGAACTCCTTTCTGTTATTCATCGCGGTCTGCTGACATTCTTCTGATGAAGAAAGCGTGATGTTTCGTAAGTTTAGCTACTTGAGGTAACACTGAAAACTAGTGGTCAGTTCCAGCTCCAAGGCTATTTGTCTGCGGATGTCCAGGTTTGAGTCTTCTGAGCTGTTGTCAGGATATTACTAAGTGTTTCTAACTATCAGGTGCCCGAATAGCCATGTTTTTAGACATACAAATTGCTTTGCAAGTGTCAGATGCAGAATCACCTAGGCTCTATGATTTGCCTCTCAGAGAGGCGTTAGACTCATCGGCCTCCACATCGTGTATTGACTGTGTGAACTGTGTCTGATAAACCTGATTGATAATGAACATTATACATTTACACTAATGCTTTTTAAAACTAAAACATGGCCCACTAAACATAACTACTAATAACACCATTGTGCCTCAGGTAAACGCATCCCGAGTCCTTGAATACTAGCTCAATAGCGACAGCCATCTCGGTTTATCACGCCTATATTTGCTCCCAAATACGATATGGGATCGTACTATGGGCAAGTTGCTCCGAAGCAAATAGAGTATTCATTGCCCAAAAGAAATGCCTCAGAGAAATCTGGGGTCTGAGAAATGTAGACTCATGGAGACAAATCTTTATAAAAAATAAGTTTATGACAGCGCCTAGTATATATATTTTTGAAACTGCCAAATTAGTAAAGTCCAATATGTCACTATTCAAATTAAATGACAACTCTTACCGTAGAGCAGTTACGCATACGGCCTTGTCTATGCCAGCTCCAAGACTAGAAATTTACCGCAAAAACTGCTACTACATAGCTTGCTTAATTTATAACTCCATACCGAAAGAAATTACTGACATGTTTAACAATAGTTTCTGTAGGAAATTGAGCACCTGATTGACCGAAAATTGCTTTTATTCGGTCCAAGATTTCCTTAAAACAACAAATTGTAGGTATACTAAGTACGCACAGTAAATGTTAAGTAAAATTCGTTTTGATAGTACCTATTAATATAATACTATGACAATGGAATTATTTTAGTCATTATTATACTGGACTTTGTTAATATGTTGAATATTATTGAATTGTAAATGTTGTAATGTATGTGACGATTTTCTTTAAATATTTGCACGCCATCAGCCGGCAGAATTGTGCTGGACTATAAAATTGAAATGTAACACTTATAATGACCATGATTCAAGCAAATAAACGATCTATCTCTCTATCTATCTATTGACTTCATGATCGATTCAGGGTCTCATTAGGTCATCATATATTGACTACTCGTATGTATGTGACAAGCTATCCGCCGCGTGCTACGCACTGTCTAGACTCGCACCTATATTGTCTCTCAGTAAATTGAATCTATTCGATTCTAATTTGAGGGGTAAATCTTCGCGCCGGTGCATGGCAAAGGTTCGCACGGCACTGCCTTTTTTACAAGAAACTTTAGGAACTTAAGTATAGTTTACTGACCCTTTGTGCTACACTGTAAGTGAGGTTCTTCAGAATAATCATTGACCCCAGCACATTCCAAAAATTGTAAATTCTATATATTTAGACATGTAAATGAGATGTACAATTTTCAATAAATAATCTAAAATCTAACATTTAAGAGTCCCATTACGAAATATTTAAACCAGTCATAATTACAAATCTTTGTTTAACCATAACACTTGATTATACTCAAGTCTGAAGTCTAAAGGTATTCTATCCACGAGCCGAACCTTTCGGTTGCACCTACAAAACGTATTCGTGATTCGCGAGATTCACTTAACGAAGTCACGTGAGTTATCTGACTATTTACTTTCAAGTCACAAATGAATTTACTTATACAAGAATTCTGGACACTACTGTGTAAGTCATGGTTTATAGCTAAAGGATTAAAAGAAACTAAGCACCAAAGCTTTCATACCCATTTTACATCCTGATTCAGAGCATAGTATCGGAGTCAACAAAGCTAAGTTTTTACGATTGCTAGGTGTACATCTTGTTGTAGTTACTAACTTGTTGTAGCTATGGTTACGCACGTAGGATATATTCACGATTAAATTGTAAGTAATTTTACTATTATATTTATCGTTGTGTATGGAAAGCATTTAAATGATTAATACCTGCTGATTATGGTTAATATTGCAATTGACAATATTGTCAACGTATCACGTAGGTATCCGATGAATCTTCATTGGTTTATATTTCAAGACTCCACCTGATTTATTGAGTGACAGATACGTGATGATGATATTTTTTTTTTATAATAAATTAATTTTTCCCTGCCCCCTAACAATCGACTCGTACCTGAGGGCCACCAGCCACCTCCACACATTATTTTGGTGTAGGTATACTATTGGTGTATCATACTGACAACATTGTTCCATCCTCTGTTTCATCACAGCTGAGCATCACGCACGACACAACACAGTATACTCACTATGCGACTCATAATATGTCTGAACTCACTTCTTTAACTCTTTAACCAGCATTATCTGATATATCACAACTGTCAATAAATAACACTTCCTTGATTTTCTATGATAGACCGCAAAAATTGCTATGTCAGTCACCTGAGGGCGCACCAGCGACGCTCTCCGCAGTGATTAGCAGTCGCTGAGGCCGAATACGGCTAGGAGAAGATGATGATGACACAGTTAAAATTGCGAGTAACTTATTTTACGTTAAAAGTTAATCCTTCTCGGCATAACCTGGTAATGAAAATCATCACTAGTGGTCTTGAGATAAGTTGCTGGTAACCAAACAATAATGAAGTCAACATCAATTAGATCCATCGAATTGCTGTCAGATCTTTTATTGACAATAACCACCGAAATAAAAGTGAATCAGCACCAAAGCCTACTGCCACATACTAACAAGTGAACTCCCAGGATACTACCATTCTTTTGATCTCAATAATATGGTAAAATAGATATGAGCAACGTATACCGATTTCAGTAATTTATTCGGTATAAATGTAACTATGAACAAATACACTGATGAAATCAGAACGAAACTTGAGAATAACATCATACTGTCTAAAACTTCCTCCTCCTGTCAACAAGAAAAATATAGGAAAACCACAGATTGCTCCCAAAGGTAAAATTGTAACCGTCAAATTGATACAATTCATTCGCAATTTATTATTTGTGTCTGCAGCTTATAGTCTCTGAAGTTCGTACACCCTTGAACCTCTGACATCTTGATTGCAATCAGAACAATGCATCCGATTCACCAGAAAACATTTAGGTCATATTTTCAATAAAAAAGTAACCATCAAATATAGTACCTACATACCTGAAAGAACAGGCTTTGCTCTTTGTTTTTTCCAGAGAAAAGGAGTTGATTCTTTTCACCTCCGTAAACCCGTGTAGTAAATAAATTGCATTGAAATCTGATGCGCTGTTTTCGACAATCCATTGACACTCAAATAAATATACCAATGCTGCTCATTGAATAGTTTAGAATAATTATATTTTGTATATAATCCCATAATTTGTCATTGAGTCAGTAAAAAATACAAATGCTATACATATTTTTTGCATTTATAAAGTGCAAACCAGCCACGAATGTACTTTTACCTACTTTAGTATGATACCAATAAATATTTTTGATTTTGATTGAGAGCCGTACCAATTACCCTATTTATAGTAACATGACATTAAAATGTACTACTTATGGAAGGTTAATTCCTTATGATGTCTAAAAGGTCTTAAATGTTTGCACCACACTAAACATTGATCAATGGTTCTGTTATATAACTTGGTTTTAACTGTAACCTTTGCATAAGGAGCACCTCTGACATAATACAGTGATAGTTTGCTGTAAGTATGTTTTCTGAAAAGTCAGAAACATTTAAACCGATTAAGGCTTGGCATCTCAAATTTTGGTAAAAATGAGTTGTTTAGTAACCAGTTTATACCTTATAACGTAACAATTTTCGTGTTGGAAATTAGATATCATAATCTGCAAGATATAAGAAGTGACATTGTTTTCGTGGAAATCCATTTTAACGTAAGAAAGTGGAGAAAAATAAATCTAAATTCAACCCTATTTTTTCACTTGTAACCAGTTTACTGCTCCATTTTTTATCAGAAAGAGATGAAATTTTATAATCTTCTTCATAAAGTAATGAACATTAACTTCATTTTCTTACTTTCTTAAATTTCGTCTCGTTTCTAAAATATTCCGAAAAACATGATATCCGCGCTTTCGACCACGCACCTTCATCTCGCTCACGCCCACGCTCAGTGAGAGGGAGAGAAGACCATGAACGTGCGGGGCCTTAAGACAGGATTTTAATAATGTTAATCTCTTTCTCGTGGATGGTTTTAAAATCTTTAGATTACCTTTATGAACAGTAATCTGTTTTTGAGTCAATAATGCACATGCTACATTTAATATTGGTTTTGCAGGAAGTTGGGGCAAATAAAGTGTTAAACAGATGAAGACTGGCTCAGATCCCAGCATGCTCCACCATGTCGCGAAGCCACTTCTGGCCGCGAATGAGAACCTATAGCACTCAAGCTAAGACACCCGTATTCGCATATATGCAACTATAAACATACCCTTACAACTTGCGGAATCCTTTATATATCTGACATAGGGGCTGCCGCCTCGTGCGTACCAGCTCCCTATGACGTGTGGGGACTTTCGTCCCCGAGAATGTCCTCCAACCTCCCCTTATAGACATCCCTTACCACCATTGATACTGTCCCAATTCACACACTATTGTTCCAGTTACCCGGGTGCACCCTTGACTGATGATGATATGGCCTGAAGCCGAGACTACCGAACTACCCTGTTGTTACACTTGTAACTAATCCTCTAACACTAAAGAACTCCACAAATAAGAACTGTGTTGTGTGTCCTACAGGTCACGTACATGCGCGACCTGTAGGAAAACCTTATTCATCTACATGATATACCAATACGCCTCCCAAAGAGAATGAGACCTGTGGACGCACATAAATACATCGCATCATAAACAATCATCGTCCGATCTGTGAAAGCACATGAACACACGTGTAAATGATACCAAATCGTTACAATATCATAGGACGCATCGAAAGTGATTATGGAAAGAGCTCACCCTGGTTTTCCTCCAAATCAACCACTACAAACCGCACTTAACTGTTCGTTCCCAATATAGCTGTTAGAAACTCTGACAGCCCGCCTACCCGTCAACCTTGTTATAAAAATGATTCGTTGTCGGTGTTGCTACATAAAATAAATCGGCTGTTTGAGACATAATTATAAACACCAATGTAAATACTATCGTGAATCATGACCATTCACGACACGAGTGTCAGGGGCCGATTACTAAACTTACTATTCTCAATAACTGTTTATACCAAAAACTTTCAAAATCTGCAAACTGTTGTGTTATATATTATTATTTCGTTTGAGAAGTCAGCGAAATTCTACTTATTAAGCTAAACAAATGCTTACAGCATAACATTATGACCACTGACGCAGACTGACCACTGGCGCTTTACGGTTTCTCTTTGAATGGTCACATTCAGTACCCATCGAGCACAGTCTTCAGAAATCAATGTGAGACATACATTTCGGATACCAATTTAATTTCATTATGTTCAGTCCGGTATCCTATCGCGATCACTAAATTTAATCCCCCAACTTTATCGTTTGTCTGAATTTTGATTGCGTCAAAAAGCCAGTTTACTCGAAGACCGCAAAGTATTTTGATTCATTCGGTTAGGTTTGTTTTATAATAATCCTGAAAATTCCACAGTTTCAGAGAAAAACGGCTTTTTGCCGAAATTAAAATTCGGACAGGCGATACAGTTGGGGAATAAAATTCAGTGATTGCGATAGGTAACTGTTTAGTCCGCTCGCTAGTCTCGCTACCAAGTATCGACCTATTCAAAAGAGCACGCAAAACATATTGGAATCAAGTGGGAATGCGATATCTATGTTGCAGACTGCCTTCATGGTTTGTTTATTGCGACGATCGACATTCAAGCTGGTTTAGTAGATATCACTATCGTTTTCTAATGGCATTTTGCTTTAGAGAAAGTGCAATATGCTGTACCTATTCTGTGTAGTTCATAATGATGGAGTCATTCCATAAATAACGCATCTTACAAAACTGAGCGTAACATCTGTAATTATGTAATTAACCATCTACATTATGTTATTTACTTCCTTAATAGGTACTTTTAAACAGACCGTTGCTTATTATTTTATTGTTAAAAAAATCTTGAACCGCACCCATGCATGAAAAAATACCATCTTATCCACATTTGTTTGTAAAGGCGGCTGTAACTCGATAATGGCAGTCATAAAACGCGTGTTTGTTTGTACTAAGATCAATAGCAAAGGGCCCTTCCATCTACATCCCCTATAAATAACTAGAAGCGATATGTAGACGTCTCGTATGAAATTTTTACGGAAGTTGTTAGAATCACTTTGATTTGAAGCCATAATTGGTTGATCTAGTTATTCAAGTTTCATCGTGTTAAATGTCTGTTAATTTATTTGGGACAATGCTAATTCGGGAATTTATTCCTAACTGCTGAGTAAAAATATGTTGCAGTATTTTCTCGGTCTTTTATAAGGTTCGATAGCTGACCATTTTCTGTTCACTTGCTACTGTTTACCACACCCTAGTAATTTATAAAAGTCCACCCGGGGCGTGCGCTTAAAATTATCCGTCACTTTGACATTAATTTTGGTGAAAAAGGGACACATCATATTTTAGTTAAGAAAAGCGGCCAAGTGCGAGTCGGACTCGCACATGAAGGGTTTCGTTAAATAAATTGCGGTTTGCGATTTATGACGTATTAAAAAAAAACTACTTACTAGATCTCGTTCAAACCAATTTTAGGTGGAAGTTTGCATAGTAATGTACATCATATATACTTTTTAGTTTTATCATTCTCTTATTTTAGAAGTTACAGGTGAGGGGGGCACACATTTTACCACTTTGGAAGTGTCTCTCGCGCAAACTATTCAGTTTACAAAAAAATGATGTTAGAGACCTCAATGTATGGGTCTGATGAAAAAAAATTTTTTTGAGTTTCAGTTCTAAGTATGGGGAACCCCAAAAAATTATTGTTTTTTTTTCTGTTTTTGTGTGAAAATCTTAATGCGGTTTACAGAATACATCTACTTACCAAGTTTCAACAGTATAGCTCTTATAGTTTCGGAAAAAAAGTGGCTGTGACATACGGACGGACAGACAGACAGACAGACAGACAGACATGACGAATCTATAAGGGTTCCGTTTTTTGCCATTTGGATACGGAACCCTAAAAAGGGACAAATCAAATTTTAGTTGAAATATATTTATTAGCTTTTATAATAGATTGGGGTTATAATCTTTGCAGGCAACAAGCAGACAGAGGGTGCAGTCAAGTAAATATGTATCATCTACTATAGATTATCTTATTTAAATCTGCCTTTACGTCTATGAACCTAATCTTATCTTAGAGTTCAGAATCAATATCACCTATTATATCTCACTATTATACTCAATCTAAACATTCTAAACCGCAGACCCTGAAAACATTTATCCTGCCAGTTCAACAAGTTGTTAATCCTTGGACACGCAGCTCCCTTTTCGGTACCTGCTGTTTTTTGTCCATCCGTCTCTGTTTGGAGAAGAAACAATCCGTGAAACAATAGTTAATTTGGTGCATGGGGTTGCGTACGTCGGACCAATTTAAATTCCATCTTGACGAGCTTCGTATGGTTTAATAGCTTTTCAAGTTTTTTCGACACCACGGCACGTTGATTGTGGATTTTTGATTTATTAACTGCTTTTTTAACGGCGACGTGATCAGTGTGATCAGAAACACTTGGGCTTGTTATAGAGATGACTCCATTTTTTACTGGATGTTTGTTTATGGCTTGGTAACGCATTATTAGAAATTTATCCGATACGTCGTCATGGTACTTTAATAGCTTACTACTCAATATCACATCGTTACAATAGGACTACTAGGGTTCTCTACTTTTGTTTTTATCTGTAAGGATTTTTATTACTGTAAGCGCGTGGGTGCTGAACAATCCCTAGAAAAACCTTTAAAATGTTAAGTCTGCTGAGCAACAATACCAAGGCACTGAGAAACTTTTTGGACGAGCTGGGATGGTTAATAGAGTAAAAGCAAATTAAGCACGCTGGATGTTGACTTGCGGAAAATGCCCAGGACAACTAACTAAGTCTGCTAAGAATGATCCTGCATTTGAATTACTATATTACCAATGCGTGTTTCTAAGCTTTCGCTTTTGTTACAGTTGGCTTCCTTATACTGGCGTTCTACCTTTGGGGCGCGCCGTACAAACGTGGTTTCTTCTGCGATGACGAATCACTAAAGCACCCCTACAAGGAGTCTACTGTCACTAATGTCATGCTGTACATCGTCGGTCTAGGCCTACCTGTTATTACGGTGAGTTTGAAAAAAAACTTTGAAAATACGCATCGCCGTAGAATATGCTTTGTTGGAAGTTGGGACGATTAATATACAGAAGCAAATCATACTCAGAGACAGAAGATAGGAGAAAATGCTTCGAAATGAGACAGTTGATGTTGGTTATGTTAATGTCTTTTGTCACGTGGTAAAATTGAATAGTAGATTAGACTTCATTTAATGCGGTTCTAGCATAGCTAACGATACGATAAAACGCGAGATGATAAAATCTATATTTTTTCTAAATTGCTGTGCGAGAGAGTCAGGAGCCGCTGAGTCGCTCGCGACGCGACTTGGCAGCAAGGTGAGCTAGCCCGGTGTGTGATAAAGATCTTGCGCAATATTTTTTTCTAAGATGCTTCATTAAATATAATTAAAGATAAACTTTTATTCAATCGTGGGACGAAACAGTTCAAATTGAGATGCCTATTTTCCGCACCTAATTGCTGACACTAAATTATTCAGACATCGCCTGTGAACATGAAAACCTTTTTCTTAGTTACCCGTAACCGTTCTTCTTGCGTGTTTTGAGAGCATAATGGTTTAATCAGATTTAGATTAGAATAATTTATTTAGTAATTTTTAATTAGCGTGAATAATGCTGTTAGGATACTCACTCATAATCATTAATTAAATTAAATTAAATTAAATTAAACATACATACCGATTTAATCTATTTTCTCTGTATTTTTACCTGTGTCTTGTGTAGTACACAATAAAGTATTTACATACCTACATACAATACATACTTACAAATTTTGCCTCCTTATAAGATCAGTATAGTGTTTAGTTTAAATAATATAGTCAAAAGATGTATAGATTGATCACGATCGAGGTCAGGTAAACAACGAATGATCCACTTTTCCGAAGTCGTTGGCCGCCTAAAAGAATGCTAAGGTGTGAATGTCAACGTAAACAAACCGTTTCTATAGAATAAGACTGTATGTGCGCATGAGTTTCAAACATTCAACTACCATTTTCTTTCAAACCGCGGAACAGCAAGCTCGATCATTTGTAAATAGACGCTTCGGGGACACCTATTATCTGTTTGCTCAACCGTTTTTCATTGTACGCCTTATCGGTTTTATTTGCTTTTGAATTCCTTGTATAATTTTGATAATTTATAGTATATTATACACTCGATAACAAATATTACTTAGTTTTCCTCTTGGAAGGCGTGGTCGTTAAACGATATTATTTTTAAATAAACACCTGTCGTAGTATCGATTACATCGAAGTATATAATCTGATTATACTAAATCACGACGTTTGATGATAGAAATTAACATAATTAAGGACCATTCTCATCCATTACATTATCAGCGGTTTTTTTAACGTAATTTTGGTATCACCCAATTGGATTCGATAGATCGGACTCAAGATTCGAACACTAAGCCACGTGTGATATGTTCCCACGACAGACTTATCGATCCAATATAAAGTGTGTTGTTTATTGCACTGCAATCGAGACGTCATGGTTAGAATTACGATTGGCTTCTGTACGTGGGTAAACACACTGGTACATTACCAGTCTAGACTTAAATAGGTTGGCAATTCTTGTTCTGTCAGAGTAATTACTTTTTATCAAACTTGTGATACATTTCTGCTATGTATACACGAGTATTTATAATGACAAAGACATACATCCCATTACATGCAAAGTCGCTCCGTTCAGTTTCCATAACCGGTATCCTTCATTTCAAATAGCTTTAGTTCATTACCTCTGCACTAATACCATCCGCGTCGCTACCTGAATGATCCATGTTTGGAACGGGATCATCTACGTCCCATTTCAGTTGATCTACTCCACCGGCCAGTATCTATATCACTTTTTATACTTTTATCCATCACGTTACGATTACGACCATCGATTAAACGGGGCCTTATTGAATTCCTCGATCGATACTTGTTATTTAATCCATATCGGTTTTTACTGTTCAGAAGTTTCCTTTACGTTTTACTTGAATCGAGTTCCGATTATATTGTTGTTATTGTCGTTACTCATATTTTATAGTGTAGTTTTATTGGATTAATTATGTAAAGTTAATTGTCGAGCGATTATAAAAACAACCTCCATAAATAATGTATTATTTTTAACAAAGTAGTGTACCTTACCCGTGTTTGAGTTATATCACTTCATCGTATTTTCTATCACAATATGTTTATAAACAATTAAACAACATGAGTGAAAATGGAACAAGTAACTGAAGAAAAGTAAGAGTGTAAGTAGATAGCAAGCGCATAATTCCGACATTGCTTGCATTAGCATTGACATCAATATTGTAGGTAGTACCTATTGTAGCAAGAATATATATCGTCGTGAATAATGCTGTATGGTTTCCAGCTAGTTTGCTAGCAAAATGCAAATGATTCTAGCATTTCTAGCCAGTTTGGAGCCCGCTTGAGACACACGTTTAAGCATAAAATAATGTCGCCCATTATGTCTTTCAACTCGCCTCTAATTAATTAGACACAAGCATGGTTTTGGAAAACGGTTAATACCGTCATTAGGGGAATCACGGCTGTTACGCTTTCATGGCTGTCGCCATGATCGTTTGTAGTTGCTTTCCTCGAGGTGATTCCATTAATTGCTTAACATGTGCTTACTTTCTTAAATATAATTACTCTCGTGTCTTGTTTACTAATTTCTTAAACATTAAGTATAATTAGCCCTATAAAAACTATTCTTCCTATGAGATTTCTGTTAATACACGCACGTTTGATATCCGAAGAAGTGAATATTTAATGAAAACTGTACAAATATTTTTGGCATTTTGCCCATCTGCCACACGTTGTTTGTTGCAAATTTAGAATACTAGTTAATGTTCCGTGGTATTATCCGGTTTTTAGGGTTCCATACTCAAAGAGTAAAACGGGACCCTATTACTAAGACTCTGTTGTCCGTCCGTCTGTCTGTCACCAGACTGTATCTCACTGATCCCCTGATAGTTCCAGCTGAAATTTTCACAGATAATGTATTTCTGTTGACGCTATAACAACAAATACTAAAAACACAGAATAAAATGGTTTTTTATAGATAATGGTACGGAACCCTCCGTGCGCGAGTCCGACTCGCACTTGGCCGGTTTTTTTTATACACGTAAACGTTTTGCCGGAGAATTTGATCTGCTTATGTGGGTGATAATATTTCATTTGGATTGAATTTTGAATGATGTAATTAATGATTTGATTGCATCTGATGTTTAATTATGTAGTTTTTGTTGCATACAAAACTATATGATGTCTTTAAATACTGTTCATTCTTGGTATTGCACGATAAGAAAGTATACATTATGTTGACGGAACGGTTACTTTAATCTGCTGCGAAAAAGTTTATAGGTTTATTTCGAATTCAATTCAATGTTTTATACTCTTAATTCATTTCGTTAATAAGAGTACGCTGGTTGATCTTCTCTATTCTTCTTTCATAAGTATACCTTAAATATTAGTTACTATAAATATTATACGATAGTAACCATTGTTCTACAGTATTTTTAGCTTTCATTACCTTTTCTAATATCGTAATTGGTCTACCCTTGACCTCACATTATTTTCGGAATAGAAGCAGTATGTGGAAGTGAGGCGAGCACTCGGAAGCAAGCATGTCATTGCCGCATTGTTCTATTTATATACGGCGCATGCGGGTATTTCAATGTTTTACGTTATTTATAGATTACTTTAAATTGTATCCTCTTTAATGGTTTCGACTTTGAGTTTTTGATTTTTACCCTTAAGTTTTGTTGTTCAGTGCAAAACTGTAACAGTAAGAGTAAATATGATACCTAAAGCACATTACACTTCAATATGTTTACGGGATATTACGGGCATATGTTTTAACCAGCCATAGTTTTCAACCGCACAAATGATATGAGAAGGCAATTTTGATAAATAGCTTAGTTAATATTTTTTTAAGAACGAATGAGCAGCATCAACAATGTATGACGTTCAAACTGATTTGACTTAACGAAATTATTTATTATAGGCATATAATAGATAATAGTACAAGTATTATATGTGTCCATAAACCTTGACCCTAACACAGGCCAAAAATTGTGAATTTTATTATTTTGTGACTTGCAAATGAGATGTACATTTATCAATAAATGATCTGAAATCTGAAACAAATGACGTGAAGTGTATTATTATTATATTTTTTATTATCACTAACTTATTACAATTTAATTTTACTGGCCACTATGTACTAACAATAATTTTTACTATAATTGTAACTTACTAACACTTGTATGGGTTATGCCTGAAATAAATATTTGAAAAAAAATGTAGCCACATAGGGTGCGCAATTATTTTTTATGAAAAAAAATGAAGCAGTTCACGAAAGGGGTTCGGGTAAAAGTGTTGTAATTGTTTTAGGTAATCGGGGTCGTAAAAGTGGTAGATTATGAAATTATGATAGATCTATTGAAAACAAACAAATTTTGTTATAAAACGTAATACTCTAAAATGCATCGGAACCGAGATATTTGCAATATATATTTCCACAGGTCATACTGAAAAGTTATAAACTAAACTTAAAACTTAAATATTTCGACTCCGATATTGTTTAACGCGTTTAATTTTATATATCTATGCGTATTAAGAGGTCCTCTAAACGAGTATAAAAAAAACATCCTTGGCCGCTGCAAAAAAAAAAATGGTCTTACAAAATTGCCCAATGCTCTTTATAAAAGAAAGAAAGAAAGAAACATTTATTCGAGACAAACAACACACAGCGTTTGTCACGAAACGGTTCTATCTCAGCATAATGCTGGCATTGCTGCCAGCGCTGGTCTTCCGATAGAACCGTCGAGTGAGTTCACGGTGGATAACAAACAAAATAATGATATAAACTTAATTAAACACGAGAAGGGACAATTAACGAAATTAAAAATAGAACATAAAATATAATAATATTGTCCAGTGGTCTATGAACGCAGCCATTTCACTCCTGCGCGATCCGTAACAGCACACTAGCGTCATTGACACTGACAGTGACAGAAGTGACAGGTGGCACTGGCAGACAGGCGTCATTCTTTTCAATTAAACATGTAATCAACAATAATGTTTGAAAGTCTACAATATGCTAAGTATAATTAATTCGATTTACTTATAACTGAGAAAAAACACGTACCATGCAAGGTTGAAAACCGGTTACAATTTGAAAAGTGATCATTACTACACACAACTATGACCAATAAACAATAACGAAGTGAACACATTACAACAAATACATAATAACAAAGGGGTACTGAACAAAACGAAAAACAATATTAAAGCAATGCCGAAGGGACGTAACACAGTGGTAAGCATAAACAGATATAACAATAGCATTTTATTTTTATTTAAATTATTTATGTAAATGTTTTGGTTAGAACCGACACTAATTCTCATCAAAATATTCGCCCGTATCAAATTTACACACAGTATAAGTAGGTATACAAACTACACCTAACTATACCTACACAAAATACAAAGCTGTTCACGATTCCTTCATTGTGAAAATGATTGTAGGTAATGATATATAGCGTTTTTAGGGTTCCGTAGCCAAATGGCAAAAAACGGAACCCTTATAGATTCGTCATGTCTGTCTGTCTGTCTGTCTGTCCGTCCGTATGTCACAGCCATTTTTTTCCGAAACCATAAGAGCTATACTGTTGAAACTTGGTATGTAGATGAATTCTGTGAACCGCATTAAGATTTTTACACAAAAATCGAAAAAAATCATTAAGTTTTTGGGGTCCCCATACACAGAACTGAAACTCAAAAAATTTTTTTTCATCAAACCCATACGTGTGGGGTATCAATGGATAGGTCTTCAAAAATGATATTAAGGTTTCTAATATCGTTTTTTCTAAACTGAATAGTTTGCGCGAGAGACACTTCCAAAATGGTAAAATGTGTCCCCCCCCCCCCCCCCTGTAACTTCTAAAATAAGAGAATAATAAAACTAAAAAATATATATGATGTACATTATCATGCAAACTTCCACCGAAAATTGGTTTGAACGAGATCTAGTAAGTAGTTTTTTTTAATACGTCATAAATCGTAAACCGCAGTTTATTTTACGGAACCCTTCATGTGCGAGTCCGACTCGCACTTGGCCGCTTTTTAGTTTTATAAGCTTTTACTTACTGTCTTGGTGTTTGCTGCAATCCTGATTTTAGCAACTTTGCAATCGAGTCTAATCGAGTTAATATTTTATTCACACAATAAAATTGGGCGACAATGCAATATTATGTAACCATTGAGCTTGTCTGAGGATGGAGACGGACGGACGTCAATAGTGATGAATACTGCAATGTTCTGCCGCCAGAGTGCAGCACTAGCACAAACCGTAAACCAGTAGAGGAATAGGGATTCACACACACACGCACAATTGATTGTCAAATGAGTGACAAGGATGCATGCATAGACAATGCCGCAAGTGGGAACGAGATACAATGCCAACTCTGTTAGTATCGCCACTTACGCAGAGTTTTGCGTAATCTTCCCTATAGTGACCGTAGAAAAAGCCTAAATTACTCACGATAAAACCAACGTTAGAATGTTTGGGTCTGTGCGACTAGTTTGGTGATTACACAAAAAAAATACAGGTGGCTATAAAAACACGTTTCAAAAATTTAATTTTGGACTAACGCTTGTTAATTATCAGTTAAGAAAATACCACTACCATTAACACGGTTTGCATTCGCTTAGTAAATCATAAATTTTACGATTACAGTAGTTGCTTAGCATCAAAAACATTCTAAAATTAAAATACTCCACGTTTTACTACTCTAACAAATAACGCTTCCGAGGCATTCGTTCACCCCATGTCACTTTGTTTTACTACCGCTTCATTAATGACGGTTTCAGAATACTTAATATCTTTTACTGCGCCGTCTGTCTCGTTTCTCTCAAGCCCTACAGAAATAGCTTTACTTACTAAGCTATGGTTACTGGTTACAATTACAACCTAAATTTAGGGTTTGCAATCCGGATATCCGGATATCCGAAATATCCGGATATCCGCCGAATTTCGGATCCGGATCTTACAGGTTCTTGGATCCGGATCTTTCGGATCTTACGGATCCTTAAAATACAACCATGAAAACCGAAAATACGGCTACAAAATGAAGTTTTTACCGAGTCCACGCTGAAAACCGAATGGTAGAGAACTCAATCTCTGTTTTTATTCGCCACTTCATCATCCCAGACCAGATTATTTTTGTTTTTAATTTATTAGTCACAAAAACTAATGAAACCTACATACTACAAACTAGTAAAAATGCCGCAGTTTCATGGAGAAAGTTCGCGTTGGTTTAAATGCACTAATTCACCGTAGGCAAAGACACAAAGTAATTATTATAAATCCAATGTTACCTATATAGCTACCTACTAAAGACTTACGCCCGTATTCATAAACGTTCAACAAGCCTATTTTAACTATTTTTTCTACTCCTGTACCGTTATCTGTCATTTATATAGGCTGTAGCTCAAATACAATGACACCACTAATAAGACGTCGAAACACTCTATGCTCTATGGCCCAAAAACGAACTGTTTAGCGTACTTTTTTGGTTCATACATTTTTCATAAAAGCACTGTTTACTTTTTTTTAAATCGGCCGCTATATTGCAGTGGTGCCAACTTCATAAACAAATATTTCAAAATAAAAGTATTTATTTACGATTTAATATTTGTATATTATAAATTATTTACTACAATAATAATAAATCATCATCTATTGTGTGTTAAATTACATGTTTTATAAATTCTTGGAATTATTTATAAAAATAAACAGTTCGAATTCGGTCCGGGTCCGGATTCGGTTTGGTTTGGATGGCAAGTGCAAACAAATTAAAAACAAAACAAACCATAAGCAAGAGCTGTCACATTTCCGATTTCCCTCCAAAATACAGTTCAAAATGAAAAGATGAAAGATGATAAACTATTAGTCCTAAACTATTAAGATTTTATTCGTGTTTGTAAAGACAAAAGTGTACGATCCTTTTAACATGGTCGAAGAAATTAATAACTGCACTCCTGAAGAAATTGTGTGAGTAGCAAAAGTACGAATAGAAAACTTGCTGCCTGAAAAGTTTAACTATTCTGTAGTCTGTTATTTATTTAAAATTTGTCGTAGAAAAAGTATTGTATGCAACGGTGTATAACTAGTCTAAAAACGCTCGTGGCGTCTTTAATTGCGATGCTCGCCAAGGCTCGCATCGCAACCCACGCCACTCGCGTTTTAAGACCTTTCTTATACAACAGTTGCATAAAATACTATAAAATGGCGTTAAATTTCGTTTGTCCCTATCTGTCACTTTGACATTTGTGTTCGTAAGAAGTGGACAAAGCACATTTTATTTAGCAGCCATTTTAAGTTTTATGAATAAGGGGATTAGTTTAGTTAAATAAACCTATAGAAATGATTTAGAAGTATAGTTGACCCAGGAAGTAAAAAGCAACAATACCTACGTTTAATACTTGTAATATTTTTTAAAAATTTTAATATAATCTTGACCTATAATATGATCATGTAATATAATAAGCATGGTACGCTATATTAATGCCCGTTCACCGTTTTTGCCATATCCAGACACAGTCTTGCCTAAAGGAATGCCCCCTGCTAGACAAACACCTTTTCCCTCGTCCGGATCACATTGTCAATTTCTCCTCCTAGGTTTGATACCTAGTTACAACCCTATTGAATTAACTCCGGTACATAGAGCTCATTGAAATATATGTACGAGCACCAGGTACGGAGTTAACTCGACCTGCTGTGGTCAATCACTTAACGCATTGTACGCACGTAAGGTAGATCTACATTTCAAATTTTATGTGGGAAAATGACAGTTCGATAGCTAACGCGCGTTTGGAACGTTACGTTGATTACCCCTGGTTGTTATTCAAATGACAACTTTCAGTGACGTAACTCTCACTTTGCCGGTTAGTTTGTAGTTGTAAATAAAAAGTTGAATAAAAAAAAGAAGTTTATACTCTTTATGACCTCGGGAATGCGTACCTATTTAAAATCTTTTAGGTATACGGTGGTGTAGCCGTTTTTTCTTGATTTAAACTTACAATTCCTACTTTATACCAAAAAAAATTTGTGGATCCGTATTATCCGAAAGATCCGGATATCCGGATCTGTTGAATTGAAATATCCGAAATATCCGGATCCAAAATATTGGCGGATCTTGCAAACCCTAAACCTAATCCTTTCTTGCGTCCGTGTTAAGAAGGCCTTGGATACGGTGACATTATGGTTATAAATATAAGGTTTGGTCCAAAAACATCGTTCCTTCGACTCTATTCATAGATTTTTTTTAATTGATGCAGCCGTTGTATTAATATGATGTTAGGAAGTGTCGATGCCATAACCGCTACTTTGTTTCTCTTCAGTGAAGACAAGTTTGAGCAGCAGGAGTCAGGACTTCATATTATCAATAAAACAAATCGATTGACGTATGATTCAATACAATCGACCCACGCGTTTGATCTCTAGAGTGCCACAAAAGAACAAACAAACATACATACATATACTGGTAAACACATTACCCTCCTTTGCGTCGCGCAGTTGGGTAAAAACAAAGTGAATCTAATCTTTTGTCTGATACTTAGAACAAAATTAATCAAAAGGAACAATAGAGTCGGACGTGCAAACAGCTTTTAGTGTCAAGCATCGAACTTTTTTTGCATTCTTAAATTTCAAACCAAACGTATTTTGGTAAAAACTTAATTTTAACTAATTACCTACATACATTTTACTAACTAATTTATTCCAGCAATATTGAGTAACTGATAACAGAATCAATATAATATACTTACATATACCTTATGAATTGCGCTTGGGTGACTAAATACTTATGGACCAGCCCTCGTAGTATAAATGATTCTTTACAACCAAGATAATCCTGCCTCGTTTCTTCTAAATAAGTAAGCAGGACGTTAATAAAACAGTGATAATACATTGTTTTACGTAGAACTTCAAGTTATTTCAAGGTGATGTTGGAAGACTTGGAAGCCGGACATTTAACATTGAATTTCCGCGGAAGGGACTGGCTAGACAGTTCCTAGTTGTTTATTGCTATTGATTCGATCGGATTCTTATTGGTCTGACATGACGTATCGTGCGTGACGCGACAGTATGATGTCGGTTTTATAATTTTACTACATTTCATTGGATGTATTCAAATTCATCGAATGCGTTCTGACGTGACGGCTCCTGTTCTGTAAGGCTCCAGAGCGCATCAGAGAGTATCACGATTCACGTCAGATAATTATGAATCCCGGCTTTATACGCATATCTCACGTTCGTTTATCAAAACAATTAACCCACTTGGCCATATCATTCTCTACCTGTAACTCATTACCATTAATCACAATTAACATTTCAGTTTGCATTCTGCACTTAGTATTGCATGATAATGGACCATTCGGTTCTAAATCAGGGTCATAATAAATCGTAGTATCCGCTTTGTAAAGAAAGCGTATCTCTGACTACGGTTGGACCAGCGCTCGGTATTTATAGTAAAAACACGGGTCGATAATGTCGTGATCAAGTTTATGCAACTCTCTTGAGATAATTTGCATAAGAATAATGAATCATTGCATGCTAGTGTTTAATTGACGGTCATTTGGACGACCGCTTTAGCCTAGTTGGTAGTGACCCTGCCTACGAAGCAAGAGGTCCTGGGTTCGAATCCCGGTAAGGGCATTTATTTGTGTGATGAGCACGAATATTTGTTCCTGAGTCATGGATGTTTTCTATGTATTTAAGTATGTATTTATCTATATAAGTATCTATATCATCGTCTAGTACCCATAGTACAAGCTTTGCTTAGTTTGGGACTAGGTTGATTTGTGTAAGATTGTCCGCAAATATTTATTATTATTATTATTTGTCTTTTGGCTCTGCTAGTTGAACAGATATCATCTATTATTACTTGGAGTAATTGGTTTATGTGATAACGATTGTTTATGAATATGCATGGGGCAGGTTATCGCATAGTACTTTCTCTGTTTTCTTTTTAAGTTATCTACGACTAGACAGTTTAATGTTACTAAAGTTTCAGTGTATTTTTTTCTTTTGTGTACAATTTTTGGTGAGCATTTAATAGGATTCTAATCAAATTCAGAATCTTGTTTGTAAGGTATGTTTCAGTAAAATAATGTTTGAAGCTTACCTACACATCAATAAATTGATAACCTAAAAATGAGCCTATATTTTACCACGAAACATTTCATTCTAATTATATCTTAAAGTCAGTGGCTAGGCACTGTTGCGAGAGGGAGTCCCAAGGCTTGCAACATGAAGGGAAAGAACCTCAAATATCGTAAAAAGGATATTTTGCTAAAATAAGACTTTATGATATTTTTAAAAGTTAGTTACTGCATTCAAAGATTCCTGGTACAGTTTTCCTTATTATAAGTGCACGTGCAGATAAAATGATAAAACTTAGTATTTGAATGCATCATCTGTAGACAGAAGGCAATACAGGCAGATACTCAATTGACTTTGGCAGTTTTAAGTATGTTTTTAATTTGGTTAAAATGATTAATTTTACGTTATTATACTATGTTACTTAGGAAAACTTATTATTTATTGTCCTTTCTTTCGATTGGCATCATAGAAATACGGTTTTTTTTCACATTTAAGTCGGTTCCATACCCAGACGAAACAAGTAATTTTTAGAAAATCTTTGAATGCTGTAGTAACAGCAACAATATACCTTTAAAAATAACATATAGTCTTCTTTCTGCAAAATATCCTATCTACAATAATAATAATAATTTTAAGTTCTTTGACCATCCATATACCTATGTTTACAAATAAATGATTTTGAATTTGAATTTACGATATTTAAGGTACTTTTCCTTCATGTCGCATAGTCTTAGGTCGCCCTGTATACGATACTATAATAGATAATAATATATGTCAACAACACATTCTGTAATTACGCCTTAGAGAAGTTAAAAGTATCTTCTGGAAATCGGCCATTAAGGTATTTTTGTTTCAAACCTGGCTGCTCTACTTAAATATCGTTGGACTATATAATATAATACAGCAACAATCGAGTCTAACTGCCGTATTACTGCATGTAAATGAATAAGGAAGAAAGTTTGCTCAGACAACTCGACCATAAAACTGTATGATCAACAAAAAAAAGTTATAAAAAACTTGATAACGTTTCTCCAAGACCAGAATCAGGCGTAAATACCAGGTTTTGACAGGATAACACCACACCCGTCGAATTGATTGAATGATATATGGCGTAAACAGTTGTAAAAAGATGATATATCAATAAATTAAACAGTAGTGCTTGGCTTGCTCTTTCATGGTTCCGTATAAAATAACGATCTAGTGTTAAGATAACGGCTATAATATTTTTAGTATCCACGGCAAATGTGATTCTTACAGATCCGGTAACCGAAAGTGTCAATTGTTGTGGATTTTCTACTCGTTGCATTTTTATATTTATATGTGTGTTGTATGGAAATACTTTATTGTACACAAAATAGGTTAAGTTGGTATAAAGGCGAACTTATCCCTGTGTTTATTTATCCAGCTTTCCCAGAGTAGATTAGTTTAGTGATTTCCTGTCTCTCTTTATTCCTCTCCCTTTCTCTCTCCGTGATCCGAGCATTAGCTCCGGCTGCATCCTCATCTGATGCTTCGGAGCTTTCTACCTTTTTCACAGTTATCCCTAAATATTAGTTAAGTAGTTCCTTATCGTGAACACCAGATACATATATCCTCGCTTGCTTGTGGTAACGACAATGGGGAATGGATGAAAATTTTAGAAGTGCCTGTTTTTTTTTTGGTTTGGAATAACCTTCCTTAACACCAGAAAAAAATTGCAGTCTTTTCCGGTGCGTCAATTATTTTTGAAAAATATAAACAGTTTCCTCACTTACCTACGTTTTGGGTTTAGGACGGCGAATGAGACATTTTCCTTGATTTGTCTCATATTACAAAAATTATCTTAAAAATCCGTGGAAAACTGACACTGGCACTGACTGATATTGACAGCTGCAGCAGCTATATTTGTATATTTGTATTGCCAGGGTCAGATATTCAAAATATTTTTTGTAATATGAGACGGAATCAAGGAAAGTTTCTCATTCGCCGTCCTAAACCCAAAACGTAAGTGAGGCAACTGTTTATATTTTTCAAAAATAATTGACGCACCTCAAAAGTCTGCAATTTTTTTCTGGTGTTAAGGAAGGTTATTCCTAACACCAAAAAAAAAAATCAGGCACTTTTGCACAATTTTCATCCATTCCCCATTGCCAATTTCACGCACCCAGCCCAGGGGTGGTTCACTCTGTGATTCCGTCGCGCCGCTACAAGTACATGCCGGCGGCCACCAATTGGCGGCCCATTAGTAGTTGCCGCGCGTTGGTACGAGACGCTCGCACGGGTAGCAGCGCGTTGCATGCGATAGAAAGGGATGGTCACATTTAGGCACGTTTGGCGTACCTAAACAGGGAATTTGTTAACAGAGAACCTTCTGTACGTAGTACTATTACTTATTCTGTGACGCACCCCTAAATAAATCGCTTGTGTTAACTGTGGTTGCAAAGCAAAGTACGCAAAACACCTTGAACAGCAAAGTACCTTTATAAAAAAAAGTAAAGGCAATTTAGGCTACCTTTTTTAAAATCCGAAATTAAGTGAGTGGTAAATGCAGTCCATTTGATCATTGTCAACTAGCCCAACCTTATTAATCTTACGGAACCATCGGTTGATGAGTACTCAATCGCCCACTTTTCCACAACATCGATTATTAGAGCGATGTATTGATGTGCATAGCTTTGTATCGATTGCAGACGAGAATCGCAATGGGTGCGGAACGGATGACAAGCTTCTTGCTTTGGCCACAGGAATGATGATTTGTTTTCGAAACGTGATGTTGAGTGCGCATTGGCGACTAAGTACAATACAATCAAGTCAAGGCAATGCGTAGAAAAAGAAAGAAATCGTCTTGGCATTGAAGAATACTTTCAGTTGATTTTTGATGTTTCCTGACTTTAAAATTCATACAGAAACGTAGAAAAGTCAATCAAAATAAAGTATTTCACAGTCGTTTCTTAGTTTTATATAAGCATTAACAAAATGCGTTTGTATGAATATATTTCGTCAATTAAGGTAGGTATACTTTTAATTAGGTATCCTTATCGTTACATTTTTTTTTATAAATGTTCAATGATATTCTTTTAAACTAAAAAAGTACGGGTAGGTATAACACAATTTTAATTACAAACATAGTTATGTGCATATAAAATTATTAAAAACACTTTTGGAATTTGAAAGTACCTATGGGTGGATTGCAAAAAAAATGTACATAATTAAGGGCCTTAATCTAATCTATGCTTTAACTTTTTTCCATTGTGTAATGAATGAAAGTTACCCATATAACAAGTATGGATAATTGCCGTTACACAATGGAAAAAAGTTAAAGCGTAGATTAGATTAAAGCTCTTAACTATGTACATTTTTTTGCAATTTTTTTAAAGTTATCATTGATTTGCTACCTACTCTATAAGTCGGTAAAAAACTGTTTCCCATGACTCCCATGTCGAGAAATTCTGTGTGTTCCAAAATATGCAGTTACACTCGTAACTCACGCATAGCAATGTTTACAAACAGTGAATCATGACTGCGTACATATCGCTCAGTACTTTAAACGCTCCTAACTGAATCTTGTTTACTTTTGCTATTAGCTCAATATTAAGTCAACTTGATGCCACATCGTCAGTCTCAAATCATGCTTTATGTTAACACACTTTAAGGTTGTTTTCGTCTTTGACCTCGTTTGCTTGTATATTATTAACCTCAGCTTTCTCCTTATTATCTATTTTGCTATGTCGTTAATTTGTAATTTGCACAAATCGATGCAAAGCCATTATAGAAATTACTTTAAGCGAAGTACCTACACTTGTCGTCAAAAGTGTCCGCACTTTTCCTAAAATTCGTTTCAAGTGATTATTACTCCTAAGATACTCGTACGTACTGTACCCTGACGATATTAGTATCATTTGAAAGGTAATAAACCCCCTAGACTGTAGCTTTCAAATGATACTAATATCGACAGGGTACAGTAAGTATCTGAGGAGTAATAATCGCTTGAAACGAATTTTAGGAAAGATGCGATACTTTTGAGGCCGATTGTAGATACAAACCAGGCACTGTTCACTCGCTTTTAGTACATTATTTTACATGTAAGTTTAGTAAGTAAATGTAAATTAATGGAATGTAAATTGCCTCTAATCGAAATGGGGTAAATACCGTTTATGAGCTTTTTATACTAACCTGATTTATGTATTACATTGTTACTTACATATGTATTTTTGTACCACGAAAATAAATTGATCAAGAGCAATGATTTTTTTATACGACTGCTACTAAAGGAGTGTAATGTACATTAAGTACTAAAAAACCTCTTTTTGGTAGAAAATGCCCTTATTTGGTGTCTTTCCTTTTATTCCCGTTTTGCTGACGCCATTGAACTCTCTCAATGGAATATAGTCCACATGGTGAATAGTGACTATTTATTTAATCGTAATGACTTACATTGAATAGGCTACTCTTTTTTATACGAGTATTATTTGCCTATACTATAGTCTACATGGTGACTATGAAGCATCTACTGCTGCTTAATTCGGTATCGATCGTCAGTATCATCATTACCATCATCACATCATCATAATCATCATCATAAGCCCGATACGTCCCACTCTTCGACTATGGGCTTCTCTCACGGATGACAGAATGGGCAGTGTAGTCTCCAACTCTCCACGCCGGCCTAATGGGGTGTTAGGGACTTCTCATGCTATCCTTCTCCGCAAACGTACCTATCGACTATAAACCTAAGCTATGGTAACCATCAAATGGTGTCAATGAGAAACCCCAATTCAAATTCGCGAATATCGTCAATATGTAATGCGCGTGCGACCCGACCCTGCGCCGTATCAGCACTATCAACAAGGCCACCACAATCGTGTTGCGCCAGCGCACTTCTGTTATCCTCGTTATAACATCTCTTATCTTTAGGGTCAAAGACACTATCGAGATACGGGATGTGCCGCATTCAGCGTTTGGGCCATGGGCCATATTAAGCTTGCTACACTGCTTTCTGGTTCTGGGTGGCGGAGAACTGTGATTCCGCTCTACAAAGTTGGCTGTTACTATGTCGATTCCGAAAGCCCATTCTTTATACTGGTGAAAGATTTTTTAAATCGAAAAGTAGTTCCGGACAACTATTACGGAGGCTACTACTCACAAAGTTATTTATTTATAATATTAGTATAGACTAGTATATATTTACGTCCCTTAATGATCGTGTCATTTTCGTAAAATTAGTGCCTCGCCAAATCGTAGTATTAGGTGCCAAGGGTCCACCCTGCTAGGCATGTGACAGGCGGCTTTGGTAGTATTACATTTGTAATTTATATAAACTGACAGATATACGGACTTAATATGCAATGCTTGCAAGCGGGCTCGGGTTGTGTCCAATTTCATCGTTACGGCGTTTAAATTGTTTCGATTCGAGTATCCCTGCACGAGAATCATTCTCTGTCATATTAATGTTACGCATGCGTGCTTATGCCATGCGACGTAAAAATAACCTGACCTTTTAAAAATAGCCTGAAATGCCACCAATTTAAAGCTAAATTAGACGCTTTATAGCTCCTAAAATGTCTTCGATGTTTTGGATTAGAATTTGGACGCCATCAAAATTTGCCCCTGCTGCTAATGTGGAAACAATTGGAGTCGTAAAACAACTTAATTGGCTTTTACGATGTGGACCAAGTGGATTTCAAGTGTGAGTCTCACTCAGTGCGTACAGCTGTAGGCTAAAAATATATACCTAGTATCAATTATAACTTAAGTAGCTCTATGAGTTTCTAAGGCAATTGTTAGTGATTAGAAGACGACGTATGTTTTGTAACACAGATATGTGTTGCAAAACGACTTTAAAAAAACCTGTCACAGAAGATAAATCAGAAGAATCATCATTTAATATCTAAAAGAAGTAGATCCCGCCCCCCACACAGAGAAGATATTCATTCATAACGACGCTTTGTTCATTTGCCTTGTTAATCGTATCATAAAATTGTTGCATGAGTATTGGTCTATAAGTTTTCTGTATCTTTACTTTATGTTTAAGCACACAGATGTGTAGGTGTCTATGCAAACCACACTTCTTTGGTTAATAATATAATAATGTTTATTCTCTTTCTTTAAGGCTTATAGCTAAATTTACAATTAATCTGCCGAACCACAATGCGGTTTGTTGGCAAACAACGCTCCTAATTGATTTTACATTTTATTAGCTAAAAGCTGTATGAATAGTTTTCCATTGCTATTGTCCCATTGCCACACATATCCTAACTCCTTTCTTTTTTTGTCCTCAGATGTGTCTAACAGAGTGGATCCGTCTCCGAGACTTCAAAAGCGGTCGACCACAAGAGGTCATGGGCAAGGAGATCCCCGCGTGGGTCTGGGAGGCCTACAGGGTCATCGGAGTGTTCCTCTTCGGCTGCGCTTGCCAGCAGCTCACCACCGACATCGCCAAGTACACCATCGGGAGACTACGGCCGCATTTCTTTGATGTAAGTACCTACTTACTTTGGTGAAAACGGTAATTCGCAAACCGTTTGAACGTTTTGGACGTTGATCTTCAGAAAATACAGAGGTCAAGGATACCAATAGCTAACTATGCGCCTCAAAAAAAGAAGGCTCAAAGTCACCCAAAGGGCAATGGAGAGGGCTATGCTGGGAGTGTATCTGCGTGATCACATCAGGAATGAGGCTATCCGCGTAGAACCAAGGTAACCGATATAGCCCTCCGAATCGCTAAACTTCTTCTTCTTCTCTTTTTTTTTTGGCTTTCTGGCCAACTGTGTCGGCTCAATTTTGCCACTGCATTGCCATCGCTAAACTTAAGTGGCAGTGGGCGGGGTACATTGCACGTAGAACCAATGGCGGTTGGGGCGGAAAGGTTCTCGAGTGGTGGCCACGTAACGGCAGGTGCAGCGTAGGAAGGCCCCAACAATGTGGACTGATGGTGATGCTGATGACCTGGTAAAAGCTTAAGCCTAAGCTTATTTTAATATTCTATATATATTTTAAATACTATTATGCTGACATGTAATTTTTTATTACCAATAAATTATGAGTATGAGTTAGGTCCGCTCGACGCGGGTGACGCAGGACCGGACATAGTGGCACTCCTTGGGTGAGCCCTATGTCCAGCAGCGGACGTCTTTCGGCTGATATGATGATGATCATGATGAGTAGAAACCGGATATAGCAACAGCTTGTACCCGCTTGGTAACCTTTGACGTCACCCTTAGCGCCTCTTATCCCGCCACAGGCGCCGTCTATGTTAAACGGTAGGCCTATAATTACAATTAAGGTAGGGTAGAACTCTAGCTTAGAGAGCTTACTTAGCCAATAGTCATCTTAGCATGTGGTAACATGTAAATAATTTTAAGTGATAATTTTGTTGCGAGTAGGTCTGTTATTATCTCAGCGGGAAGGATTTTAATTAAAGATTGAAAACACTATATATCATTAAAGAACTTTAGTCAAGTTTGTATTAACTAATTGCGCTATTAAAAAAGTTCAATTTCTAACCTCGTATCTAAAATATTTACATGTGACAAGTATGATGGAAATTCTATTATTTATCAAGTATCGTAGTTTATAATATTTGCATACTTATGTGTAGATAACATCCAATGCATCTAAGACGACATCGTAAAAAGTAAATTAAATAAATAAAATCTTCAACAGTTATGATAAGAACAATACAATAGATTATCATAAAACAAACTAGGCAAATTCTACAATAACAATTAACAATATGAACACCTTGGGAAAAACACGTGTCAAAGATATGGATACATTCTTCGCTTTATTTTTTACACACGAATAAAGTCATCATCATCATCATCATATCAGCCGAAAGACGTCCACTGCCGGACATAGGCCTCCCCCAAAGAGTTCCAAAGTGACCGGTCCTGCGCCACCCGCATCCAGCGGACTCCCGCGACCTTTACCAGGGCATCAGTCCACCTTGTGGGGGGCCTACCAACGCCGCGCCTTCCGGTACGTAGTCGCCACTCGAGAACCTATCCGCCCCAACGGCCATCAGTTCTACGTGCAATGTGCCCCGCCCACTGCCACTTAAGTTAAGCGATTCGGAGGGCTATATCGGTTACCTTGGTTCTGCTGCGGATAGCCTCATTTCTGATGCGATCACGCAGAGAAACTCCCAACATAGCCCTCTCCATTGCCCTTTGGGTGACTTTGAGCCTTCTTATGAGGCCCATTGTAAGCGACCACGTTTCAGTGCCATATTTCATCACTGGCAACACACACTGGTCAAAGACTCTCGTCTTGAGACACTGCGGAATATTGGACGAAAAGATGTGCCGTAGCTTCCCGAACGCTGCCCAGCCGAGTCGGATAAACGAATTAAGTGCTTAAGTGTAAACATGTATTTGACGTCGAACGCAAATTTGCATTTGCAAAACGTGGACAATGTCTCTGATAACATTGAACGTGTAAAACATACGTGAAGATTTTCACGTACACCTTTCATTTAATGGAAAATTGTTTGACGTTATCCCATCATAGTCATTATACAATTTTATGTACCTCATTTCGTATAACAGAAAACAGTAACATTGTTTTATGACGTTCGCGGTCTATGCCCGCACGCTTCGCCTAACGGCAAAATATTATTAGTCCTACTATTAATTATGGATTCATTTTTAAAACCATAACAAATATGTGAAAAGTGTGTTTCTTTTTACTTTGAAATGTTGAATAAAATCTTTAAATATATTTAGCAAATTTTAATACTAATATATATATAAATTATCAATTAAATTATTAATATGGCATACATATACAGATAAGTACTTATTATTCTGGAACTAATAATTTTAATACTTTACTTAAGTAATTAACTTTTTCCCCAAATACCTGTTTCTAAAGGTTAGCTGTTCCTCGAACCTTTGTGAATGAGTTAATATCAAATTTGTTGAACAAAACTTAACCGAAAGAACCTCTAAAACCGAAAATATTGGAATCCCTCCCTTTATTAATTACTTTTTAACCAAATACTTATTTCTTACTTCTAGTATTACCAGTCTTTATGACTTGATTGACCTCCATGTCAGATGCAATTGAATCCACTTGACCTAACCTAGGTTTCGTCATATTCCATACTCGCTATTATACCTATAGCACTTAATTTGATCTGTGCCTATTGAATTTTTTGCGTTGATTTTTTGGAGGTTGACTAATCGTGTAGCATTTGTTTGCCCGGGACAATATTGTTTTAATCATGATTTTTATTATATCGGTTCACATTCCTAGAATCTTAGATAATATATCGCTTCTAGGGAAAGGTAATTAATTACCTTGTATGTAGATTACCCAGAAATTTGTTAACTATTTAGCGGTTTTTCTCTAATCCGTTTTACTTTCCTAGAATTGTTTGGAGGAGATTGATTATAAACAAGTTGAATATTTGCTTACGGAATGCAGACATACAATCTTTATATAAAGCTTAAATTTTACAAAAAATCCTTTTCCTTCCTCCTCATCAGCGTTATACAGGTTGCGTTCTACTTCAAAAGGAGCTCAGGGCCCGCCACTTAATTGTTTTACCAATCTATAATATTGTTTTATGTCTCTTTACTAATTACGCATGTTAATGATCTTGGTGCTTCATTGTTCGGCAAATCTTTTAAGCCTTCAGAAAGTTTTTTTTACAGTCAGCGTCCACTTTTGTCACACACAGCACGCTGTTTTACAACTATTTAGTAGTTTACTACAAAGTTTCCTTCTTCATCCATAGTATGAGTTGAAAATTGGCAAGTTCATCTCAGGCAGGTTCGAACGTTCCAAGTCAAGGATTCGAGTCCGTTAATCCTGCAAAGCGCTATATTTACACAGTCTATGTTAAGGTTTTAAGTGACGTTTTAGCGTCTGGGTGGCTCGTCTCGGCATATCTGTTTGATGGCAACACACGTAGCTAAATTAAAGACGGAGACGTTGTGATTTTACTGTGTTCATTATTTATTAGCGACGTAATATAACCTCATTATACCTCACTCATACCAGTCATACCTGTCCTTTCAACTCATGTTTATATCTTCAATCATGTTAATATCAACGATCATCACTAAGAAAGTCTGTCTAAAGACTCTCAAGTAATATGTTTGTGTTCTGTCTTGGCTAGTCTGGCGCTCCCGTATTCAGTTGACCTTATAAGTTTTGTATTTTGCCCACTTTTGAAGATGTAAGTTGATAATAGAGTAAATTTTAATGCGCATCGCCCAAAAGTACCCCATTTTGTTTGAAAATATTTTCCCATATCAACTTTAATGTCTCCAGACAAAACCGTCCAAACCGCAGACGCACTGGCAACGCGTGCGTCCGCGCATTAAGAGGTGCAGCCGGTATAAATAATGCACGGCGATATGCTTCGCCGCCCTGCGTCTCGTTATTTGACTTATTGGACAAACGGTGGCTAAACCATATGGTCCGGTTAACGTTTTTTATTTCCATTGTTACTAGCAGCCGTAGGTATTTTATTGCCTTTTAATTAGACGCCGTGACGCAAATTCACGTGGGCTATTTTTTGCTGCCATTAAGTATGTCTAAATGTTAGCGTGATGTCAGATAAAATGTGTCTACAGTTTAGAGATGGTTCATAGTCTCACTAGGAGGTTGGAGCCAAAAATAACAAATAAGAATGTCGAAATAATCCCAGAGTGTTCAAGACAAAGCGTTGTAATAAGTTAAAGGAATTAGTCGATCTCAACTAATTTGAAGACTGACAAGCGACCGGTAGCGGTTAAGCGTAACTCGTCTGACCCCTTGACGTTTTTATTCAAAATGCTGCTCATTACCTTACACAATTATATTTGGTTTATGTAAATGATCGTTTGCGTGACGCGCTACCAGGGGAGCAGCGTTCCAGGCAAGTTAAAATCGGTTCGTTCAAACAAAGGTGTGTTCAAACCGCTTTACGCATGGTTGGCGACCCGCAACGGTGATGCATTCACTCTGCATTCTGCACTACCCATGGCCTTGACTCCTTTATTCAATGAACTTTTACAACTATATAATATATGGTTTATGGCAAATCTCTTCACAACTGTCAGCGTGATGACAAACTTTATTGATTTCGTTATCATTCTTATTTTTCGTATCTGTCACGTACCGGCCATCTGTGCCATGAAGCCCTTTCAAGCCGCCCCATGCGTGAACAAGTAGCGTTGTTTGCTTTTTTAAACGCTTCAGAAATACAAGTACTTATTGAATCAGCATTGTCATCTTCACCAACACTCTGGTTACGTTGAATAACTCCATTCGTTTGTACTTCGAAAGCTCTTTCAAGTGTATTTACGTGACAATGAATATATTTTGAAATTAGTCTTGTCATCACGATCGTTTGGGTTTTATTTATGTCGAGCGAATGAGTTGCGGAATAAGTGATTTTAATTTATTTTGTAAAACTCGAGATGGACTACTGAATTGTTCAGAACATATATAGGTTATTCTTAATCTTTAAAAATTACTTTAATGATTGACATGGTTCGTCATGCCGCTCTTATTATTTTTACATCGTTTTTTCTTTCAACCTTTATTCAAGTTTCGTGTTTTACTTGATTTGTGATCTCCTTTATCATTACTGTGGTCTTGCTTTTATTTCTTATTCCCTTTGTTATTTTGCGTGGCCTCTTCCAGTTGCCATTTTGCGCCACTTCTCGGCCGGATACGATCAACTGTCTTGCAACTCGTTTTATTTCAGTGTCTTTATCCCGTCGACCGGCGCATGCGTCTTGTAAGTGATTTCGTCCCTCGTTGTCTTGTCTCGTATTATTATTAACTTATTTTTGGACGACTGTTACAAATTACTTGACGTTTGAAATGTTAATAATGTCCACGTTCGTTAGCTTCCTTTTGAGAAATGATTTGTGACTGACGTTTGAGTTTTTTAAGAAGTTTGGATAAAGTTTTTGATTGCGATCGTATTTCGGAGACTATTCTCTTTTGGTATGACACGACTTATCGTTATGAATATACATATAGCTAATGTTTATAATTATAGTAATAAATTAATTTTTGCTCGTAGCTTTCTGTAGTGATTATTTAACGCCAATTTTTATATTAACTTTGTCTATTATATTTTTTCTTTTGAACTACGGGTTATGTTTTTTTTATTAATTTGGTTATAAATAAATACTTCGTAGTGTTTTTCCTACAACGAATACTTAATTGTGTACATATATCGATACCACGAATATTGATATCAGTATCGTCCATTTTATAATAGATTTTGTATTGACATAGACATAGGAAAATTTTATTTACTTAACATCACTTTTATACAAAGGTACAGTGTAAAAATTAGACTTAAGAATATATTGATTAAGATTATAATATACTTATATATACAATATCGTACGAGGCACTACTACTGTTCAATATTGCCTACTTCGGGTAAATTTAAGTAATTAGTATAGCAACACCAGTTGCCACCCCATTTTATAGTTTAGTGTGGCAACCCAGTTAGTCTAGATTTTCGATATAAGACAGCTCGCTGCTCGTCCGTTATTTACGAGCTTTAAGTCTATAAACGCCCACAAGTTGTGATTGTTGGGCTTGTCGGGCCAAGGCAGTGACTCATTTCACCGGCTTCCAATCAAATTCTCATAAAGAGATTGCGACTCGGCTATATTACATCTGTGTGTGCATCTGAGTGGTAGAACCAGGGGTGCCGCTTATCTGGATCCAGCGCTGGGCTTAGCCTTAGGGAGTGCCTTCATCGGATGCTGAGCCTGCCTTCAAGACCTCCAGGTAAGCCGATACGCAATCTGCTCAAACATTAACCTTTCTTCTGCAAAATCACGGCGACCCGCGTAAGGACTCAATTTGATACAGTCCATTTAGAATCTGTCGCCTTTCGGAATAAGTAATATACGTTCAACTACTATTGTTTGATGCTAAAAAGGGGCTAGATATAATGTTGTAGTGAGCACTGAGTACCTTACACTGCAACGCTGGTTTTCAGTGAGACCCTTACATAATACAGTTTTATTGGGAATTATTTTCTATATGATTTACTT
Source organism: Epinotia brunnichana (assembly GCA_963854355.1). Taxonomy (NCBI): domain Eukaryota; kingdom Metazoa; phylum Arthropoda; class Insecta; order Lepidoptera; family Tortricidae; genus Epinotia; species Epinotia brunnichana. The sequence goes on along the minus strand of OY977950.1, from coordinate 22,772,741 downwards.
AATAATTGTTAAATACTAACTCGTAACCGTAACGTATATTTCCTCATCTATATTGTAACTATTAATTTATATTAACGACATCCATTATGTTATCGTTCTTGAACCTCGGGCTATCTTTTTCTTGTAGCAGATTTTTAAGACAATTATGGCGCTAACAAGGGCAAGGGTCAGTTTATACGGCCACATATAAGAACATAAGCTTGTGATGGTCAAGTGAGATATAATTATATTTTTTTAATACAACGACGGTGGCAAACTAGTATACGGCCTAATAACTTTATGGTAGTAGGTACCGTAACCTTTGGACGCCTGGAAGCGCGCTGCTGACCCCTTATTGTTTCGAGGATTCGTTGTGCAGCTATTGTAAATGTTACTTTATTAATATGACCTGATTCGTTTTAGTTTCATCACTGTTTCATTAGTAGTTATTATCTGGAACCATAACCTATTTAATATTCACATCTCGTATATTATATACTTAGGTAAGTTAAAGATTTAGTTTACGTGCACTAAGTACATACCTAGTCGGTCCTTAAGTTCTGTCACAAATGTTTTGCCGCATAGTAATTAATACCAAGAATATTTTTATTTAATGCTATATATGGTTTGAAAGCTCATTAAATACTGATAAATTAGAACGATTATTGGATTTTAATGCTTAAAGCCATATTACACAAAGGCTAGTTTCTTCAGAGATTTTGAAAATTTTTAAGCAATCAAAAACACGGACGTGAATTGACGTGATTCACTGTATCTTTTTTCCATAATTCTTAAAACCTTACAAACTTACGTGAGATTTTAGTCAGAACCCCTCCCTGAACCCTCCCTCCTCCATTTTGAAGCATAATATAAGTAAGTTTGGATAAAACTCATTTTCATATTCACATTTTACGTAGTGTACTTGTTGCCCACAAGATCAAATTTACGCGTTTTTCTGAAAACGTAAAAAGTACGTAAAGTTCTCGATGGGAGCAGTTGGAATTGAAAGCTAACAGAAAATCAAATGCTAGTTGCTAAGCATGGTCTAAAATCGAGGTTTCAGAATAAATAAAAAAAACCTTGTTGTTTATCTGGAACACTGTTTTTTTATTAAATTTGTTGTAAGTGGTATTTCTGTCAGATGCGGCGTGTTTTGGGTTCACGATTACACTTACAAGGCTATTTTGTCATATTGCGATAATTGTTCAAAGTTTATTGTATTGCAATTTAATTCGTATAAAATAAGCTTTTTAATCATGTATAATACGAATATGAAAAAGTTTATTGCTGAGTTTTATCTATCAAAAACCTTGTGACAGAACTTAAGGACCGACTAGGTAATTACATTAAACACCTACATAGCTTTAAAGTGTGTACAAACTAAAAATCAAATGTTTTATTGCGTTTCATGTGTAGCTAGGTACATGTGTGTGGTCTTAAAACTATATAAGTACAGTCTCAAGTCTCAAAACAGCGACTTTATATAGAGTTCACAATGTGAGGATATAAAGTCTGGCCAAGTAAAGATGAGCCATGGGATGGGATGGGATGGGATGGCCAAGGTATGATGATAACTTACAACTTAGAAAAGTTGAAAAACCCCCGACATTTTCATTTCAAAGTTCAATATCTCAAAAACGGCTCAACTGATTTTGATAATACGTAGCAAAGAACCATCTCGATCACGTCAGCTTTCGGATAAAACCGCATTCAAATCGGTCTATGCGTTTAGGAGCTTCAAGGCCACAGACAGACAGACACGTCAAACTTGTATCACCCCTCTTTTTGCGGCAGGGGTTAAAAAGAGCGCCAATTTTTTTTAAAACAGCGTGTTGCAACACAGTGTAAAACGCGATCAAATAATAATGTAATGATACTTGAATAATTATTATTTTCTTTAATTCACACAATGGAACTAACTGATCAAGCAGAAGGAAATAAAGTTATATGAAATAAAACTCTTTAACTTCATTCTACTTTTTATATTTAAGAAAAATAATCAAAACCACTCTCCGTAATTTCAATTTTGACAAGACATAATAATGATACATAATAATGATATTCTTCAATGTGAATAATAATAGCAGTAAGCCGCCCTTTAGTTCTCTTAAAAGGAAAAAAGTGCAATTTATATGTAACAGTTACATTCTTAGTTACCACATCAAGTATCAATTAGGACATCATACTAATTTAAGACGTTTGACACATTTGACAATTATATTACTGTTGCCATTTAAATCTCAGGCTCATCTTTCCCTGATGGCAAGACGCTATCAATATAACGTATTAACTAATAGCATGTAGCAATGTAATAATTCAATAACTACGACTCAGGAATAACATGTATCCTTGTGTTAAAACTTATAAATCAAGCAGTCTTATTACCTTGTGTAACATATAATGTATCTTATAACTATGATGCAATGTTTACCATTAAACTATGTTTATGGTAATTTAGTCACACAAAGATTCCTCCCAAAGAAAGCTTACTATCTAAAAACATGAATCAAATAAGCTTAATTTAAAATGTCTTTATCAAAGTAACATAAAAATTCTCTATGTATAAAAATGTCATTATCCAAAAACGAAAGAATACTCAATTTGTGTTTTAAAACCAAAACGTTACAACTTAAAATCGTATGTCGGTTTTTAAAACATGTAACATTTTTCTTCCAATCAATGATGTTTCCAAATTCTATCATACGGGGTCATCGACCCGTGTTTCGGATTTATTGCGTTTGCGCATTAGCGGCGTGTTTGAAACGACCAATTAGCGCTATCGGTTTGGTGACGATTGAGACGACTGGTGTGTGCTGTGGTGGCGCCATCTAGGAGCTGTAGCGAGAGCGGAGCGATCTATAGACTAGGATATTGAAGGTTTTGGTTAAAGAACGCCTGATCCGTGCGGAGATTGCCCAATATTAATATAGTCTCATCTGACATCTTGTCTCTTTGAGTCCCACGTAAAAAAAAAACATGTTTCCCACAAATAGCTAAATTAAGTATCTTACTTCATTTAAATTATCCAGCCTTCATAAATTCTAAATCTAATAGGATTTTTTCCCTGTTGTAGTGGCTTATGATTTTCTACAAAATTTAATGGCATTTTGGCTAAAATAGGAATTATCTTGATTTCAGTGTAATTGGTATCAACCGTTCTTGTGAAATAAATAAAGCTTGCGCTTATAACTTACCCCAAACCATTGTAACCGATGTGTTTGTTTTGTAATGTAATTGGTTTGGATTGAACGAAAGAAGATGGAAGACTGAACCAAATCACGTATGAATTGAATAGTCCTCCGTTATTCTATGTGCCGTATTTACTTTTAAATTAATCAATACTACCGATGGCAAGTGATTTTAAACCTAATGTCCATAGTCCACATGTTTGGTCAAACGTTGAATAGATGGGCAGTGTCAATGGACGTGGCATTTAGTATTTTTAGCCGATCAATAAGGTTTATTTTAGATTGGTGCTTCGGTTAATATAGTCTATCATATTAGAATAAGAATAAGTTTATTTTGGAACAATAACAGGCATATACATCATATAAGGCTTAGATCTAAAGAAGGAATCAAGTGTTGCTTCAAAGAAGGAGTCCACTCAGCATGAGTCGAAACACACAGTGCAACGACGCTGATTTTCACCTTTGTCTTATTTTATTGGATTTTATCAATGAAAACTTTGAAAGATAAATTTGTAGATGTTTCTTGAATTTAGGTAGGATGAAATATGATTTAACGGCAGTGAGGGTCGACGCCGCAGAGTGGTTTAGTGGGTATTACCTTATAAGGGCGAGTCCCACATACCCCCTGGGCCTTCCCCGAGTCCGGGGAGATGCGTAAAGGCATTCCCTCTGCGTCAACAACAAAAAAAGGATGAAATATGATTGACAAATATTAGTTAAAAATGAATTTTAAAATGTCTCGTTAGTACCTAAACTTATTTTCTATATTGTGATTCTTCAACTCGGTGACTCTTTTAAAGTTACAAAGCTATTGACCCTGGTACAGTCGTAAAAATATTTACTGTCGTTAACTTAAAGCGTTTTTCTATTTTATAGTTAACAAAGAGCTTCTAGTTTTAACGTTCCAATTGTATTTTTACATTTTATAAACAACAATGGTAGCCTACTTTTTGCGATAAAGTTATGAATTATACATGTACTCGTATTGTAATCATAAAATTGTACGAAGTTTGCAAAAAGTCTACTGTTTCAACTTCTTTAGTGGTTCTATTGTTTCGTTGTTATTGTTACACTTTCCAGAAGCATACTGCCGAAAGTACCTAAACTTTAAAAGAATATTTATGAAATGAACCTAAAATTTTGTTTTTGTAAGTAAGTACAGTTCTCCTGTTTACTTTATAATGCTATTAACGTCTATGGAAGACGTTAATTGCCTTATAAACAAATGGACCCATTTTCTCTGGTATCGAATTTGGTAGTAAAATTAATACGTCAGTTGTAATGGAGAGTATGAGCACTTTGCCTTTACTGACTTTTAATATAGAACTTAGATAAAATATAGAACCAAAATCAAACTTGACAAAAATAAGAATAGAACAGGATAGAAACATTTGAATCCTTTTATATGTACATTTGTGAATTGATAAGAACAGACAGACAAGAAGAAAATGAGCCTATAATCTACTTTAAAGTTTATTTCACTGTGATTACCTTAAGTATATACAAACGATAGATCCATCCACGTTTATATTAATCGCTGGATAAACAATCACCTAAAACGGATGCCCATATAGAATCAGCTAAACAAAAAAGTTACTGAACAAAGTTAAAAGATAAACCGAAAAGTATGTCAATTCAAATACATCCATCCCAATCATTTATTAACAATACAATCCATTATAACGCATTTTACACTATATTTACGACCTCCGAAATGAATACGCGTGACAACATCCCTCATTCAATTTATAGCATCCCATTCTACATCATGCACAATCAATTACACACCATCCGTAGAAAAGTCATCGTTCTCTTTCATACTTATTTCAATTTCGACAGTCGCCCCAACTAAATGTTCCATATTAATTAAAACTTATGACGCATCACCATTGCCCCTACGAAAGTCTCCTCTGTAATGCGCTGAGTTGTGTGCATTCGCCCCTCTATGCTGTGACCTGTGACGTCCACCGTATCTTGATCTGTTACATCTTTATATTCTTTATTAATACCTCCATCGTCGCAGGTTGCAAGGATCTTTGTGATCTGGTTTGTAGCTTAACAATCGACTGTCCACATGAATGGATGCCGTCCGGGTCTTTTCGCCTTTTGTTATGGAAGTGTTGGAAGGTACGGGATTAGCAGCATCAAACGTATTTTTTGTTGGGTTTATAAATCTAATCGATGTTTCGAGTTTGTTCAGCTATGAAATTATCATGTTTGTTCAAGGTTTTATAAGTTTCCCACGCGTGTACTGCTGCACGTGCATCTATATCTTTACATAAACTTATACCTTCTTCAAGCCCTATAATTGTGATATCCACTTCTTTTGTAATCGCGGACATGAAAGCCTCGCGTTTCAATATAGTCAAGTGCAGTTAAAACAAAAAGTGAACCCACAGCTGGGCCCTTTTGATTGAGAGATTGCTGGGTTTGGTTTCACTTTATTAAAAGCAATTGATCGTGATTACAGACTATACAAGGAAGTCGAACAAAATGTGGTCAGAGGAGTAACCAATTAAATAATTGTCAATATTTGTGAATTTATAGCGTACTGGACATTGTTTGATATAAGTATTTTAATGTAGCTTACAATTAGCCGACCTATCTAAGTATATATAATGATGTCTTTAATCTATTAGGAAACGGAAAAAAATGTGTGAAACTAAATTTTTGGGCTAGGAGCTTGGTACCCGCTAAAGTGTGCTCTGCATTACTTAATGGGCATTACATACTACCAACCTAATACTGATAGATCGATATCCTTTCACAAACGATAACAGCTAGGCACGCTTTTCAGTAATATTAATGATGCATCTCACAATAATGGGTATAGATTTACAGCTGCCCAGCCAATAGTGTTAAATGTCGTCGGCACTCTAATTGAGTGTGACAGGCCTACTGCGGCTATTACGGCTGTTGACAAAGCAAGGCGACGCAAACATTACATTACTTTTATCTTACTAACAAAACCTGCCAAGTTCTCCTGACAGGGTAAAGGAAAATCAACTGTAGATGCATGAAATAGAGTTTATTATTAATAGCTATATGCAGGGCGGATAGTGCGTTTTAATTTATTTTGCGGTTACAATTGCATTTGAAAGGAATTTCAGAAAGGTGCTACTTTTTAGCGGCTTTAGTATGTCTGTTGATTGTACTTATCTCCTTGTGTGGCAAATAGAGCAAGAAAAAATTGAATTAAACTAACAATTTAATCATAACAAAGCTGATTATTTAATCAAATGGAAAGAAGCAGAACTAAAGTTTTCAATTAATGATGAAGTGCAGATAGCAATAGCATACTAATTCGGACGCATGTCTTGTTCAACTGTAATTTTTTTCATTTGTGTATTTTTTCAAAGAAGTTACGTACGAGTAAGTAAGCTAGTAGACACGAACCAAATATAAACATCCGCTAAGCAGCTTTATCTCTTTTATCTTTATGTTTAGTTTTTATTTGATGGGATTTTCTTTACTGATCATCTATTGCCTGCCTTGCAGTTCTATTGCCCGAAAGTTGACGGCAAGTAGCCTATCAACACAGCGAATTCTCATATACTCTAATGGTTCTAGAATTTCAATCATTCATAAGCTACGGTGTTTGCTATACCATCAGACAGACCATTTAGCTTTTATGCCATTACCACCGTGGTTTTAATATGTTATATATACTCCCACGATATATATATGTCACCGTTAGATTGTGAACACCGTCAGTTTATAATCTTACTCGCGATATTATAAACTGTAGAAAAATTGTGAACTGTCAAAACCGTTCACAATTTAACGCAATATTTTTCGTTAGTTTATGAACTTTCAATGTCGAATCGTCAAATTGTAAACTGAGATCAAATCGGCTTGCTACGGAACCTACACAAAAACTAGGTAGGTTAGGTTAGTTAGGTATATTCAGTTGCCAGAAGAGCAAAGCGCCCAGAAACAGGAGCGGGGCTCCGTCGACACTGCTGGATGCCGAAATAAATGTAATAAAATGTCTGAATAACAAAAAAAAAACAATTATGTTCTGACGTTAGTGGAAACTGATGCAAGGGGAATAATTCGCTCAACCAAATAGCGCACAGGTTGCGTTCCGAATCAGGCAAATTTGATTCAGTTCACAATGTGACGATATGACATTGTTATTTGTTAGTCTATAAATTATGATTTTTTTTGGGAGTTCACAATATTCCGTCAGTTTACAATATAACGGGTAAGATTATAAACTGACGGTTTTCACAATTTAACGGCTAGGCATGATTTAAATAATTCACTAATTAAGCTTTTTCCTTTACTCCTGCTTGCAATCAAGATTTTAAAAACATCTTTTTTGTATGCCTTTAGAAATATGGTGACATGCTCATTCCCAGTCATTGTTTGAAGAGAGCGTAAATGAAGATGTCTTCGAAGTTATTAACTGTTTTTGTACTTCATTGTCAATCACGTTGCACGCTGTATAATTGAATGATCAACATTTTCTACTATGCCAATTGTAATCGACGTATGTTTCTTAAAGCAATCATATTAATAAGACCTTTTTGTATTCAGTCCCGACTTAATAGATGTCCGAGTAAGGCAAATTACAAACAACACGCATTAGTTTGCAAAAGGCTGTACAACAAAGTCTTTACGGGAAGTGTGAGACTACGGTTGAATGATAAACGTATAATAATTTAATGATTTTAATGCAGACACATTCTATGGAATTTTCTGAGATACAATGTACCTACTATGAACAAACAACATACACCTCATGCTAGTTAGATTTTTCAGTTTAGTACATGTGGCAGCAAATATTGTGCATGTGCTATTATCATTTTGACAATCTTCAGTCTTTGAAATATTATCATCACCCTCGTAGCGTTTTCGTTGAAATAATGAAATAAGTCTTTGAAAGAAGCAGAAAATGTGAAATGCATAGAACAAGGTAATCAAGAGTTATTATTAGTTTATTCAGGCGCCATTAGAATTAGGGCTTGTGAAAAAGAAATACATTTACTCAGTTCTCAACTTAGGAATGTTAGGACGTCAAAGCGTCAAAAGAAAAATTGGCCCACCATGTTGCAAAAATGCCGTAGTCAACTGACTTTTAAAGCGTTTCGTACTGTCAACTGTAGAACCATGTACCTACAACCTAACATGAAATGTATTAAGCTTACACGCAAATACTATGAAAGTGTGTTTGTTAGGCCATTTATCGCCGTCCTTCCTTAAACAAGCATGGCCGAGGGTCTGTAAACAATGGGCTAACAAGCCTCAAAGTGACTTAAACAGGACTCTCTATTGTATGAAGTTTCCTGGACCTCAGAACAGTGCAGAATTTAATGGTGCTGGTCGTACTTCCCACTTCGAAGAACAAATTGCTGTGTGCTGTGTGCAAAAATACACAGACAGATACTAACTTATCAATTAAAAATTGACTGGCAATGCCCAGAACAACCAAATATAGACCGCATTAGATATCTTAAAAATATTTCTTTAGAGACTGAAACTTTCTTGATCTTAATTTAAGGCCTTACGCATATTATATCACTATTATAATTATCACTTCATAGTACATATTATAAAACAAAGTCGCTTCCCGCTGTCTGTCCCTGTGTATGCTTTGAGATCTTTAAAACTACGCAACGGGTTTTGTTGCGGTTTTTTTAATAGATAAAGTGATTTAAAAGGAAGGTTTATATGTATAATACATAAGTACATACCCGTGCGAAGCCGGGGCGGGTCGCTAGTATCACTATAAACGTGAAATATCGCCCCGGCAGCTGTCACCTCGTAGAGAACTGTCAAACTTCTCATGTTTTCAAATTTTAAAGGACAGAGGTAACTTGTGATTGATTACGGAAGGTTTGAAATAACTGCATCTACCGCAATTGATAGATAAAATCTTATTGCACGACATATAAGCGAAATCTCATAAGTCCTATATCCGAGACGACTGCAGGCAATATATTTAAATATTCTTGTTCAAATCTAAATTACCATGCAAAAACGCACAGCATCTATGCTAACATACCATTAGTTTATATAAAAAACAACAATATCACATTTCCTTTTTTTCTTTTTTTTTTCGTTTTTTTATACCCACGTTTATGCTAAAAGTGGCACTGGAACATAAGTGCCATGTGCTCTGCCTATCCCTTTTGGGAATAAAGTCGTGAATCTACGAAAAAAACAACACCTACAGAAAAATACAGTCACTACCAGTCTTGTTTTCACTCAGAACACGTAACCAAATGAACCATGTTTTGTTCCGAACGTATTTTGAAACGCAACGTGCAACGTAGGTACTCAAATATCACGCACGGCACGGCACAAACTTCCTCAATGGGTCGTAAGACCTAAACATTTTGCCAATACATCCGCTCTATTGATTCTGAGACTTATTGTACTAAGGAAATGTAGGTTGCATGGAAACTTGACTATACTTCATGCAGAGTCTGCTAAAAAACGTTATCGTGTTACAGATTACCTACTGTAGTTCATATGATACTCGTATTGCATAATTAATTGATTTGAGATCGAAAGCGTATTAATTCAATAAAACTATAATTAAATAATTTTATCCTACTCTTTTTAATTGTTCCGTACCAAAATAGGCAAACTGGAACTCTTATTGAATCAACTTGGCGTCTGTCACAAGTGTGTGTCTCAACATGTGGGTGTACCTATAACCATTACTTGCTATCAATGCGCATATATTGCGACAATAATGAAAGTGCCCGGTCTACATGTATCGTTAACGAGTTGATATATTTTGTTGTTTTATTGTAGAAACACAACGAAATTTCCTTCCTACCTTTTAAGCTTAATTTCTACTCAAACTTCGTTCTCTTTTTATTATCCTTGGTCATGCTGGTCATATTCTCATACAGACACGGCAAAACGAAAGTTGTTAAGTTGTCTCTCCTGCTTAAAGTCAGACGATCCTGGATTATTTTTTTGTTTAGACAGTATATTATCATAAACAACTACCGTCATAGTTACAGCCTGTCTCAAATTTGTGGTATAATGTTTTAATATCCTTAACTATTAGGAACAGGAAATTCATGCACCTAAGTCTTTATATGACCTTTGCGAAATTCGGATGTGACGTCATTCTTTCAACCAGTGTGGTTTATTAGTTGAATCTGAATTATATTCTTATGCCTGTGACCGCTTAATTGTAGTTCCATAGCAGTTCTGATCATCAATGAAGCCATATCCACTTTATTCGCGAGCATTGTTTGTGTGTGCGTCAGAGTTTCTTTTAAAGGCTTGTAATGCCGTGCTGTTGTCCTTGTGTAGATCCTTATCATAAATAATTAGCCCTTACTGGTTCACAGCTAGCCTCCTACCTTGCGGCTAGCCTTGGAGAAAGGTTAAGATACCATCGTATCCTCTTAAGTACCTACTTTCGTGACAGTTTACTGGTGGTCTACAAATAGTTTTTCAGGGTGGCCATTTTTCTGAAACATATATAACCTGATTTTGGATTCTACCCTACAACTACATAGAAGCTTTTTTGTATAACGCAGTTACGCTGCTAACGATATTTATAAACTTCAAATTAAAGGAAAAATTGAAAAATTTAGGTTCAGAGCCGGATTTGAACCGGCGACCACAGGCATACATGGCCCGTCGCTACTAACCAACTGAGCTATCGGAACAATCTCTCTCAGCTCCTAAATCTTTCAATCAGTTCCTTCTCACAACACCTTAGGGAGGCGTGTGGCGACATCTACCATGGGCCGTGTATGCCTGTGGTCGCTGGTTCAAATCCGGCTTGGAACCTAAATTTTTAAATTTTTCCTTTAATTTGAAGTTTATAAATATCGTTAGCAACGTAACTGCGTTATACAAAAAAATAATTTAGTATGGGGTGGCGCATCGTTACTGACGATTTCTCAATATAATTTGAGACGTTGGTGCCGTTAAAGAAGCATATTTCTTCTAGGTAGATGACGCCACACGCCTCCCTAAGGTGTTGTGAGAAGGAACTGATTGAAAGATTTAGGAGCTGAGACAGATTGTTCCGATAACTCAGTTGGTTAGTAGCGACGGGCCATGTATGCCTGTGGTCGCCGGTTCAAATCCGGCTCGGAACCTAAATTTTTCAATTTTTCATTTAATTTGAAGTTTACATAGAAGCTTCGATGATAGAAAAATGTGATATAGTATTCCTGTCAGTGAATATTAGGAATTGTTTAATTTCTTTGCTATTTTGCATAAAATCAGTCGTGGTTCAAAGGCGTAATGTGATAATCAACTAAGTGCTAATTTCCCGAACAATCGGTTTTAAATTCGTCTCTTCCACGACTTAAACTTTCAATCCATTACCTCAGCGATGCTTCAAAAGCAAAATGTCATAAATATTGTAAGAATTGTTTGCATTTACATCCATTGGAAATTGGAATTCTAAACGTTACGACTTCACAGGCCTTTAAACTTGTGTTCCTTATTTCGCATTTCCTTAATTCACCACTGCTTTGCTTTTGTTCTAGCGTTAGGAGTTGTATTTTTCAATAATACTTCGGAATCTTTATTGAGTAGACATTGACAATTTAAATCGTATGCAGTAAACACGACTGTGTAATTGAAAACTCCGAGGTGGCAAAATGAAATGCTAATGAGGCTTTCTAAATACAGTTTTCTTTTTTATTTAGCAAACCTTTACGTTAGCAGCTTATATTTTCTTTTTTATGTACTTCATCATCATCATCATCATATCAGCCGTAAGACTTCTACTTTTTATGTACTGACATACTTATTTTTCAAGTTACAAAATACTGTCTAATCAACCCGTATAGATATAGGTTTCATGTTACACCGATTGTTCTGAAGTAAAGTATGACACAATTTAGAATCATGAGTTCATGAAGCAATGTACTGACTAGATACCTACTTTTCAAACTCATTCCCACAAATAATGCTTTCTCTCACCAGTCCCTCCATTTTACGAGAAAATTACGGCCTCTCAACCCATACCGAAAGCAACAAACGCAATTTGAATGGTGTTCACTATAAATTAGATAGTAAACTCAGGGCAGCAGTAAAGATCGTCGTACTCGTCGCCATAAAATTTCCATTTACGAGTGTGTACGTTACATTATCTCAGTACGATTCTGTAATTGGATTTATCTTGGATCTAGAACCTGTTTTGTTTCCCGTCTATTACATCTCGTGCATGATCAGCTGTCTTGTGAGAGACAGGCATCTCGGTACCTATCTCGACCCGAGGGAACTGATATCGAATAGACGTTGCGAATTTGCTTGAACGCTCCTCCGAGCTATATTATAGGTGCCACAATATTTTCACAGTCCGTCGCGCCTGTCGGCAAATGGGACGTCAGTTTTTATCTCTTTTGACGTTTTTATTTGCTTATGGCGCTGTAATTGCGGTTCGGATTTCTAGTTTTATAATCCTGACCGCTTGTTTATATCAATTTATGCTGATGTTATTGCATTCGTAGTTACTACTGAATGATGAAGAGTTTAATGTTTTTAGATGTTCGGTGCCAGTAAATTTTCAGTACAATCGCTAGGAATTTAATCCACTGCTGCTCCAATAATGTCGTTCAACATTTCCTAAAGCGAGATTAATATATTGAAAGCAAAGCGCAAATCGCGATGCTCTTTCACCTCAGCAGTCGCATTGTCTTCTAAATCTCGTTCACCTATACGAAATACGACCCTTTTCCTACGTACTAAGAGTCGGGATTTTCCTAACATCACCGTATTATCTCTAATACGGTTTACCACGGTCCGGCACGCGTTTAATAAGTGATAGGATCGCAACCTTCTTGTACCTATCCCATATCTGGGATTCTTACCGCGGTGCCTCGGAGAATCAATTTACAGCTTGACCGTGTCCGTGGGCTACGGCCATGGAATCTGATATAAAATCAGAAGATCTTTGGATTTTAACGCCTTGAGTGGTGCTTAGGTGGGTTTGAGCGCTTTTATATGTGGCTTTTATATCTCTATCAACGTGTGTAACATGTTTTAGTTTTAGGTGTTATCCGTATTCAATGGGCTCTAAATGATTCTATTAACCTTTTCCTTCCTTGACAACGAAGTGAGCCCGTAGTGGAAAAGCACGCCCACGAAGTATAGTTACTTTAAAGTTTTGACTTTCTTTTGTAATCGCAGTTTATAATTGAAAAACGTAGTGTCGTATAAGAAAGTTTTCATCAAGATAACATAATTTTTTGCCTCTAATCAAGTTTCATTGATTTCGGGAACATCACAGTGTTATAATTGTTATAAATGATCACTCTGCCACGAAACCAACTGTGCCTGTGCATTTTACCGTCATTAGATGCAGGCCGCGTGCACCGTGACCGATGGCCAATAAACTCCCGCGCATCGTGTTGAATTTAAAAGCCTGCCACCGAATTGTACCCTGATGGAAAATAAAGCGTATAGTTGTTGGATTTAAAGGGTGGTTACAACTTTTTATAAATGAAGTAGGATAATTACGCTGTGTGTGACCGCGCCATGACTTCTTGGGATTTATTCGAGTGGCGTTTGACTTTCTTCGTTTGATACTAGGGTACTTGAGTAACATAACTAAAAACACCATTAAACTCAACTCGCTACTGGTCACAAAAACATGATTATACCGTTAAGGCCTGTTCTCGCTAAATCTGCATTTAAGTTTTGCGTTTATATCTCACACCTCACGCGCAAACATTAATTTAATGCTCCATAACCTTTTATTACCTCAACACTGTAATATCAGGCAGTTTACACACATTTTACCGAAGCTACCGATGTATCATTACAAGATATCCGACCTTAAGTCAAAGCATTAATGGCTATTATATCGCAAATGAATTCTGACACCGCTGACACAGAATACCTAGCCTCTGGCCAAGCAAAGTAGTATTTCATTTGATAAGTGACTGATAATGTTATAATCGTCGTATGGAAAGCGAAAGTTAAATATGAGACTGGTTTGCGTAAACTGTCGATAATGAGTGGCATTAGGTTTTCCTCGGCTCCAATGATTGCGATTGATGGACGAGATCGATATGATAGACACGACGCTAGGTTGAGAATTACGTCGTTAGTAGTGACTTGATGAGAGATGAAGAAATAAAGTACTTATTTATCATGTTTGATATAGTAACTGCAGCGACGAAACAGTTATCGCCACATAAGCCGCGTAAGTGTCAGTTTAGACTTTGACTTGTGTCGCTAATTGTCTGCAAATAAAAATCCAGGAGATTATTTTTTTCTTATTGAATTCCAAATAAATAAACGAGTTTGGTAATTTAATTCAGTAATTCAGTAATTTATTGCTTTCATAGGTATACATAAGGTGGTATATCAAAATAAGATCAGCTATTTATTTAACATTCTTCTTATTTTACAAATAATTTTAAATAATTTTCACTGTCTTCACCAAAACGGAACACAAAATTTGGTCGAATATTGCAACGTAAAGTTATATCTTGCAAAATCTTGGAGAGTGGCTCCCGCCCTTCGGCGCCGCCTCTCGTTTCCATAATCACTAAATTACCTCACTGTTTTACCATGCTAAACTTGAAAAATAAATATATCCCGTTTACCAGCCAACGAGTCGATAAAACCGCCAATTTTGTCGACCGATTAACTTTGCGCGTGCAAAAAATTCGAAAAACTTGTCTTGAAAGTGAAGGGCCACTTGATTGGATGATTGACGTGCCCTTTTATAGTATAGAAATTAATTCAGAACATGCCGATAATGGTATGTTATTGATACTGTAAACAAAATTATGGAGACCGGGATTACGAGTACCAAAACTGGAGTTGATTGCCGCTATGTTCGTCAACCTTTGCTGCAATTTTATCCATACTTATCTGTGGGAGTTTTATCCTACGGCGGGCATATAATTCGTTTTATTTCTGTTTTGTGAAATAAGGCTACGCTCGGTAATTATTACGTGCTTATGTAGAAATGTGTGACTTGTGAGAAAGAACCGTAAGAGTAATTTGATATCAAAATATCTCTCACATTAGCAAACTTCACCTACAGCGTGCTTTTACAGAGAGCATAACAAAATCTGTTATTAAACTTATCTACCCAAGAAACATGGCTATTTCCTCAGGCATAAAGCTAGCTCTGAAGGTACTCAGATTTATTACTGTCCAGCTAAAAGCATTGTAGTGTTATTTCCACTCGGCTCGCTAAAGCCTCGCTTCCTGTCTCCCCGCATCGGTTTCCACGCCGATTCGCTACAGCTTTGAGTCATAAACATTAAGACTGGCATATTAGCGTGAAAAAAAGTAAGAATGCAAAGGTTCCATTTTCCGTCGAAGTAATATGCCACCCTTTACTATTCACTTGTACATTTGCACCAAGCTGCGAGTATTACAGTTTCACTGAACGGCAAAGTTATGTTTGTCTTATTGCGAGTGCCGTTGGGAGAGGCAAATGTCAAACCGGCATTAAATGCCGCAGGGTGCGACGCCATCAGTCATGAAAGATTGTTTTTAAGTGCAAAAATATTAATTGGCTGACAATTTACGATGTTTTGTAATGGATAAGTGAGAGGAGTATTCTGGGAAGTAATCGGGTACTTTTCTTGGTCACTCAAGATCAAGACTGCAGAAAAATAATATTTGTATGGGATATGGGAACCATGTAACAGTGAATAACAGCTTCATCTATCTATACATATAATAAAGCTGAAGAGGGTCGAAAGTCTGTACATGGAAGATATTCGAAGAAAAATTGGCTAGGGATACTTAGAATCGATAACAGAACACGTTCCAACAGTTTTTAGAATTTTTGTCTGTTTGTCTGTTTATCTGTTTATCTGTTTGTCTGTTTATGTGACCGCGCATCACGTGAAAACGACTGAACCGATTAAGATGAAATTTAGTATAGAGATAGTTTGAGCCTTGGAGAAGGACATAGAGTAGTTTTTATCCTGGAAATCAACCCCTAAGGGGATGAAATGGGGGGTGGAAATTTGTATGGAGCTACTTAAACCGCTGCACCGATTTGGATGCAATTTGGTATATAATTAGTTTGAGTCCCGGGAAAGGTCAAAGGATAGGTTTTATCCTGAAAATCTTCCCTTTAGGGGGTAAAATGGGGGGTAAAAATTTGGATGTAACCCATTTTGATAAAATTTGGTTTAGAGGTAGTTTAAGTTCTGGGGAAGGACATTGGATAGTTTTTATTCCGGAAATCTTTCCCTAAGGGGGTGAAATGGGGGGTGAAATTTTGGATGGACTCCGTTTAGATCAAATTTGGTATAGATATAGTTTGAGTCCCGGAGAATGACAATGGATAGTTTGAATCCCGAAAATCATCCCCAAGGGGATGAAATAGGGATGAAAATGTGGATAAATCTTATTTAGTTAAAATTTGGTATAGAGATAGAAGGAGTCCCAGAGAAGGACAATGCATAGTTTTGATCCTGAAAAATCATCTCCTGAGAAGGTGAAATGAGGGTTGAAAATTTGGATAGAACCGATTTAGATGAAATTTGGTATGGAGATAGTTAAGAGTCCTGAGGAAGGATTTAAAATAATTTATAGCCCAGAAATCATCTCCTAAGGGGGTGAAATGGGTTATGAAAATTTGGATGGAACCCATTTACGGTATAGCGAGTTGTAGTCTTGGGGAAGGACATAGGACATAAAATTTGTTTGTGACCCATTTTGATGACATTTGGTTGAAAAATAGTTTGAGTCCCGGAGTATGACAACGGATGGTTTTAATCCCGAAAATCATCCGCTCAGGGATGAAATAGGGGGTGAAATTTTGGATAAAACCCATTTAGATGAAATTTGGTAAAGAGATAGAAGGAGTCCTAGGGAAGGACAATGCATAGTTTTTATCCCAAAAATCATTTCCTGAGGTGGTGAAATGAAGGTTGAAGATTTGGATAGAACCCATTTAGATGAAATTTGGTATAGAGAGCGGTAGAGTCCTAGGAAAGAACATAGAATAATTTTTATTCTGGAACACGGTAAGGGGGTGAGAAAAGTTGAATGAAAATTTGGATTGAACCCATTTACGGTATAGCGATAGTTAAGGAAGGGCATAGGATAGTTTTATCCCGAAACTCATCCCCTAAGGGGGTGTAATTGGGGGTGGAAATTTGTTTGTGACACGTTTTGATAAAATTTGTTTGAAAGATAGTTTGAGTCCTGGAAAAAGACATTTGATAGTTTCTATTCCGAAAATCATCCCCTAAGGGGTGAAATGGGGGTGAAAATTTGGATGTAGCCCATTTAGATGAAATTTGGTATAGAAATAGTTTGAGTCCTGGAGAATGACAACGGATAGTTTTTATCCCCAAAATCATCCTCAAAGGAGGTGAAATAGGGGGTGAAAAATTGGATGGAACCCATTTACGGTATAGCGGTAGTTGGGAGTCCTGGGGAATAGGAACACAATATTACATTACATAAATATATGTATGTAACGTTCCAAGGGTAAAGATACCTTATGGCGGTAGTTCCGAACATGTTTTCTAAAACGGGGTAAAAAGACGTTATTATGGCTATTTTGAAAACTATTAGATGTAACATTTTGTTGACGTATTGTTTTTAATATAAAATATTTGAATCACAAGTCAGTTAATTTAGTCCTACGGTTTAGTAGAAAAGGTCCTTAGGGCCGTGTGATATGAAAATATGCAAAATAATACTGAAAAAAGCCTACATGCATCTATTATGGTGAGGCGGGTCATAGAAACCAAGTTTGCGGCGGAGTCTATTTTGTAAAAAATGGCGTTCGGAGTATGCTAATCTATAAAATCATGCAACTCAGCCATAATGACCCTTTCCTTCATACAATCCATACTAATACTCCAAATGCGAAAGTAACTCTGTTTGTCTGTTACCTTTTCATTGCTTTTCAACCGATTGAAATGAAATTTGGTATAGAGATACTTTGAATTCCGGGGTTTTCCCAAAGAGTCCTTACTAAGGATAGTTTTTATCTAAAAATTCATCACCTAAGGGGGTGAAAAGGGGGAGAAAGTTACGATATAAACGAGTTCCGCGCGGACGAAGTCGCGGGCAAAAGCTAGTAAAGTAAATAACTACAACTACTACAATTTGTACAAGTTAGAAACCCCCGACATTTTCATTTCAAAGTTCAATATCTCAAAAACGGCTGAACTGATTTTGTTGAAACGTATTAGCTAAAAACCATCTCGATGACGTCAGCTTTAGAACAAAAAAGACCGCAATCAAATTCGTTTAGGAGCTACGAAGCCACAGACAGACACACACACACATATGCACAGACACACAGATACACAGACAGAGATACACAGATACACACACACAAAGACACACACACACACACATACACACAGATACACACACACTCAGATACACAGATGCACACACACACACACACACACACAAACACACAGATACACAGCCACACAGACACGTCAAACTTATAACACCCCTCTTTTTTCGTCGGGGGTTAAAAAAGTTAAAATAATGGACGTTGTTTTAACCCCACTGAGACTAATATTAAAATAATAAAAGATAGGTATCTCCAAACGGAATACATGCTTGCCTATGTTGGATGATTACGATTAAGTTTACTTGTCATATATTTTTATGTTCAACAATTTCCTATTAAGTATTGGAAAAATAAACAATTTTAAGGGAATCTGAATAAGTATTCGTTAGCTACATCCATCTTGATATTCTCGATAACAATTTGCATATAAAAGTGACTGCACTATTGGCGAGTTGTTGATTTCTTATTGACTTTATAATTTACTCGTAAGGTATAAATTGCGGTTTTATGTAAACGTTTTATGTAAACGATGTCATGTTTTTCTCATGGAAAAATACTCTTTTGGTCATGATTTTCATGAATAAATGAAGCCTAGAGAACAAACCTTTGTATGTCTGTATAAATCAATCAACCATCGCCAACACAGTTAACTGACCATCCGTGCCCTTTATGTGCATTGTAATAAGGTTTTTTTTTATATCTTTATTTAAAGAGTTTTGTCAAAATGACAATGTCACTCTATGCTGCAACTTACTAACTATTCAATATAATTCAATATAAATACAGGATGGTCAGTTAACTGTGTTGGCGTTAGATGAGAAGACGAAAGCATCCCTAGATCCGTACCCCCTTATTCATAAAACTTAGCAGACTTCTGTTAGCTAAAATATGTATCGTCTCTTTTTCACAAAGACAAATATCAAATGATTTTTAACGGCATTTTATCCATGAGAGGAGGCCTGTGCCCAGCAGTGGGACGTCTATAAGATGTCTTTTTTAGCTGAAATACTTTTGATGGATGTTTAATGAATAACCATTAAAAGGGGTGTAGACACTAAATAAAATAATCAATAATGTTGCATTTTCTCGAAAAAGGATTAAAAATGTAGCCAAATGGAGTGAAAAGCCACGCAAGAGGTTAAATAATCACAAAGTTATAAGCGTCCAAAGTTTTAAGAAAGGGTATGTTCTGTCCCTTTTCCGCAAAACGCACCTTCATATGAAACGATTGTCATTTACTATGACGCTAGACGATCGTGACGTCACGATCCCGGAGCGTTTTCTCCCTCTAACAGGCAACATTGAAACGGTTGCCGCTTCGTAATTTTTTGAGATATTCGAATGGGATTTTCGTCATTAGGCATATTTTTTTGACTTCTTTCTTTTGAAGTAATAATAAATTTGGAATCTACACCCCTATTTAAAAAAAAATCTTCGTTCCAGATCTGCCGGCCGAACATAAACTGCACAGCCCCTGAAAACAGATGGCGGTACATCGTCGACTTCGAGTGTCTTCGCACGGACGAGCCCAAGCTCATAAAAGAGATGCGGCTGTCCTTCCCCAGTGGACACTCGTCGTTCTCCGCTTACACCATGCTTTATTTCTCTGTAAGTTGATATGACTAGATTTACTAGTAGTGCCTAGGCTCTTTAATACAGCTTGTATTTAAGGCGACGCCAAGGCAATCAAGGTTCGAGTCGATTCGCGAAATCCACGCCCCCTTGACAGAGACACGCTAACACTTTCCGCGCACGAGAAAAAGAGATAGCACTCTTCGGGAATGACTTTTTCGGACAAATTTCGATAAATACCTAACTCAGTGAAACTATATTCATAAATAAATAAATAAATATTATGGGACAATCTTACACAAATCAACCTAGGCCCACGGTAAGCTCAGTAAGGCTTGTGTTGTGGGTACTAGGCGATGATATATATAATAGATAAATACATATAGATACTTATATACATATATAACATCCATAACTCAGGAACAAATATTCGTGATAAACACACAAATAAATGCCCTGACCGGGATTCGAACCCGGGACCTCCAGCTTCGTAGGCAGAGTCACTACCCACTGGGCTACGGAGGCCGTCATATTTCATTAAGTGAGATTTTAGATGAGATAAAATACTATAGTATAAACTTGATTGTGTCGTAAAATATTGTATTCTTTGAGTAGTAGTGCGTGTTGTTAGGGGATTCCGTCGAACTTTCGGATACCGGCGCCATATTTTAGTATGTTGTTTGTTAGACATGTCCCCTGTACGTCTAGCACAACTTGCTGCTAAGTCGTGTCGCGCGCGACTCAGCGACTCCTGTCTCACTCCTATTGTGCAAATTAGAAAGAGGCGGGTGGATTATCTGGACTCGCGTCGCGCTTGTTGTGTCAGTTGTGCTAGCCCCGCTGGATTCCAAAACTGGCGGGAGCCAATCTCGGAGGAGTTGGTCTTGCGTAAAATTTATTTTTAGGCAAGCCTAAAGTTATACTTTCATAACTTTATTTGTTCCGGATTGCCCATCAAAAACTTTCGCCGCCACTGGAAGGCACTAAAGAGTCAACGTGTTTATCGTTTTTTCAGTTCTACCTCCACAAGCGCTTCACATGGCGAGGGTCCAAGCTGCTCCGCCACGGGATCCAGTTCATGCTGATCATGCTAGCATGGTACACGGTGATGACGCGCGTCTCCGACTACAAGCACCACTGGAGCGACGTGCTCGCTGGCTTCAGCATCGGGCTGCTGTATGCTGTAGTCATTGTGAGTGTCTGTAATAGTACTAATAGTACATTACATCAGAGGCCGGGAAAACACGGATATCCGGCCCGGCGGTGGAATGAAAATTAAAAAGGTACTTTGCAGGCCTAGGCCTGAAAAGTTGTATGAAATCCCATTTCAGGCCGCCTCGAGATGCTGCGCCCGAAAAAGGATACTTTCCGAGTCTATTATAAAGAACGTAAAGAGAATATTTCATTGCATGTTTGAGAAATAGTACATTACATCAGATGCCGGAAAACACGGATTTCCGGCTAAATAGGTATACGACGGGTATAGAGATACGAGGCCGGGAATCCGTTTTCACGCCGAGGCATGTATACTTTTCTCAAACATGCAATAAAATAAATAAATAAAAATCCTCAAATCAAACTTATTTTCATGGCTGAATGCCGTGATGCTGTGCCACAAATAGTGGAATGAAAATTAAAAAGTAACTTTGCAGGCCTAGGCCTGAAAAGTTGTATGAAATCCGATTTCAGGCCGCCTCGAGATGATGCGTCCGAAAAAGGATACTTCCGAGTCTATTATAAGCAACGTAAAGAGAATATTTCATTGCATGTTTGAAAAATAGTACATTGTGATACAAGTGAGCTATGTTGAACATCACATCAGAGGGGGAATTATCACGCGAACCGCATGTGAGCGTGATAAGAGAGCCGAGGATGTAATTATCAAAGCTCACGCGTTTCATACGACGTTTTTTCAACACATTTGCGAGTAAAAAATCCTTTTCATAAAATAAAAATGTTACAGGCTCCTAAGCTATTTCCTTTAGTTATTGATGACAATAGGTTTTTAGTCACATACTTAATTGTACATCTCCAAGAATTTCTAGTGGCGTCAATTCTATTTATCACTTTTCTATTCACCACGAGTCTACATTTTTAACAATAACCAAACACGTATCAACAATGTTTACTTCGCCCGTATTGCAAAGAACGCAGGAAAACCCTCGGTGTAAAAATAGCCAATGTCCAGGTGAAAGTATTTTTGAAATCGGATAAGTGGTTCCGGACTTTACCCTCTCAAAAACTTACAAAGCTACTGTATCATGGACTTTCCTATGTAAAATATTAGTATAGATATAAAAGTCAGTGATAATTTCGGGTTGAGATCCGATGAAGTGCGTGTCTGATTAGTATGATTACAAACATGAATGAAGCCACTTGCTTGATTCAGCATTGAGCAAGGTTTGAACTAGAACTAACTATCTTTGACCTTTACATTGTGCGACATTGGCATCGTTTTCTAGACGTGGGATGCAACAAATCTACATCTATTGTGTTTCAATCAGTAAAATTGACGCCGAAATTGTAACTATATTTTGGCATTCGGTATGTGTAGGTACTCCAGGTACGATGCAATAAATTTATATTTATAAATGTAACGCTATAAAATAATGCACAATGTAGTTACTCTATTATAACTTATTCTTCATCGCTGCTCTGCGCGCCATCTGTTAGTTGTTCAACAAACTAAAATGATTTAACTTCAGTCACATAGGTGTCATTAGTATGCGTCTTTCTCAAAAGTTTATCTATGGCCTTTGAAGGCATTATCGATGTTGTCTAAGGGCGGTTTGTACCAACTTGTGATCACAGTTAAATATGGCGGCGGCAGCTGTCACTCCTTAGAAACTTGACAAACTTTTCTTCTACTAGCCCCGATGCAGAAGAGTTTGTCCAGTAATTAACAACTATTACATTTATTTTGATATTAATTACATGCTTAGATCAAACGACTAAGTAATAGGAACAATATAATTAATGTTTAATGTAGTTTATTTTTCTTGTTAAATAGAAACTCTAAAAGGTTTTTAGTGTAGAAAAAAAGGGCACTTAAAAACTATTGTCCAATTCGAATTGTGGTCTCCAACTGCACTTCTTGACTCATGGGCTCGAAGCAGAACCGTCAACATACAGCTTCGCCATGTCGCTTTCCCTAGTTATGGCCCTTTTTTCGCCTGTTGAATTCGTTAACGAAATTGTTTGAAAAAAAAACAAAAAGTTTCTTCTGGTCATAAAAGTGATATCCTTATATTTTAATCGTGTTAATATGGAAAATTTTCATAAATAATGGAATTATGGTTGTATCATAATTCCATTATTTATGAAAATTTTCCATATTTAGTATTATTAGTATTAGAATAAGAATAAGTTTATTTTGGAACAACAACAGGCATATACATCATATAAGGCTTAGATCTAAAGAAGGAATCTAGTGTTGCTTCAAAAAAGGAGTCCACTCAGCATGAGTCGAGACACACAGTGCAACGACGCTGATTTTTAGTGGATCCGTTAAACTAAAACTAACTTATTAACCTATATAAGAGATATTAACCTAAGAATATACATACTGTACGGTATACAGAGATAGTCCACGCTATGTCCAGCGAAAACCAAACCAAAACCTGAGTTGCAATTACTATAATAATATCCTACTCAAAATAATATTCTTAGCACAGACGCAGATCGAGACGCAGATTGAGACGCAGATCAGCTAGGCCAAAGAAATTTGTTGCTTTAGTAGGTGGAGTTTAAGCTTATTTTTAAATGTAAACAGGGAAGGAGACTTTCTTATTGGCGGTGGGATATTATTCCAGCAACGTGTGGCAGCGTAACGAGATTGAATTTTTATCGATAACATTATTTCCTTACAAATAGGAGAACCTACAAAACTGCTCTTACTAGACGAAAACATATGAATCGGGGCTAGTATAGGTACCTACGTACAGATTTCAACGAACAACGCTTACAATTACAGACGGTTTGGTGCAACCCACGCTAAATAGATACTACCTAACTATCACCGCTTGTTATAATTACATCTAAACTACTATTGTCTCCAATTCCAGTTCGCATTCGTCTCCAACCTCCGCAAAACCCCGCGCAACCGGCAACCAGTCAGCCACCACGACTCAGAGCTGCACGCGACCAACGGCAACACGCGCTCTGGGTCCGGCGGCTGGAGGGTTTGACAGGAGGGCGAC
This sequence comes from Epinotia brunnichana, assembly GCA_963854355.1. Lineage (NCBI taxonomy): Eukaryota > Metazoa > Arthropoda > Insecta > Lepidoptera > Tortricidae > Epinotia > Epinotia brunnichana. The sequence goes on along the minus strand of OY977950.1, from coordinate 22,748,562 downwards.
GAGGTGTGACCGCGGGTCATCTCGCACGAGTACTGAGCTTGTTTACAACGCCATCTGTGCTTGGAAGTAGGAACTACGATACTTCGGTGACTGCGTATGAGGGTTTTCGGAATGTGCGCTAGGTGGCGCTGCATCAGGTTCTTAGCTAAGGCTGATTTTCCATACAGCTTCGTAATTTAGTTAATTGACGAATTTGAAGAAAAAGCCGGCACAGTTATTAAATAATACATACAGTATTCAGTAATGGAGACAGCTTTTATGTACAGTTGAGGGTGAACGAATATCTACGTAGGTAGGGGAAGTACGTACAAAATGACATATAGTTTTATTTTTGTATTATAACTTTTTATTGATTGTACAAAACACAGCCATAGTTTACATAAATCATCTTTGGTCCTTAGATTATCGAAACGAGTTAACATTTTTAGCAAAAAATCAACAGGAAAAAAAAGAAAAATTGTTTAACTGAGATCCGCCATAATCCATTTTGTCCATATGCTTCGGACAAAATGACACATTGCTATTAGACAAAATGACATATAGTTTTATTTTTGTATTATAACTTTTTATTGATTGTACAAAACACAGCCATAGTTTACATAAATCATCTTTGGTCCATAGATTATCGAAACGAGTAAACATTTTTAGCAAAAAATCAACAGGAAACAAAAGAAAAATTGTTTAACTGAGATCCGCCATAATCCATTTTGTCCACATGCTTCGGACAAAATGACACATTGCTAATGGACAGAATGACATATACGTAAAAGCTATATAATTATTGGCATAGTTCGCAAATGAAACGCTTAGTTCTTCTTGGAACACCTGCGCAAGAAGCGTGAGCCCAATGCGATCATTGTACGCACCGCAACCAAAATGTCAAAAGCTATGGACAAAATGACATACCTATGTCATTTTGTCCGTTGAATGATCAAAATGAATGTCAGAAGCAATTTACCAATGTCATTTTGTCCATTATATATGTATGTCGTTTTGTCCGTAGATCGTTTTAAAAAAGTAAAATTTGAAAATAAATATAACACGGACTCTTTTTCTAAAAACAAGTTATTTAATACGAAGATAAATGTTTAAGGAATGACACAAATGCTATATAAATTGAAAAAAATGCAAAAAACTTACCATTTGAACAAAATGTTTCTCGGTATGAAAACGTGTGAATACCTGGCGTCGGCCATGACACCGAGCCGAATGAAATGGTTGCCTTCAAAACTTGACAGATTATACAAGGTCATTCTGGCCACTTGGTGTCACTGTCAGTTTTGCGTTAAAGTCCGCTAAATTCAAAATAACCCCCCTGTGTCATTTTGTACATGTATGTCATTTTGTACGTATTTCCCCTAGGTACATAAATAAGGACATAAATATCTGTACAGGACTCTATTGTCAATGTTATAAAGGAGAGTACTGATGTTTATGTAATTATTTATGTACGTATTTGTTCACACTCGACTGTAACCACAACCCAACACACAAAGTAACAAATAAAGCAAGAAAATATTTTCCCTGTTAAAATTTTTATGTCATTAACTTAAGACACAGAATAAGTAATAGTACTACGTACAGAAGGTTCTCTGTTAACAAATTCCCTGTTTAGGTACGCCAAACGTGCCTAAATGTGGCCATCCCGTTATATCGCATGCAACGCGCTGCTACCCGTGCGAGCGTCCCGTACCAACGCGCGGCAGCTACTAATGGGCCGCCAATTTGGCGGCCGCCGGCGTGTACTTGTAGCGGCGCGACGGAATCACAGAGTGCACCGCCCCTGCTTAAGATCGAATTTCATCTGGTCTGTAGAAAAGTTTTTGAAACCCCTAATAATATAAAGGAACAGCCCCTAATAATAAATGCTAGCTTGATATTCTAACTAAACCTAGTAAGTCTCTTATACGACAGCGAGGTAAAAAAAAAGTTATTTTCTCTGGTATAAGGCCTATCACAGACTGGCGCGGCCTGGCCACGGCGGACAATAGTAAACTTGTCATTAGCTGTCAAATTTAATATTGACCGCCACTGCAAGCCGCGCTAGTGTGTGGCTGGCTTAACGTTGCGCCGTCGAATATGTTCCTAGTACCCAATAGATGGCACTGTTTAAAACCAATACGCATTGGTAATTTTTCGTATAAAATACACATTAGTTTTCAATTTATAGGCACTTAGTTCCATGCCTCACTTCACTGGAACGCCGGTGACGTCGCCGGCTATCGTATCCAAATAAGGCATATAGAAATGTATGGAGGTTAAGGCGCCGTAGGTTCAGCGAAGTTAAGCGAACAGAGTTTTTGAAACAATATAATGCATCTGTATATAACAATATGGTTTCAAAAAAATACGTAAGTAATCTTGAGGCTTTTCTGCAGCGAACTTCAAAAAATCGGCAATATCTTGTTTGAGGGAACTTAGTGATTATTATTACCTACTTTTTATTTATTTAAACGCAAAAAAAAAAAACAGGATATCCGCGCTTCCGAACACGCACTTCCATCTCGCTCACGCTTATGCTCAGTGAGAGGGAGAGAAGACCATGTACCTACGGCGCCTTAACTCACTTGACGACGCTTAGCTACCATAATTTGTAAGGGCCGGTGAGGCACGGCACTGTCTCTAGGATTTTCCGACATTAAGTCTAGTTTAGCTTATAAACGACTAAAGTGCCCTTTTAAATTGTTTATTAGTCAACTAAAATTAAGGAACGAGTTTATAAAAAAAATTAAGTATGTTAAAAACGAAAACAAATTGGTATATCTGCTTTAGAAAGATACAGTACAATTATTAATATTATTTTATGATATAGGTAGTACAGTTTTAAGGTAAATTTTAAAGTTGGTTATTTGGAAAATGTTCAGTCGTATTATTTGTATCCGCAGTCTTTAAAAATTGCCTTGTTATTATCTAAGAAAATTATACTACTTAATGTTTTACGTGCAATGTGTTATTTATATATTTATGCACTATTTATTTCATCCCAAGCTTTTATTATAGATTTGGTAAATTTAATTTAAAGTACAATTATATTAGTTTTAATTTTATCCTAGCCTGTAGATATTTATAAATCTCATTCGGTACGAATTTGGAAGCATTTTATTGAAATGCATTTATTTGTTTGAAAAGTAAATTTATACATAGCTCATTTATTTACTATATTGTTGTAGATTTAGGAAATAGCTTTGGTCTAGAAGACTGGAGGCATGTATTTGATACTGTGATATAGGAATGTAAAAATATTGCAGCCTAGCGGGTAGTTGACGATAGCTTAAATGGGAGAAATGTAGTAAATAGCTTATTTAAGAGTATATGTTCACTGTTATTTAATAATTTCAAACTTCCTTAGCATTACTGTTTTTTCAAGCGACACATTTTTATGTTATATTCTCTTAATTTTGTATTAATTTCAGCTTCTGTCATTGACTATTAAGTAACAGTGAAAATGCTCATTCCCACCCATCTCCCAAACGTATATATGTAATGCAAATAAATGCAAGTCCCTTTCGCACTAGTTTAGTTAGAAAGAGACAAAACGCAGCAAAGCATAATGGCCATCGCGTGATAAATACATTCGTCACTTTCTGATGCTAAGTGTTAGAAAGTGTGGGATGTTTTCTTATTTTAGGGTTCCGTACTCAAAGAGTAAATCGGGACCCTATTACTAAGACTCCGCTGTCCGTCCGTCCGTCTGTCTGTCACCAGGCTGTATCTAACTGATACCGTGATAGTTCCAGCTGAATTTTTTTACAGATGATGTATTTCTGTTGCCGCTATAACAACAAATACTAAAAACACAGAATAAAATAGTTTTTTTATAGATAATAGTACGGAACCCTTCGTGCGCGAGTCCGACTCGCACTTGGCCGTTTTTTTTATCACGCGATGATCTCGATCATATAGCACCGATAGCACAATCGCGTTTATACTCGTACCCTCAGAGCATAGAATACTAGAGAGAGGACAAGCCGCCGGCGGCCGTGTCGCAGCTGTATGCTCAATGGGCATACACTGCCATACTGTGCACGCGTGCTGATCGCAGAGAATATTACGTTTTGTCCCAAAATGCCTGATATGATGCGCGTTTATTGTCAAATAAGCGTGTAGGTATACAAGTGTGCGTGCTTTGTCTTGTCAATTACTTGGGCGTTGTGTGGGTTAATGTACTTGCGACAGGCTCACTCTATACAAATCGGCCGCCATGTCCGATCTCCTTATATTCATACATCTGTGCTCGTACCCGACATAAAACATTCATCCATCTCTCTATCTTGCTAGTGACTGTCAAATGATTTATGTACGACATAAAAGCGATCATGCTAGTTAGTCAGATGTGAATTATTTAAAAATTTGTGACTTTATAAATGTAGACGTAATCGCTGCTGTGGTGGCCTTATAATATTACAATAAAAAAAATAAAAAATTGGATAAGTTCCGTTTTGTACATACATATTATCTTGATAGTTAAGTTTGGTTAATTTTATTTTATATTAAGATAAATTATTTATGTTGCTTTGAAATTTCTTGGTCTCGGATGATGACGAATATTCTAAGTTTTCGAAGTGGCTAAGATATTTTAAGCGACCTTACTATACTTAAGTATTAACGTATTTTCTTGTCACTAAGCAAGAAGTTGTACGAAGTCTTGTCTGTTTAGTTTTTGGCAGCATCTATGTATTGATTGAAAACGCTATAAATGCTTATTATGAATTTTACATTTCTGAAGAGCATAATTTAAAATAAGTAAATAAAAATAATTGCAATACAATAGTTTTATTTTATGTAACGTGCCTATGGCAGTTTATGGAACCGTCTTTGGATTTAATCAGCTCAAACATGGTAAGATTATCTCAAAATGTATGAAACTATTTTTACGTCATACCTGGCCATAAAGTAGGAATTACCGCACGCTATGCGTGCGGAAAACCCCACTTCCTGGCCAGATAGAGACGTAAAATTTTGTACTCACCACGGGCGGTAATAAAGAAAGCCTCAGAGCGCATATTTATCGCCCTTGCCTTCGGCTCGGGCGTCAAATACCTGCGATCTGAGACATTCTTTGTTTAACCGCCCTAGGTAAGTAATGTACTATTTTCACATTTTCCAGGTTTCCAGGTAAATGTTTACATTGCTTCCGGAGAGATATTGGGAGAAATATGGACGTATAATACTCAGGATAAGCTATGATAATTACACGGGCGAACGAGATGGTAGCATACAATTCTCGATAAGTGTGACAGAAAGAGAAATATATTTCGTCGTCCTTGTCATAGTTTCACTTTTTTTTTATTTGCCACAATTGATTTAGCATGAAGTTGTGGAAAATAAACCATTACCCGTCCAAATTAAGTAGGTTGTTTATGGTAAGCCATCAGCCATTTTAAGACGAGTTCTTAATTTAGCTGCATAGTAGCCTTTCAGTCCCTTACGTATAGCCTGTCCAGAGTATTAATATAGGTCCATGGAGAGAAAGGAGTGCTCAACGAACCTACCTTAAAAAATAATCATATATGTAACTGCTTTCGCGGCACACTAGCAATAAACAAAGACGTCTTTGTGTTAGAATCAAAAAATTAAAAGATTAACTGATATAGCAAAAAACAAAGAAGTCATTTTGTTATAAAGCAAAAAATTAAAAGATTACCTGATACAGGAAGTAAACAACTACTAAAAGTTATCTATGGCGATATCGTCTTTTATTACTTATCATTCGTTTTCAAACAATCTCGCACAATGCAAATATCAATAAGACAAGCCGAAGCGTACCCTATGTCATATAAAATAGAGTACATAATCACAAAACCATGCTTTCAACAGATTGGCACTACTTTAATTACGATATTGAAGGTGAACAGTGAGTGTTTTCGCTATCAGTCGAGCGAGTGTGCCGCGGTCGGCGGTCGGGTGACGTGGCGAAATATTATAAAACGGTTTATTCGAAATATTCTAGGTACTTGATACTGGCAAATTTGTGCGGTTGGCCACAACGCCAAAAAAAAAGAAGAAATATTCCGTTGATTGATTGTGGGATTGGTTATGGCCCAGGACAAGAGATATCAGCTTCTGCTGGACTTGTTAATTTTGGCTTGCGGTGAGTAACATTGTGTTGTTAATTTGAACTAACATTTAACGGGTTTTTTTTTTAATTTGGCGGGTTTAAGTCGAGCGTTAAGAGCGTAGTCGGTCTGCGACAAAATTGAGAAATAGGTATTTGTACAAACTATTGCCGTCGCGTTGCGCCCAAGCGACCGCGTGCGATGCGCGATAGGGACAACCGCAGCTCAGACCGATTTTCACTACAAAATCTTGACAAGATCGATGCTTTGTATTCCCCTGTTTTCTCCGCCAAACCTGCGCCGATTCAATTATGTTTGGTGTTGAAATTTAGAGGAAGAGTAGATCTATGTTTCTATTATTTTGTTTTAACGTAAAAACTTTTCATATTTGTCTGGTAGTCATCTGAATATGACAGTAAAAATGGGGCATTTTTTAGGTTTTCGAAATTCTTTCCAGATGATAGTAATGTTTAAACATTGATTAAACGTTAATTTAATTTATTAAATTAAATTATATAACGGGTGTTATTAGGCGACCGGGTGCCTATAATAAGGCTCACCAACATCTTTTTTTTTAAATAGGTTTTTTCTGTGCTAACGCAAATAACATTATTTTTTTGTTAAATAAATAATTAGCTGTGAATGGCTTTTCTTTATTAATTATACTGTAGGTACCTAATTGTTTTACAAGGTTTTGAAATTAAAGTGAGCCTTATTCGGCGACGGTACCTTATTAGGAAGGCAGCAGGCACCGATATCGTGTCGGGCCAGTGTCAAATGGCTCTCACTGAACTGAATCGAATTCCTATTTATAATCCATTGTTCATGGCCCTGACACAATTTAAAGTAGGTAAAGCCTGTTTTTATAGTCTGCATTCTTTTATTTAAATAAAATTACCGGAAATAGATAGGTAGGTAGGTACTTACAGGACAAAAAAACCTACTATAAACTTTTATATAATATAAGTAATTGAACCTGCTCACAAAATTTCACAAGAATCAGTTGAGAATTGCGTCATGTAGAGGAGAACAGCTGGACAGCCGGACATACGAAAGAATTTTGCTCCAATCTGAACCGGGGAACTTTGTTCGCTTCGCTCGCTCGTTCAAAAATAAATCTACTACCGCTTTTTTGACGACCGCTTTAGCCTAGTTGGTATATAGTGACCCTGCCTACGAAGCAAGAGGTCCTGGGTTCGAATCCCGGTAAGGCCATTTATTTGTGTGATGAGCACGAAGTATTTGTTCCTGAGTCATGGATGTTTTCTATGTATTTAAGTATTTATTTATCTATATAAGTATGTTTATCTTCGTCTAGTACCCATAGTACAAGCTTTGCTTAGTTTGGGACTAGGTCGATTTGTGTAAGATTGTCCGCAAATATATATTTTATTTATTGATATACTACAAAAACTAGGAAATATCCTTTCACTTCACCGACTCATCTGAGTGGGCGAAAACCGGCACACCAGAACCTTGGACGGTGATGACGTCACATTTCATTCAACCGTGTAATGTATCATAGTAGCTTTTTGTCAGTAGGTACCTACGTAAAAAAGTTGAATGACTTAGTTTTTTTAACAATAGTTATTTGTTATACAAGGGTGCAAAGTTGTATTTTAACCGCGAGTGTGGAATTGAAACACGAGCTAGCGAATGGATTCTAGGGTTGAACCACGAGCTAGCGAATGGAATATATGGTTGAACCACGAGCGAAGCGAGTGGTTCAAAAATAGAATCCTGAGCGAAGCGAGTGGTTCAAAAATAGAATCCTGAGCGTAGCGAGTGTTGCAACACACGAGACGTCAAAATAACTTGCACCCGTGTGTAACACAAATCTTTTCACCTCACTAAAGCGAGGAAAAAAAACAAAAAAAAAACAAAAAAGTAAAGTAACGAAAAAATTTAAAAATAATATATTAAAAAGGGGGAAAAAAACATTAAAAATGAGAAAAAAAAATTAAAAACATGAAAAAAGAAACAAAATATTACAAAATTAATAAAAACATTTAATAAAGAGGAAAAGAGAAAAAACATTAAGAAACAAAAAAAATAACATTAAAATAAAGAAAAACTTTTTAAAAAGGCAAAAATAATTTCAAAAAACATTAAAAAAGACTGATAAAAGAAAAACGAAGCAACAAAATATAGACAAAAACATATGAAAAAGAAAAAAGTTACAAAAAACATAACATTAAGAAAAAAAACGTAAAAAAAAGACAAAAAGACAAAAAACAAAAATAAACATGTAAAAAGAAAAAAGTTAAAAAAACATTATATTAAGAGAAAAAACGTAAAAAAAGACAAAAAAACAAAAAAAAACATGTAAAAAGAGTGGAAAAAAATTTAAAATAATGGAAAAAGAAAAAAACCTTGAAAAACACATATAAATCAATATAAAATAAAAAAAACATTAAAATATGGCAAAAACATCAAAAAAATATAAGAGAATATCAAAAAACCTTGAAATAATAAAAAATAAACATAAAAATAAAAGGAAAAAACGTATAAAATAGAGAAAAAAGACCAAAAAAACATAAAAAAAGAAAAAAAAACATTCAAAACATTTATAAAAAGGAGAAAAAAGCAAAAATCATTGAAAAAAGAAAAACAAAGCAACTAAATAGAGACAAAAACATAATAAAAGAAAAAAAGTTACAAAAAACATTAAAATAAGAGAAAAAACGTACAAAAAAGATAAAAAAAGAAAAAAAACTTAAAAAAAAACATTTTAAAAGAGAAAAAAGTGGAAAAACCACAAAAATAAATCAAAAAGAAAAACACATTAATTTTTTTTTTTTTTAAAGTGGAAAAAATAAAAAAAAACCTTGAATAAACACATTTAAATCAATAAAATATAAAAAAAACATTAAAATGTAGACGAAAACATCAAAAAAATAAATAGCATTTCAAAAAACATTAAAAAAAGAAGAAAATAATAAAAAAAAAAGGAAAAAAACGTATAAAAAGACCAAAAAAACATTCAAAAAGAAATAAAACATTTAGAAAGAGAAACAACATTTTTAAAAAGGAGAAAAAGAAAAAAGATTTATAAAACAAAAAAACATTTAAAAAAGAAAAAAGAATTAAAACATTTAAAAAAAGAATAAAACATTCAAAAAAAGGTACCTAAATAAAATAAATCTGATGGGCGAAAAATGTCCTGTCTGGACTGGCCTTTACATGTTATTATGTTTAAGAAAGTAACTAATAACACGTTCGGATTTCAAATATTCTTTGCACTCTAGTGGATATAATGCAGTTTTGCTATCTGTTTTTAAAGAATAAAAATAGGCTTTCCGAGCTAGTGAGGTGAAAAACACATTTCCTGTAATCGTAGGCGTAACTGCATCGACTTAGCTGTTGATACCTAGTTATCCCTATTTATTTTGTAAATTTTGTGGTTCGGTAAAGTTTACGTCAAAGATTTCAAATATACCTAGGTACCTAAATAGGGCTAGTTACTTACATTGAAAACCAACCTAGGTAGGTATGTTAATGATTTAGTGCGTCAAGCCCTATTCGACTAAACACACAAATGTCAAAGAGACGGATAAGGGCAAACGAATTTTGTCACAAAAATACTTTTCTCAAACATGCTATGAAATGTCGTCTTTATGTGCGTTACAACTTACAACAGACTTCAAAGTATCACATTTCGGGCGAACTATTTCGTACGAAATTGAAGGCCTAGGACGGGAAGTAATTTTTTTTTAATTTTCATTCCTCAATTTGTGGCCCAGCATCACCGCGTTCGGCCATGAAAATAAGTTTGATTTCTTGGAGTTTATTTATTTCATTGCATGTTCGAGAAAAACACTATACCTACATGCCTGGCCGTGAAAAGGGCTTGCCGGCTTCGTATCACTATCTATACCTACTCACCCGGCAAGCCCTTCTTTCCCGGCGTCTGCAGTAATGTACTATAACGACTATGAACTACGAACGGCGAATTGTCAATTGGGTGTAACCTGGCAACACTGAGATGCAACGAGCAACGACATGGCCATTTGACCAATGTTGCCGGTTTACACTAGTAACTTTATAGCTTCGTGAAATTGGCCTACGTAGGTGTTTATATATATTAATAATTGTTATGTACTTACTTTATCTATTAATTTCCAACCATTTACTATGGTTATCGTCTAATACCTACCTATGATATAATCTGTATTTTAATTATAATCTGTAATTTGTAATGACGTCAATTGCTTGCTTGGAATCTGAAAATACTTATTTAGCTCGAATAAAATAACCCTTTTTTATCTAAAAGTTATTAGTCGCTATTCCAGAGGCAAACATAAACTTATTTTAATAAAACCTTCATTCTCAAGTGGTAGGCAGAGCGCATGAAATCAATTTTTTACAAGCTTTCTATTAAATTGCGATATATGTAGGTACCTAACTATGTAAATAACTGTATGTTTGTTCGGGTGGAATCTTGCAACAGTTGCAACTCAATTTTGAAACAGATATCTTCCCGATTGAGCTGAAATTTTGGGTAAAGGTATTGTTTGGATGACAATTCAATATTATGGTACCATCGAGCTGATCTGATGATGGAGGCAGAAGGTGGCCATGGGAATTCAGTCCTAGGTACTTAACCGACGTAACCCTGTTGAGTTTGGGCTCGTTAGAATCGTCTCAATGAGTAGTTGATGACGGTATACAGAAAAGTACAGTCGGCAAAAAAAGTTTGTACCTACTTACTAAACATTTTTTTTTTGTCAAAAAGTAATCTAATCTAAATTAAACTAAACTAACTAATGTAATCTTTGACGATGCAAAAGAGATTGTAAAATCCTAATTGAATAAATGATTTTTATCTTATCTTATCTTACTTATTTCCGTTACTCGTTACTGCCAGTTGTACGGTTTAGGTACTAGCCCGTCGCCCTCAGCCATAATCCTATTAGGCTATTACCATACCTAGTCGATTTTAACTTTAAGACACCCATGGGAAAAAAGGTGGAGGCTATTCTACACCGACAGTGGATACCTTTACTTAATACTTACTTACTCCTTTGGCGCAACGACCCGAAGTGTGTCTTGGCCTCCAATACGAGTGCACGTCACTGATCCCGGTCTTGAGTGGTTTCTCGCCAATCGCCAGCTTGGTTGGAGCTCGCGAAGATACCCATCGATATCTGGGGCAACCATCCGGACATCCTCCTACCCTCGTAGGCTCCTTTAACCGAGCGATAATTAAACAGTTATTTTCCCCTCACTGCCTCGTAAAGCCATCTTTTATCCTTTAAAACCAGTGAGCAAAAACGCATTTTATCCACTAGTGGGCAAAGTAATTTGACCTTGGAGCGTAGCGTATCTCATGTAGGTATATCATGAACCGTGATAGTTAGACTGTTGAAATTTTCACAGATGATGTATTTCTGTTGCCGCTTTAACAACAAATACCTACTAAAAAATAGAATAAAATTAATATTTAAGGGGGCTACCGTACAAAAAAACTTTTCGCTGTGCTTGGCGCTGTGTCTCAAAATGTGTGGGAAAATTAAAATCCGACTCGCACATGACCAAAATTCTAAAAAAAATAGTTATTTGTTATATATTTTTATACAAGGCTGCAAAGTACTTAATTATTTAAATCAAATAATAGTACATTATGATAAAAGTGAGGTATGTTGATCATTACATAAGAGGCGGAATTGATAATAGAGCCGAGGATGTAATTATCAAAGCTCACGCGTATCATACGACGTTTTTCAACACATTTGCGAGGAAAAAATCCTTTTCATAAAATGAACCTGTTACAGGCTCCTAAGTTGTTTCCTTTAGTTATTGATGACAACAGGTTTTTACTCACATATTTGTACATCTCCAAGAATGTACAGAGTGGCGTCAATTCTATTTATCACTTTTCTATTCACTACGAGTCAACATTTTGACAATAACCAAACACGCATCATCAATATTTACAAATATTTGTGAAATTACATATAATGGCGCGCAACTATTTTTTTTCGTGAAGTTCGCGCAGTGCGCCCGCAGCGAGGCTTAGATGAAATCTCTAAACAGCCAATACAAAATAAAATAAATATTTTCTTATTCAATATAAATTCATGTAAAATGTTATCAAAAGTAAATAGTTTTACTAAATGAAACGTTTCTATATCATATCCAAGAAGAAATAAGAGGCACGTTACGAGCAAATGTGTTGAAAAGTTGTTTTGCTTGTTGCACTCCTCGCTACAGTGAGGTGAAAAGTTTTGTTTTATACACGGGTGCAAATGTATTTTACTTCTCGTGTGTTGAAACACTCGCTACGCTCAGGATTCAATTTTAGAACCACTCGCTTCGCTCGTGGTTCATATACAAGATACTTTCGCTTACTCGTGTTTCAATTCCACACTCGCGGGTAAAATACAACTTTGCACCCTTGTATAACAAAATAATGTTTTTGTTTCCAGTGTGCTTCCCGCTCCTAGCGTTAATCCAATGGGCTCGCCCCTTCCACCGCGGCTTCTTCGAGCACGATGACTCCATACGGCTGCCGTATGAGGCGCAGAGCGTCACAGAGGCCACCTTGGGTGTTATGGGCTTCATACTAAACATAGCTGTGGTAAGAGAACCCTATTTCAACTTGGCGTTTTTCCAGAACCCTTCTTTTACAAGCTTTTATTCACTTTCACCTGTACCGTTGTCTGTCTGTCTGTAATCAAATCTTGCAAGTTAAATTTGACCCACTTCCCGGTTTTCGATTGAGCTGAAATTTTGCATGCATATGTACCTATATATCGCATGACAATGCAATATTATGATGACATGGAGCTGAACTGATGCTGGAGCTGGAAGGTGGCAATAGGAACTCCGCAATAAAACGACACAACCCCATCGAGTTTGGGCTCGTCAGAATCATCTGAATGAGTAGTTGATTGTATGCAGAAAAGTACTGTCGGCAATAAAAGCTTGTACCAAAAATAAAAAAATTAATAGAAACTTATTATACTATGACAGTAGCAAACAAGGATACGGTAGGCCTGATGGTAGCAGACACCGTATCCTATGGACGCTAGCGATTCCAGAAGAATCACAAGCGCGTTGCCAACCCTTTATTGGTTTGAGGATTCGTTGTTTTGATAGCTAATGAAGAACGCGGGTCCCTCACTCCTATCACAAGCAACACATCCTCGAAAGCTGTTCTCAGTTGGTTTCGCTTTTAGAATTGAATAGAATCACATTTATTCAACGGCGCTGGGTTTCTGTTCAGAGCCAGCGGGGTGTGCGGGACAGCGTACTGTGCTGTGCGACTTGTGTCAGGTGATATTCATATTCATATTCAATTATGACGAACGTAAAAGCCATGCACTTGTGGTCTAAGGGCGCTTGTGCGCTACAATGAATTTTACGGTCCGGAGAGCCGGAATTTTTGTAAAATTCCGGCTCTCCGGACCGTAAAATTCCCGTGTGGTGCACAAGCTACCATATACATTCATGATCCGCCATTCCGGATCGGTAACATTCCGGCTCTCCGGACCGTAAAATTCAGTGCCGTGTACAAACGCCCTCAGTAGGTACTAAGTACTTATCAGTTTCACTATTTTTTTTTATTTTATCATTTATTTCAAGTAACTTAAGACTCATATATTTATGGTTAGTGTGTACTTATAGCTATGTTAATATCTATATTACTTAATTACTAAACATTTTATTATTATTTTTACCTATTTTTAATGTATTTCACTATAATCTATTTTTAACTATAATCAATAACCAATATTTTTCCAGATATTGATAATCGAGTACCTACACAACCGGAAACAAAAGAACTCCAATCAGAAGTATATCTTCGGCTTCGTGATCGCGGGTTGGGTGTGGCAGAGCTACAGCGCCATAAGGACTTTCACGTTTGGGGCGGCGTGCCAGCAGCTAGTAGCGAATCTGACCAAATACGTGATCGGACGGTTGAGACCGCACTTCATAGATGTAAGTAAAAAAGAAAGAAGAAAATATACATTTATTCACAAACACGCATTAAACCATAAAATAAGAAAGCAAAAACACATAAAACATGACACAAGCGTTGTCTCTGCGACTGTGAACCGGACACTGGCTGAGCAATATGCTGAGATGTCGGACAACTACAGCGCTGATTTTCAGCCAGCACCGTATATCCCACAAGAGTTAACTTGAGACTCGAGCGGGTACTAACCTCATACGAACGAGGTCTCAAGTTAACTGTTGCGGGTTTATAACTAGTTGGTTGTGGGCTTGTGGGAGACAGCTAGCGGCCAGTCTGACCAAATGCTCGGACGCTTGAGACCGCACTACATAGACGCCGGTTTAAAGGCAGAACCGACTATTTATTTCGCCGGGTCAAAAGCAAAACCAACTATCTTGCTAATCAAAGATTCTGCCTTTGACTGGAGAAAAAAATTGTCGGTTCTGCCTTTAACCCGGCGAGATGTAAGTGCCGTTTGCTTTTGTCATGTTTGTAGCGGCGTGCCAACAGCTAAATACGAATTCCCTTCATAATCTTAGCGTTCTCCCGGTTGCATACAAGTTCAGGACGTGGGTCTTCTGTTGTTCCTATGAGTGTAAATGAGCTACTTTTGCTATACCTAGGGCGCAGCGCAAAATAATTCGTGAGCCCATTTTGGAATGACTACGATTGATTTATAATTAGGTAAGTTTGAAAATAATTCATGAACACAATTTAAAAGTAAAACCGGTTCGTTGAAAACTATGAATCATGTGATACCATCATGATACCGCCGGTGACAAAGGCATTTACCGTACCGGTAAAGATTAAGTGATAACGTTTTACGAATCAGATATAACGTATTTACATGGATATTATATTACCTAACCGCGTGTATTTACACTATTTTCAGCGAAGTTTGGAGAGTGCGTTTATGCGGATTTAGAGTTCAACCAAAAATAGCCTTTAACTTTGGCAATGTTCACAGAGGAGACGCGAACCTAAATCTGATAATGACCCAAATTTAAACGTTTTTTTTTTGATCTCTTTGATGTAACCAGAAACAGTCCCCGCGAATGATACGGGCGACTGAATCCGCGCTTACTTTAATACTAAATAATTTCAAATCTATCAAGGCGCGTAATAGGGAACATTACGCAAAACTCTTCGTAGGTGGCGACACTAGCAGCGTTGACATTGT
Source organism: Epinotia brunnichana (assembly GCA_963854355.1). Lineage (NCBI taxonomy): Eukaryota > Metazoa > Arthropoda > Insecta > Lepidoptera > Tortricidae > Epinotia > Epinotia brunnichana. The sequence goes on along the minus strand of OY977950.1, from coordinate 22,733,366 downwards.
ATCTGGTTCCCACTTGCTGTATTGTCTATGCAAGCATCCTTGTCACTCATTTGACAATCAATTGTGCATGTGTTTGTGGATCCCTATATTCCTATACTGGTTTACTATTAGTGGTAGTGCTGCCTTTAGCGGCAGAACATTGCAGTAATGTTCCCTATTGCAAGCAGGAACTTTAATGATTCCAGGTATGTCAGCCAATCTACGACGCGTCGTCCCCGGCGAACGCGTTGGGCTACATCCGGAACTATACGTGCGCGAACCCACTCGACGGCCGGCTTAACGACGCGCGGCTGTCGTTCTTCAGCGCACACTCCAGCTTCGCTATGTATGCGGCGGTGTTCTGCATTGTAAGCACACAGATAAGATATGTTATTGCCGTCTAAGTGTGTATGTGAAGTCTCCAATCCGCGCTGGAAGTGGGAACTACAGCCCGTACTCTCAAATCCATGAGATGGGACGCGGTAAACAAGTTGATGATGACTTTAAATAGTGTAGCGACTTTTGAAAGAAAATTCGGCCCAGCAGCGGGGTCAGACATGAATACTTGCTGTGCTTTTGTCAACATTTCCATAACCTATTCCGGCAGTACCTTTAACAAACCTTTCAGTAAAGTAACAAAGTCATAGTTTGGCCTTTCTTGTTAGGTCTGTAATCGCCCAATAGGTACCTATTGTATATGTACTGATCATGTGATAATATGCTTCCATTCCCAATCATGGGGTACAGTGCTACTAGTAGTGTTATCTAGAATCGACCCGCGATCTTTTTACTATTATCGATCATTAACTGTTGTAGGCGACATAAATATATCTTCATTGGCAGACCTTTTGAATGTAATAGGGATATAGAGGGCAGTAGGGACGCGAATATTTTAATTTGCTACTTTGTTTTTCTGGCTCAGATTGCTCTAAAAGTAGTTTTATTATACTTTTAGACATATTTTCTTATCTTGTGGCAACACGCGAGTAGCCAAATTATAACATAAAAAAGTGGAGTCGCTAGAAGTGAGAGGTGAAAGATATGTGGCCTGGAGTGGAACCCGGATTGCGGGTAGCATCATGCGGAAGAGGAGCGATAAATATGAGGGAGGCAAGCTAATCCGAAATTCACAATCCGTAAGTAATGTATTTCCCCATACATTTTCCTAGCTCACCCCATTGTCCCTCTAACTCCACTACGGTGTGAGGCGGGATTTCCCACTGTTTTTGTTGTGTTTATCGTCGTACCTCACGAATTGCAAATGAGCCAAATTATTTGGACCTACTTGGCCTGTTAGATAGCGCTAGCGAGCACTTGCCAGCTAGTCAACGTATTTTTTAGTTTTAACTGTAAACATACAAGTGAAGGTTACTTGCAGCAGATTAAATAATAGACAAAAGAACAAAACAAATTAAAACTAAACAAAAAAATAAACTAAACTAAATTATGTCTCCTGTAAAAAGGCATGCAAGGTAAGACATAAATATGTCTTTCTTTTTCAATCCCAGATGTACATACAAGCGAAAGGCCGGCGATGGCGTGGCACAAAGCTACTCCGACACGCCTTCCAATTCTTCGTATTGCTGGGAGCCTGGTACACAGGCATGACGCGCGTCGTAGAGAACTTCCACCACTGGAGTGACGTCGCTGTGGGCTTTATCAATGGAGCACTCTTCGCGATTATGGTGGTGAGTGTTACTAATGTCAGCTAGATTTTCGTGTTGCTGGGAGCCTAGTACTCGTATATAAAAGACGGATGCGCGTGGTCAACTTCCACCACTAGGGTAACGTTGTTGCGGTGGGCTTCATCAATGTGAGTTCGCGTTTATGCTGGTGAGTGTTACTGATGTCAGCTACTTCTTCCTATTGCTGAGAGCCTAGTACATACAAGACAGATGCACATGGTGAACTTTCACCACTAGGGCGACGTCGCTGTAGGCTTTATCATCATCATCATCAATATCAGCCGAAAGACGTTCACTGCTGGACATAGACCTCCCCCAAAGAGTGCCACAATGGCCGGTCCTGCGCCACCCGCATCCAGCGGACTCCCGCGACCTTTACCAGGTCATCAGTCCACCTTGTGGGGGGCCTACCCACGCCGCGCCTTGCGGTACGTGGTCGCCACTCGAGAACCTTTCCGCCCCAACGGCCATCGGCTTTATCATGTGTTGTTATAATTATATTCTGTATATTTTCAGGTAACATACGTGCTCAAGCCCATACAGGGTCTGCCACTGACTTGGCAAGACTCGGTGCCCAACACAATACTGCCGACACCCGTGCCCGTCCGGTGACGTCCACCGCGCCAGCGTTTCAAACTTTTGGTAGTACTGCATTTTATACTGTTAATGATACTTAAGAAATAAATATTAACGTTAGGACACCCGGTACTCCTAGTATAAAAAAAACTCGGTGAATTTTCTGAGATAAAACTATTATGCGCAGTGAATTAGTATTTCCAATTAGTGAAGGGGCAAAAAAGACTGTGTTTAGTTCGGTGTCCTTTTGTTCAGTCGAGACGAGATATTTTAAGATTGGAGTATTGTTTCTGCAATGTATATTATAATTTTTTAGTAGGTAGATATGAGATTTTTGTACGATATTTATTTATCTAATAATATGTTCCTACCGAGTTTGAACGTTCTGGCGCCTAGCGACAAATACGAAGCAGTAAGTAGTCAAGAGTATTGAGTGTATTGTGTATGTATAAATAGTAATTAAAACTTGTAAATATTACTTGTAATGGACCATTTGCTTAATACATACCCCTGACAAAACATGGTACTAGTAAAACGCCTTAAACAAACGTAATCTAAGCAATATTTATTCTGCTGTAATCGTAAGATATTTTGTATAGGCGTTTAAACTATGTATGTTTTTCACTAATAGAGATGTAAATATTGTGCGCTTAAGTAGTTTATTAATTCATAAGGTTCTCTCAAATAATTTGTAGAATTTGACTGAGCCCTATGAAGGTATGTGCTCAACGTATTTTTCAATCTTCGAAGACGCACCTTTCTTGCCTGCGTCGTGGACAAAAAAATGTACTATAAAATCCCATCTCGATGAAAAAAATTGGAACACTGTAGGAAATTGTGTGAATATTGTACAGAACAAGTAATTCAATCTACACACTAATTTTCATTCTAACAAATAAAAAATCGGCCCAATTACCTAGTACCTACATACATCTTGTAGATTGAACTACCTATTTAGGATAGATGACTAATTATTTTCACATTGACTAGTCGTTTGAACAGTTTATCTTTTATCTTATGTATATTTTGTAGGTATGATTAATCTTTTTTATGAGTGATAGCGTGAAATCTTGTGTATAGTTTCATTCTTACGTGTGGTGATATATTTAACGGTTCATATATGATGTAATTTAGGTATAGGATGTGTCACGGTTATGTTACATGAAGAGAAATACCTCAAATATTGTAGATCTAGGCTATTTGGCAGGTTACCTATCTGAATCACTAAATTTCATTTCCCAGCTGTATCGTTTATGTCCGAATGGTCATTTGTCCTAAAAGCCGTTTTTCTCTGAAGCCATGACATTTTCAGGATGATTATAAAACAAACCTAACCTAATAAGTGAAAAGTATAAACGATACAGTTGGGAAATGAAATTTAGTGATTGTGATAGGTTACCTAATTTGCTTTATGAAGATAATATTTTATTTTAAAGGTTTACTTGTTGTCACCCAATTTTGGCAACAAAGAATAAATATATTTTATTTTCTAAAGAATATAGAAGTTGATAATTTACATTCACTAAATTAAATTGAATGAATTAAACTCATTTGCTTGCGGAAATCGCGAAACGTCTGGTTTATGTAACTGGTGGCCGAAGAGCTGGCGGCTTTCTCGCGCAACGCATTAGCATTGCAATTCAGCGAGGAAATGCCGCCAGCAACAATGCCCCACTTGAACAAAAAAATACGTTCAAGATTCTTGGTTGGTTCTTTTCCCCGATCACAAAAGGTTTTTTAAACCCTTGAATACAAATCACGTTAAAAAAAATCCGCAAAGCAAACTATCCCATCTACAATATTTCAGGTCCTTTTGAGGCATAGGTATTTGTAGGCATGTTGCATAGATTTGTGTAGAGGTGCCCTGTATAAAAGTTAGTAGGTAAGTTCTTAAATGGTTGTTTATACGTGAACAGAAAAATAAAATACATATTTTTATCATAATTAAACTTTCGTTTCATTTCATTTATTTCTTGATAAAACATTGTATTTTACATGTGAACTTAAATAATAATTATTTACATTTCATTTTAAAATCATGTCAATAAATTATAATCATGCGATATTTTTCGTGGTAGGTACATACTAATTCAACCGATAAAGCTACAGGGTGGTAAAAGATTCGGTACTTAGCTGAAGTATGGCCATTTTTGCGTGGCGGCAAGCGATCTAGTAGCTGCCCTTACTGCCCCGTTTTAACTTTCCACCCTGTATACACTTAATCAAAAAAATGCTGAGCCCTCATATTTATTTTTAAAGACTTATCATCCACGTTTTGATTTAAGGCCGAAACGCACTGAAAGCGGTGGCGGTGCGGTGCGGTGCGGTGCGGAGGCGGTACCGGTTGTAATGTTCGAGCTAATATGAAAAGGACCGCACAGAATACCGCGCCGCGCCGCGTCCCGCCGCGGTATTCTGTGCGGACCCATTAGTTTGAACATTACAACCGGTGCCGCCTCCGCACCGCGCCGCGCCGCACCGCCACCGCTTTCAGTGCGTTTCGGCCTTTAGTGTTTTTTTTTTGACTTGTAGTTACATGTACGGACTGCCACTTAAGTTTTTTTGTCATTTGATTTCGCAGTTATGTGGAACAAAATACCCCTACATTTTAAATTACTTTCAAATACACCTTGGTATTTGAGTAAAATATCTGTGGCGTACGGACAGACGGACATGGCGAAACTATTAGGGTTTCGTTTTTGCCATTTTGGCTACGGAACCCTAAAAATGCATGTTCGGAAATAAAACATTAACAAAAAAAAATCATTATCAAGCATAATTATTTCGCCAAAACAAAAGGATCCCAAGATCGAGCGAGGATGTGCAAACCTTTAGTCATAAATGTAATAACGGTATCTAAAATGAGCACTCAAGATTATTAGTCACATACCTATCGCTATCAGTTCAGTCCAGTGCATTCGCACGAACATAACGGGTGTGTGGCCACTGGCGATAAACGTAAAAAAACTTGTGTAGGTAAACAATCTCTGTGTAAAAAAAAACTTTTTCTAACAACGATTTCACAAAACAATTAAAAAAAATCAATTGAAAGTGCTTCCGATAAAAGTAACGAACTGAATTCGAATTTATAATCGATGTGATTGATCAATTATTATGTAATTGACAACATATACAACATATACTCGTAGTGCAAGACCAGATGCATTCCAATAGCAATATTTAACTCATTTGAGTAAAAATTGGATTGGATTCATAATTGACTCGATAGGTCGGTCGATCAACGAATGAGATGGCCCAGGACAAGTTGATATGGAAGATATTGTTGGATTTCGTTATACTGTGCTGTTGTAAGTATTATTCCCTGTATTGTAATAGCTATTAAATTAAAATAAGACCAAACGCAATTTTTTCAATATGTGTCGACGAAAAAATTACATCCTGTTATAAAGTAAGGTGTGAAGTAAGGCAAAGTAAGGTCTTAAGCACAAGATCGGGTTTTGTGATGTGGATAGCCATACATACTAATATTATAAATGCGAAAGTGTGTCTGTCTGTTACCTCTTCACGCTTAAACCGCTGACTCATTTTGATGGAATTTGGTATAGAGATCATCCGCAAATCATCCCCTAAGGGAGTGAAATTTAGTATGGAGCTACGATATAAACGAATTCCACGCGGATGGAGACGCGGGCAGAAGCTAGTAATTTGTAATCATGCTGAACTTGTGATTTTTGTGAACCTGTTTCCTCAGCCTTCTGCCAATAGTGAGCCTTCTACCAGCAGCTGGCAGTTATGTATACACCATCATTCCTGTTTCTTTGGCCTTCTGCCAATAGTGAGCCTTCCACCATCAGCTGGCTCTGTATACACCATCATTCCTGTTTCCTTGGCCTTCTGCCAGTAGTGAGCCTTCTACCAGCAGCTGACTACTCTGTATACACCATCATTCCTGTTTCCTTGGCCTTCTGCCAGGAGTGAGCCGTCTACCAGCAGCTGGCTACTCTGCATACACCATCATTCCTGTTTCTTTGGCCTTCTGCCAATAGTGAGCCTTCTACCATCAGCTGGCTACTCTGTATACACCATAATTCCTGTTTCCTTGGCCTTCTGCCAGTAGTGAGCCTTCTACCACTAGCTGGCTACTCTGCATACACCATCATTCCTGTTTCCTTAGCGGTATGCCCATAGTGAGCCTTCTACCAGCACCTGGCTGCGTTGTATACACCATCGTTCCAGTTTCCTTGGCTTTCTGCTTAAAGTGAGCCTTGTACCATCAGCTGGCTACTCTGTATACACCATCATTCCTGTTTGCTTTGGCCTTCTGCCAATAATGAGCCTTCTACCATCAGCTGGCTACTCTGTATACACCATCATTCCTATTTCCTTGACCTTCTGTCAGTACTGAGCCTTCTACCAGCAGCTGGCTACTCTGCATACACCATCATTCCTATTTCCTTGGAGTTATGCCCATAGTGCACCTTCTACCAGCACCTGGCTGCTCTGTATACACCATCGTTCCTGTTTCCTTGGCCTTCTGCCAATAGTGAGCCTTCTACCATCAGCTGGCTGGTCTGTATACACCATCATTCCTGTTTCCTTGGCCTTCTGCTTTTTTCTGCCTGCATTCCTCATCATCACCATCAGATGGCCGTTGACCCCGGTAGTAGCCTGGTAGCTCACCCCAATAACTTCAATAAGATACAAGATACAAGATATTTATTCATAAAAGTCAATGTTTTACAAGTCAGGTATGTACATAACAACCCATTTATAACAGTAAACCAAAAAAACAAAAGTTAAATGAATGAGGTATTAAGGTGAAGCAGCTTCAGAAAAGTACCAAAATGGGCTTGGAAATTCTTACTTCATTACGCGAAAACTACATAAAATGTAACGGTTTCTTATTTAAATGCTATTTGAAGATATTTGCTACAATTTTATAATGCCCAACACACGATTTGATTAATTTGCCTCGATGGATTAGGCTCGCAAAGTTAGCTCTGATTGCGCGTTTTTCGGTAGGTCGAGTTGACTAAAAACCAGAACCATTTTTTTGCTAGTCAATGTTCAGTATTTATTTTTGTATCCTTTTATTCCTTATTATATATTTGACAACGTAGTAGGCTGATTTTATTTTTAATTAACGTACATTAGTAACATTAAGCACATAAATATAAAATCTCGCTCAAAACGGATGCGCGTAAGTCATTCGTTTGAATTTTAGTAGGCAGATGGCCAAGCGGCCTCGGGCTGGACGGACGTCTGTCGCGATTTTTTGCATTTTGACAACTGTAAAATTCGCTAGTTTAATACCAGCTGTTAGAAAATAATACGTTTTCAGGGAGAATTAATAGGGTGTCATGTGGGTGGATAAACGTTTAAAATAGATTTTCGGTCATTTTTACAATTTGTTCTAATTTAAAACACAAAAGTTCGTTCACAAACCCTACCATTACAACCCGATTTTTCATATTTCTCATCTTAAGAGCCCGTTATTAATGAAATAAGTTCGAATACGTTTCTTTAGTATGTGGAATATTTTTTTATCACACAGGTCACATTGTCTAGTATACACCGTATGTGCGTAACATCTCGCTGCCCCAATATTATAGGGTCCTATGTTACATTGTCGGGGTACTTCAATTTAGACCTAATGTCACTCTGACGAACTTCAAATTTCAAGTTGATAAAAGTGCAACATAGAACCCTATAATATTGGGGCAGCGATCTGTCATATAGAAAGATTTGACATTTGGCATTTACGCTGTCTTAGGACTTAGATATATCGTTTTCAATAAAATAATAATATATTAAATACAATGAAAATCGTATAGTGTACAAACTATAACGATTATGATAGTATATTGTGATCCGCTGTAATAATGACGCCATCCAGTTAAATCCCCTGCAGTTCCAACCAATTGAATGTGGAAAGAGATTGTCAGAATATTTATACCTACTCGGAATCTGCAAGCATGATGTAAATTGTGTTTATTGTGGTCAAATCAAGACGGATTATTGTCACCCAATTGGATACAGTTCTTCAAGATACCTCCTAACTACACTTCAACTCCAAGTTTTTAACACATTCACTGCCCAGAATCTCTACGCACTACGCTCCTTGCATGCCTACGGCGTAGGCGCCCGCTAAGCGGTTTCATGGCAGACCTGAGTGAGAGTTTGAAAGTCAAGTGAGGAAGAAGAAGTAGTAAATAATTGTAATAATTAATATGCCTAAACAGTAAAGTATTCCATTGCATAATATATAGATTTGCATCATTTTGTTGCCTAACATATTTTTTTACCTACAAATAATGAAGTAGGATGATTTCATTGTATGATGTAATTTACATTGAATGATATACTTTTTATTCTTGTGGTATAAAACATTCCTACTAATGAAGAATTTGTTTCATTTTCTTTACCTACTCTGAGGCTAAGGAATTCACTAGAACAGACATATTTAGATTAAGTATGCTGTAGTAAACAACGTATGCTCGCTTTAAAGCTTTATGGGAAGGATATAATGATGTGACGGATCTTGCCAATGAGAATACAATTAGGTAGCTAAAATCGACTTCCGAGCTATGTTTACAATTTGGCACCTAATTCCTTTGTGATAAGGCGAAAAAGAAAAATATTCTATATATCATCATCATTATCATATCAGCCGAAAGACGTCCACTGCTGGACATATGCCTCCCCCAAAGAGTGCCAAAATGACCGGTCCTGCGCCACCCATTCTATATATAGTAGTATAGAATATATAATTTTTTCGCCTTACCAGCTAAGTCTCATATCTGGGAAATTCTTTTTCTCTATTTTCACCCAAGCAGAGCTCAGGTTTATATGTATGTATGTGATACATACATATATAGTATAAAATGGCATATCATTTGTAATCCTATGCGTACAAAAGAAATATGAGTAAATAAAATACATTACTTACAAGCAGGAATCGATATCGAGGGGCCATCCTGGAAGTACGGCAGTCAGTACAAATATCAAAGAATTATTATTAGTACCATTTTTTTATACCATGTATTTTGCAAACAAACACACGGTTTGCGAGATATCGAAGCCTATGGACGCTTGCTACTAAAGAGGATTCACACATTGGAGGATGCTTAGGGTTCATTTGAATTAACTCACAGATATTCACTAGTTTACGATATAATATTGCTTACCTATATTATTCTTTGTAGATATAGGTCAGTAGAAATCGACACAAAATAGGCTTAAATCGCAAGGCCATGATTTTTCGGTATATGGAACCGATATATAGTTAGGATAGTGTGAACACGAAATTTTGGTTTAAAAGTCATTAACTATGCTACTTTGACCACCAAGATGTAGTACACTTTAAAAGATAAATAAATTTAAAACAATTTTAGTTAAGCCACAGGTCTATAAACTCCAGCGATGGCCCTTCAAATATAGTCTATTTTCCCGAAGATTGTCAATTTTAAGTCATGGTCCCATCCGGATCAAAATATTGGCAAAATCCCTCGTCCAATGAGAAAAATTGTTGGATATAAAGTTTTGTTGATATGTAATTTTCTTTCATACAAACCCTCTATAAATTCTGTAAGACTACACGCACAATCTTGAAAATACGAAAAAAGGTAAAAATGGCTTTTTTGTAGAATTGAGTGCAAAAGGCGTTCGAGAGACCTATAGTTTGTGTGAAAGTAGCCAAGTATCAATGGAAAAAGCAATAAATAATCATCATCATATCAGCCGAAAGACGTCAACTGCTGTACACAGGCCTCTCTCAAAGATTGCCACAATGACCGGTTCTGCGCCACCCGCATCCAGCAGCCTCCCGCGACCTTCATCAGGGCATCAGTCCGGTCCCCACTCAAGAACCTTTCTGCCCCAACGGCCATCGGTTCGACGTGATTTAGGTTTAGATTTATTTCTTTCGAGATAAAAATTACAATATAGGTCCTTATCACGATCGTCAATAATAAGTAATAAAAATAAAATAATATTCAAAATGTTAATACACAAAGTGGAAATTGTATCTCTAATTAAGGATTGTCATTTAACAACTAATAGACACTTACTATTGACCAGAAATAAACAATGTCAATTTATGCATTAGGTACCTAAATTTAAAATTTGAATATTCAACATAAATGTTACACAAGAAATAATATCAAATGTGCAATATGGCGGCGCCAATACCTACACATTACTATTAATTTTACTCATTTACTTTATTTATTTTTAATATACAACCACACATTTTTGAACGCATCCTATTACACGCCATACCTGGCAACTTTCCTTCACCCTCACCCCAAACCACAGTGCACTAAAAATACCCGTCGCGCGCGCGCTAACGCTCAATCAAAAACTATTGAAAAAACTCAAAAATCCTACAAGTGTGCATACAAAAAACACAAGTGATTACCGAAGTACAAGTGTTTACTGTGAAATAACAAAATTATTTCTTGTATGCTGAAACACGAACGCAATACTGGATTGCCGGCTGGCGCCGATTAAAAGGTTTGTCTTGCCGCACCACAATGTGCCCCGCCCTCTGCCTTTTAAAAGCAATACGGAGGGCTATAAATCATGTAAAAACAATAATTACTTTTTAATTTACAGACTTCTTTTGGTTTGGTTCAGCTAGAAGCTTTTCTTCAGGTTCTTCCACGCTTTCTTCCTCAGGTTCTTTCAGTTTTTTGAGTTCGTGTTGTGTCTGGGCTTTCTCAAGATCGTTCTCGTCATCGCCTATCGAAATCAAAGCGATGACTTCGAATAAATTTCCTGAGCAAATTAAGCATAGAACTGAGCATTTGAGCTTAGCTCTCTGGTAGTTGGTGGTAATATATAATTTTCGAAGGGCAATAGCTTCGTCCCCTAAGAGCTTACAGATTTGCAGTTTAATTCAAATAAAATTGTTGGAATAGGGAACTTGCATTTTTTATTTTATTGCGAAAATCAAATGTATAATTTAGCATTAAAACAACTGTAGCACTAAAACTTTCTTATGATTTATTTGTCTGATTTTATATGCATTTGAAATCTGCACGCGCCGGCACCCCCCGAAAACGCTCTATATTAAACTGGCTTATGCTATGACGTCACAACATATATTCTCGGCGCGTTTACTATGGAGTAAGTCATTAATTTGCAATTATCTCCACATCATTTGCGTTTAAGTCTATACTTGTCATACAAAATATCATTTTCTGTGCCAATTCAATATTATGTGTAACTGTTATGTTATTTTATCGAAACAATAATAAATTTTTTTCGTCATTTTAACGTGAGATAAAACTAATACAATCGTTTTTTTTTCTTCTGTATGATATTTCTACGTACATCCGCATTAATTGAGTGCAATTTATTTGAAATTGAAGTCCCATGCAAATTCCCCATTTTAATCAACTTTAAAATTCAGGCGTAAATGTAAAAAAAAGTCCTAAAATTTCGCAGTTTTACGCGTGTCGCGCAACTGGCACAAGCTTTTCGAAGTCGCAAACTTGTGTCTACACTACCCTAACTGAGCCATAAAACAAAACCAAATAAGTTACTGACAAAATTAACCTACATACAAACAGGTGAAGTTAATATAAAGCTTGTAAAAACCAGAACTACATCGTGCTTTGCGATTTTAATGTCGAATTCTATAGTCCTAACAACGCATCGCTTTGAACCAGGTTCATTGGATGTGGTACTGGAGAGCACCGAAGAGTTTTTATGATCTTCATGAATATACAAATAACTTCCACATATCACTAACAAATTACTATAATTATGTTATTAGTGTCTACCCTTTGATGTAGGTATCACCATCACCTGCGACTACATTACTCACTTTCGGTTTGCTGACGACACTACTTACCGTACATCACAAGCATAGAGGCACCAGGGGGTGTCAGTGACAGTGATTAAAGAGTACTAAATACGTATTAATATATGTAGGTACGAGTTTATTAGGTATATTTAGTATAATTATATTCTGGCCTGATATTGGTTTACGGGTATACCTAATACATTGGTGTTACACTTTCATAATAACACTTACATCAGCAGCAGAAACCGAATGTATAATTATGTTTTAGGACGGTATTTTATACTTAGTATTATTTGTAGTACCTACTTTTTTGCATTCTCACACTATAAAACTAAGGAGCAAAATAAGGATTACCTAATATAGATACCTACCCAGTAACGTACAAATAGGTACGTACCAACAAGGCTCGATCATTCTGACTGACGTGATCGCTTAATGACCCCTCTATTGTGATGAGTTGAGACTTGAGAATGAAACTGAATTTTCAAATTTAATTATCCATCCAGGCTCAAGCCCCCCAAAAAGCCAGCTCGATCTGAGTCCTTACCATAATACTACCCCTTTTGTCAAGCAATGTTAATAAATTTTCGCTTGCTTATTTTCATGAAATTTTGCACCTTAGTGAAGACCGAATAGAGTTGCTATGACATTGCCAATCTAAAGACTAATCTATTGACTTATCAATAGTACATATTTCATATACCAAAATGTACCTAAGAAACATACGCAGAATCATCGCAGAATAAGAAAATGTCAACAAGTCTGACATTATTCAATAAGATGTTTTGACAATTTCACTTTCTGTATGGAGGTTGGTGACTGATTTAATTGTATAATATCACGAAAGCAAAAAAATACCGAGGTCAGTGACCTGTCACAGTAAAATGAGATAGTGTGCGTGAAATGTAGCGGTGTGTGTTTCTGGGGAGAATTACGATAATGTTGCGCCGCCTAGTAGGTTTTTAGTGTCGCGTATGTAGCTTCACCCGAGATGCCTCACCTTAAACTATTGTTTCACAAACCAACTTTGTTATTATTGTTTAATCTAGTAAATAACATCACCTGCATAATTAACAAAATGTATAAAAATGCCATGAAAATACTTAAGTAATTCATGACCATATTTTTATTTAAAGAACATTTGTTTCGAAAGTTCACGCCGTCGTTTCACATTATGGCATGTTCACATCTATCATCGTTGCAATTACTGATGTGCCGACGGAAAGTTTCCTATATTGCGTAATTTTTCTGCAATTTAACATAGGAAAATGTATCTCATTTTTGTATGGGATACTTACACTATGTACAAGAGTTACAGCTTTAAGCTTCTCAGGTACGTCCATTTTCATAATTCCTTGTGAAACTTTCTAGAAATTTCCGAGAACTTTCCCAACTTTTTGGAAATTTTCCGCAATTTGCACATCACTTCCTAGTCCAGCAATCCTTCCTCCACATTATGTAGCTTGTAGAATTGGATGAATATAATATAATCATCCTCCTCCTCCCAGCCATTTTACCCGGTTGTATACCCTAAATGGTTTATTCCTCACGATGTTTTCGTTCTTCAAATGGATAAATATAATACCTCCTTTATTCTCTGATAATATTGGAGTATAATGAGTAATATTGCTTTCGATTATGGGCAAGAATTGTGATAGTAGGTACAACACTAATCTGGCAACATTGCAGTATATCGGGCCGATATTATCGGTAGATGTGAACACCTTGTAAAGGAAACTGAAACAACTTCCTTGGCTGTAGATAAACAACTTGCAAATCTTGCAATGCAATGTTTGTGGTTAGGTGACTTCTGACGCACAGGATTGCATGTAGAACCGATGGCCGTTGTACTGGAAAAGTTCTCGAAGTACTGGAAAGCGCAACGTGTTGGGCCCCCCAAAAGGTGGACTAATCACATGGTAAAGGACGCAGGATTCCGCAATGCGGGTGGCGCAGGACCGTTCATTTTGGCACTCTCTATATGTCCAGCAGACGTCTTTCGGCTTTTTTTTCTCCTTTTATTATGTACAGTTTATGAAATTCCACCCTGTATGATGATGAATGACGACGCGGGAGCCGCGCCCACACGCCCTGATTCGACAGACAGAGGATACTTTCGTATGAACGAATTGAGACGCTATTTCCCACCTTTTTAATGGGAAGAAAATTCCCATTTAGCCGAAACAACACACACAACACACTTGCACGGGAAACACTCCTAGTTATCTAGGTTTAATAATCACGATATCCATATCTTTTTGAGAGTTTAGATATCGCTTTTCCTATCAGCGTAATATTAAGTTCAGATAAAATGCTATGCGGAAGTTGCCCCAGTTATTTAACAAACTAAAATCATTTGTCATAATCCTTTATTTCGAGTTTTATAGAGATCAGTTGGACCATCAGGTGGACTTTCAGCAGGTATTATGGGAAACTGTCGTCCTCTTATTTTCACCCACAAACGTTTCACCGAATGCATTGTTTACCCGAATTTTCATTTCATCAAATTTTTGTTCCTCAGAAAACTCAAACTCAAAATATTTATTGCACACATAATATTACAAGTAACAAAATGGACCCCGTAAGGGCACAGCAAAGAAACTTAAATCTAGGTTACATCTAGGTTAAATCTAGGTTGCAGGTATTTCCTGGATAGTATTAGTTCCACCTTGAACTAGGTCTCTTATTTATTAGGTAGGTACTACCTAATTAATTTGGTAGACAATTAGGCTTCGCTTAAAGATAACTGACATCAAAGTCCTAAAGAAACTGTTATAATTTACCTACTCAAGTTGGAAAAAGAATATGTGAAAAGCATTTATCTTTTCACGCACACTTCATCAAAAAAATCTTGTAGTGTGTAATAACTTTTTTGTACTAAAAACTTATTTATTGATTTTTTGAATAGGTTAATTGGTTCTATGGATTTTATTGCTTGTGGTATTTTATTATATATTTTTATACACATCATATATGTGGACCGGAGTGGTATGTTTTTTAAGCTGGATGTAGGTAAGGCTTGGTTGTTATTATGACGGAGATTAAATGGTTTTACATGACGGTCTTTAGCTAGTGAAACGTTAACTTTGTATATAGGTGCAGCTAAAAGGTCATTCTGTAGAATACATTAGGATATGTTTGTTTTATAACAAGCCTAAAAAGTTTACTGATTCTGAAAAAAAAATGGTTTTCGATGAAAGAAAATTCTGCGAAACATACATTTGATGGTTTATTTGGCGGTAACACTGACAATTCGACATACATTGCTTGTTCTAGAAGTTAAGGTGGTCGTTAGTTACTTGTGGAACCAGCAATGCACGGAGAATTGTCGTTGTCAGGTGACAATTGTCAAGTTGTTGAAATAGGGGCCAGGTACAATCGTTGTATAGCATAGGCACTTTTTCTGTTTTTTTCGTCATCATAAATAAATAAATATTACGGGACAATCTTACACAAATCAACCTAGGCCCACGGTAAGCTCAGTAAGGTTGTGTTGTGGGTTCTAGGCGATGATATATATAATAGATAAATACATATAGATACTTATATATAACATCCATAACTCAGGAACAAATATTCGTGATAAACTCACAAATAAATGCCCTGACCGGGATTCGAACCCGGGACCTCCAGCTTCGTAGGCAGAGTCACTACCCACTGGGCTACGGAGGCCATCATATAACATAAGATCTTTTTACTTAAATAGGTACCTGCATAAGGTCTAAAGCCGGAATCACACTGGCGCGGTCTGCGGTGGCGGTCAACAGTAAACTTGACAGTTAACACTTTCACTGCCAGGAACCCGACTAGCGGGCCTACGCCGCAGGCGCTTTCAGGTACTTAGCAAAAAAAAAACACGGGTCGGCTACGAGCGTAGCGCGTAGCGATTCTTGGCAGTGAATGTGTGTGGCCTTCTTTTCGCAACTAACGTTTGGCAAACTGATTCATTTCGCAACTTTTAATTTCCCAAACTCTGAAACTGTAAATATTTCAGGATTTATTTCAGGGCCATCGTGTAGAACCCTATAGGTTAGGTTAGGTTAGTTACTAAAAATCCTGAAATATTTAACAGTTTCAGAAATATTAAGAGGTTGGGAAATGAAATGATGCGAAATGAATCAGGTTGCCAAACGTTAGGTTGGGAAACATTAGTGAACCGTCAAGTTTACTATTGACCGCCACCGCAGGCCGCTTTAGTCTGTGAGAGGCCTAACCTAACGGATCTTTATAAAATCGCGCCATTAGCGCGCGTGACGTCATTTATTTTTGCTCGTCACTATTACGAGATACGGTATTCAGATATACGTTCCTAATCGCGATAGCAGTTTGTAGTAATCATACTTGCCTTGACTTATAATTTTTAATCATTATTTATCAACTAGGTATTCACTAATCAGCTACTGAATATTTGTGTTCCGAATAAGATTATTAAAAAAATTAAAACCCCTGCGATACTGGAATTCGGTTGATCTCACAGATGTATGAATATAAGGAGATCGGACATGGCGGCCGATTTGTATAGAGTGAGCCTGTCGCAAGTACATTAACCCACACAACGCCCAAGTAATTGACAAGACAAAGCACGCACACATCTAAAACACACACACTTGTATACCTACACGCTTATTTGACAATAAACGCGCATCATATCAGGCATTTTGGGAAAAAACGTAATATTCTCTGCGATCAGCACGCGTGCACAGTATGGCAGTGTATGCCATTGAGCATACAGCTGCGACACGGCCGCCGGCGGCTTGTCCTCTCTCTAGTATTCTTTGCTCTGAGGATACCGACCACGGCTACAAGAAAAACTTGGTCGACGAAACATAAAAGTTTTGACTAGAGTCATCTTTAGTCTTGACTTATTTTCAATTCCATCTTTATTTATTAATTTACCTAAAACTGCTAGTTTCTAATTTCAGTAGGTAGTTTACGTTGAAAAGACAGTTACCAAAAACCTTTAAGGGACCGAGGAGGAGGCGTTCGGTAACCGAACATTTTTTTTATTATCAGAATATTAGCAGTACCTTGGTATGCTTACCTTGTTAAGTGTTTGTGAGGCAAGGCCCTAAAGGTCATGCCTTGTTTTTGATCAGATGTTTCCGTATATAAAGAAGGCCTTACGTGCATTGCCCACTTTTTAACCGACTTAAATACAATGAGGAGGTTCTCAATTCGGTTGTATTTTTTTTTATGGTTGCTACCTCAGAACTCCGTCATTTATGAACCGATTCGTACAATTCTTTTTTTAATTGAAAGTATCCGCTTTCAGATTGGTCCCACTGTTTTTAAAATTCCAGTTGGATGGTGGGAACCATGAGGAATTGAGGGAACTCCTCAAATATATTAGGCACGCGTGTAAATAGTAATTTCGGTATTTTCTATCATAAGTCATTACACCCGGAAATCATAAATTTGGTGAAGTGGAAGTGATGATGAAGACAGATGGTTTGTGGAACTTCTCAATGATGTACTTCAAGCTATAAAAGTACGTTACAGATTCCGGTATGATTCCGTTGAAATAGCAAACAATGAATTACCGAAGGTAATTCTGAGATCCTTGAGGAATCGACGGAAGTACTCAAATATTATCGGCTCTCATACAGCGATTTAGTTATTTTCTATAATAATCAACGCATTTGCTGCGCAGAAATCAGTTCATGTGGTAAATTGGATAAGAAATGTGGAAATGTTCGTGTGGCTTGGTGGAGTAGGTACTGAATTGAAGTCGGTTAAAATTTTGTTTTTAAAGTAAATTAATAATTAATTTTACATGTATTCATCAGCGCCCTAATCAGGCACTGGACCTCTCAGCACTTAAGTTTAGGTACTAACATAGTTATTTAAGTTTATTGTAATACATACTAACATCTATGGATTATTTAGTCCGAAATAAATGCTTTTTAGGGTTCCGTACTCAAACGGGACCCTATTACTAAGACTTCGCTGTCCGTCCGTCTGTCTGTCACCAGGCTGTATCTCAAGAACCGTGATATCTAGAGAGAATTTCATTTTCACAGATTATGTATTTCTGTTAACAACAAATACTAAAACCAAAATAAAATATTTTTTAAGGGGGGCTAACATACAACAAACGTGATTTTTTTGCCGTTTTTATAGATAATAGTACGGAACCCTTCGTGCGCGAGTCCAACTCGCACTTGGCCGGTTTTTATTTATTTTATTTATAATTTCAGTGGCATCGCCGCTCCTATACTTCATGTTATTGAGCAAACCAGAGCAGCGAGGCTTCTTCGTGGACGACATTACGCTGCGTCTGCCGTATAAACAGCAGACCGTCTCGGAATCAGTGCTGGCGCCAGCTGGTTTTGCATTAGTCTTCGTTACGGTAGGTACAACGATGTTTGCTGAGGTAGGGGGAAATTACTTCCCCGGAGTTGAGTCCGCAGTGCGGACAGCCGCTGGCGAGGTTGCGGAAGTGTGCCCAGGGCGTTCCCGTGGCCTCGCTTTCTAGAGCAGAGGCGGCAGATAGAAGGGTTTTTAGTCGGTAAACTATAGGCCTCATAAGCCGACATGGGAGTCCCACATAACCACCAGGGTCGGTCCTCGCACCCTGGTGGTATGCGTAAAGCATTTTCCCCTCTTAAAAAAAAATAAAAAAGGTACAACGATGTTGCGCCCTGTAGCCCGGGCATAAGAACACGGCTACGGTATCCCTTGCCTGTCGTACAGTCACCAGCATTCATATCTGCCATAACAAAGCACGTATAAATATCTGACACGTCTTTATTTCTAGGGCCGTAAGGACGTGTCAGATATTTTCGCTGCCTTTGTTATGGCAGATACTAATGCTGGTGACTGTACAAGGCGACTAAAAGGGGTCCTCGGGGTGGTACACGGTTGCAGATGATCTAGGCTAGTTAGGCTGATGCATATCAAATCAGGGCAGGCCCCTGATTTTATGTACGGTCGAGGAAATTGAATGTTTAGCACTTTTGGACTCTATGTAATGGCATTAAGGTCCAAAAGTGCTAAACATTCAATATCCTCGACTGTACATCAACCTCGGTTGAAGCTACGGTGGCCTAGTGGTTCAAGCATGCGGCTGTTAAACGGCGGTCGTGGGTTCAAATACTTCAAATCCCTGCACGTACCAATGCATGCAATGAGTTCTTCGAAACTTATCATTTGATATTTACCATTAGCTTTTCGGTGACGAAACATCGTGAGGAAACCTGCATATATCTGAGAAGAAATTCAAAAATGTATGTTAAGTCCCCAATCCGCAGTGGGTCAGGGGACTATTACCCGTTCCCTATCATTCATCTAAGGAAGCCTGTGCCCAGCAGTGGGACGTACCTATATGTAAAGGCTGATGATGAGGTCGATAATCGCAGATTACAAACAACAGACGAAGCATTATCAACAAATTACACGATTTACCTTTTTTCATAGTCCATTTGTTGACCGCTGACTTCTTCTGATACACTGGGACAAAAGACAAACCTTTGGTCACACAGTTTTCCTTGTTGTAAAGATGCCTATCATGCTTAAGGAACAGATTTCCGTCCTTTGTTTTCTTTTGTTGATTTTAATTAGAATTCAGGACAAGTAACGCGTCACGTTTTGGATCATAATTATGCAAATAATTAAATTGAAGCATTTTTTGTAATTATCATGGAAAAATCGACAATTTTTGTCTATTTAACTTACAGTGGATTACTAGTAATAAAGTTTAGATTCGTACCTTCCTCCTTTTTAACCGACTTCAAAAAAAAGGAGGAGGTTCTCAATTCAGTTGTATTTTTTTTTTAATGTGTGGTTACCTCAGAACTCCGTCATTTATGAACCGATTTGTACCGTTCTTTTTTTAATTGAAAGTTTATGCTTCCAGGTTGGTTCCATTGTTTTCAAAACTCCAGTTGAATGATGGAAACCATGAGGAATTGAGGGAACTCCTCAAATATATAAGGCACGTGTGTAGTAATTTCGGTGTTTTCTATTAGAACTTGTGTATTTACATCCGGAAATCATAAATTTGTTGAAGTGGAAGTGATGATGAAGATCACAGATGGCTTGTGGAACTTCACAATGATGTAGGTACTTCAAACTATAAAAGTACGTCACCGATTCTGATATCATTCCGTTGAAATAACAAACAAAGAAGTGCCAAAGGTGATTCTGAGATCCTTGAGGAATTGACGGAAGTCCTCAAATATTATCGGCCCACATACAGCGATTTGGTTATTTGCTCTAATAATCAACGTATTTGCTCTCGGAAATAAGTTCATGTGGTAAACTGGAAAATAAATGTGGAAATGTTCATGTGGCTTGGTGGAGTACTGAATTGAAGTCGGTTAAAACTTTGTTTTTAAAGTAAATTATATTTTTAAGTACGTATTTTTTAAATTTTCCAGAAGAGGATTCAATAAGCGTTCCAATTTGCCAAATTTCGTTTCAGAACACTAATGAATGTTCAATAATTTTGTATCGATTCGATCATAACTACAAGAATAAAGATTTTTTCATACGATTTGGACGTTCAATCTGACTAACGTGGTTTATTCATTGATACGTCTGTGTCAAATGAGATTGAAGAAATATACTAAACAAAGCCAAACCTTGTAAAATCCCGTAAATAGAACTTGTACGCTATATGAAGTTTTTAAACCCTCCTTCCAGATCGTAATCGTCGAATACGTTCGCGACAAGAAAGGGCGAAGTGTGGGCGAGAAGTTCCTCTGCGACCACCTCGTTCCCGGCTGGTTGTGGTCGAGCTATGTGACCTTCGGCGTGTTCACATACGGCGCGGTTGTGCAGCAGGTCACCTCGGAGACCACAAAGTACATCGTGGGCAGACTGAGGCCGCACTTTTTTGACGTAAGCATATAATAAATAATTGTAATTACTTATGTACAGAAGGTACTTTGTCTACTAGAACATTGCACGCAGTTTCCGCCTAGCCCGCTCTTTCATATCTAAGCTCAACTGGGTGTATCGACAGCTTGGAGGTGACTGAGAGCAGAGCTTAGCCAAGAGGAGCATGCCGCTCGTTCAATCTATACCTAAGAAAGGCCATGAGCGAAACTATGTGACCATCGGTACATGTCACGTCGGATACCAAGAACCACATCGTCGGGCGGCAAAAACGAGGCCTAAGGGTTAGCAATCTTCTGATCACGATGGCTGGGTAGTTGTAGATTGTGTACTGATCTCTGAACAACACTCTGACACACCTTTACATTTTGACTCATCATCATAAATATTGAGCACAAAAGGTAAGTACCGTTTATTTATTGTAATAAAGGTTGTATGTGCCCTGAAACCTTTGTTACAATAAATAAACGGTAAAACGCTACTTGTTTACAATAACGGTAAACGTAGATTACCGGCGTTTAACCTTAACTTACACGTCAATATCTCGCACCTACGTGTTATTTACTGTTACGCGTGTTAACGTCTTTGTCTGCTTACAGTAATTTCTGAGAGGACACTTGTTTAAAATGTAATTACAGTCGTATTGCTATACTCAGTTTTTTTACTATGTAGTACTATAACTATGACATGCTAATAAGTATTTTTTCGTAACTACAAGTAATAATAATAAGAAATCAGCCTGTATGCCCTATTTTAGGTACGTCCCACGACGTAGCTGAGAAAATATGCCATGTGCCGTTCACGAGAATAAAATCACATACATACATACATAATACCTACATCATGCATCAAGGTCTGTCCAAAAACGCCATTCCCAATGAAACTCGTCGTGTGCGTGGCAAGCGTAAACATAGATTAAGTATACACTTATCTCTTCTCTTAAGGCTCCTCTACACAGTTATGCGGTGGAATGAGATGAAAGTTGGTTCTTCTCCCTTTAAAGCATAGTTGCGTCCTGTATGGTGGGCCATCCTGGCCCATTGTGTCGAGCAACCTTTACATGGCAGCATCATTTACAAGAATCGAAGCACCCTCCTAGACCTCAAACTGTTCCATTCCAGGTCTGCCGTCCGGTGTACAACGCGTCAGATCCTGCCAACGCCAACGGTTTCATCCAGGTCTACACCTGCTCAGACCCCGATGAAAAGCGCATCAGTCAGCTGACCCTGTCCTTCCCTAGTGCGCACGCTAGCTTCGCTATGTACGTCGCGGTTTTCTACATTGTGAGTGACTTCTAGTCGTTGCACTATTTACACTGAGTATCGTCGTAAGCACGCATCCAGCCTCTGTAGCCGAGGCTGGATCTGGAGGTCACGAAACAACCCGCGCACATCGACCTCTAAATTTAAGGTAGAACCTGCGTCGAACCTTGGCATTAGGTGCCAAAGCGGATCTGGGCTTCTTTAAGGTACAGACAAACTCATAAGTAGCTGAACACCTTGGAGCAAACAAGCACGTCACAAACATCGGAACACACCTCTATTTTCAAGGTATTAGGGTGCATGTGCCGATATTTTTGAACACCTATAGTGTACCTATGTATGTGATGGCGACTGTACCTTTTCACTGTTACACGTTTGACACCTTCGTATGGCAATTAAAGCGACACGGTATGAAGGTGTTCAGTCCCTTGTGAAGCCGACTGTACACCCGGGAAAACCTCTACATCTGTGGGGAAAACGCTAAGGGCGATGATGTGGTAAACACACGACATCAGGCTGGGCGCTGATGATGCGGTTTGCAGTGTGATGGCATGTCTCGCCGGCTCTCTCGATTCTAAGGCCAACTGGTGCACTTGTGCAAGGACCCACTATAGGCCAGCGATATACAGGCGGAATAACGCATCGGAATTTTGTTGCGTGATTTCTCTGGTCTTGCCACTTACAAGCTGAAGTCATCCGCAATTAAAAAAAAAGCGGCCAAGTGCGAGTCAGACTCGCACATGAAGGGTTCCGTTAAATAAATTGCTTTTTACGATTTATGACATATTCAAAAAAAACTACTCACTAGATCTCGTTCAAACCAATTTTCGTTGGAAGTTTGCATGAAAATGTACATCATATATTTTTTTTTATTTTATCATTGTCTTATTTTAGAAGTTACAGGGGGGGGGGGACACACATTTTACCACTTTGGAAGTGTCTCTCGCGCAAACTATTCAGTTTAGAAAAAAATGATGTTAGAAACCTCAATATCATTTTTAAAGACCTATCCATAGATACCCCACGTATGTGTTTGATGAAAAAAAAATTTTGAGTTTCAGTTCTTAGTATGTGGAACGCCAAAATTTATTGTTTATTTTCTATTTTTGCGTGAAAATCTTAATGCGGTTCACAGAATACATCTACTTACCAAGTTTCAACAGTATAGAGAGCTATAGAGAATAGTTAGAGAATAGTTTCGGAAAAAAGTGGCTGTGACATACGGACGGACAGACAGACAGACAGACATGACGAATCTATAAGGGTTCCATTTTCTGCCATTTGGCTACGGAACCCTAAAAACGCATATGTGCGTTAGAGCTATAGACCATGTACTGAATTATTAAGCACTGCATATATGATACAACCAAGGTAACCGATATAGCCCTCCGAATCGCTAAACTTAAGTGGCAGTGGGCGGGGCACGTTGCACGTAGAACCGATGGCCGCTGGGGCGGAAAGGTTCTCGAGTGGCGACCACGTACCGGAAGGCGCGGCGTGGGTAGGCTGAGGCAAGGTGGACTGATGACCTGGTAAAGGTCGCGGGAGTCCGCTGGATGCGGGTGGCGCAGGACCGGTCATTTTGGCACTCTTTGGGGGAGGCCTATGTCCAGCAGTGGACGTCTTTCGGCTGATATGATGATGATGATGATGATGATGATATGATACAACATCAGCATCACTTACTAGTTCTTATTTTGTTCTCCCTTCCAGATATATATTCAGCTAAAATGCAAATGGCGAGGCTCGAAGCTGCTCCGTCATGCAGTTCAGTTCCTCGCGTTCCTGTGTGCCCTGTATGCTGGTCTGTCGAGAGTGGTGGAGCACTTTCACCATCGTGATGACGTCACTGTGGGCTTTCTCATCGGCGCTGTTGTTGCTGTTCTAGTGGTGATTATTATTCGTACTGATTGTCAAAACTATAGTGTCTGCTAGACGGTCCGACCGAGCGATCTTAGTCTGCAGCGACCATGTAGATAGTTGTTTGCAGCAAAATTTTCATACTATTTACAGCGGTCGGTGCCGACCAAGGTCGCTCGATCGGAGGGGCGTGTTGGCGACCATATAGCAGACGTTTTAAAAATTATTATCGTTTAGAATATCCTGATACTGAAATTTATGATGAGAATTAGAGCGGTTACTTCTGTAACCACACGGTGTTTTTCCGCAGTGATATAAAACCGCGTTTCATAAACACGCAATGGTATCGTATTCTAGCCTTAGATCAGCTATCTGATAATTGCCTAGATCGAAACTGTATCGCATTTGTATCGTTGCATAAAATTGACTTGTGTAACTCTGAAACTTTGGTCAAAATAGTATTCACATGAGGCTGTTTTCAACTTTAAAGTCGCTTCATCTTGAAGTGATATTTTGACTTTCGGGAAATATGATCTGCTTTTTTGGGGTGCGTCTCATAACGTATAAAAACTCTTGGTATAATCCGAACGAAATATATACCTAATGTAACGTTAGATATAATACAATTTATTCAGTAACTGTAGACATTTTGTGTCTGTATTTTTTTGGAGGCCTAGACTTAGGAGGTTAGTTTTGTTAATAATAATTGTAAAAAGTCAGTAGTTTCTGCAAAAATCGCATCAGTTACATCAAAGGTTCATTTATATCAAATGTTACTTTATATCTAAAGTTGTTATACAAATCATCACTTACCCGCTTTTTTGACAAAAAAATTACCGTTTTCTGAAAGGCGAAGAGCACAGCTTTAGATAATTTGTGTGTAATCAGTAATCAGTAATCATTTATTGTGTGAAGAATTCAGGTCGGTACATAGTCGAAGGTGAAGTCGAAAATGACAATATAGTATCACTAAATCCTGCCTTTTCAGGCGTACACACATTAACTATGGTTTCTAATACTTAACAATGAAAATATAGGTATTAAATTCATAAATACACATTCACAATCATACGAGCCAAATTAACGAGATAATTAATACATATCATTCTAAAGTAAGTTTAATTAACAATTGTATAATAATAATAATATTCTAAAATTAAGTAAATTTCATTTGATAAAAAAAAAAATACAATAATAATATAAACTATGTCAATTGCTTGCATTTACTATAGTATTCTTCTAATGAATAAAAACATTCGGAAAGCAGCAATTTATTAAGTGCAGAATAAAATTTGTTGTCAGGTAAAAATGTCCACGAAATAGGTACAGCGTTATATATTGTTATTGCCATATGATAACAGTTTTTGTAATTAAGTTTTAGTCTACAGTTTGGTCGGACTAGGGCTTTATGTGTGATTGTACGTTTATTTAAGTTACACTTTAATTCAAAGAGGTGAATGTTGTTACGAACGAACTTGCATATTTCAAGTATATAAAGACTAGGGATTGTCAAAACTTTGTACTTTTTAAATAGGGGTTTGCAAGACTCTGACCATCGAAGACCAGCAATTGCGCGTAGACATTTCTTTTGCGCAATAAAAGCCCGATGTATGTCTGTAGAATTTCCCCACAAAACAAGTCCATAACGAATTGCTGAACATACGTAACTGTGATATACGATTAGTGCAGTTTCCTCGGAAGTTATCCTTCTCAGCTTCTTTAGAGCAAAAACAAACCGGTTGATTCTCGTACATACTACATCAACATG
This sequence comes from Epinotia brunnichana, assembly GCA_963854355.1. NCBI lineage: Eukaryota > Metazoa > Arthropoda > Insecta > Lepidoptera > Tortricidae > Epinotia > Epinotia brunnichana. Next base: position 22,707,626 of record OY977950.1, on the reverse strand, counting down.
TTGCTTCCAATTTAGGTATTCGTCAATAGCAATACCGAGAAATGTTGTATGTTTTGCGCCTACTATACAATCCTCGCCAACTTTAATATTAAGATTGTCATTGTTCCTTTTGTTTGTTTGGGTTATAAAATGGATAAACTGGGTTTTAGTAGAGTTCATTTGCAAACCGTTATCGTGTAGCCATTTGTTTGTATTTTTTAGGGCATTATTGATATTCTCTGCTAACTCATCAATGCATTTACCCTTTACAATGATAGTGGTATCATCAGCAAATAACACACTCTGTTGTTGAATAGCTAACGGCAAATCATTAACATAAATTAAGAAAAGAAGTGGGCCTAATATGCTACCTTGGGGCACCCCATTACTGTTTATGCGTGCGATGGAATCAACGTTTTCTACTATTTTCTTTATCTCAGATGTTCTTACAATACGTGTTATTTGCTTCCTCGTTGATAAGTAACTCTTTACCCAGTTATATGCTGGCCCTCTTATTCCATATTGGTATATTTTATGTAAAAGAATCCGATGATTTACAAAATCGAATGCCTTACTTAAGTCCAAGAAAACAGCCACAGCCATTTCTTTCGCGTCTAAAGCATTAAGTATGTTATGTACAAGATCGAAAGCTGCATGTGTAGTTGATTTACCTCGGCGAAAACCATATTGCTCAGAGCACAATACTTCATTTTTATTTAGAAATTTAATGATCCTATTATACATAACCTTTTCAAATATCTTAGATATAACCGGCAGTAAAGCAACTGGCCTATAGTTGGTGATTTCTATCTTGTTTCCCTTTTTAAATAGAGGCTTAATTATCGTAAATTTTAGAATATCTGGAAAAAGCCCTTGCTCTAATGAGAGATTAATGACATAAGACAAAGGTATAGCTATACTCTTTGACACAGATTTAATAGCTTTTGTATTTATGTCGTCTATTCCCACAGAATTTGTGTTTTTTAAACACATAATTATTTTATGAATTTCACACGGGTTTGTGTGTTCCAAGAATATAGAGTTAACTTGACTACTAGGAACTTTTGCACTACTACTATTGCAACAAACATTCTGATTTTCAGATAAATCAATAAAAAAATTGTTAAAAGAGTTGGCGATTTCATTTGGATTACTAATAATACCATTGTTATCTTTAATTTTAATTTTACTTATCTCGGATCAATTACTTTTTTGACTTATGGATTTAATAATATTCCATGTAGTTTTCCCCTTGTTTTGGGCATTGAGTATCTGGATTTTGTGATGTCTTTTTTGTGCTACAGCCATACATTTTTTTAATACTTTTGAATACTTACGGAATTGTAATTTATTTTGCACAGACTTGTTTTTGTAGAATTTATGTCTCAGTGAGCACTTAGTCTTACAGCTTTTTTTAAAACCTTTTGTGACCCATGGCATTTGTTTGGCTTTCGTAGATATTTTAATTTTAATCTTTGGAAAACACATGTTATAAAAAAGCGTAATAGTATCATGCAAGATTTTAAATGATTCTTCTGTATCCGTTGATGATAAAACATCTGAGAAACTTAAGCTGTGGATCGACTCTTGAAATTTTCTTATATTGTCCTCACTGTAATCTCTTTTGTACATAAACTTTACTTCTTCTTTCCTTTGTGAATTTCTAGTAAATGCAATTGTTTGCGCTGTGTTATGGTCCGATAGTCCAATATTATGTGTTCTACCAATGGCATCATAAACATTGCTTAAAATATTATCGATGCATGTTTTTTGTCTCGTGGGTTCGCATATATGATGTCTGAAGTTATGATTCAAAAGTAATTCCATAATTCGTGTCTTGTCTTTACTCTTACCAAGAAAATCAATATTGAAATCGCCAGCAATTACAATTTTACCTTTGTGTTTTTCTAAAATTGTGAGCAGTTCATTAAACCGGTTCAAAAATATTGAGATATTTGAGTTTGGAGTGCGATACAAGCACACTACGATAATGTTTAATGAAGTTAAATTTATACCACAAACTTCAAATTCTTTTTCTTCTACTAGGTGGTTTAATGTATTTAGTTCCTCGAATTGTAGGCAATTTTTAACCAGTATGCAGGTCCCGCCCCTTTTTTTATTAATTCTAGAGAAACATGTTCCTAAGTTATGATTTAAAAGGCGCAGATATTTTTCTTCGCCCATTTTTATAAAAGTTTCTGTAAGGCAAATTATATCTGCATCGATATTGTCTGCGGCAAGGTCAGAGAGAGCAATCTCTAACTCTTCAATTTTGTTAAGCACTCCCGCTATATTTTGGTGAAAAATTATAAATTGCTTCTTCCGTGTATAATTATTCATAAAAAAGATAAACTATTGTACATTTTTTCATTTAAAAGTTTTAGACTAGAATTGATAGAGAATGCTAGCTTGTATTTACCTTCGATATTTAATTTAAAACCATCATCTTTAAAATCATTATATACTAGGTCATCACCAACACATGCAACATACGCGTGGGGATACTTACTTAAAAGCTTTGGCATTTCTGTATTAATCTTGGTTACAAAATCATTGAAAGATTTGCCATTTGAATTTACACAGGTAGGAATAGTACAGATGATGACCTTACAATTTGCTAGAGAACTTACGGCTTCATCTATACATTTTATCGTGAACGAGTGTTTCTTGTCATTAAAGTCAGAGCCGCCACACATAATTACCACGCAGTCCTTATCAGTGAAGCTCTTCGTTTTTTCGGTTATATCCTTTAGTACGCGATCGGTGGTGCCGTAATAGATCACGTCAGTACTAATATCGTAGTCTCGTTTTCTTATCTTGGACAATATATGAGATAGTTCTGTACCGTGTAGATCTGATAATATTAGAAGTCTTGGTTTCGGGGCAGTTTGGTTTTTCATGTTTGCGATTTCCACTGCATCATCATTCTGTTTGTCTTTATGATCTATCGCTGTCAAATATGTAGTCTTATTTGAATTTGGTTGTGTGTTCATAGTTACATCAGAACTGCGGAAATCCTTTAAATCCGTTATACCGGTTTCGATTTTATGCATCTGAGTTTGTAGCGAGGTAATTGATCGTTGCATTTGTAATAAGACTGTTTCCTTCTTCTTTAATGTTTTGTTTTCAGATTTCAGTATCATATAATCTCGTGTTATGTTACTTAAGCGATCAAGTAACTTTTTACCTTTGTATGCTGATTTTTTACTTTTTTTGTCTCTGATGTCGGAGTTAATTATTTCGTTTGTAATCGGTAAGTCTGATAATGATTTTTTTAGTTCAGTAATTTGTATTGATAGTTGAAAGTTTTCTTCTTCCAATTCTTCAATCCTAATTGCCAAGTTCCTTTTCTCATGTTGATTTTTTATTATTGTAGATTTTAAAGGTGTAAGTATTTCTACGTTATCAGTATGCATGAAATCAATTCGAGATGTCAAGTCCTTGTTGTCAAGGGTAAGCATACTTAATTTGCTACTGACTGTATTACACATTTCATCCTTTTCTTTCAGGAGCTCTTTGAGTAATCTTATTTCGTCATTTAGTTTTAGCACAATATTCTCTTGACTCTCCACGGAATATTGTTTTATCCCCTTCATTTCTTTTTTTAAATTTTCAATTAATTTGTCTTTATCACTTATCATTTTAAGGCACTTAAGGTGGTCGTGTAATCCTTCTTCGTCACTGTGCACCGTGCTAAGTTTATTTTCAGCCAGTAGTCTCAGTGTGCGTGTGGACTTCCCAGGTGGTGCTCTTGCAGGGTGGTTATCGCTACAGTCACCAATTTCAGTCTTAGACGGCGGTGTCGACGTCTTTTTTTGTTGTTTGCAATTCGAGCACTTCCATTTCTTTATATTCATTGGTAGAATTTTCCTAAACTCTACTTCTGATAAGCCAGCACACGTATAGTGAAGTTTGTCTTGGCAGCCAGCACATTTTATAAATACTTCAGTGCTAATTTCCAACTGGCATTTTGTACACTTCATTGTATTATCTTGATAAATTGTATTATTATTATTTATATATACACACTAAACTTGTCTCTTTAAGATTTATCTGGTTTGATATAATTGATATTCGTTAGTATCTCCGTAAACGCTAACTAAATAGTTTCTGAACGGGCGCGCTTTGCGCTGTGACGTCTTGTCAGCTGTCACTTGTCAAGTCTCTGTCGGTGTGCGATCAGCTGGTTTATTTGATTACCGTGCAGTTTAAACGATATTATGACGAATATTGTCTGTTAATTTGAAGTTCTCTGTGTGAGTGTGTTAACATAAAGTACCGTTATCTTCGTCGTTGGATTTATACATATTTTACAAAAAGATAGCTCACCGAAGGGCTCTTGGGTGATTATCCATGTAGTGCAGTGATGGTTCCATATTTTTAAGCACTTTCGTTCACTTAATGTGAAAGTTTTACCAATGTTTGTGATTATTATTTACGCAGCCCAATAATACAGTTCTTCTCTGACAGGTGTCAGGTAGTAAGTGTTTTTATGTTACTAACAACTATGGAGTCTTTTGTATTCCGAAATAAATATTTATTATTATTATTATGTCTGTGCCATATCACGGGACCATGGGGCCCCGGACTTTTGGAAGGCATGCGTGGGGCCGAAGCCAACAGCGCAGAGGCCCTTTAAGACAAAAATCTAAAGCGAGGGATGCACATGGCGGATACCATCTCCGAGCGCACAACATAATACAACCGGTGATGGTCCCCGCCAGGTGCAAAGACTATTGCAGTGCAGCACTGTGACTGCGATGGAAAGTAAGGTCATGGGCTATTGAGTTCAGTGTTGGGTGGACTGGATAATGGATTAATGGAAGGAGACTAGCGGACACCTGCCGTGACAATCAGTCTCAAAATGGTATAAAGGCAGGTGGTGACTCGCCAACTCGCTGAGTGGGCCCCACAAAACAGTCTCACGCACTGAGAGGTGAGTTTGCGGTGCGCCAGATCCCGGTGCTCCGTTCAAGGGCCGCCGGCGTTATGACATTTTAAACTTCCAACCTGGAGCATAGGTTCCGCTCTTGCGACTCCACTCTGGCCGGCCGCTTAAGGCAAGCATAGAGGCGAGGACCAGATCACTCGGGCCCTCTGGAGGTGAGGGGTCCGCGGTGTCGCTACTCAACGTCTGCTTGCCACAAGCTGCCCCCGCGGGTTATTATTATTATTATTTTTTTATTTATTTATTCATTTATTTATTTATTCAGGCAAGGTAACAAAATGTAAATTATTATACACATAATTAGCATAGTTCTAAGAAAATAATATTAAATTTACATTTCTATAACATCCAAGCACAAAATACTAGCTACTAAAATAAGAAATCGAGATGAGGTAATTGAGCAAGAGTCTAACTTATTGTAATTAACTTAAACTAACTTAAGTATTTGAGGTTATACAGTACATTAATGAGATCGTGTAATAAAAATAAACAAATTATTATTATTAGAGGGTTGCATTCGTCTTAATAAAATCATTCCGCTATACTTTCAGGTAAAATACGTGCTGAAACCCTGGAAGCAGATGTCGGGCACCTGGCAGGAGTCGGTCCAGCAGAACATCCTGCCACGACCGGTGCTGGCTCGGTGACGGGACAGTACTGCACACTGCTGATACTGCTGCAGGATACAGGATACTTGGAAAATAAGAAGACGGAAGAAGACAACAATTATGGAAGATACTTAAGAAAAACGAGACACTACGATTACGTTACGAGACAGCAAACGTCAAATAATTTACTTTAAAAACAAACTTTTTACCGACTTCAAATCAGTTGCCAAATTGCCTCAAGTTTGCCTATACAATTTGAAGAGTTCCCTCCATTTCTCCAGGATCCAATCATCGGAACTGGATTTTGGTGACAAGGATCCCATCATCAGAACTGGATTTTGGTGACAACGGGACCAATCTGAAAGTATATGCTTTCAAACAATGAAATAATTTTTCAAATCGGTTCATAAATTACGGAGTTATCGCGTAACATACACACATAAAAAAAATTAAAAAAAAAACGTTCCTACAGATGAATTGAGAACCTCCTCCTTTTTTGAAGTCGGTTAAAAAAATATACCAAAACTTAGTAAACCCAGGTGTAACGACCATCATAAATTGTGCAAGTTATAAGAACAAAACCTCTCCGCGCAAACAAAATGACCTATGGTTAAAAGCCTATGCGTTTTTTCACATTACTTACTGAATGTTAACGTGACTAAAACAGCTTCCAGCTTGTTTGTTTGTGTCTTACAGACCTTGTGGTCAGGCATCGATACGATAAAAGTGTTTTGAGGTGTTTGTGGAAACGCCTGCACCTATACACCGTGTTTTTTTTTTATTTCCGTTAACTTTAAGAGAAAAAATCTCAGGTTAAATGGAACTAATTTCTCTAAGAAACTAGTGTCTTAACTCTTACTATTTTTCAGATATTCAATAAATCAATTTAATGACCGAATCAGTGTGAATGGTCCTTTATTTTATTTACGTGTTGACAAGTGCTGTCGTAGGTGAAAATTAACTTTGTGTTAATTGAGATTAAGTGTTAGAGCCCTCCCACACTGTAATATTGATTTAGTTTGTATGAAAAATGAAAATTTTTTTTTTTTTCGAATTTAACAAAAAGCAACATACCAGGTAGCTTCTGTTAATGAACCGAACATCGTGTCGAAATTAACGAAAATCAAAAAATACACGGTGTATAATCACTCCTAAACAACGCCATATGTTTGTATGAAAAAATATTTTTCTCAAACATGCAATGAAATATCGACGTCGTGTTCTTTATAATGGGCTTCGAAGTATAACGTTTCAGCCGCGGTAAAACGGGAGATCTGTAATAGGATTTTATACAAAAATTGGAGGCGTGGGCCTGTAAAGCGAGCTTTTTTTGTTTCAGTATCCAACACCGGGGCCATTAAAAAAAAAATGGTGTTTTTTTTATTTCATTGCATGTTTAAGAAAAGCACTGTACCATACCTCGCTCGTCGTGAAAAGGGATTGCCAGCCTTGTATCCCTATCCGCCCTACGCTTGCTACTTGGCCGACAATCCCTATTTTCCCGCCCTCTGCAGTAATGTACCTACCTATTATTACGTCACACCTTGCTATAAAGTCGCCATCCCAAATACCACTTCCTGGTCAGGGAGACGTAAACATGTTGTACTTTACCATGGTTATCGCTGCCTTCAGCTCGGCATCAAATACCTGTGATCTGGGACTCACTCGGACATTTTTTGTTTTACCGAAAAAGTCGCCATATGACAAAATCTTTATGACATTAATATACAGTAGGTATCTAAGTATAAAATAAAATATAAGTGTCTATTTAATTTTGCGGTTTTGTATTGGTGGCGGGCTTGATAAATACCAGGCCGAAGCCGATTCAATTAATAGGTTTTTCAAATGCACCCCCTGGCCGATGTAACTAAACATCTTTTTTAGGGTTCCGTACACAAAGAGTAAAGCGGGACCCTATTACTAAGACTCCGCTGTTCATCTGTATGTCTGTCACCAGGATGTATCTCACTGATACCGTGATAGTTCCAGTTGAAATTTTCACAGATGATGTATTTCTGTTGCCGCTCAACAAATACTAACAACAGAATAAAATAAATATTTTTGTAGATAATGGTACGGAACCCTTCGTGCGCGAGTCCAGCTCGCACTTGGCCGGTTTTTGTATATTTGTATGCGTTTTGTCCAACACTGACAATGTTATTCTTTGAATTTTTAAATAGTAAGGTTTTTTACAATAATGCAATATTTAATATAAAAACAACTAAGTACAAAGAAAGAAAATTGCTGTTTTAATTTGAACCATTCTTGATCTATTATGGCAGCGTTGGCAGCCCTTTAATTTAATCTGATTCCCACTAGTTCGAACACAATGAATACAATTACAATAGACGTTATTATTCTATCGTTCTCGACACATAAATGGATTTTTCACAAGTCGAGAAACCGTATAACGCCAGCTAATATGGAACAAATTGCCGTAGTATATGATTTTCATAATCTTGACAACCGTTTAACATCAGAAGATAATGTGCAAGATTTTGAAACTTTAATTCCAGTTGCAAGTTGTTCAAGCTCTTGAATACATTAAAAAGTTTAGCAAAGAAGTAAAATTTATTACAATAGGCTGTATCTTGCTTAGAGATATGTGTGTGTGGTATTGTGTTGGTTCCTATTTCACCAACTCGACAATTGTCACCTGACATTGACAATTCGCCATACATTGCTTGTTCTAGAAGTTAAGGTGGTCGCTAGGTTACTTGCGGAACCAGCAATGCACGGAGGATTGTCGATGTCAGGTGACAATTGTCAGGTTGGTGAAATAGGGGCCTGGTGATGAGTAAAGTCGCAAGAGCCCCCGAGGATGAGCTGTGTTGTGAGAGAATGTGACCAGCATTATTAGTTTCTAGCTAGAGTATGGCTAGGGGAAGATGACGGGATGGCATTTAAGAGTCCGCATATGTAAGCTCGATTCTCCATACAAACGTAGTTACGCTCTCATTTTAAAACGAGTAGCTAGTTTGCTCTTAAACGTTTTTACTTAAAATAAGTTACCATCCAGGGTCTGTAATTAGTTTATGTAGCTTCAGATAAGGCCATAGTAAAAAAATACAGCAAATTTAAGTTTTTAATACGAAACTTGTTTTTATTTTTGAGCATAGTGGTCCATAGGATGCAGGTATAAAAAGTCTGACTGAATTCTTTAAAGAGAAAACTTACAATAAAAACAAGTTTTGTATTAAAAACTTAAATTTGCTGTATTTTTTTACTAAGTATGGCCTACGCGTTCAGTACAATAACGCTTTTAGGATGCTGTTGGGACTGCCTCGCTGGTGCAGTGCCTCTGGCATGTTTCTAGAGGCGAACACGGATGGCTTTAAAACTATATTGCGAAAACGTGTTGCGTAGAGTCCGAGACAGTACCAACAGCCTCCTGAGTGCTGTGCTGAATAAGTACGACTGCCCTGTGTTGAGGCACTGGAACGACGTGCACATGCGTGACAGGCCTGAAATTTATAATGTTAAATAGTATAAAAGTAGGTAATTTCATTTGTTTTAATAATTTAATTTAATGACATAATGATATTCTGTATTGTAATTATTTTCCCATATTCGAGATGTTGGGAGAATAATGAGGTTTAATTAAATCCATATATAGTTTAAAAACTGACTGATGACCTGGTAAAGGTCACGGGAGTCCGCTGGATGCGGGTGGCGCAGGACCGGTCATTTTGGCACTCTTTGGGGGAGGCCTATTCCAGCAGTGGACGTCTTTCGGCTGATATGATGATGATGATAGTTTAAAAATGTCCATAGTAAAACCTATTTTTAAAAAAGGCAATAAAGAGTATATGGATAACTATATAATAGACCTATTGCCCTGATACCCATACTTTCAAAATTTTTAGAAAAGGCAATGCTAAACCATTTGACGCCTTATCTAAATAAATTCCAACGACATATTAGACAATAACCAATTTGGATTCCGTAAGGGTAGCTCGACCACTTTGGCATGTTTTAACTTAGTGAAATTGATAACCGAATCTACTCGTATAAACCCAAAAATACCAGTGGCGGTAAATTCTTAGATCTAAGCAAGGCTTTTGATTTCGTAAATCATTCCATTTTGCTGCGCAAATTGTAAAGTTATGGAATCAGGGGCAAAAATTGGATACATAGTTATTTGTCTGATAGGCAGCCAGTGAACTGAAGTAAGCCACGTTGATACTGGCAGCGGAGAGCAGATTTTAATACGGTCTCAATTAAATTATGATCGAAATGGAGTGCCGCAGAGGAGCATCCTAGGTCCACTACTTTTCCTATTGTACATAAACGACTTGCCAAATCATGTTGGACATAATTGCATCATGTTTGCCGATGACACCACTTTAATACATAGTTAAAGGAAATGACATATCTAATTTTAATAATGATGAAAATGACGCTCTTGCAAAAGTAGTAGTTTGGTGGACCAAAAATAAGTTACTAAAACATATTAAATTATTTAACTGCAACTATATGTATCATCAGCAAGTCGTATTAAGGCTATTTAACTGGCCTCATCACCAGGGCACCAAAATTTACTTCATATTTTGGTTATTTTGAATATGTTAGATGATTGGGGATAATTTGGAAGATATTAGAGTTTTGTGTTGTGTGTGTTAAATGTATTTTTTTACAGGAGGTCATTTTGAAGTATTCTACCAAAATGGTACCTACACTCAAAACTTGCTTGCATGGACTTTGATTTAGATGTTTATTTCTGATGTGTATTTATACTATATTTATTAAATTCATACATAAACAGTAAACATAGGTCATTAACTATGTGTAACCAGAGATATTTTATTGTAGGTGTATTAGACGTTATGTGAGAGATAAATGAAGAAAGGCTTACTTACCTACTTTCATTACAAAATTATCACTTGCAAACGACTGCAACTATCACAGCAATACCATATGTTTTGAACCAGAGAAATAAGGTTTCTAAATATTTCCATTAATATATATTTTGACTTGTAAAAGTGCCATTTACTTGCAGAATAAAATTAATTTATTTATTTCATTTATGTTTTCGAATACTTAGCCTAGGTTTAGACAGGTTAGGTACCTACCTACTGATATTTATCGCACCGATAAAATGCGGAAGTGGCCTGTTTATAAAAAAGTGCTATTCTAGAATCTCAAGTGCTCAGAAAGCGCTAATTGAACGAGGCAGCGAAGCGAACGAAGTTCTCTGCCTCAGCCTGGGCCAAAATTCTTTCGTACATCCGTTTGTCCAGCTGTTCTCCTCTACCTGCCTCCTCTGCCTACGAGGTACGGGTTCGAATCCCGGTCAGGGCATTTATTTGTGTATTTATCACGAATATTTGTTCCTGAGTTATGGATGTTATATATAAATAGTAGAGCAAAATAATGTTTTGCTCTACTAACATTGGTCATTAAGTATTTTTTTTTTCCTTTTGCTTACTAACAATCTATGGACCATGTTGTCTGAAAATAAAGATATTTTATTTTATTTTATTTTATATGTATATACGTATATATATGTATGTATCTATTATATATATCATCGCCTAGTACCCACAACACAACCACAAGCCTTACTGAGCTTACCGTGGGCCTAGGTTGATTTGTGTAAGATTGTCCCGTAATATTTATTTATTTATTTATTATGGGTCGCATTTCTAGATTCAGATAAGAATCTGTTTCTGTTGTGTGTGTAAGAATGTGTTGAATGTGTTTTTTTTTTAAGAAAAAAAAAGCTCGCGAGTTCTACAGGTCACAGAGCCATTAGTTTAGGCATAGGTACGCATATAAAATACTTATACTCGTATATCTACGTGTGGATCTTACATAAACGCAGTTTATTACAAACACCGATAAACCGATAAAAATATCTTCAATTGTTCGTGATGAAATTGAATTGGAATAATATTTACTCATAGTAAGAGTATGTTATCGTGTGCCATAATTTAGTGGAGCAAAATACGTCTATGATCGGATGAACCATAGTTTATTGAACCCTACCCTAGAAAGTAAGAAGGTACCGTAAGTAGGTACCTAGTTACTTATGTCAATTGTCCTTCTACTTATCATTGACATAAATAATTTGGATGCCTTTTTTTACCATCGTAATTCTGTGGAAATTTTGGTCACAAATGCATCCGAGCTTTTTCAGACGTGTCATGCTTCGATCATGCAAATGACATGTACTTATTGAACAGCGAAAGAAAGGTATTGAAATGAAATAATTTTATTTGCCAGAATACGGTTACAAGATCTTAAAAATAATATTAAACCAACGTATCCAACCTGAATGCAGGTGTGCAAATTTGTACAAAGTCCTATTAGCCACGATCAGAGGTAAAAAGTAAAAGGTCATGGCTATTTGGCATTTATTTATCTGTAAGGACCAGTTAAAGTTAAAATCTGTATGTATGGGAAACTATAAACAGTATAGAACTTGGAGGTCTATTTTTGTTCGTCGCGTCCGACCACATTTCAGTAGGTATGTTTCGCGCACTTAGTGCTCACGAGCTCATGACTCATATTAAAATATCACAGGAATGTAAAAGGTGAATCAAAGAGAGGCCTTGTCCTAACAAGTTTCAGGTAATTTTATTAAACGCCTTAGTTATATTTTTAGAACTCCAAAATAAGCTTATCTACTATGTCATCGTCATACTATTGAAAAATAAAGATATTATGTTATTGGTAAAGATCTTACGATTTATGATTGACGTCACATAACTGTGTCAAAGATTATCAGCATATCACATTAAACTTCGGCCTCAAGGGGGTTTATCCTAATACGTAACTAAGATAGAAATACTTAATGGCAGTAGGTCCTACGATTCTACGATCGCGCAAAGGTGTTTTTTCAAAAACTTTCTTCAGTATAGGTAAGTGAGCGAACAGTCTTTCCTGTCGACATATCCAAAGTTAGGTTAATTGCCTTTTAAGGATTATTTTTGTCGCTAGATCCATACAGGTGCAGGTGTTTGTAAAGAAAGCACCTTTCCGGCTTATGACTGTCTAGTTATAAGCCGCAAAGGAAGACTTATGATTATAACTGTCTTGACAAGTTGACATACATGAGACGATCTACACTACCCTAGTGTCCGTTTTTAGGAATTTTAAATAACATTAACCAACGAAATCACATGACTCCAACCCTCAGTAGCCTGTCATTTAAAACGGTGCGTTAGTTTACATAAAAAAATACAGGCTATAGAAACAGAGACCAGTCTAGAAGGTAAAATGTAAGTGGCTGAGGAAACTGTCACTGAACTGAACTGACATTACTATTTCATTATCACGATAAGAGTTCATCAACATTAAGGTATTTTTTAACAAATTAATTTATGAATTGAGCGATAATACATGCAGTCTGTTGTCTACCTGACTGTCGTTACCTATTTATGTAAATGATATCCATAAAAATTGCCATTAGGTGCTACAAATATATAAATCAGAAACAAGTGCGAGTTGGACTCGCGCACGAAGGGTTCCGTACCATGAAAAAAAGAAAAATGAAAAATGATTTATTCAGTAACTTATACTATACTAGCTGTTGCCCGCGACTTCGTCCGCGTAGAACTTTTTATCGTCTTAGAAAATGATTTCTCTCGATACAAAATTTGAACCCTCTTTTAGGGGATAATTAAAAAAAAAGTTGATGTTCATTTTCTAGTTTGTGAACAAACAGTCTAAAACCAAAGTTAAAAATCTCATACTTTAAAAATGCCTTGAAATACTCAAACTTTGAACCAATTTTAACACTCTTAGGGGATGAATTTGGAAAAACTCTGAAATCAGTTTTGTAGTCTTTTAACGTACAGAATAAGACCGAAGTTAAAAATCTCTTACTCACACTTTAAAATTTTATTGCTCGCCATTTAAAATTTGAACCCCCTTTTAAACCCCCTTAGAAGAACTTTTTTCGTAAACTTTTAAGTCTCCAGCTCAAAAAAAGTGTTGCCCATACAAAGCTTTCTTAACCCCCTTAGGGGTGGAATTTTCTAAAACTCTGAAAGTACTTTATTATTAATTTTAATAAGTAACATTTTGAATAGTTTTAAGTCTAGTAAAAAAAAAAAGTTTTTCCCACACAACACTGGCTACCCTTCTTAAGGATCTTAAGGATCTCCTTAGGGATGGAGTTTTCTAAAACGCTGAAAGTTCTTTTTTAGTATTCTAATAAGTAATCTTTTTGCAAAGTTTTAAGTCTAACTCAAAAAAAAGTGTTGCCCATGCAAAGCTTGCTCTCCTTTTTAACCCTATTAGGGGTGGAATTTTCTAAAACGATTTGTGTTCTTTTTTTGTATTTTAATAAGTAATCTTTCTACAAAGTTTCAAGTCTCTAACTCAAAAACATAAACTTTCCCTGATAAAAACTTTGCACCCCTTTTTATCCCCCTTAGGGATAGATTTTTTCAAAACGCTGAGTCTTTTTTTTGTATTTTTATAAGTAATCTTTCTACAAAGTTTTAAGTGTCTAGCTCAGAAAAAGTGTTCCCCATACAAACCTTGCACCCTTTTTTAACCCCCTTAGGGAATGATTTTTGTAAAACGCCGAATGTAGTATTTTTCATGTTCTAATAAGTAATTTTTCGTCCAAATTTTAAGTCTCTATTAAAAAAAAATATGTTTTTCCCATACAAACTTTGCACCCTATTTTACCCCCTTAGGGGTGAAATTTTCCAAAACGCTGAAAGTACTTTCTTTGTATTTAAATAATCTTTCTACAAAGTTTTAGGACTCTAGCTAAAAAAAATAGTTTCCCACATACAAACTTTGCACCCCTATTTTAGCCCCCTATTTTTAGGGGTAGAATTTTCTAAAACGCTGAAAGTACTTAATTTGTATTCTGATGACTAATCTTTCTACAAAGTTTTAAGTCTCTATTTAAAAAAAATATTGTTTCCCCCATACAAAATTTGCACCCCTATTTTACCCCCTTAGGGGTAGATTTTTTTAAAACACTGAATCTAGGTACTTTATTTGTATTCTAATGAATAATTTCTCTACAAAGTTTTAAGTCTCTATTTTTAAAAAAGTAGTTTTTCCCATACAAACTTTGCACTCTATTTTACCCCTTTAGGGGTAGAATTTTCTAAAACCCTGAAAGTTCTTTATTTGTATTCTAATGACTGATCTTTCTACAAAGTTTTAAGTCTCTATTTAAAAAAAAATGTTTCCCCCATACAAACCTTGCACCCCTATTTTACCCCCGTAGGGGTGGAATTTTCCAAAACGCTGAAAGTGTTTCATTTGTATTCTAATAACTACTTTTCTACAAAGTTTAAGTCTATAGCTCAAAAAAAAAAGGTTCTCCCATACAAACTTTGCACCCCCATTTTACCCCCTTAGGGGTAGAATTTTCAAAAATCCCTTTTTATCCCTAGCCCACGTTATAAAAGCAACATACTGTGCAAAAATCAACTCTCTAAGATTAGTAGTTTCGGCTGTGCGTTGATGAGTGAGTGAGTGAGTGAGTGAGTGAATAAGTCAGTCAGGACATAGGCATTTATTATGTATAAATAGATAGAAGATAATGAAACTCCCATTCAAATATCTCAAAAAATTATGAAGCTACATCCGTTTTAATGTCGCTTGTTAGAGTGAGAAAACGATGAGGGACTGTGACGTCAATATACTCGAGCGTCATAGTAAAAAACAATCGTTTCAATATGAAGGTGCGTTTTGCGGAAAAGGGACAGAACATACCCCCTCTTAAAACTTTGGACTCTTATAACTTAATCATTACCTATATAACCTCTTGCTTTGTTTTTTTCTCCATTTGACTATATTTATTTTAAATTCTTTTTCGAGAAAATACATTATGATTATTTACCATATTTTCGATTCCTGAGCTATAACCACGAACTTCGGAATTCGAAAATATTCGGGTATCTCTATCTCTATCGCACTAACCATACTCGAGTGACAGGGATGCAAATATATGAACATTGAGTATCGGTTTTCGTCCTCAGGTACTTTGGCTGAATGCGCCGAGCGCGTGCCATTGTCATTCAAAAAAAACAAATTCGTGTTAATTATATTGTTCAAATTTGTTGATTTCATTTATTGAAATTACGACATAAAACGACATTTGCGCATATAAGTTCTCATATCAGAATCGAATATTTTTTTATGGTTTATATTTTAGCATTTGTCTCGTAAAGGTCTATCGTAGACGGGATTTAAATTATTAATAAGTGAAAGGCAAAGCAATTCCGCCATTTTGACGAAAATTTGACGGTTCTTATAGCTGACAGTTGGAGCAGCGTTTGATTTCAATAAAAATAAATGAAAAATTAAATGAAGTCGTATATTTCGGAAAATTAATTAACTGTCGCAGTCGGATAAAAACTATCCTAAGTTGCAGCTAGAATAATAATGTACCTATATAAAATGTTTCATATTTTTCCGTTCATGGGATGCTGAGAACATTCGAACCGCGCAAAGCTTAGTTTCAAACTGGCTGATTCTTTTTTTAATTTAGAGATTTATTATAAGTGGAGATAACAATATAGGCTGGTGCCTCTTTGTAAGTATTTATAATATTTAGGTGATAGGATTATCTGAAACTCATGACGCTTATTAAATCTAAACCTTAACATACCGCATCAAGGTTCATTTTGTATTACCAGGATTGCATGTAGGGCAAGCATGATTCCGGGGGTCCGAAGATATTTATAGACTTGTTATGTATGATATCAAGATAACATTAAGGAGACTGAGCGGAGGCGTGGCACGTAATCGTAAGTGGGTAAAGATAATGTTTATTTATGTCATTCTGTGTAAGGAAAGACGTTAATTTCAACATCGTTTGTCTGTTTCTTATTTCATAAGATTATAATCATATTCATTGTCATATTCATGCCCTTTTGCTTTGCGATAAATGGATGCATCCAAATGGACGTATTACTTAGTCCACGTTGACGGGTGCGCCGCGCCACATAAGTAGTTTCCGCTAGGTCGTGGTCGGATCGGCCAGCGGATGCATTCACGATGACTCCAATTGGCCTGGCGCTGTGACGTGGTGTGTTCCAAATTTTCATGCAACATCGTTTATTTGCGTTGGCGCGACGCGATACAACATTCGGCTTCTTGGTGCATTTGTGAATTAGAATTGAATTCGAATTAAATACGCTGTCGCTAAATGCAAGCCGAAATGTAGGTACCTACCAGTGGCGGAGCGCCCAATGCCCATACAAGCCGAAGCCTATAGTTATATACTCTAAACTATTTCATAACTTTTTTGTTCCTGGTTGCCCATCGAAATCGCCGCCACTGATACCTACATACCAAAAGATAAACATACAGTCACGCCCCATGCTATCAGAGCATGCTCGCAATTCGCATGCACCTACCTACTAATCACCAAGAATAGATAATTATTTAACTCAAATCTATTGTTGAAAACATTGTAAGTAACTGCTATGAAAAGGAAAACAAAGATCTAGCTGTTTTTAAATCGCAAAAAATTGATAATTGAAAAGGTAAACTGAAAATCAAACTAGTGAATCAGGCACCATACCCTGAGAAAATTACGGTTTTTTTGGAAATAATTAAATATCAGGCTAATTATTTGTATACGGCTTTTATATGTTATTTTAAAATACTTTAACTATTGAAATCAATAATTCTATGGACCGGAAGTTAGGAAAAAAAATTAAACCGCAAGCAAAAATGCTATCAGTATTTTTATAATGAAAACATGTTTGAGTACACAAATGGAGACTTACTACCTGAATCCAAAAATATGTGCATCAGGAAATAACAGCATTTTAATTAAATATTAACGACTTTGAGATAATATTGAATTTCATCTGGCCTATAGAAAGGTTTATTCATTAACAAAAATAAGTGGATTATGCGCGTATCCCAAAGAACGTATATATAAACGTAGTCAATTATAAAGTAAAGAAAGTGTATACCATTTTCGCCTGATTTTTACGGAATTTACAAACATTACTTTTCACTATTTTTTACCGTTGCGGTATTAAATTTAGGTGGATTATTAATGAATATTTAGTCAAATTACCTAACCTATTTTTTGGTGTAAAAATATGGCTGATATCGATATATTGTTGTGTTTTCATAGAGCGAAACCGTAAAGTTCTCAGGGTACCAACCGTCGGATGATAACTAATATGCGGTATTTCTATATGTATAGTAAATAGTGATCCATTTCACCAAGCTACACATTGCAATTTTACCAGTCTAAACTGGTAACCTCGGTGTAACGGCTGTACCAATAATGACTGGCCATTTGATCAAAGTTACCTACTAGTGAGACCTGTAAAATTTTAAGTTGTAGCTTCATGAACTGGGGCCAGGGGCCTCCCAAGTTTTCATACTCATACTGAACGCATTAAAACCCTCCTAGAGCCTGTTTACATCTGAAAGGTCGGGAAACCTATAAGTTAATTAAGTCCCGCTTACTTAGTAAAAAATATCTATTCTTATTAGAACGCTAAGCCCGTATTACATTATCCTAAATTAGGCACTAACGAGAGGGACGCCGCAATACGTTAGATACGTATGGAGATATCTTCATCTCATTCCAACGTATTGCGGCGTCCCTCTCGTTCCTAATTTAGGATATAATGTAATACGCGCTTTAGATAGAGGCGGATTGTCGCTACGATAAAGCTTGCGGGCCGTGTTGTTATAGCCGTGCTGGTTCGTCGAGGACGTCACGGTCTTCATCACCTTCCCTGGGAGCCTTAGATGAGTTGCCCCTGCCACGAAGAACACATGCGAGTCTTGCGACCCCGATGAGCCCCTGTAGTGGTTTTCTACATGACAGGCGGCGGACACGGACTACTCTTGCCCGATACACGGTTGATGACGCGCTGGATGCGGGAGGCGCAGGACCGGTCATTGTGGCACTCTTTGGGGAGGCATATGTCCAGCACTGGACGTCTTTCGGCTGATATGATGATGATGGCGAATAAACTGGCCGCGACATGAAACCCGTGCAGGCCCGATTGACGCGAACGTGTTGTAACTCATTGTGGGTAAGTAGTAGGTGTTAAAATGTATAACAAAATGAGCCCGGAAGTCAAGGAGGCTCCTTCTTATGAGCTGTATGTTAAAAGATAAAAGCAGTTCTGGACTGGACAGTGTTTTTTACAGTGTCGACGATTTTTGTAATTATAGGACATTAGTATAGGGACATTATAATTATTATTATTCGTCTTTGTTATTAAAAAAAAAAATGATTTGTGTCAATAGTGTTCTTCCTCTTATTGATTTGACTTGTGCTGTTATTATCGCATTAAATTATTTGAATTGAATTGATGACACGGTTGATGGGAAAATAACCTATCCTACGTCGCGTAGAAGGAAATGTTAGATTAGTCAGTGACTTGTGAGCGATAGCAGACTGACCCACGCCCCCTGCACATGCGTCTGTTGATTAGATTACGTGTTAATGTTTATCGATATTTACTATCGTATCGTGGACGTAGAATGATCGTCCAAAGACATGTATGACATACTGGAAGAGCCACTATTAGCAACTTTAAAGGAAAATTGTGAGTCTAAGTAGGTACTTACGATATACATAAACTGATATAGTTTTATTTCATTTATGTACATCTCCCACAACATCAGTAGGTAACGTATAGTACATTGTTCGTCGTGTTGTCATGCATGAAATAGAAATAGAAAAACTGTATTGTTTAACCGTGTGACATATTTGATACAAGTGTTAGGTCCCAACGGTAACCCTTTTCGGGTGTACGATGTTTACTTACTTAAAACTAAGGAAAACAAAACGTATATATTATTAACAATCTTTTTCTTTAAGACGAAAATTCAGAAAAATCTTTTGACCAATAGAAACCTTTCTTACTTAACCATGTTTTTAAATTACGTTTAAATTTTATGTCATCCAGCATTCATTAGGAAGCTGATTAAAGACTCGAATGTAATAAATGTGCTTTTGTCGTAAGTTTTATTGTTTACCAAAGGCAATGTTAAATTGTACCTATATATAGACTACGTAGATTATCGCGTTGCTTAAAATTTCATTATTTAATTAAGGTAATATATTTATTGCCGTAAGGATTCCACCAATCAAAGATGCGACGAAGGTGGTAAACGCCGCAGTACTCGCATGAGTCGCAGTGCTTCACACACTGTTCAAAGACTTGACACTTTCAATTTTCAATCTTACGAGTAATCTCCACTTATAATAAATCTCTAAATTAAAAAAAGAATCAGCCAGTTTGAAACTAAGCTTTGTGTGGTAATGTTCTCAGCATCCCATGAACGGAAAAATTTGAAACATTTTATATACGTACATTATTATTCTAGCTGCAACTTAGGATAGTTTTTATTCGACTGCGAAAATTAATTAATTTTCCGTAATATACGACTTCATTTAATTTTCCATTTATTTTTTATTGAAATCAAACGCTGCTCCAACTGTCAGCTATAAGAAACGTCAAATTTTCGTCAAAATGGCGGAATTACTTTACCTTTCACTTATTAATAATTTAAATCCAGTCTACGATAGACCTTTACGATACACATGCCAAAAGTTAAACCATAAAAAAATATTTGATTGTGATATGAGAACTTATATGCGCAAATGTCGCATTATGGCGTATTTTCAAAAAATGTATCAACAAATTTGAACAATATAATTAACACGAATTTGTTTTTTTTGAATGACAATGGCACGCGCTCTTTGCGCATTCTGCCATAGTGCCTGCGGCGCTACCACGAAAACCGAAGCTCGAAGTTCGTATCTCTGTCAAGTCTGTCACCCTTCGTATCTGCACCCCTGTCACTCGAGTATTGTTAGTGCGATAGAAATAGAGATACCCGAATATTTTCGAATTCCGAAGTTCGTGGTTATAGCTCAGGAATCGAAACTACTCCCCAAAAGCCGCGTCCGCTGCGCTATGTTTTAAAAACATGGAAAACATTGGTGCAGCGGACCCGGCTGTAGGTAGACACTAAATAAAATAATCATAATGTATTTTCTCGAAAAAAGGATTATAGAGAAAAGATCAACGCAAGAGGTTATATGTATAGGTAATCACTAAGTTCCAAAGTTTTATGTTCTGTCCCTTTTCCACAAAACGCACCTTCATATGAAACGATTGTTTTTTACTATGACGCTCGAGGATCTTGACGTCACAGTCCCCGATCGTTTTCTCACTCTAACAAGCGACATTAAAACGGTTTTGAGATATTTGAATGGGATTTTCGTCATCTTCTATCTATCTATACCTACATATAAATGCCTATGTCCTGACTAACTCACCCACTCACTCATCAACGCACAGCCGAAACTACTGGGGCTAGAGAGTTGAAATTTACACCAGAACTACCTTTTACAACGTAGGCAACGGATAGGAAGGGATTTTTGGAAATTCTACCCCTAAAGGGGTCAAATAGGGGTGCAAAATTTGTATGGGGGAAACTTTATTTTTTGAGCTAGAGACTTAAAATTTTGTATAAATATTACTTTTTAGAATACAAATTTAATACTTTCAACGTTTAGGAAAATTCTGCCCCTAAGGGGGTAAACAAGGGGTGCAAATTTTGTATAGGGGAAACTTTATTATTTTAGCAAGAAACTCAATACGTTGTAGAAAGCTTACTTATTAGAATACAAATAAAGTACTGTCAGCGTTTTGGAAAATTTAGCCTCTTAGGGGGTTAAAAGGGTTGCATAGTTTGTATGAATGAGCGAAACTTCTTTTTGAGATGGAAGCTTAAAAGTTTGTAGAAAGATTATTTATTACAATACAAATAAAAAAACAGCGTTTTGGAAAATCCCACTCCTAAGGGTATGAAAAAGAGGTACAATCTCAATGCTTTGGAAATATATTACTTAATAAAATAAAATAAAATACTTTTAGCGTTTTAGAAAATTCCACCCCTTAGGGGTGTATAAGGAGGTGCAACGTTTGTAAATATATTTTTTTAGCAAGCGACAAACCTTTGTTGAAAGATTACTTATTACAATACAAATAATGAACTTTCAGCGTTTTGGAAAATTCCACCCCTAAGGGTGATTAAAACGGGTGAAAATTTGTATGGAGGAAATTTCTTGTTTTTGAGCTAGAGACTTGAAATTGTGTAGAAAGATTATTTATTAGAATACAAATAATATATAGGTAAATTATTTTCAGTGGTTTGAAAATTTCCACCCGCTAAGAGGGGGATTAAGAGGTGCAATGTTTGTATAGGAAAACTTTTTTTTAGGTAGAAACTTAAAACTCTGTATAAAAAAAAAGTACCTACTTATTAAAATACAAAAAAAATACCTACTGCCAGCGTTTTGGAAAATTTTACCCCTTAAGGGGTTAAAAAGGGGTGCAAGGTTCGTATGGGAAACACTTTTTTTTAGCTAGAGACTTAATAGTTTGTAGAAAAAATACTTACCTATTACAATAAAAAAACCGAGTGTTTTATTTTTAATTTTTCCCTGAAAAGCGTTCAAAGTTTGTATGGAGAGCAAGAAAATTTTAAAGTATGATATTTGTAACTTCGATCTTAGCCTGTTTAGACTACAAAACTTATTTTAGCATTTTTTAGGGTTCCGTACTCAAAGACTAAAACGGGACCCTATTACTGAGACTTCGCTGTCCGTCCGTCTGTCTGTCACCAGGCTGTATCTCAAGAACCTTGATAGCTAGAGAGTTGAAATTTTCACAGATTATGTATTTCTGTTGCCGCTATAACACCAAATACTAAAAACAAAATAATTTTTTTTTTCAGGGGGCTCCTATACAACAAACGTGATTTTTTGGCCGTTTTAATAGATAATGGTACGGAACGCTTCGTGCGCGAGTCCAACTCGCACTTGTTTTAATATATCCCCTAAAGGGGATTATAAGGGGGTTCTTAGTTTGTATAGAGAGCAAGAGATTTTTAACTTCGGTTTTAGATTGTTTTCTAAAAGACTAGTGTACAAAATTAATTTCTATGTTTTTTTTAAATTCATTCTTTCAACAAGCATTTAGACGATAACATGTTATATGCGGACGAAGTCGCGGGCAACAGCTAGTTTATAATAATAGAACAGAACAATGGTGTCCACTATAGTAGGACCTTAGAATGTCAAACATTTTGGACTTTTTTTTTTCTTTTTAGGGTTCCGTACTCAAAGAGTAAAACGGGACCCTATTACTTACTAAAAACACAGAATAAAATAGTTTTTTTGATAGATAATGGTAAGGAACCCTTCGTGCGCGAGTCCGACTCGCACTTGGCCGGGTTTTTATCTTTATCTTACCTAGGCCATAATGAAGAAATTACGTAAGCTAATCCAGTTGTTATTACATACGAAGTATTTTAGTCTAGCGAGATTAGGTAAAAAAAAACTATGAATAATCAGTCTGCTGTAACCTCAGAGCATAGAATACTAGAGAGAGGACAAGCCGCCGGCGGCCGTGTCGCAGCTGTATGCTCAATGGGCATACACTGCCATACTGTGCACGCGTGCTGATCGCAGAGAATATTACGTTTTTTCCCAAAATGCCTGATATGATGCGCGTTTATTGTCAAATAAGCGTGTAGGTATACAAGTGTGTGTGTTTTAGATGTGTGCGTGCTTTGTCTTGTCAATTACTCGGGCGTTGTGTGGGTTAATGTACTTGCGACAGGCTCACTCTATACAAATCGGCCGCCATGTCCGATCTCCTTATATTCATACATTTGTGGCTGTAACATTACAGCGACAAAAAAATCGTTTGACTGTGTGAAGCGTTTTTCCACTACTTCTTTACCAATGTCAAGGCTTCCGACGCAAATATGTTTTTGTAATGTCACATTAAATAACGACATGATTACTCCTAACAATTCTGCCTCATGGGAGTATAGGTATAATAGCGTTATTTCGACATACCTACCAGGCTTTGTTACTTCCCATCGTTGTGGTGCGTGATACGTTTTCAAAGTAGCTAACTCCTCACTCGATTTGTATGTAACCTAGAGTGGACAGTTAATGAATGTATGGTACAGTTAGGTAGGTACATTAGTGCGCCTGATTTCTGCCACAAGTAAAAACATTATGCTAAGCTGCACTTAATAACACAGCTATAATTAATTTGGGGAAATAATAAAAATGTTTTACCTACCACTTTATGGGATCAATATGGGGTTTTACTACTTATTATGTCGAAAGCATTTCCTGTTTCATCTAGGAATTTGACGTTGTTACCTGCAGGATTTTATTATTTCTATAACATTAATGACTAGTACAAGCTTTGCTTAGATTGGGACTAAGTAGGTCGATTTGTGTAAGATTGTCTTGGGGACAATATATAATATATTTCTTTATAATTATTTATTTAATGACACAGATTTTTTCGATCATACATGATTGAACACAATTATAGCATTGTTTATACAAAATACATTAAATTAAACAATATTTTCACAAAACTAGATATTTTTATTCATTTGAATTTATTTCATTAAATTATGGTTTTCCCAAATAGCGCACATACTTTTCTTCTGCTATCTTAACAATAACACAGTTATACTTCAGTTAAATAGAGCTGTATTTAAGTTTCTGTATAAACACAACACAATGGGCTTGTGACCTTAAATTTGTTTACGATGCCATTCGAACCAGTTTTTGTAGATGAACAAATGTTTGTATGGACACAACTACATTTAAAGGACATTTATACCCAAAAAATCGAGTTAAAGACGGACCTCGCTGACAGCAGCCGAAACGCTTCATACTGATTGGCTTTAAAGTATGACGTCACACCGTGCAATTTGTACTAACCGTTGCATGGAAAATGAAGTAAATTGCTGTTTCTGTCGCGAAATACTGCGTTTAGGTCCATAGTTGTTATACAAAATTGTTTCTATAAAAGCGTAAGGATTATATTGGTACCTTTAAATTTACTCTTGGACAATAAATAAAAAAACTTTTTTTTCTAAACATTCAATGTTCATATCTTTTTATGGTTTGAATTATAATTTGTAATTTATACTTTATTACAATCATTTGATGGTTTACTATCCATTTATCAACACGACGTTATCAATTTTAACACCACGCAACAAGCCTATTGTACATGTACACCTACTAAACAACAAGTGCTTCATCCAGCAACTATAATATCTGTAGCGGACTGATAAAAGACTTACTTAAACCCGTGCACGCGTCCATGGTTATCATTCTACAACTAAACTCTACGACGCAGACACAGCGATTATCGACTTGGTAAATATAATCTACTTACGTTACGTACCAAGATGTCGAAAGACGAGCCTTCAATGAGCTTGCTACGAAAGGTGGTGCTGGATGCATTCCTCATCGTGTCATGTAAGTTTATACTAATTTAATTTAAATCCAAAATTGGCATTAATAAAATGCAAGTTTAACATGTGTATAGTATATGTATCTATCTATGTGTATGCCTGTGGCATCGTAGCTCTCAGACGGACTAATCGATTCGAACAATATTAACAATAAAATAACCAAACAGTAAAGTATCATCTAAGCCTGTAGAAAAACATGTTCTAAATACCGCCTCTAGTCGTCCCTGGCGCAAAAGTTCCGGCTACTTATTGCAACGTTCATGGCTATCCAATGCTAGCGGCATTTCCACGCTGGATAGCCATAGACAGCCTTTGCACCAGAATCGACTCGAGCAGAGGTTGCCGCGGAGCATATGGTGACCCGCATCCGGTTGATGGGCCTGAGGGTGTCCCTCCCGAAAACAGAGGGAATAATCTTCGGGGGGAGGGGCTGGTGGCCGCCTGCGGGCGCCACAATTAGAGTGAGCGGGGAGACGGTCCAGGTGAAGCCTCATATAAAATACCTGGGGCTCATTCTGGACCGCAAGTGGAATTTCGGGGAGCACTTCCGCCAGCTTGCTCCCCGAATAGTGGTAACGGCGTCAGATTTGGGTCGGCTGCTGTCCAATGTAGGGGGACCCTCCGTTGCGTGCCGTCGCCTGTATTCCGGGGTCGCCCGGAGCATGGCCCTTTACGGGGCCCCGATTTGGGTTGACCGGCTAAATGCGGCAAATAAGGCCCTGCTTAGGAGGCCACAAAGGATGGTGGCCAACCGTATCTGCAGGGCCTACGTAACGGTGGCGTGTGCGGCAGCGTGCGCCTTAGCAGGCACTCCTCCGTGGGAGCTGGACGCGAAGATGCTAGCTGAGGCGCACAGCGACCGGCTAAGGTGGAGGGCTTCGGGAGAATCTCCCGCTCCTGAAGAGGTGAGGGCCGCTCGCAGGCAAACGGAGCGGCGATTGAGGGACAGGTGGAAGAGATACCTGGAGGAGTCGCGATATGGACTTCGCACCATAGAAGCACTCCTCGGGTCGTTTGACGCCTGGCTAGAGAGGGCCCATGGCAGGGTGGGGTTCCGAATGACGCAGGTGATGACTGGACATGGCTGCTTCGGTCATTACCTGCACAGAATTGGAAGAGAGGGAAGCCCTGCCTGCCATGAGTGCGGCGCAGAGGATGACTCGGCCTAGCACACTCTGGAGTGGTGCAGCAGGTGGGCCGAGGAGCGCCGCACTATGGTAACAGCCTTCAATGTGGATGATCTCTCGCTGCACAGTGTCGTGGCGGCCATGCTAGGCAGCGAGTGATCGTGGGAAGCGGTGGCCTCCTTTTGCGAAACAGTCATGACATGACAACAGCGTGAATCCTCCCCCTGATTTCTTAGTCGAAAATATAATAATTATATTTTATAAATTATCATTAAGAGGATTGTGAACCTGTAATTTTTCATACAAAAAGCGATAACGTTTTTCACCCCGTAAACATTGTTCGATTTTTATAATTTTTGGACATGTTGTAGATATAATGAAAAACTAGGTCTGTACGTTTTGATTTTTGAGAAATACTGCTTGCGTTAAAAGTTATTAGCATCTAAAAATCGATATTTTGACTTAAAAACTTTGTCTATCGTTTTATTTATTTTTAAATTAATCTTAACTGATTTACTGAAAAAGGAAAACGTACGGACATAGATTAAAGTGTACTGAATCCAATAATACCAAATATTTAATTTCATGAAGGTTTAGGGGGGTAAAAACGTTATCACCCGAAACAATATTTCAACAAGGGAATGTAGGCAATTGCCTCCAGGACTTGCTACTCTCTCTATCGCACGATACGGGTGAGGCACAGAGCAGTGTGAAACAGATAGATTTTTTTTAAATACCTACTGCGCCGCGTATCGGCACTTCACAATCCTCTTAAGGCACTAGCTGGCAATGCATGCGCAGCATGACATTCAAGCAATCCAATCGCATCTATAGAACAGACGTGTCAAATTCGTGTGAAAAGCGATATCTGATAAGTCGCTTCATTCAATTAAGACTAATGGAATCGCGGCCCTGTTCTTTACTAGTCGAAAGTCGAAACCTGATTTCCTTACACGTGACATCAATTAAAATAGGTACTTACTGTAAACAGTTAAAACTGATCTATGCTAATTACCATGACAACGGAATTGGTAACATGATAAATGCAACCCGCAACACTTAATTAAGCATCGTTAGTAATAAGCTGCCGGAGGTAATATGCCGTCGCGGGAGTCCGCTGGATGCGGGTGGCGCAGGACTGGCCATTTCTTTGGGGGAGGCCTATGTCCAGCAGCGGACGTCTTTTGGCTGATATGACGATGATGATGTTGAGGTACGGCTACCATGAGCAGGTATCGAAAACTCCCTACTTAACGCATTGTACGGGCGTTAGCCCGCTAGCACAATAGGTTTTATTTTATATTGTTTCTTGTAATTTTCGCCGTCACGTTTGACGGCGAAAATGTACTGAAACGTCACGTAAGCAGCGTCTTAATATTAGTTTTTGTATGGGTAAATGACGGTTGAATTCCACGTACGTTCGAAATGTTGCGTGATCGGCCCTAAGATCACGATTGAAAATTCTCATCTATATATATTGGTCACGAGCGAGACCATCAATAAGACGGGAACCAGTGTAAGCGTTCTGTCCTCAAAGGGTGCTAACAAGAATTAGCCAGCGATTTCTGTCTGCGTGACCGTCTATCACAGAATCACAGCAGGACTGTAACTTTTGAGTGAGGAGACTATAGCCGCTATTACAACCAATGATAATGTAATTAAATCCGTGTGCGGTTCTTTTAAATCGAAGGTCTTGTCTGTCGAGATGGTTATTTGCTATAGGTATTCATTGTGCCGGGGGTGCTTATGATACGGAAGTAACGGAAGTCCGACTCACACAACCTATCTTATTTCCAGTGACACTATGCATGTTCGCAATGAAACTACTTTGGGAGCCGTTCCACCGCGGGTTCTTTTGCGACGACGAATCTCTCATGTACCCCTTCCATGATGACACTGTTAGCGTGCTGGTGCTGAGGCTGTATGGACTGGGCTTTCCTTTGATAGCTGTGAGTATTTTATCTTGATAATTTATCAGTATAATCAATGGTAGCAAACGTACGTACGCGTGTTGGCAAGCGATCATCGTAGTTGATGGTTACTTGCTAATCCAATAGTGTCAAAAGCGAATTGCCGATCCTTGAATTTTATTGAAAACATTCTTGAGCCATTCATCATCATCATCAGCCGAAAGACGACCACTGCTGGACATAGGCCTCCCCCAGAGAGTTCCAAAGTGACCGGTCATGCGCCACCCGCATCCAGCGGACTCCCGCGATCTTTACCAGGTCATCAGTCCACTTTGCCAACGCCGCGCCTTCCGGTACGTGGTTGCCACTCGAGAACCTTTCCGCCCCAACGGCCATCAGTTATACGTGCGTGCGTGGAATGTTATCGCTTGAGCCATTACCAGAAAATTATGGCTACAAAGAAGGATATAGGGAAGTGTAGCAGACCCTGGGAATTACGGTTAACACTCGAGGTATTGCTGCAGTGGCCGATTTTAGATCTTTATTCAAAGGCATGGAAGCCTCTTGGGTCCCTGAGAGGAGAGCTGTGGCTACCAGTGAATTGAGCCATGTGTAGTCAGGTAAATAGGAGCTCTGTATGTTACTTTACTGATCCCAATAGTCAAAGACAAGGAGCACTTAGCATTAGACCCAAATCTACAATTCTGGCTAAAGCCAAAATTATGTCGTGATTAGGTATTTCATGCTGATACACTTTCTGGGCGGTTCAGTGGGCGGGGCCACATTGCAAGTAGAACTGATGGCCATTGGGGCGGAAAGGTGCTCTAGTGGCGACCACGTACTGGAAGGCGCGGCGTGGGTAGACTGATGACCTGGTAAAGGTCGTGGGAGTCCGCTGGATGCGGGTGGCGCAGGACCGGCCATTGTGGCACTCTTTGGAGGAGGCATATGTCCAGCAGTGGACTTCTTTCGGCTGATATGATGATGATGACAGTAGGTATTAACTGGTTCTAGGGTTCTGTACCAAAATTGGTCTAACGGAATAGGTGTAAATGACAGTGGATATGTCCTGACGCTCGTTTAAGAAATTACGCAACGGCAAACAGAAGAGATCGTCTCTTCTGTTTGGTGTCAGTGTAACCCAGATTTTTACATTGTAATAAAATGTCCGATAGATGGTGATCTGCGAATGGCTACTTCTTCGCAAGGAGCACAGCGACAGGGCCGTGCTGGGCGTGCGTATCCCGACGTGGTTGCTCGGCCTCTACTGCGCGGTCGTGTCCTTCGGCCTCGGCGCGTTGTTCGTGGAGTTCGCCACCGAAATCGCCAAGCACGTCATCGGGAGGCCGAGACCGCACTTCTTTGACGTGAGTTTCTTTTTAGGGTTCCGTACTCAAAGAGTAAAACGGAACCCTATTACTAAGACTCCGCTGTCCGTCCACAAATTTTCACAGATGATGTATTTCTGTTGCCACTATAACAACTAATTCTAAAAACAGAATAAAATAAATATTTTTATTGATAATGGTACGGAACCCTTCGTGCGCGATTCCGACTCGCACTTGGACGGTTATTTTAACCCAACAATAGGTACAGATGCTCATCGCGAAGGGGCA
This sequence comes from Epinotia brunnichana, assembly GCA_963854355.1. Lineage (NCBI taxonomy): Eukaryota > Metazoa > Arthropoda > Insecta > Lepidoptera > Tortricidae > Epinotia > Epinotia brunnichana. Next base: position 22,678,160 of record OY977950.1, on the reverse strand, counting down.
CTCCTCAAAGAAAATAGCAACATGGTCATGCTAGGTCTAATGTCTCTATTTAGTAATTATTTTGAAAGTACTTATGTATACAGGTACCTACTGATTGCAATAAAAGTAATTTTGAAGAATAGCAATTTTTTTGGTGTCAAATAAATTGTTGACCTCCAATAATGTACCATTCCAGAAACGAATTGTGCCGCCATTTTTATTCCACCCGGTATAGTCAGGACGTAAAGATATGTTTCAGTCTGCCGATGAAATCATCAGGGGATATCATGCTTGAACTAAATAGGAATTGATAATGAAACACCTAACAAATATTAATTTAATTACCTAGATAAGGGCTAGGGACTGCTTCCCTGATTATCTTGACCTGAGATAACTGACCGACCTTAGGATTACAGCCGATGTAGGTATATATATATATTAGAAATGTTAATCAATATTTTTCCTTATAGACTAAACTCACGTTTAATTCACGTGGGTAAGTAGCTGGCTCTTTGGCGATAAGCGTATATCTTTCCTAGTTTCCATTTCTTATTTTTGTTTTTTGTATCGTTTTCTTGGTGAGTTTTGTATTTGTATTGTATTTGATTGTATATTCTATCGACGGTGCACGGTGGTCTGTAGGTATACAAACCATACCACTTTCCTACATTTAAATACAGGCAAATATTTGTGATGTTTTCTATGTATTTAAATATTTTTGTCTATTAAATATATCGACGTCTAGTTACCATAACACAAGCCTTATTGACCTTACTAATGGGACTAGTTTGATTGTGTAAGATTAATATTTATTTAAAATAAATCTTTAATCTTAATGAAACAATTATTAAAATACATGGGTACAAGTAAGCAAAAAAAGTATAAAGTAAAAAGACATCCCGCTCTGCGTCATGCCCGAACCAAAAGCCCTCAAAATGCTTGCGGCATTGCGAATTACTATGCCAGTAATTCGCTAATCCCAAAATTTGAATTCGAAAAACTAGTTTTTTGTTTGAAACTGCTGCGGTATAATAAGTTACAGAAAAGGATGATTCACCGTTCCATGCCCTTCAGAGTCCGACCCATGCGCGAGCCGGCAAATGGTGACACCCGTAAAAATTGTACAGGAAACAGAATTTGGTTATATGATCCAGCATCGGCCTGGGCACAGAACTGTGTACTGTGAAAAATCCTTAAAGCGAGAAAAGTTTTTCCCTGACAAAGTCTACGATGTCCCCTGCCTACTCTGGGCTGTGTGTGGAAAAGGTTTTTCTCTTAACCTGTAGTTTTACTAATTATTAGCAAAATACATTCTTTATTATCTTCACTAGGTATGCCAGCCCTCAATCGACTGCAACGCGGCGGAGTGGCGCGGGCGCTACATCCAGACCGCCGACTACCACTGCACTGGCACACGGGTCGACAGGTTCCAGGAGATGCGGAAGTCATTCCTCAGTGGACACTCCTCGCTGGCGGCCTACACCATGGTCTTCTTTGTTGTGAGTATAAATATATGGTCCTCTTACCTGACAACTTCTTGATCCTGGCTTACCATTGCCCAGGTGCATAAGTCGACAGGTTAATGAAGATTAGCAGAGCCTTCCTCAGTGGACACTCCTCCCTGGCTGCCTACACCATGGCTATTACTTATTCTGTGACCATGGTCTTCTTTGTTGTGAGTATAAAAATATGGTCCTCTTACCTGACAACTTCTTGATCCTGGCTTACCATTGCATTGCCCAGGTGCATAAGTCGACAGGTTAATGAAGATTAGCAGAGCCTTCCTCAGTGGACACTCCTCCCTGGCTGCCTACACCATGGCTATTACTTATTCTGTGACCATGGTCTTCTTAGTTGTGAGTATAAAAATATGGTCCTCTTACCTGACAACTTCTTGATCCTGGCTTACCATTGCCCAGGTGCATAAGTCGACAGGTTAATGAAGATTAGCAGAGCCTTCCTCAGTGGACACTCCTCCCTGGCTGCCTACACCATGGCTATTGATAAAATATGTAGCTTATCATTATATCCGCATTGATAAAAAGTTGTAATTCTGATTATATAATAGATAGATACAATAGTCGGCAAAAATCTTCACTAATACTCGTACAACAATGTTGTATCTTGTACTTTCCATTCGTAACAACTTTGGCATTAGAGTAACCTCAAGTATTCAAGTATTTTATTGCATTCATGTTGTTATAGTATAGTACATAGTTAACAGATGTTACAGTAAGTCTCAAACATGAATCCTGCAGGGGCATCGCAATACATAGGTATTTATAGATTAACTTACAACTAGGTAATAGTCTAATAAAATAACGTAAGTCTACCTGAGTAGCACTCATAAGTGGCAAAACATTCTCATAAAAGGAGGAATATTCTGAGAAATTTCTGGAAACTTTCACAAGAACTTGACATGTTTTGTATAGGAAACTTCCTAATCGGAACGTTTAATTTTGAAAATACGAGTAAATAAATAGTTTCAAATAGTCCCAAACTAAGCAAACTTTGTAATACTTATGGGAGCCAGACGACGATAAACATACTTAAATAGATAAATAAATACTTAAATACATAGAAAACATCAATTACTCAGGAACTCAAGCTCATCACACAAATAAAATATGCCCTTACCGGGATTCGAACCCAGGACCTCCAGCTTCGTAGGCAGGGTCACTCCAACTAGGCTAAACCGGTCGTCAAATTTTGTAAGGATAATGTAATAAAATTATCGAGAGCTTTCCACATAGAAAATATCACAATTTTGGGATGTTACTCGTTGATGCTCACGAGTAAAACCAACAAATAAAAAGCAAGTCTATACTCAAATATAGGCTCCGCCTGGGCTCCCTATAAAACTCGGGCGGAGCGGCATAGGTAGCTAGAGAAATAAGTCCAAACTCGGGAGGAGCGGCATAGGTAGCTAGTGAAATAAGTCTAAACTCGGGCGGAGCGGCATAGGTAGCTAGTGAAATAAGTCTGAACTCGGGCGGAGCGGCATAGGTAGCTAGTGAAATAAGTCTAAACTCGGGCGGAGCGGCATAGGTAGTTAGTGAAATAAGTCTAAACTCGGGAGGAGCGGCATAGGTAGCTAGTGAAATAAGTCTAAACTCGGGCGGAGCGGCATAGGTAGCTAGTGAAATAAGTCTAAACTCGGGCGGAGCGGCATAGGTAGCTAGTGAAATAAGTCTAAACTCGGGAGGAGCGGCATAGGTAGCTAGTGAAATAAGTCTAAACTCGGGCAGAGCGGCATAGGTAGCTAGTGAAATAAGTCTGAACTCGTTCGGAGCGGCATAGGTAGCTAGTGAAATAAGTCTAAAGGTCTCTTTTCTTTCAGCTGTACCTCGAACGACGCATGACCTGGCGTGGAACGCGCGTGCTCCGTCACTTTCTCCAGTTCACCGCCCTCATGGCATCCTGGTTCACGGCGCTGTCCCGCGTGTCGGACTACAAGCATCACTGGAGCGACGTGATGGCTGGCTACAGCTTGGGCTTGATCTTCGCTGTGCTCATGGTGAGTACAATAAAATCGTCTAACGCTGCAAGAAAAGTCTAACCATGCCTACGTAAAACTCAGATTTCCTGTGATTATCTACAAAATGGTTGTACGGCTTGTACGTGGCAGCTGCTGGCATATTTTCTCCCCTTAATGGATACAATAAAACAGGTACCTACATACCAAAATCCAGTGTTTCAAGGAAGGCAAAGTTAGACTAATACATACCTAAGCCAATTGGCAGCATTTGTTAGGTTATTGATACAGTATCTGATAAAGACTACTTAACGGATTAGAAAACCGTATCGGCGATCCTGTCTCGTAAATCTGGGGGTATAATCACGTAACGTTTCGAACGCGCGTTGGGATAATTTAACTGTCGTTTTCCCATACTAAAATTGTCATTTAGATCCATCTGACGCGCGTAGGTACAATGCGTTCCGTGACCGACCTGCTGGTATACTTAGGCATGCTGCTAGCTTAGAGTTTCTCTATTATTGTGCTTTGCTGTAGTTCTTCTAAAATTTAAAAAGCCAACATTTTTACGGTAATGTGTTCCCTATAGTTACGACTTTCTCACTTGCAGGTAGGACATGATCACAGGATGTTCGTAGTAGGCACTGTCTTAAAAAATCATCATCATCATCATCAACATCATCTAACCTTATGGTGCCGGCAATCTCTCGTAGCCATAGACCATCACTTGTTTACGTTCAATCATATTGGTTTAAGGCGTTAAATATCGATATGCACTAGTGGTGCTTATGGTCCAGCGACTGCAAGCATCACAAGAGAACAAGGTCTTATTCGATTAGTTACACCATGGGGTTGACAATGTTGGCATGTTTAAGTTTGAAGTAAATACAACAAATAGGTAGACAAAGTAAACCAATTTAATGCCTATCAAAAATATGTCTATAATTAACTATTTATTAATGCAATACAAACAAAGTAAACTATCAAAATACCTAATTTTACCGCTTTAAAGATGATAATTGAAAAGTACCTAGGCCAAGTCAATGATGGGTCATTGTACTGGCATAATTCGTTATCTATGGAAGATTGACATTCTGTACTGACATGTTACACAGTTGATTGACATCAGACATCACTTTGGGTTATCAGTAGCAAAGAGAATATAACCACTACGTTTAATCAGTATAGTATGTGGATCACGAAAATAATTATAATTAAAAACACGAGAACAATAAGTGTAGTTTGTGTTTGTTCCAAAAATAACTGGTCATACGAGCCAGTACCCAAGTACAGTCGCCATCAGTGCCATCACATACATAGGTACACTATAGGTGTTCAAAAATATTTGCACATGCACCCTAATGCTTTGAAAATAGAGGTGTGTTCCGAATTCCGATGTTTGTGAGCTGCTTGTTTGCTCCGATGTATGTGATGGCGACTGTACATTGTACATGCAAAGGCTAGCGGATATGGATGTAGATTTTAGATCGTTGAAGTGACTAGAAGTGAAGTTGTAATCGGATCGGGAGAAGCTGGAGCATGGTTTACAAATTTTGAAGGATAGCTGACATCTTTTCTTACTTAATACATTACTTGTATACAGGGTGTTTCCTGTAACAGGAGCAATAAATTAAAATATATACCCCTTAAGTGATCAGTTATTAAGTCCAAGTGGTTTTAATTAATAAAAATTAAGAAAAAAAATTCTTTTATTTTCTTACACAATTAATCGAACAGCAATGTACAGTCACCATCACATACATAGGTACACTCTAGGTGTTCAAAAATATCGGCACATGCACTCTAATGCATTGAAAATAGAGGTGTGTTCCGATGTTTGTGACGTGCTTGTTTGCTCCGATGTATGTGATGGCGACTGTACACCCGCCACGCTTGGCAACCATTATTTCACTACCGTCAAACATGCCTACTTTGCCACCAGGGAGAACTTTGCCCAAGAAGCAAATTTTAAAATTTTCCTCTTGGGCAAAGTTCCCCCTGGTGGCAACGTAGGCATGTTTGACGGTATCGATTGTTTTAAGATTATTTCTGAAGTAGCATTCCCGGTACCACGACATTAAACCACCGTTGAGCGATCAAATTGCGATAGTCGGCATCCATTGATTGTTAAATTTAACTTTAATTGCTATTTTCTCTAAATTTAAGAACTTTGGAAAATTAAGTTATTGTTATTATGAGTACTAATTACCTGAGGAATCTTCGTTTTAATTTATTGCTCCTGTTACAGGAAACACCCTGTATATTATACATACTACTTGCTTAATGTTTAACCCCCAACGCAAAGAGAGGGGTGTTATGAGTTTGACGTGTCTGTGGCATCGTAGCTCCTAAACGAATGGACCGATTTGAATGCGGGTTTTTTTTGTTAGAAAGCTGACGTGACCGAAATGGTTCTTAGTTACTTTTCAACATAATCGGTTTAGCCGTTTTAGACTATTGAACTTTGAAATAAAAATGTTGGGTTTTTTTAATTTTTCTAAGTTGTAGGTAGTTATTGTTTAATAATACTTACGGTGGCAAACAAGCGTATGCGCAGCCAAGTGTAAAAATAAAAATATAGGTGCATACATCTTACTCATAAATATGTCCCTTTAATCTTATGTCAGTGGGTTCAGGTTTCGGTACCTATGTACACCGTGTTTTTTTTTGATTTCCGTTAATTTCGACACGATGTTCGGTTCATTAACAGAAGCTACCTGGTATGTTGCTTTTTGTTAAATTCGAAAAAAAATCTATATTACAGTGTGGGAGGGCTCTAACACTTAATTATATATAATAATTTATGAGAGGTTTAATCAATACATATTTTTGCACTTGACTGTATGGCCCATCTGATGGTAAGCCGCCGCAGCACGCAGCCTATGGAAGCTTGCAACTCCTGGAGCGTTACATGCGCTTTTGATTGTAAAAATATGTTTGTTCTAATTCTAGTGGACCCACGGCACAGATCTGGTGGAGAGGAAAAAGCACACCGTCGTGCCACAGCACGATCTATACGTCGTCGGACCCACGAATACATAGTAACTAGCACGATCTGTACGTCGTCGGACCCACGAATACATAGTAACTAGCACGATCTGTACGTCGTCGGACCCACGAATACATAGTAACTAGCACGATCTGTACGTCGTCGGACCCACGAATACATAGTAACTAGCACGATCTGTACGTCGTCGGACCCACGAATACATAGTAACTAGCACGATCTGCTGTACGTCGTCGGACCCACGAATACATAGTAAGTAGCACGATCTGTACGTCGTCGGACCCACGAATACATATAGTAACTAGCACGATCTGTACGTCGTTGGACCCACGAATACATAGTAACTAGCACGATCTATACGTCGTTGGACCCAGGAATACATAGTAACTAGCACGAAATGACGTAGCCTTAAGAATACATAGTTTAGTAAGAAAAACTAAAAACATTAAAAAAAAAATTTTAAGGTCGAAAATCGCTTATACTATGTCCAACTTGTACATTGGAGTGATTGAAGCGTATCTAGAACATGAACAACATTAAAAATATATACTTAAGGTGGTTAGATTGCCATACAAAACGTTATTTGACATTCGCAGGCCAACGGCGTGATATTTTAAGAAACTTATGTAACAAACATTCATAAATTGGCTTCCCATTTGCGCCAAATTCCCCCTTTCCTAGAATAAACTTGTATAAACTAGATTAATTTGAAAAATTGGTATGGGACGTGATATTTTAGGAAAACTAGTTTTCTCAAATTAATCTAGTTTATACATGTTTATTCTAGGAAAGGGGAAATTTGGCGCAAATGGGAAGCCAATTGATAAAAGTCTGATACATAAGTTTCTTAAAATATCACGCCGTTAGCCTGCGAATGTCAAATAACGCTTTGTATGGCAATCGAACCACCTTAAGCTAATAATATATATAACCTATTCGAGGTTAAGCGACACTGTGATACGCCGTAGCGCGTAGCAGATTTTTTACGCTTTGTAGCGTAAATCGCTCGTACACGCATGAATCATATGTGAATCCTTGGTCTCGAATGGGTAAAGCATAAGAAGTAATCAAAACACAATTATAAATATTTTAATTTAATCTTAATTTTAATGAAGTCATCTGTGATATGATCATACTTTAACTATGACAATAGTATGTAAATGAGGACGATGTTCCTCGTTTGATAGTCGACAAAAAACGGGTACATTATCTTGAAAAAGTATTGTACCCGTTTTCGTAGCCATGGAATGTTGAGAGAATTCATTTAACACATTCACTGCCAAGAATTGCTACGCTCGTAGACGATCCCGTGGTTTTTTTTGTATGTAGCGAAAAGCGACTACGGCGTAGGCGCCCGCTCGGCGATCTCCTGGGCACTGAAAGTGTTAAGAGTAAGCTCGGCTTAATGGGCTTGTGACCTTAAATTTGTTTACGATGCCATTCGAACCAGTTTTTGTAGATGAACAAATGTTTGTATGGAAGCAACTACATTTAAAGGACATTAATACCCAAAAAATCGAGTTAAAGACGGACCTCGCTGACAGCAGCCGAAACGCTTCATACTGATTGGCTTTAAAGTATGACGTCATACCGTGCAATTTGTACTAACCGTTGCATGGAAAATGAAGTGAATTGCTGTTTCGGTCGCGAAATACTGCGTTTAGGTCCATAGTTGTCATACACATTTGTTTCTATAAAAGCGTAAGGATTCTATTGGTACCTTTAAATTTACTCTTGGACAACAAATAAAAAAACTTTTTTTTCTAGACTTTCAAGGTTTATATCTTTTTATGATTTGAATTATATTTTGTAATTTATACTTTATTTCAATTATTTGATGGTTTACTATCCATTTAGCATTACGACGTTATCAATTTTAACACCACGCAACAAGCCTATTTCACCTTCCCATACAAATGGAGTTTCGTTCTCATTTTAAAACTACATGTTGGATTCTAACTAGTTTATATGCCTCCAGTTTATAAAACAAACGAAATTCAGCAAAAACAAGTTTTGTATAAAAACTTATATTTGGCGTATTTTTTTACTGTGGTATTTGAAGCTACATAAACTAATTACAGACCTGGATGGTCCTTAACTTATTGTAAGTACAAAGTTTCAGAGCAAACTAGCTAGTCGTTTTAAAATGAGCGCGTAACTACGTTTGTATGGAGAATCGAGCTTACTGCGGACTCTTAAGTAGTTTAGCTTTAGTTTATTATTCAAATTAAGTTGGTATTATTACCGTTGACTTATTTTTTAACCCATTGTATTCCAGCGATCCGGTGATCGAAGGCCTGGTATCCCAACGACTTACATGTATGTCGGCATGTGTGGTCCCATTGGTCCAGCAGTCAGACCTCGATAATGAACCCTGGTGTATTTTGTATATGTCACCGTTAGATTGTGAACACCGTCAGTTTATAATCTAACTCGCGATATTATAAACTGACGAAAAATTGTGAACTGTCAAAACCGTTCACAATTTAACGCATTATTTTTCGTTAGTTTATAAACTATCAATGTCGAATCGTCAAATTGTGAACTGAGATCAAATCGGCTTGCTACAGAACGTACACAAAGACTAGGTAGGTTAGGTTAGTTAGGTATCTTCAGTTGCCCGAAGGGCAAAGCGCCCAGAAATAGGAGCCCCGCGTAGCGGGGCTCCGTCGACACTGCTGGATGCCGAAATAAATGGAATAAAATGTCTGAATAACAAAAAAAAACAATCATGTTCTGACGTAAGGGGAAACTGATGCGAGTGGAATAATTCGCTCAACCAAACAGCGCACAGGTTGCGTTCCGAATCAGGCAAATTTGATTCAGTTCACAATTTGACTATATGACATTGTTAGTTTATAAACTAACGAAAATGAATGCGTAAAATTATGAATTATTTTGGCAGTTCACAATATTCCGTCAGTTTACAATATAACGGGTAAGATTATAAACTGACGGTTTTCACAATCTAACGGTGACATATATAAGGATCAAATAAAAAAAAAACATGACCCACATGTGGGTCATTGGGATTCCAGGGTAATAAAAATGACCCACATGTGGGACCTGCCGGACGACTCACATGTGAGTCGTTGGGAGACAAAGGGTTTGAATAGGTACCGTCAAACATGCCTATTTTGCCACCAGGGGGAACTTTGCCCAAGAAGCAAATTTTAAAATTTTCCTCTTGGGCAAAGTTCCCCCTGGTGGCAAAGTAGGCATGTTTGACGGTAGGTACTTTAATAATTTAGTACGTAAGGTTTATCTGTCAGTGCTAACTAATTATTACATTAAAGAAATATAAATACAATAATCAGCCTTAAAGCTTATTTACATATGTATACATAGGTACGAGTGCTTGTACAGGCGACTACAATAAGATGTAGGTATCCGTGGTATAATAAGGCGAAAAAAATATGCAACTTTATTTAGCCGACTGTATGGTTGAGATTATTTAATGTGGCCGACTGTTTATAAAATTGTCATTGGAATTGGAATCTTATACCTTGGACGGTAGAGTTGCTTCTTGAATGGACTACTTTGATGCAATTCGGCCAACTCAAATAATCTCAAGTACAAGCCAAATTGTACCTAAGTATAATTTGGCTGCTCGAAATTAAAAACAAGTACCTAAGCTTATAAATAAATCTATCTATTTATCTATGTCTATTAAAATAAGTCACGGTTTATGTGCAAGATGTACTCGTACAAATCTGTAGAAAAAAAGGATTCCGGTACATTTTGTAGTTTTTAAGTAAATGGCTTTTGAAGTTAAAAATTATTTTTCGCTATTCTGTAATTTTTGAATTTGAGCAGCTGATCTGCCTTTCCTGTAAATTACCTGACGTTCCCGCAATAATTTCACTTGTTATGTATGTCAGTCCTTGTCTGCGGCGCTACCACGAACTTCGAATCTCGAACTTCGTATATCTCCGTTTCGGTCGCTCGAGTACCCTAAACCATAAGTGCGATAGAGACGGAGATATACGAAGTTCGAGATTCGAAGTTCGTGATAGCGCCGCTGACTTCTTTGTTGGTTTACATGTAAATCTCATTAATTAGTAGTTAGTATTAGTATAGTTAATAAGGTATAGTTGTTAAGTCCGTTGTTTTTATTAACTACACCAATAAATTAGTTTTTTTTTTAAACTACGATGTCTTCTTTTATTACCGTTGGTAGTTGTATAAGTTACGACCATACATTGTACTAGCTGCCCGCGCGGCTCTGCCCGCGAATTAGAGAGCCCCGGGCGAAGCTACGGGGAAAATAATTAACTTAAAAAAACCGGCCAAGTGCGAGTTGGACTTGCGCACGAAGGGTTCCGTACCATTATCTATAAAAACGGCAAAAAAATCACGTTTGTTGTATGGGAGCCCCCCTTAAAAAAATATTTTATTTTGTTTTTAGTATTTGTTGTTATAGCGGCAACAGAAATACATAATCTGTGAAAATTTCAACTCTCTAGCTATCACGGTTCTTGAGATACAGCCCGGTGACAGACAGACGGACGGACGGACGGACCAAAGACTACAATATACATACTGAGATAAACAGGCAACTCGACCAAATTGAGAAGGCATTTAATGCTTGCGTACAGGCACCATCTCTTCTGCCGATGCTTAAAACTTTTCTTTGAATGTTAAAACATACAAAAAGTGCGTCGGTCGCAGGGTTTGATCCCCGGCTCATCGACTCCAAATACCGCCGTATGTACCCCTAATACTTACCTCCAAATACCTTGACAGCCTAGCCTAGCAATCGCTACAGCTTCAGAGAGTTCGCCAGCTATCTAGTAGGTGACACTATTTTCAATAAGAAACTGGATTTGCATTAAGTTCTAAGTATAGCATGGAACGGACAGCGAAGTCTTAGTAATAGGGTCCCGTTTTACTCTTTGAGTACGGAACCCTAACAAAGTTTTAACCGACTTCAATTCAGTACTCCGCCAAGCCACATGAATATTTCCACATTTCTTTTTGCAATTTACCACATGAACTGATTTCCGAGGGCATTTGATTATTAGAGAAAATAACCAAATCGCTAGGCCGATAATATTTGAGGACTTCCGTCGACTCGTCAAGGATAATCACATTATCAGAATTACCTTTGGAAATTATTATTATTATTTTTTTTTTTAATAAATATTTTTCGGACAATCTTACACATATCGACCTAGTCCCAAACTAAGCAAAGCTTGTACTATGGGTACTAGACGACGATATACATACTTATATAGATAAATACATACTTAAATACATAGAAAATATCCATGACTCGGGAACAAATATTCGTGCTCATCACACAAATAAATGCCCTTACCGGGATTCGAACCCAGGACCTCTTGCTTCGTAGGCAGGGTCACTACCAAGTTACCAACTAGGCTAAAGCGGTCGTCAAATTGTTTGCTATTTCAACGGAATCATATCAGAATCTGTGACGTACTTTTATATCTAGTTTGAAGTACATTATTGTGAAGTTCCACAAGCCATGTGTGGTCTTCATCATCAGTTCCAGTTTCCGGGTGTAAATACACGAGTTATAATAGAAAATACCGAAATTACTACACGCGTGCCTACTACCTACAGGGGGGGCCCTGCAACAGTAGCAAACAATTAAACGGTAGATTATTAAGCTTGTGGACAATTATTTCCAAGTGGTTTTAAGCGAAAAATATATTTTTTTTTGAATAAAATATTTCTTTAAAATAAGTTAACTTGTATTGTTTTACTCTTCTGGAGTGCTATGAGTATTTTTTTTATTTTAAAAACACAAAACTATCTTTTGAAAACAAAAATGCAAAAACTATTATGACTCATTACATGATGTTATTACCTCAAAATCTGCATTGAAATGAAATGAATTGAAATGAAAGCATTTATTTCGGACACACATCCATATTATGTTAGTAAAAAACTTATACTACTTTACTTATCATTACTAATGTTAGTGGAAAGTATAATTATAGTTATAATGTACGTAACTTCAATTCAGTACTCCGCCAAGACACATGAATATTTCCACATTTCTTTTTGCAATTTACCACATGAACTGATTTCCGAGGGCATTTGATTATTAGAGAAAATAATCAAATCGCTAGGCCGATAATATTTGAGGACTTCCGTCGACTCGTCAAGGATAATCACATTATCAGAATTACCTTTGGAAATTATATTTTTTTTTTTTTTTAATAAATATTTTTCGGACAATCTTACACATATCGACCTAGTCCCAAACTAAGCAAAGCTTGTACAATGGGTACTAGACGACGATATACATACTTATATAGATAAATACATACTTAAATACATAGAAAATATCCATGACTCGGGAACAAATATTCGTGCTCATCACACAAATAAATGCCCTTACCGGGATTCGAACCCAGGACCTCTTGCTTCGTAGGCAGGGTCACTACCAAGTTACCAACTAGGCTAAAGCGGTCGTCAAATTGTTTGCTATTTCAACGGAATCATATCAGAATCTGTGACGTACTTTTATATCTAGTTTGAAGTACATTATTGTGAAGTTCCACAAGCCATCTGTGGTCTTCATCATCAGTTCCAGTTTCCGGGTGTAAATACACGAGTTATAATAGAAAATACCGAAATTACTACACGCGTGCCTACTACCTACAGGGGGGGCCCTGCAACAGTAGCAAACAATTAAACGGTAGATTATTAAGCTTGTGGACAATTATTTCCGAAGTGGTTTTAAGCGAAAAAAATATTTTTTTTGAATAAAATATTTCTTTAAAATAAGTTTACTTGTATTGTTTTACTCTTCTGGAGTGCTATGAGTATTTTTTTTATTTTAAAAACACAAAACTATCTTTTGAAAACAAAAATGCAAAAACTATTATGACTCATTACATGATGTTACCTCAAAATCTGCATTGAAATGAAATGAATTGAAATGAAAGCATTTATTTCGGACACACATCCATATTATGTTAGTAAAAAACTTATACTACTTTACTTATCATTACTAATGTTAGTGGAAAGTATAATTATAGTTATAATGTAATGTCTAAATTCTTCACCCATTGGGTAGCGTTTGCGTCAGGTGAGTGCAAGATATTCCCAGAGAATTTCCGGTTCGGACAGTCGTTGATGATGTGGTGAATCGACTGCACAGGCGCTCCGCAGTCGCACGCTGGTGATGCGCGCCAACCACATCTATGCAGGTACTCCGCACAGCGTCCGTGTTCGGTGCGCAATCTGTTGAACTGGCACCATAGCCTTCTGGGTGCTGAGAAGCCCCAAGGTTTGCATGTGGGGTCGTAATTACTCGGACTGCTGGCTGGAGCGTTGGACCGCCACTCTGCTTTCCAAGCTTCCTTCATGCCGAAGCCAAGATGTTTCAGGTTATGGGCGGTCTGGTAAGGAGGATGCCGGGACCTCAATCGATAGTTAAGTAAAGCGACTCTGTAATTTAGTAATGCCATACGAATAAATAAATAAATAATTATAGTTGGCATGCACATGCATGGACCTCCAGTGAGCGAGAACAGGGCTGTCCATCCTCCCAGCGATCACCCTCAGGAGAGCGTTGGCGCTGCCCCGTACGCGCTCGGCCAGGGATGCGACCCGCTTGCGCAGCACGGCTTGGAAACCGTCGGTGCTCCACGCGGCGAACATTCCTGACGCGCTGCAGCGCCAGGGCAGCCCCAACAACCCCCTGAAGGCGTTATTGTACTGGACGCGCAGTGCACTGAGGGTCTTTTTGGTGTAGTTGCTCCGCAGGTTGCACGTGTATAGATTTTGGCAGTAAGTTTTAATCAGTGTTATCTTCACCTCGCGCGAACAGCGTCGTGATATGATCACGTGGTGCCAAGATACATTACTTGGATTGGAGGTCATAACTTTAGATCAAAATTTCTCCGAAACTAAAAATTTTGAAAGTGAATGATACTCAAGGGGTAACTGCAAAATAAATGCTCTAAGGAAGCGTCCTTTTGAATATTTGCTCCTTTTACAGGTCCAACCCCGTCGTTTGAGGAGTTCCCTCAATTCCTCATGGTTCCCATCACCCAACTGAGGTTTTGAAAACAATGGGATCAACCTTTTACTATATATACTTACTTACTACTTATACTTTCAATTAAAAAAAAAAATTGTACCTATCAGTTCATAAATGCCATCAGTTCTGAGGTAACACACAAAGAAACAGCACAACCCAATTATTTTGAGAACCTCCTGCTTTTTAACCGACTTGAAAAAAAGGAGGAGGTTCTCATTTCGGATGTAATTTTTTATTTTTTTTTATTTTTAATGTTTGTTACCTCAGAACTCCGTCATTTATGGACCGATTCGTACAATTCTTTTTTTAACTGAAAGTATATGCTTCCAGATTGGTCCCATTCTTTCCAAAACCCCAGTTGGATGATGGGAACCATGAGGAATTGAGGGAACTCCTCAAATATATTAGGCACGCGTGTAGTAATTTCGGTATTTTCTATTATAACTCGTGTATTTACACCCGGAAATCATAAATTTGGTGAAGTGGAAGTGATGATGAAGACCACAGATGGCTTGTGGCTTGTGTGATGTCTCAATGATGTACCTACTTCAAACTATATAAGTACGTCACAGATTCTGATATTATTCCGTTGAAATAGCAAATAATGAAGTGCCAAAGGTAATTCTGAGATCCTTGAGGAATCGACGGAAGTCCTCAAATATTATCGGCCCACATACAGCGATTTGGTTTAATGGTCTAAAAATCAACGCTTATGTTCCCGGAAATCAGTTCATGTGGTAAATTGGAAAAAAATGTGGAAATGTTAATGTGGCTTGGCGGAGTACTGAATTGAAGTCGGTTAAAACTTTGTTTTGAAAGTAAATCATTTGTGAAGTTGGTTAAAAATAGCCAAAGTATATCCATTCCACAAGCTTCTCGGGAAGAATCCAAAAAATATACCAGCGTATTCCTCTTGACATACCTATGTAGAAAATAATTTGTTCAGGTTTTTGTATGTGTTATGTTGGACCTACTCGTATGAAATCAACCAATATAAATACAATGTATGAAAAAAGAAACATAATTGGACCTGGGTCCATCATTTTTGAATCCTTACAAAATCAGGAATACCAACGCCTGGTAAAATTATTTGGATTTTGGATTTGTTTGCGCCGATGCCGGTGGTGTTATTCGCTCGACGACTTTAAATAAAACTTCGATAAAAGTTTGACTGTAATATAATGTACAATTATATAGGCTCTGATTAAAAGCAAGGAGAGTGTGGCCGTTTAGATAGTTACAGAAGTGGTTGTATATTTTTTATGTCAAAGTAAGTGACCAGCGAGATCTCTAGTTGGTTTAGGTAGGGATAAACCTACACATGTGTAGCACCATGATTGGCGCATTCAAAGCCCCCCTCATACAAACCGTGCCTGACGGGCGCGTTTTGCTACTGCTAATGAAATAGATACCTATAATTAAGTTTATACACAAAAAAGAGTTGCGTTCGCAACATACTCCCCGGCGTTGAGAGACTCAATACAATAAATAAAGAAGAAATTAATTTAAATTAAAAAATAAAAGAATCAAGAAGAGGGGAGAGGGCACAAGTTGTTGAAAGCGCGTCGGATGATGCCCTTCTTCGTCATTATGTCGGCGACCCTTGTGACGTTGTCCGTGCCCGGGTAGACCTTCGTGACGCGACCCAGCAGCCATAGCAGAGGAGGTAGCCCGCGATCTTTGACCAGGACTAGTGTGCCGGTCTGCAGTTGGTCCGATGACGTTTGCCACTTGGTTTTCTGCTGGAGGAGAGTGACATACTCATTAGAGAAACGGCTCCAGAAATGCTGCTTGAGTTTTTCAACTCTTTGGAACCTCTCAAGTCGTGAGATGTTTGCTTCAGTCAGAGGTTCCTGCGGCACTGACAGGAGCGAGCGTCCAATAAGGAAATGAGAAGGTGCTAGGTAAGTTAGATCTGAAGGATCAGTAGATAGAGGTGTTAAGGGTCTGGAATTAAGAATACCTTCTATCTGAATCAGGCATGTGTTCATCTCTTCATAAGTTAAGTGTGTGAGAGAGAGAATACGTTTGAGATGATGTTTTGTAGATTTTACAGCGGCTTCCCAGAGTCCGCCAAAGTGCGGAGAATATGCTGGGCTGAATTTAAAGTTAATGCTTTTTTCTGCCATACCTGACTGCAACATGTCGTGGTTATTTTTTAAGAATGTACCGAGTTCGTTTGACGCCCCAACAAACGAAGTTCCATTGTCGGAGTAAAGAGTTTGAGGCTTGCCCCGACGACTCATGAAACGGTGAAGAGCAGCAAAAAAGCACCTCGTGGTAAGACTCGTTACTAGCTCCAAGTGAAGAGCCTTGACTGAAAGACATACGAAAACTAAAATATATGATTTCATGGTTCGGCTACCCCTCCCCTTCCGATCAGCTATCAGCACTGGTCCGGCGTAATCCATTCCCGTATGTAAATAGGGGTATTCAAGCTGTGTGCGGTCTGTGGGTAGATTGCCCATTGCCATTTGAAGAGGTTTAGCCTTGAACCTGATGCAACGAACACAATTATGAACAATCTTACGAGCTAAATCTCTTCCACCAAGAGGATAGTATGTTTGCCGTATACTCGCAAGTAATAGCTGTGGTGGAGCATGTAATAAGGTCAGGTGTTGCGTTTCAAAAATAAGTTTGGTCAAGTGATGTCTACTGCACAATAAAATGGGATGTTTAATGTTATAACTATAGTTGGCATTATTAAGACGACCACCGACTCTTATTAAGTTATGTGTATCTAAGAAAGGGGTCAACGAAAGTAATCGAGTTTTTGGTGGTAACGGTTTGCCAGCTAATAAGAGTTTATATTCTTCAGGAAACATTTCCTGTTGTGCAATTTGTAACAATTTACTTTTAGATGATTTTATCTCTGTGTATGTTAAGTGTGAAGTTATTTTATTAGTCTTGTTTTTGCAGTTGTATATAAATCTGTGAACATATGCCATTATTCTTATTAATCTCGTAAGTTTTGAGTTATTAGCCATAAGCTTAGTTATAGGATTTTCATCTATGTGTGTATGTATGTTTGTATGTATGTTTGTATGTAGTGAAGTTTCTGGCAGGTCAACAGTAAGTGTGTTAGGTGTTGGAGGAAACTGAATGAGTGGATGATGTAAGTATTCTGGTCCAGTCCACCATAATGTGGATGTGCTGATATCGTCAGCCTTCATACCTCGTGACACAAGATCTGATGGGTTAAGCTTTGAGGGTACATAGTTCCACGTTTGTCCGCGAGTACTTTCTTGAATTTCATTCACACGGTTACGAACAAATTGTTTAAGACGGTTGGATGACCCTGCCAGCCAGCCCAACACGATCATGGAATCAGACCAAAAGTAACTATGATCAACCTTCACGGTCAGTGATGAAGTGACCTTTGTCCAGAGCCTTGCGCCAAGCAAGGCGCCACAAAGCTCCAACCGAGGAAGAGTGGACGATTTGAGTGGAGCTACCTTGTTCTTTGATGCTATAAGACGTACGCAAACTGCTCCGCTCCCGTCCACAGTCCTAACATAGACACATGTGCCATATGCACGCTCGGACGCATCTGTGAAAACGTGAAGTTGAATTTCTGATGGTGAGTCGTTAAATACCCAACGATCTATTTGAAGTGTGTTTAATTTGGAAAGTGACAACGCAAAATAAATAAATTCATTGTTGATGTCTGTTGGTAGCTCGTCGTCCCACTCACATTTAAGAAGCCAAAGCTTTTGTAATATGAATTTGGCTTGTACTACACATGGACCGACAAGGCCTAAAGGATCGAAGACCTGACTGACAACAGATAAGATGTTTCTTTTTGTTATTTTATCTGGAATTTGAATGTCGATAGAAAATTGCAACTTATCTATTTTTGATTGCCAATATAATCCCAGTGTCTTGCAGGGCGACGTGCTGTCAAGATTAAGTGCCTTGTTGTCGCCTTTTTTATGGTCGAGAATCGAGTTCAGCAATTCAGGACAGTTTGACTGCCATTTGCATAAGTTGAACTTTGCTGACTCTAATGTGGCACTAACTTCCTTACTTATTTCAATTAACGAGTGAGTGGAGTCGCTGCCGCTAAGAAAATCGTCTACGTAAAAGTCGTGCTGTATTGCGCGTTTGACTCTGGCATCCTCGCATTGATCAGCGAGTGAAATAAGGCATTTTGTCGCTAAGTAAGGACCAGACGCCGTTCCGTACGATATCGTATTTAGTGTATAGGTTTTTAAGGGATCCGCGGGATCAAACCTAAATATAATTTGCTGCAATGAGCGCTGAGAAGGTTCGACTAGTATAGCACGATACATTTTTTCGACGTCACTCGAAACGATATATTTATGTTGTCTAAAACGAAGCAAGATAGACAGTAAGTCATCTTGAACGGTCGGTCCGACCATCTGAATGTCGTTGAAACTTTTGCCACTAGTCGTGACCGCAGACCCGTCAAAAACGACACGAAGACGCGTGCTCGTGCTATCCCGGACGACTCCGTGATGAGGAAAAAAATATGACTTTATTGGATGATTGAGTGATTGATTTTCGCTCATATGACCTAGATCGATGTATTCTCTAATAAAATCAAAGTATAATTTTTTTAAATTCGCGTCGCTCGCAAGTTTTTTTTCTAGAGATAAGAAACGGCGCTTTGCCATGTGATATGAGTCGCCAAGTACACCTGGTGACTCTTTCAATGGGAGTGTGACGACAAAGCGGCCATCTTGATCGCGGGCGGTGTTCTCTAAGAAACTCTTCTCGCAAGCTTGTTCTTCATATGACATGGAATATGAGGGAGACACCGAGTCCAGTTCCCAGAACCGCGTGAACATTGCTTCTTCATTATGCGTGAGGAATGAGCAAAATAAAGATTTGTTTACATTTTTATTTTTAGTAGGTATGGACCCCGACAAAAGCCAGCCTAATTTAGATTCATGTAGTCGAGGTTTATGTTTACCTAAATCAATAGATGCGGAACCCAAGACGTCCCAAAACACTTCCGCTCCAACAAGAATGTCAATAGCGGACGGCTTATAAAATGACGGGTCTGCCAATACAATGCCGACAGGTATAGGTATATGCGTTATATCTATATGACAAGATGGCAATGATTTACTGATCTCAGGTAAAACGAAGCAGTTTACGGTTGTCTTATAATCACTATGAGGCGACTGAATAACAATATCACAAGACTCTGTACTATGTGAAAGCTGATTATTGATACCTGTGATCGTGGTTCCCGCGCTGCGCCGCGCTAATCCAAGCTGGACGCACAGGTCTCGCGTCACGAAGTTCGAAGTACTTCCGTTGTCGAGAAGAAGGCGAGCATCACGAGCCCTTCCATTCACGTCGCACACTTGCACCAAAGCTGTGGATAGCAATACGGACGATTGAGTGGGGGTAATCACATTTGCCTGGATATTACCGCTAAACTGTACATTTGGAATCGGCACATCAGTACTACAAGATGCCTCATTGGCATGTTTATGTAAAAGGGTATTATGTTTATATTTACAATATTTACAATGCGAGAGTACACACCGCGATTCGACGTGTCCCGGCCGTAAACAATTCTTGCATACAGAATAGGTATTCACCTTACTTATCCTCGTATCAACATCTAGCTTACGAAAAGATTCGCACGTAAATAAGAAATGATTTTGTTTACACAATGGGCAAACAATAGGTTTACGATTAGTATTACTCGTAGTATTAAGGAAATTTTTAGGTTTTTGTGTTTCATTATGCGTATATGTTTGTGTTTTATGTTTCAATGTTGTTTGTTTGTTGTCATCAATGTTTTTATGAAAAATCGATTCTAATAAGTCTGCCCTGCTATTCAAAAAAGTAGTGTATTGATGTAATGTCGGCGAACCCGTTAAATGGTTCCGCTGTTCCTCCCACTGACGGTTGGTTACTGAATCTAACTTCTTAGACATAATATGTATGACTAATGTGTCCCAGTGGTCAGTCGGTTCGCCCAATGTAGCCAGCGCCCGTAAATTTTTATTAGTTACATCCACCATATTACGCAATAAACAGCTGGATTCGTGTTGCATAGGTTCAAGGTTAAACAATGCCTGGACGTGATTGTTAACTAATAATCGTTGGTTGTCATACCGCTCCGACACCAACTGCCACGCTTTGTGATAATTATCACTGCTAAAATCAAGGCTTTGAATAACAAGGGCAGCACTGCCTTTTAATGATGCACGAAGGTAATGAAATTTACTTATGTCATTAATGGCAGTGTTATTATGTATAAGTGAAATATACGTATCTCTAAAGCCGAGCCAATGCTGATAGTTTCCTTCGAAGTGAGGAAGATCGATCTTCGGCAGACGGACGAAGTCATGCCGGCCTGCTGCACAGGGCGTGGAGCACGAAGACACGGACCCAGCCGGCCCGCGGTTGCTGGCCTGCACGGCAGGACTCAGCAGAAGTCGAGCAGTCGAAACCAGCCTATAGTACTGGCTTTCAAAC
The DNA here is from genome assembly GCA_963854355.1 of Epinotia brunnichana. NCBI lineage: Eukaryota > Metazoa > Arthropoda > Insecta > Lepidoptera > Tortricidae > Epinotia > Epinotia brunnichana. The sequence goes on along the minus strand of OY977950.1, from coordinate 22,657,217 downwards.
TGCTCCCGCTCCGCATATGCGTCGTCGGGGGTCGGAGACAACGCTTCGATCTCCATCTGTAAGGCGTCAAACTCTGAATAAAGCGACTCGATTTTATCCAACCGACACTGCATCTCCATAATTTGCAACTCACTTAATTTGTCACACGTTTTAGCCACATCAATGTAAGTTCTAAATTGCGTTAATTTTGATTTAACACTACCACGCTTTTTAATTAAGACTTTTAACTGTTCGTCGGCCATTTTGTTAAGATATTAAGTGTATTTAACTATGCAGTTATAACTTTGTGCAAAATGCATGCGAGCGCTAACGAGCTACGGGAGGACTGAGGCAATACAATAGAATCCGGAATAGATTAGCAGCTGCGCGAGTTTGTGCGGATTAAGCAATAAATTTATGTTGCCGAGTTGAAAGGTAATAAGCAAAGGAGACGGCTTCTTATGTGGTAGTAATTTAGTTTTGTAATGAGTTTCAAGCAATGACACGTTATGATTTAAGATTAAATATGTATATGTTTTTAAGATGATGACGTAGGTATGCCTGATACGTATAGTGATATTCGTAATTCCGTGAAAAATAGGAACTATGGATATAGAAAGGAATTGGAACGGACTCACTCAGTCAAGTACTACGTGTTCAGGTGGTGCAATGTTCTGATGATGTGGTGGTACTCCAACGAACGTCCTCCTTATGCCGGTGAACGCTGGGACTCCTGAATTCGACGTCAGCTGCGTATTCTTCTTATGCCGAAGAATCTGAAGACAGCGACGACGACGATTGCGATGGATGGTCAAAGTCCACTTCTGCGAAGACTCCGAAGGCAGCCACGTCTGCCCTTGTCTTAAAGGTTTCGAAGGACCAATGTTTGCGCCGATGCCGGTGGTGTTATTCGCTCGACGACTTTAAATAAAACTTCGATAAAAGTTTGACTGTAATATAATGTACAATTATATAGGCTCTGATTAAAAGCAAGGAGAGTGTGGCCGTTTAGATAGTTACAGAAGTGGTTGTATATTTTTTATGTCAAAGTAAGTGACCAGCGAGATCTCTAGTTGGTTTAGGTAGGGATAAACCTACACATGTGTAGCACCATGATTGGCGCATTCAAAGCCCCCCTCATACAAACCGTGCCTGACGGGCGCGTTTTGCTACTGCTAATGAAATAGATACCTATAATTAAGTTTATACACAAAAAAGAGTTGCGTTCGCAACAGGATTCCTCTCGAGCAGACATGGGCAAAAGTTATCTTGAATAAGAATAAGAATAAGAACAGAATTTTTATTCTTATTCCCATCGATGGGAATAAGAATAAATTCATGCGCTCGTTATTCCGGAATAAATTGAACGGGAATAATTCACGCTACTTTTATCCTAAATAAGGAATGAAATACGGAATAATTATTCCTCAAATGGGTTTATTCCAACTAACATTTTATTTAAATAAAAAGTTATTTAAATAAAAGATAACTTTGTGGTTGTGGTATCGTCGGTAAAATTTTGTAAGGTTTCTTCACGCAATGGATTTTATGACATGTTTGGGTTCATTTGGTTTGTTTTGATGAGTTCTATACGTTATACTTGGTGACGATGGTCTGATGATGGAGTCAGGAGGTGGGTAGTGGAACTCCTCAACGGCTACTTGTATACCCCTCGAGTTTGGGTTCGTTTGGTTTGTTTTGACAAGTTCTATACATTATACTTGGTGACGATGGTCTGATGATGGAGTCAGGAAGTGGGTAGTGGAACTCCTCAACGGCTACTTGTATACCCCTCGAGTTTGGGTTCGTTTGGTTTGTTTTGTCGAGTTCTACACTTTATACTTGGTGACGATGGTCTGATGATGGAGTCAGGAGGTGGGTAGTGGAACTCCTCAACGGCTACTTGTATACCCCTCGAGTTTGGGTTCATTTGGTTTGTTTTGATGAGTTCTACACTTTATACTTGGTGATGATGGTCTGATGATGGAGTCAGGAGGTGGGTAGTGGAACTCCTCAACGGCTACTTGTATACCCCTCGAGTTTGGGTTCATTTGGTTTGTTTTGATGAGTTCTATACATTATACTTGGTGACGATGGTCTGATGATGGAGTCAGGAAGTGGGTAATGGAACTCCTCAACGGCTACTTGTATAACCCTCGAGTTTGGGTTCGTTTGGTTTGTTTAAACGAGTTCTATACATAATACTTGGGGATGATGGTCTGATGATGGAGTCAGGAAGTGGGTAGTGGAACTCCTCAATGGCTACTAGTATACCCCTCGAGCTTGGGTTCATTTGGTTTGTTTTGATGAGTTCTTTACATTATACTTGGTGACGATGGTCTGATGATGGAGTCAGGAGGTGGATAGTGGAACTCCTCAACGGTTAATTGTATACCCCTCGAGTTCGGGTTCGTTCGGTTTGTTTTGTCGAGTTCTACACTTTATACTTGGTGATGATGGTCTGATGATGGAGTCAGGAAGTGGGTAGTGGAACTCCTCAACGGCTACTTGTATACCCCTCGAGTTTGGGTTCGTTTGGTTTGTTTTGATGAGTTCTATACATTATACTTGGTGACGATGGTCTGATGATGGAGTCAGGAGGTGGGTAGTGGAACTCCTCAACGGCTACTTGTATACCCCTCGAGTTTGGGTTCGTTTGGTTTGTTTTGATGAGTTCTATACATTATACTTGGTGAAGATGGTCTGATGATGGAGTCAGGAGGTGGATAGTGGAACTCCTCAACAGCTACTTGTATACCCCTTGAGTTTGGGTTCGTTTGGTTTGTTTTGACGAGTTCTATACATTATACTTGGTGATGATGGTCTGATGATGGAGTCAGGAAGTGGGTAGTGAAACTCCTCAACGGCTACTTGTATACCGCTCGAGTTTGGGTTCATTTGGTTTGTTTTGATGAGTTCTATACATTATTCTTGTTGACGATGGTCTGATGATGGAGTCAGGAAGTGGGTAGTGGAACTCCACAACGGCTACTTGTATACCCCTCGAGTTTGGGTTCATTTGGTTTGTTTTGATGAGTTCTACACTTTATACTTGGTGATGATGGTCTGATGATGGAGTCAGGAGGTGGATAGTGGAACTCCTCAACGGTTAATTGTATACCCCTCGAGTTCGGGTTCGTTCGGTTTGTTTTGTCGAGTTCTACACTTTATACTTGGTGATGATGGTCTGATGATGGAGTCAGGAAGTGGGTAGTGGAACTCTTCAACGGCTGCTTGTATACCCCTCGAGTTTGGGTTCGTTTGGTTTGTTTTTATGAGTTCTATACATTATACTTGGTGACGATGGTCTGATGATGGAGTCAGGAGGTGGGTAGTGGAACTCCTCAACGGCTACTTGTATACCCCTCGAGTTTGGGTTCGTTTGGTTTGTTTTGATGAGTTCTATACATTATACTTGGTGACGATGGTCTGATGATGGAGTCAGGAGGTGGATAGTGGAACTCCTCAACAGCTACTTGTATACCCCTTGAGTTTGGGTTCGTTTGGTTTGTTTTGACGAGTTCTATACATTATACTTGGTGATGATGGTCTGATGATGGAGTCAGGAAGTGGGTAGTGGAACTCCTCAACGGCTACTTGTATACCCCTCGAGTTTGGGTTCATTTGGTTTGTTTTGATGAGTTCTATACATTATACTTGGTGACGATGGTCTGATGATGGAGTCAGGAAGTGGGTAGTGGAACTCCTCAACAGCTACTTGTATACCCCTCGAGTTTGGATTCGTTTGGTTTGTTTTGACGAGTTCTATACATTATACTTGGTGATGATGGTCTGATGATGGAGTCAGGAAGTGGGTAGTGGAACTCCTCAACGGCTACTTGTATACCCCTCGAGTTTGGGTTCATTTGGTTTGTTTTGATGAGTTCTATACATTATACTTGGTGAAGATGGTCTGATGATGGAGTCAGGAGGTGGATAGTGGAACTCCTCAACAGCTACTTGTATACCCCTTGAGTTTGGGTTCGTTTGGTTTGTTTTGACGAGTTCTATACATTATACTTGGTGATGATGGTCTGATGATGGAGTCAGGAAGTGGGTAGTGGAACTCCTCAACGGCTACTTGTATACCGCTCGAGTTTGGGTTCATTTGGTTTGTTTTGATGAGTTCTATACATTATTCTTGTTGACGATGGTCTGATGATGGAGTCAGGAAGTGGGTAGTGGAACTCCACAACGGCTACTTGTATACCCCTCGAGTTTGGGTTCATTTGGTTTGTTTTGATGAGTTCTACACTTTATACTTGGTGATGATGGTCTGATGATGGAGTCAGGAGGTGGATAGTGGAACTCCTCAACGGTTAATTGTATACCCCTCGAGTTCGGGTTCGTTCGGTTTGTTTTGTCGAGTTCTACACTTTATACTTGGTGATGATGGTCTGATGATGGAGTCAGGAAGTGGGTAGTGGAACTCTTCAACGGCTGCTTGTATACCCCTCGAGTTTGGGTTCGTTTGGTTTGTTTTTATGAGTTCTATACATTATACTTGGTGACGATGGTCTGATGATGGAGTCAGGAGGTGGGTAGTGGAACTCCTCAACGGCTACTTGTATACCCCTCGAGTTTGGGTTCGTTTGGTTTGTTTTGATGAGTTCTATACATTATCCTTGGTGACGATGGTCTGATGATGGAGTCAGGAGGTGGATAGTGGAACTCCTCAACAGCTACTTGTATACCCCTTGAGTTTGGGTTCGTTTGGTTTGTTTTGACGAGTTCTATACATTATACTTGGTGATGATGGTCTGATGATGGAGTCAGGAAGTGGGTAGTGGAACTCCTCAACGGCTACTTGTATACCCCTCGAGTTTGGGTTCATTTGGTTTGTTTTGATGAGTTCTATACATTATACTTGGTGACGATGGTCTGATGATGGAGTCAGGAAGTGGGTAGTGGAACTCCTCAACAGCTACTTGTATACCCCTCGAGTTTGGGTTCGTTTGGTTTGTTTTGACGAGTTCTATACATTATACTTGGTGATGATGGTCTGATGATGGAGTCAGGAAGTGGGTAGTGGAACTCCTCAACGGCTACTAGTATACCCCTCGAGTTTGGGTTCGTTTGGTTTGTTTTGATGAGTTCTATACATTATACTTGGTGATGATGGTCTGATGATGGAGTCAGGAAGTGGGTAGTGGAACTCCTCAACGGCTACTTGTATACCCCTCGAGTTCGGGTTCGTTCGGTTTGTTTTGTCGAGTTCTACACTTTATACTTGGTGATGATGGTCTGATGATGGAGTCAGGAAGTGGGTAGTGGAACTCCTCAACGGCTACTTGTATACCCCTCAAGTTTGGGTTCGTTTGGTTTGTTTTGATGAGTTCTATACATTATACTTGGTGACGATGGTCTGATGATGGAGTCAGGAGGTGGGTAGTGGAACTCCTCAACGGCTACTTGTATACCCCTCGAGTTTGGGTTCGTTTGGTTTGTTTTGATGAGTTCTATACATTATACTTGGTGAAGATGGTCTGATGATGGAGTCAGGAAGTGGGTAGTGGAACTCCTCAACGGCTACTAGTATACCCCTCGAGTTTGGGTTCGTTTGGTTTGTTTTGATGAGTTCTATACATTATACTTGGTGATGATGGTGTGATGATGGAGTCAGGAAGTGGGTAGTGGAACTCCTCAATGGCTACTTGTATACCCCTCGAGTTTGGGTTCATTTAGTTTGTTTTGATGAGTACTATACATAATACTTGGTGACGATGGTCTGATGATGGAGTCAGGAAGTGGGTAGTGGAACTCCTCAATGGCTACTTGTATACCCCTCGAGCTTGGGTTCATTTGGTTTGTTTTGATGAGTTCTATACATTATACTTGGTGACGATGGTCTGATGATGGAGTCAGGAGGTGGGTAGTGGAATTCCTCAACGGCTACTTGTATACCCCTCGAGTATGGGTTCGTTTAGTTTGTTTTGATGAGTTCTATACATTATACTTGGTGACGATGGTCTGATGATGGAGTCAGGAGGTGGGTAGTGGAACTCCTCAACGGCTACTTGTATACCCCTCGAGTTTGGGTTCGTTTGGTTTGTTTTGATGAGTTCTATACATTATACTTGGTGACGATGGTCTGATGATGGAGTCAGGAGGTGGATAGTGGAACTCCTCAACAGCTACTTGTATACCCCTCGAGTTTGGGTTCGTTTGGTTTGTTTTGACGAGTTCTATACATTAAACTTGGTGATGATGGTCTGATGATGGAGTCAGGAAGTGGGTAGTGGAACTCCTCAACGGCTACTTGTATACCCCTCGAGTTTGGGTTCATTTGGTTTATTTTGATGAGTTCTATACATTATACTTGGTGACGATGGTCTGATGATGGAGTCAGGAAGTGGGTAGTGGATCTCCTCAACAGCTACTGGTATACCCCTCGAGTTTGGGTTCATTTGGTTTGTTTTGATGAGTTCTATACATTATACTTGGTGATGATGGTCTGATGATGGAGTCAGGAAGTGGGTAGTGGAACTTTTCAACGGCTACTTGTATACCCCTCGAGTTTGGGTTCATTTGGTTTGTTTTCATGAGTTCTATACATTATACTTGGTGACGATGGTCTGATGATGGAGTCAGGAAGTGGGTAGTGGAACTCCTCAACGGCTACTAGTATACCCCTCGAGTTTGGGTTCGTTTGGTTTGTTTTGATGAGTTCTATAAATTATACTTGGTGATGATGGTCTGATGATGGAGTCAGGAAGTGGGTAGTGGAACTCCTTAACGGCTTCTTGTATACCCCTCGAGTTTGGGTTCGTTTGGTTTGTTTTGATGAGTTCTATACATTATACTTGGTGACGATGGTCTGATGATGGAGTCAGGAGGTGGGTAGTGGAACTCCTCAACGGCTACTTGTATACCCCTCGAGTTTGGGTTCATTTGGTTTGTTTTGATGAGTTCTATACATTATACTTGGTGACGATGGTTTTTGACATTCTTAGATCAACGTGATAGTCCCTAGCTTCACAGCTCAAGGAAGCGTATAAATAGGACGCGGGTACCCGTGCGCTATTTACACGGATCCGTTCTGAACGGTCGCTTAGTTCCGCGTTCGATTAACACGAACACGGGTACCAGACACGATTACATGAAACCCGGATACAATCGTAAGCCCTACAATCTACCAGTGTTAGTTATTTGCCGATAAAACATTTTTTTTGGTACCTCCACCATACGTTTAATGGATCTGCATTATCATGAAAGCAAATCAAAACAGTCGAAATTTGAGAGGTTAACTGTAGATTGTAGACGTTGAAGAGTACCACTATACACTTGCTGACTTCATCATCATTAAATAGGTTAAATAATGTATTGCATAGTAATAACTAAACTAAAGGGGCAGTGGGCGGGGCTCATTGCACGTAAAACCGATGGCCGTTGGGGCGGAAAGGTTTTCGAGTGGCGACCACGTACCGGAAGGCGCGGCGTGGGTAGGCCCCCACACAAGGTGGACTGATGACCTGGTAAAGGTCGCGGAAGTCAGCTGGATGTGGGTGGCGCAGGACCGACCATTTTGGCACTCTTTGGGGGATACCTATGTCCAGCAGTGGACATCTTTTGGCTGATATGATGATGATGATAGGACTCGTAGAAACAATCCAAAGTAGCCCACACTCGAGGGTATACAAGAAGCCGTTGAGGAGTTCTACTATCCACCACCTGACTCCATCATCAGACCATCATCGACAAGTATAAAGTGTAGAACTCGACAAAACAAACCAAACGAACCCAAACTCGAGGGGTATACAATTAACCGTTGAGGAGTTGCACTATCCACCTCTTGACTCCATCATCAGACCATCATCACCAAGTTTAAAGTGTAGGACTCGACAAAACAAACCAAACGAACCCAAACTCGAGGGGTATACAATTAACCGTTGAGGAGTTCCACTATCCACCTCCTGACTCCAACATAAGACCATCATCACCATGTATAAAGTGTAGAACTCGACAAAACAAACCAAACGAACCCAAACTCGAGGGGTATACAATTAACCGTTGAGGAGTTCCACTATCCACCTCCTGACTCCATCATCAGACCATCATCACCAAGAATAAAGTGTAGAACTCGACAAAACAAACCAAACGAACCCAAACTCGAGGGGTATACAATTAACCGTTGAGGAGTTCCACTATCCACCTCCTGACTCCATCATCAGACCATCATCACCAAGCATAAAGTGTAGAACTCGACAAAACAAACCAAACGAACCCAAACTCGAGGGGTATACAATTAACCGTTGAGGAGTTCCACTATCCACCTCCTGACTCCATCATCAGACCATCATCACCAAGTATAAAGTGTAGAACTCGACAAAACAAACCAAACGAACCCGAACTCGAGGGGTATACAATTAACCGTTGAGGAGTTCCACTATCCACCTCCTGACTCCATCATCAGACCATTATTACCAAGTATAAAGTGTAGAACTCGACAAAACAAACCAAACGAACCCAAACTCGAGGGGTATACAATTAACCGTTGAGGAGTTCCACTATCCACCTCCTGACTCCATCATCAGACCATCATCACCAAGTATAAAGTGTAGAACTCGACAAAACAAACCAAACGAACCCAAACTCGAGGGGTATACAATTAACCGTTGAGGAGTTCCACTATCCACCTCCTGACTCCATCATCAGACCATCATCACCAATTGTAAAGTGTAGAACTCGACAAAACAAACCAATCGAACCCAAACTCGAGGGGTATACAATTAACCGTTGAGAAGTTCCACTATCCACCTCCTGACTCCATCATCAGACCATCATCACCAAGTATAAAGTGTAGAACTCGACAAAACAAACCAAACGAACCCAAACTCGAGGGGATTTACAATTAACCGTTGAGGAGTTCCACTATCCACCTCCTGACTCCATCATCAGACCATCTTCACCAAGTATAAACTGTAGAACTCGACAAAACAAACCAAACGAACCCAAACTCGAGGGGTATACAATTAACCGTTGAGGAGTTCCACTATCCACCTCCTGACTCCATCATCAGACCATCGTCACCAATTGTTATGTTCTATACATCAACCGAGTGCCTCTATACCGATACCAAATGTGCTGCTGTGTTTACCCCCAAGGGCCCCGAGTATCCGAATCCGAACCGAACTACATTCGTATTCATGGAATATTATTTCAAATAAAAAATCAGGATTAGTTTTATTTGAATAAGAATAAGTTATCTTCATTTTATTCTTATTCCCAAGAATTATTCCCGACGAAACTTATTTGGAATAACTTTGACGGGGATAAAATCAACGTGAATTATTCCCGCGTTATTCTTATTCTATTCATGATTTTATTCTTGAATGCCCAACTCTGCTCTCGAGAAGCTTGCTGTAACTGGTTAGACTTTTAGGTCAAAGTGAGGATATATTTACCGACCTCTTTCGTACACGGAAAGGGTGAGAATAATAAGTGTAGTATCCTGCACCTGCATTGGTTGCGGTAGTCAGCTGCAAAGACTACAATATACATACTATACATACTGAGATAGACAGGCAACTCGACCAAATTGAGAAGGCATTTAAAGCTTGCGTACAGCAGGCGCCATCTCTTCTGCGGTAGTTACAACTTTTCTTTGAATGTACAAAACATACAAAAAGTGCGTCGGTCCTAGGGATCGAACCCCGGATCATCGACTCCAAATACCACCGTCTGCAACCCTAGGCTACTGATGCCTTGTGACTATACAGTGAATTTTGAAATACCTTGACAGCCTAGCCTAGCAATCGCTAGAGCTTCAGAGAGTTCGCCAGCTATCAAGAAGGTGGCACTGTTTTCAATAAGAAACTGGATTTGCATTAAGTTCTAAGTTCGCATAGCATGGTCAGCTGTCAACCGCCGTGCCGAGTGGACGTGCCTGGAGTGCTTAGGTATATGTACCTGGTGTTACTGAGTATTTTAAAATAAGTTTATTTAAAAACAATGTTTAACCGACTTCAATTCAGTACTCCGCCAAGTCACGTGACAATTTCCACATTTCCTTTCCACTTTGCCACAATATGAACTACATGCCTACTTTCCGAGAAAAAATGTGTTGATTATTACAGAAAAAAACCAAATCTCTACATGTTGGCCGGTATTATAGGAGCTCCGCCAATTCCTCAAGGATCTCACAGAATCATCTATGGCACTTCATCAGTTGCTATTCAACGGAACATATCAGAATCTGTGACGTAGGTACTTTTATAATTTTAAGTACATAATTGAGGCGTCGTCATCTGCCGTAAAACAGACACTTATACCAAAATCATATTATATTATAAGATAAACGATTATATCATGGATAGGGATATTTGGCAGTGATAAACTCCTGCACTAGAAATATATCGCAAAATAAATAAATAGGGTTTCTACTGTAGCAATGTCATTTTATAATACTCTGATACTGAAATGATATACTCGTATTGTATTTCCAAAAAATGATACCTCGCCGAGTTTTTTACGCCGGTTCTTCTCGAGGCAGTGGTTTTCTTTCCGAGCCGGTGGTAGTTTATCGGCATGTAATATGCCTAAATTGAAGAATATTCACTTTGACTTTGACATCTGTAGTTTTCATCACAGATTAATACTTAATGGTTTTCATCCACCTTTATTTGTAATAGTTATTTGTTATACAAGGGGCGAAAGTTGTATTTTACCTGCGAGTGTTCATTTGAAACACGAGCTAGCGAAAGGATCCTATAATTGACCACGAGCGAAGCGAGTGGTTCAAAAATATAATCCTGAGCGTAGCGAGTGTTTCAACACACGAGACGTATAATAACTTTTCACCCGTTTATAACACAAATATTTTCACCTCACTAAAACAGGGTAAAAAAAAGTTAAAAAAAAAAACAAAAAAAAATTCAAAAAGTTTAAAAAAAAGTAAAAAAAAGTTTAAAAAAAATATGTCACAAAATATACAAAAAACCAAAAGTAAACATTTAACGTTCTACATGTGGATAAAAAGCGATTTTCTCAATAGATATCAAACGTACAAAAAGGCCTTTCCGAGCAAGTGAGATGAAAAGTAAATTATAAGCGCCTATAGACGAACACAAAGCAAACATTCACTTTGTAACAATGTTGCGGCGGTGATACTGGTGATGCCAGAACATTAATGTAGTGAATAATATTTTTCATTTTAACCCCCGACGCAACAAGAGGGGTGTAAATCGTTTGAAGTGTCTGTGTGTCTGTCTGTGCGTCTGTCTGTGGCATCATAGCTCCTAAACGAATGGACCGATTTGAATGCAGTTTTTGTTTTGTCCGAAGGCTGACGTTATCGAGATGGCTCGTAACTACGTTTCATCAAACTAAGTTCAGCCGTTTTTGAGGGCCTACCTATCTCAATCACTAAAAATTATTTCCCAAATGCGCCGTTTGTCCGAATTTTCAGTTGTCCTACAAGCCGTTTTTTCTCTGAAGCCATGACATTTTCAGGATGATTATAAAATAAACCTAACCCAACCTAATGGGTTCTACGCGATAAGTATTAAAAGCTTTTGAGTTTTCGAGATAATTGGCTTTTTGCCGAAATGAAAATTACGATTACGATTAGTGATTACGATATTTTTGAGACAGCAGTTTTTGAGATATGGAATTTTGAAATGAGTATGTCGGGATTTTTCAACTTTTAAGTTGTAGTTTATGTAGAACAGTCGTGTTTATTTTCCTTTCTCAGTTAAAATATAGAATATACCTAGGAACTTATAATATAAAGAAGTAAAGCTTGTAAGTTTGTAGTTCTGTAAGTTTGTGAATATGGGGTAATATCCGGAACCAGTTATCCGTTTAAAAAAGTCTTTCACCAGTATATAGAAATTACCTGGATGCTAGTTATATTAATCCCGCGGTTCCGTTTGTCGTGAGAGTTCATAATTAATTTGTATTATGCTTCAGAGCATCGCGTTGATGTCTTTTATACGGTACTAGCTGCCCGCGCGGCTTCACCCACGTATTGCAAAGAACGCAGGCGAACCCGCGGGATCAAACATAGCCAATGTTTATGTGGAAAGTTCATTTTATACGTAAGTGAAAGAATTTTTGAAATCGGATGAGTAGTTTCGGAGATTAACCGTTACATACAAAACTTATAAATTAGTATAGAGGGGTGTTATAATTTTGACGAGTCTGTGTGTCTATATGTGTGTGTGTATGTCTGTAGCATCGTAGCTCGTATACCGATTTGAATGCGTTTTTTTTGTTCGAAAGCTGACGTGATCTAGATGGTTATTGTTTCAATAAAATCGAACTTTATCGAATAAAATCGAAATTGAACTTTGAAATGAAAAGTTGGAGGCTTTTCAACTTTTCTAAGTTGTACTTATTCCCTACTTATTCACGTACAGCCGGCATAAACATGTATATATTTCACGGCCTCCGTAGCCCAGTGGGTAGTGACTCTGCCTACGAAGCTGGAGGTCCCGGGTTCGAATCCTCAGTCAAGAGTCAGGGCATTTATTTGTGTGTTTATCACGAATAAATGTTCCTGAGTTATGGATGTTATATATATGTATATAAGTATCTATATGTATTTATCTATTATATATATCATCGCCTAGTACCTACAACACAAGCCTTATTGAGCTTACCGTGGGCCTAAGTTGATTTGTGTAAGATTGTCCCGTAATATCTATTTTATTATTTTTTTTTTCTAGCACATTATTGTTAAGACATAAGTTGGAAAAGTGCATTTCATGTTTAAGATGCTACATAAAAAACTAAATTGATAGTGATACAAAACTAGATTGATGCTACATACAAAACAAAATGTGTAGATTAAAATTTTACTTTATTTTTTTTTAGATGTCCCTAAAGCTGATGTTGTTTTATACTGTTTTATTAACCGACTATAATAAGTTTCTGTCAAAAATTTCATTTTTGGTACAAGCTTTTACTGCCGACTGTACTTTTCTGCATACCATCATCAAGTACTCATTGAGACGATTCTAACGAGCCCAAACTTAATGGGGTTGTGTCGTTTTATTGCGGAGTTCCTATGGCCACCTTCCAAGTCCAGCATCAGATCAGCTCCAAGTCATCATAATATTGCATTGTCATGCAATATACATATGCTTGCAAAATTTCAGCTCAATTGGATAACAGGAAGTGACTGAAAAATGGATTGCAAATTTTGACGGACAACTTACATACTTACATACGAACAGTGCAAGTTAATATAAAGTTTGTAATAAAAAGGAGGTCAATTTGACTGTATTTTAACCGACTTCAAAAAATAAGGGGGTTTTCAATTCGTCTGTATTTTATTGTGTGTTTGTTACGCGATAACTCCGTAATTTATGAACCGATTTGAAAAAATATTTCTTTGCTTGAAAGCATATACTTCTAGATTAATTGGTTCCGTTGTCACCAAAATCCAGTTCTGATGATGGGATCCTGGAGAAATCGAGGGAACTCTTCAAATTTTATAGGCAAACTTGAAGCAATTTGTGGCTACTGATTTGATGTTGGTTAAAACTTTGTCTTTAAAGTAAATTATGTGTGTCGGCACGGATATTATCTCTTTAGTGCTAAATTAACACTTTCACTGCAAGGAGTGTCTAGCGGGCGCCTACGCTGTACGCACTGTCCATTACATACGGGAAAACCATTGGATCGGCTACGAGCGTAGTGCGTACCTATTCTTGGCAGTGGATGTGTTAAATAACTTTTAGGCTAACGTTAAAATTATTGACTTTAAAAACAAAGTTTTAACCGACTTCAAATCAGTAGCCAAATTGCTTCAAGCTTGCCTATAAAATTTGAAGAGTTCCCACGATTTCTCCAGGATCCCATCATCAGAACTGGATTTTAGTGACAACGGGACCAATCTGCAAGTATATGATTTCAAAGAAAGTAGGAATTTTTTATATCGGTTCAAAAATTACGGAGTTATCGCATAACAAACACACAAAAAGTTACAGTCGAATTGAGAACCTCCTCCTTTTTTTAAGTCGGTTAAAAATCAAACACGTACGTAAAAGTACTACGTCACGATTTTTTCCTCTATTCGATATGCGGCAATGTAATGGGAATTTTATCGCCAACAACTCGGACGCTCTTGTAAATAAGCGTGTTATACGTGGAATTTCTACGTCCACAATTAAATAATATTTATATACCAACCGTGAAATTTGAATCCTAATCAAACACACAAAGTCATCATAAACACACACAGCATCAAACCCAAAAACACACGAAATCCGAAATCGATTACAAGCACTTATCCAAATATGCATATATCAATTTCGCGTGCACACGAAAGTTGACCTTATAGAGAGAGCAGTAAGGTGGTCTTTGGATATTGTGCGATATAATACTTTCTCCAGGCTGCTCGGACGCGCGGAGTGGCCGCGCCGCGTCGACCGACCGTCCATAGACTAACATTTAATACTTTACAGATGCGACAGGTTTTCGAACTTTATGGTGTAAAACTGAAAATACACCTCAGATTTTTGCAACCGGTTTCTGATACAGTTGTATAAAGCCTGGATAACACTCGCGTGGACTGCGGTGGCGTTCGATGGTGAACTTGACAACTAGTGTCAAAATTACTATTGACCACCACCGCAGGCCGCACCAGTCTGTGCGAGGCTTTAGGCCTGTCACAGACTGGAGCGGCCTGGCCGCGGCGGTCAATAGTAAACTGGTCATTAGGTGTCAAATTTAGTATTGACCGCCACCGCAAGCCGCGCTTGTGTGATTCGAACCTTATCAGGGCACCTAAAAAAGTCACAGATAATTATCCTCTTGAAGTGCTGTAATTCGAATGCCGAATCCGGGAACCAGACGCAAAAATCTGACGTTTGCTGCGGGGCTTTAAGCCTGCAACACACTGGCGCGGCCTGCGGTGGCGGACCATAGTAAATTTGACAAGTTTTCTATTGTCCGCCGCGGCCAGGCCGCGCCAGTCTGTGAGAGGCCTTATAGTTAGTCAAACGTTAAGCGCAATTTACACATGCAAGAAATTGCGTGCAAGTTTCATTACATTACGGGTTACCGAGGTACTTATACTGAGTTGCATCTATCAAACCCCGCAATGTAGTTAAACTTGCATGCATTTTCTTGCATGTATAATTCGCACTTTAGGTCTATGTTAGCTTAGGGTTGCTTTCGAAGCCGGGACCTGGTGGACGCTGTTCGTCCCGTTCTTAAAGAATGGGTCGAGCGCAAGCATGGCACACCCACATACCACCTCACGCAGCTCTTGACGGGGCATGGCTGCTTCGGCAAATACCTGTGTGAGGTGGTAGGTAGGGAGCCGACATCGGCGTGCCACCACTGTGGAGGCAGAGCTGTGGACACGGCCAAACACACGCGCGATGAGTGCCTTGCATGGGCGGAGCCACGCGCAGCCCTGTCGACGGCTGTAGGTAGAGACCTCTCACTGCCGGCGTTGATCAGCCGAATGGTTCGCAGTGAGGAGGCGTGGGCAGCAGTGGCCACCTTCAGCGTAACGGTATTGACGCAGAAGGAGGCCGCAGAGCGGACGCGCGAGGACGACGTCAACTCAGCCCCGCAGCGCCGCAGGAGGCCAGGCAGGCGGCAAAGGGCCTTCGCAGGCCGTATGCTGCCGCCATAACCGGGACCTGCGGATGATGAGTCGGGAGTTCCATCACCCGCCTAGAAAAGGTCCCGAGATGGAGGCCCCCATGGTGTTCTGGGGTGCCAACAGCGGAGTGGGTAGGGCACTATACCCTGCCACCTACGTGGGCCCGCAAGGGCAACGCTGACAGAGTTCCGGATGTGTGCAATAGCGTTCCCGGGGCTCTGTCTACAAGCGAACAGTGGAACACCCCAGGGGTTTTAGTCCGTGAGAGTCGGACATACCCACTTGGTTTCTCCCGAGCCGAGTGGGATCCATAAAGGATTTCCCCTGGAAAAACAAAAAAAAAAAAAATAAGGGTTGCTTTCGAAATTACAACCTGTTACTTGATATAAGTCACAGGTATGACAGGGGTTAATGACAACTGGGACAGCTTTTTTGTCAAAATCAAAGACAATATAAACAAATGGTTCGTGTTAGAAACGCCTATAACTACATTTTACCATGTTGTTGCTAAGACGATTTTCCTCGGGAGAACGCTCATCTGGCTTAGAGCCAAATGAGTCAAATAACTGTAGGATCACTAATTGTAATTATCAACAAGGTGGTTATTTGGTATTTTCAATTAGTCTCACTATAGGTTGACTGATTAACTCGGAGGCGAAGCCCGGCGTTCGCAAACCGCGCGCGCCCCGTTATCGTCATACCCCTGCAACCGCGCGCCGCGCAGGATAGGACTGAGTTAAGCGGTTCACCTATAAGTAGTGTTTAGGTACATTTTAAAAAGCCTCGACGGTTATTCATCATTATATATATCATCTGCTGAGCACGCAGTTGTTTGCTACCCATATTTTACTCAACTAGATTCATACTCATCTGACTTGATGCTCTTTGATGTACTCTGACGCGTACACAACAAGAGCCATCACGTCAGAGCACATCATATTGAATGTGAATATATGTATATCCCGCAAGAGTTTAACTTGAGACTCGAGCGCGTACTAACGTCATACGAAGGAGGTCTCAAGTTAACTCTTGCGGGTTTATAGGTAATAACACTAATAAATGTATGTCCATGAAAAATATACGTATCCAACCGTTATGCTTCTGTCGCGACACGACATTTCACGTCAGACAACTTCCTCATATCGTTAACTTGTCGTCAACCCGTTGAGCGGGATGATATAAATAAATAATAATAAATAATTTTAATATCTGACCTGTATATTAAAACAGGCTCAGACACCACAATCTTTGCCGTCGCTAATTTCTTAACCCAAGACGAAGGTCGTGAGCTGTTAAGGTATGGTTCAAGAGTAATTTTGATTTACCATAACAGTACTAATGTTATTTAGATACTCTGCACTGCACCCGAATACAACAAAATGAAGGTATATAATACATGGTATTGGTACAACACTTTGAAAAGTCGTATCCGCCAAACCCCGAACTATATTTACTGTAGTTGAATAATTTGTGTAGGAATATGATGATGAGCAAATAATAGGTCCGATAATGTCATTTTAACTTCATTATTTTTAAGGACTTATGAATTCAATCAATCTTAATGTATCCATATAAAAAACCTCTGAAGTCGAGCTGCACTAATACAAATGCGTGAATTTTCAAAAATAAATTAATATACTACTTATATCTACATTAAGCATAAAACATTTTGCTATTAACTATTTGTTGCTGAACCTTTAACTAAATAAATTACGAAACATTTCGGAAACTAAGCATTTTTCGACTAATCATCAGTATCATCTCATCACACAACTTTTTTTTATTTTATTAAGCACGGGAATCGACGGTTAAAGTCTGGCGGGTCATTCGGGCCCACGGTTTGTAGTATCGCTGGCTCAAGCACACTACAAACCATGCTATTTGTCACTCCAACTTGCTATAGTTAAAATGAAAGACATCGATTGACTCAGTGCGAGCGCTCCTCACAAGCCACAAAACCCTCCTCGCTCTTTGGCCACCGCACTCTCTTGGACCGTAAACAATCGCGGGCAGTGCTCGCCCGGCCTCCGCGTACTCCGCTCGTACGTGTACAGTGTACCGTGTACAGTGTCCCGTGTACCGTGTACCGTTGTTCCTAGTGTTGTGCTCTGTGGGGAACGTGGATGCTAAGGTTTATACTTTGGAAACGTATGTCGTTGATAACTTAAGTTATACAATGTCGTTGTATAACTTGTCTGACGTCTTGGATTGCAATTAGATCCTTATTGTACTGACACGAACGCCATACTATATAAATGCTTTTAAATATGTATATGTAACTTAAATTACATACATACACAGTGCTCACCCAGAACCTATGTAATGAAATATAAGTTACTGTACTTGCCAACTGTCAAATTCGTGTCCCATTTTAACTAACCCTTTGACGTTTAGACTCTGAATTTTAAACCTTAAATGTTCCGCCGTAGAAGCGTTTTTGATTTACTCTGACGGTAATAAGCTGTTTTTAACCGCACAATAGTTTAGACCCCCTTTTATTTTAATGTTTATTTGCTTTTAATACACTCAAGAGCAAAAGTTTCGGGTCGATGAAATACCGTCATATTTCCTAAAATAGTCCAAATGTTGTACAGTTTTTTAATCCTTTCATGATCTTTATTAAATTTTACATCTAAACTGCAGAAATAACAGTAAAAAAGAAACACGTTACCGGGTTTAAATCGGACCCGTAAAAACCCATGAAAAAAACAACGTTAACGGAACGAGATATCGCAAAAATCGTCATTTTTGGATGTTGATATCTTTATGATAGGATCCCGGAAATTGCTAATACATTTGGGTATTACGAAGACTAGTATGTTATGTAAATAAGACTAGTGAAAAATATTTAAAAAACCTATTGCGGTTATTTAATTTAGGGTGACTAGAAACTTTTGCTCTTGAGTGTACTTTAACATGTCTATAAGATGATACCTACAGCTATTCCTATTTGTAAACATAACCACATTAAAACTTCAATCAGATTCAGATTAATTTATTCACAATATAAGATTCAAAACACAATTCACAAACAAAATACTAATAAATAATCCGAAAAAGACGAGATATCCAATCCAAGGGATGCTTCACCATCATTATATTAATAATTATTAAACCAGATGTATATTGATTTATTTCGCAATATAAAATACTCTAGGTCAGTTTATAAATACGTACTCTATAATATTATTATCGTCTACAAAATATTATAATAAGTAAGTATCTATAAAAATTACAAATTATTCGTGTCAATGTAGGTATTAGAGAATGAAGGTAAGGCGTGATCTCAATAAAGGTCATAACAATTTAAATAATAATCATACTACATCAAAACCTTATTAAAACAATAAAAATATTTTTTTTTATACAACGACGGTGGCAAACAAGCTTACGGCCTGCCTGATGTTAAGCTGGTACCGTAGCCTATGGACACTTGTGACTCCAGAAGAATCAGAAGCGCGTTGCCGACCCTTTATTCACTTGAGGATTCGCTGTGTTGGCAGATAGAGACATGCAGGTCCCTCACTCCCAACACAGCGCATCCTAGGGAGCGCAATCTCAAACGTATTTTATATAGTTAGCCGATATAGGCTACCAATTTTGTTATAAGTACCACAGACATGCCTACGAAAGTAAGTTACTACTTACTATGTTGCCGAATCAAACACACTTATTCCTCAAAGGAAACTTGTCCAGTTAACTAGAAGTAGTGATTCCAGTCCAATTAATGCAACTGATTATTCAATATTACAAAGAATTAACTGTACTAGCTCGTAATGTTTTCTCAGATTTCCACAATGAAGTTACTCATTGTGACGAAGTAGGTAGCTGCCATGAATACTATGATATACATAAGGTATATGCTCCTATTCTTGACGCCTTGATTACAAAAACCGGCCAAGTGCGAGTCGGACTCGCGCACGAAGGGTTCCGTTCCATTATCTATAAAAAACTATTTTATTCTATGTTTTTAGTATTTGTTGTTATAGCGGCAACAGAAATACAACATCTGTGAAAATTTCAGCTGGAACTATCACGGTATCAGTGAGATACAGCCTGGTGACAGACAGACGGACGGAAGGACGAACAGCGGAGTCTTAGTAATAGGGTCCCGTTCTACTCTTTGAGTACGGAACCCTAAAAACTGACACTGTTGTTCACCTTTGGTGCTATGAAATTGAAGGTGCCTGGTACAAAAATAAAACCCAACTTTTTCAGTAGTTCGTGTTTTGGCTTCTGACACCATAATTATAGTCAAGATACATACGAACAGTCGTCTACAAGGACATCGATATGGAACCTTAATGTTAAGGCAATAAAGTTGTGTATAAAAGCAATATTTTTTTGTAATTTTGGCCGTATCTCTTTATAGTCGTATACAGTCGACCAATAATTAATACATTTTGTTTTCTAGTTTCGAAGTACCTATCTCATAATTTTTGAACTCAACAACCGCTGACTGTGAACATACAATTTATACAAAGCACAAGAGGCTCGTGTCATTGTAATTGTTAGGCAATCCACGCATCGTGCTAAATTCCATGGCACAAATGACCATGAGACAGCAAGTGCTAATTCTGGCAAGGACTTTGATACTAAGGTGAACTTACTGGAGAAGTCACTACAATTATAACTATATGCATAGTCAATAAACATAATTTATCGACTATGAATATATTTACTAAAATTATATTAAATCAGTCTTGTAGTGGTTTCTCTTTAAAAAATTGCAATATTGGGTGACGATTCTGTAATATGGCGAAAGGTTTGACATCCAATTCGCCGCATTCATATTTTAGCGCAATCGCCATGTGCCTGTGGTAAACAGTTAAATTCTGTGAGTAGCTGATGAAGTGAAAATAAAATAATTCAGGCCATAATGACTAATGAGTCTCTGTCAAACATTTCATTTTTGGTACAAGCTTTAATTGCCGACTGTACTTTTTTGTATACCGACATTACCGACATCAACTACTTACTCATTGAGAGGATTCTAACGAGCCCAAACTCAACGTTGTTACTTCGGTTAAGGTGGTTCGATTGCCATACAAAGCGTACTTTGACATTCGCAGGCTAACGGTGTGATATTTTAAGAAACTTATTTAACAAACTTTCATCAATTGGCTTCCCATTTGCGCCAAATTCCCCTTATCCTAGAATAAACTTGTATAAACTAGATTAATTTGAGAAAAATAGTTTTCCCAAAATATCACATCCCAAACCAATTTTTCAAATTAATCTAGTTTATACAAGTTTATTCTAGAAAAGGGGGTATTTGGCGCAAATGGGAAGCCAATATATGAAAGTATGTTACATAAGTTTCTTAAAATATCACGCCATTAGCCTGCGAATGTCAAATAACATTTTGTATGGCAATCGAACCACCTTAAGTAGGTACTGAATTCCCATGGCCACCTTCTGTCTCCATTATCAGATCATCTCGATGGTACCATAATATTGAATTGTCCCCAAACATACATAAGGATTCCAAATTTCAGTTCAATCAGATTAAACGGCAAGTGACTGAAAAATGGATTTCAAATTTTGACGGACAACTTACTAGCTACCTATATACTTACATACATAAGAACAGTGCAAGTTAAATAAAAGCTTGTAATAAATGAGCAAACCTCTGGTGCCAGGCAGTTGTGGCACTAGTAATTACTGACATGTGAATTATTTATTTAATCGTATGGCATACATTATTTGGCCTTTGAGTTTGTCACTCTGTAGTAGGTACCACCCAGGCACCCAGGGGACACTTGTGGTAGGTATAGCTCCTGCGGACGCAAGTGACAGTTATTCCTCCTTTGTCAAGTGAGTGGGCAACTCGACTGTTAGAGGTTCTTAAGCCGCCCGTAGGCCTCTAACGCGGCTTACTGCTTAGCGTGCCTTAACTATTTATATAATTTTATCGAGACTCCGTTTTTCGAAATTAAAAATGTTTCTTTTTAAGACTGGCTCGTGAGTTTTACATTTCACAGAGCCACATAATGTTTTTAGAATTTAGAGTCTTAAATGTACAAGTATTAGACTACATATTAGTTAGGAAAACTTCTTTCTCTATCTTCCATATTAGAATAGAATAGAATAAAAGTACATTTATACGGATAACACATCACTACACATACGTAATAACGTCATTTACGCTCCAATTTTCTAAGATTCAAAGATATACGTACAATCGTATCATACAATCAGTTACCTAATGAAGTTATCGAGGCACCGACGAAACAATGCCAATATACTTAGTTTAAACCTATAATACAATGCAAGTATACCATAGTAGTCGTAGTAAGAACAACTTTAAAAATATCTATACGACTTTGAGCCTTACTGTGATAGGCATACGTTCCTTAAATGTGTATATATTTGTGACTGTTACAACAATGCAAAGGCCGTTGACTGTCCATGAGGATGGGAAAACAATACATAGTTAAAATACTTGAAGAAAAATAGAAAAATACGCCTTTGATAATACTTCATTGATATCCGTTCCGCCATTCAGAATAATGAAATCTTTTAAAAATTGGTCGTTGTAAACAACGATTTACTACTCATACCTGTCTCATCTGTTCTATGCTATTAATGCTATTACTTATGCGCACACTGGAACTCTATCAGCGACATTGATAGGAATACATATATGTATGTACCAGTGTGTAACCGCTATACGATAAATAAATAAATACGCTATTATTAATGTTAAGAGCCTTACGTGTCTCACTGCTGGGCAAAGCCTCAAGTCCTCAAGTCATGTCCCAGTCAAAGACGTCAAGTTCGTCTTGCCATCTTCAACAAGGACGCCGTATTCGGTCTTGTGGGACCCACTTGGTGGTAATTTAGAACATAACGCTTCTGGTACGCAGCAGACGTGCCCGGCCGTTCTAAATATGCTATGAATTATTATAATGTTTGCAATTAACTGTGATTGAAAAAGTCGCCAATGCATAATAATGAGCAGGTATTCAAATTGTTTTATTCGGAATCCTTCACCGTAAGGTTACATTTTACATTAAACTTAATTTTACATAAAAATCCTGTTCTAATAATTAATTTATAAATTTTATAATACCTAGTATCAAATATTACAATTTATTTTTATTTACAAGGAAGCAATCAAGATACACACAGAATCATAAAGTTCAGGTGCTAGTAATGTAAACTTCGATCTAAAGGACTGAAATCTAATTAAAGTCAACTGCAAATACGTCGTTTTAAATTTAAACACCAGTATAGATCAGGGGTCAATTTGATGCTAACTTTATGCATTCCAATTTTATTTAAATGTGTTCCGCGCTCCTCGCGTTCTGAATAGTTCTGGACCTAACAGATCGTAATTTTTTTTAAATTATAGATTAATATTTTAAGATGTTGCAATGGCTACTATTTACATGAACTAGGAAACAAAAAGAATATCTTTTGAATATCATGACTTGCATATATTTTGTATTTGTCGAAAACCAAAACTCGATTGCTTAAACTTCTCTAAAGGAATAAAAAACATTAACAACTTTATTTTCCTTTTCTAACGAAAAGCAGTAGCAGTAGGTTTTTTTAAACCACGTAACCAAGTTTAAATGTCGGTATTTAGTAAATACCGACATTTAAACTTGGTTACGTGGTATCGTATCGTGTCGATATTTAAGAAGTGCATATATAAGATGAGGTAAATACTATTTACCTCATCTTATATATGCCTACTTCTTAAATATCGACACGACGTTTATCCAAAAAAGCCGTCCCCGAAGATTGCTGCAGCCTGCGGCTTGTTCTCTTTCGTTCGGAAGACAAACGTGTCTCTTACACGGGGGCGTAGGTAAAAGAATCGAAGCACCAGAAATTGGAATGTGAAATGTAGGTATATCTCAAAGTCACCTCCGGGGTACGATTAGCATAATCCGCGAGAAAGGTCACTTAAATATGTAGCTCTTAAGGAGATGCGTTATTTTATAGTCCTGTACGGTCGTAAACACAAGCACATTGCCTTCGCTGTGAGAACTAGGAACAAATTGCCAGGAATGCGATCTGAAGTACCTTGAATGAAGTAGTCTTAAATTGTTAGCTAGACGCTCATTCGATTTAATTATTTTACCATTACACACCTAGCAATTGGCCAGAACAACTTACTTATTAAATAGATAGAATCACAGAAAAATATAATGTTAGAATCAAAGAAATATATATTGCGGTCTCATTCCAACTTCAGCAAGTTTTTGTGACAATCTGCTAGGTATGTAATGCCATGTATACGAACGTAATATGGCAACGACTTGAGAATCTCCGCTTTTTTAAAGTAAGTTATGAAAAACTCTATTTCTATTCTTATCTAGATTTTATTGATCTGTGAATGTACCTGCAGAATAACATTCAGATACCTAAACGCCTACTGAGATATTTTTGACATTAGGTAAAAATATAAATCTTCACCAGTTTTACCGTTTTCAAGTCGGTGATTTGCATCCAATAGATCACTAATGCAGTGCAGCCAACGCTCACTAGATAAAATAATAAATTAGGCAAAGAAAATGTCAGGGTCGCCACATTTACGTTTCAGACCAAAGCGGGCAGGTGCAATTCACGACGTTTTTATGACAGCTTGTGGCAATGTGACATGTCCAATTTTGTTACATATCTATAACGCCAAACAGACAAAAGGGATATCTCGTGTACTCGATGAGAAGGTATCAATGAGCCCAAAGACGACGGGTTTGTCTTGTGTAGTTTAAGAATTGCTATAGCCACCATTTGTCTCCATTATCGGATCAGCTTGTTGGTGCTATAATATTGTGTCACCGAATTTACACAAGTATGTACCAACGCTATTCAGCTCAATCAGATACTTATCGGCAAGTGGCTGCAAATCGGTTTGCAAATTTTAAAGACAACTGCGTACGTACGAAGCTACGGTAGCCTAGTCATGCGGCTGTCAAACGGGCGTCGTGGGTTCGAATCCCGGCTCGTACCAATGAGTTTTTTGGAACTTATGTACGGAATATCATTTGTATTTACCGTTAGCTTCTCGGTGAAGGAAAAACATCGGGAACCTGCATACATCTTCTAAGAAATTCATAAGGTGTACGGTGTACGTGAAGTACCCAACCCGCACTGAACCAGCGTGGGGAGTACTGCCCGCTCCATGAAAGCCCGATTCATGAAAGGAGGCCTGTTCACAGTGGGACGTATAAAGGCAGACTTATTTTCGTACACACGAACAGTGCTAGTTAAATAAAAATATTGCACATGCAAAGAAGTCCTGAGTCAAAAATATTGGAATCATCATCATATCAGCCGAAATATCTGCTGGACATAGACATCCCCAAAGAGTGCCAAAGTGACCGTCCCTGCGCCACTCGCATCCAGCGGACTCCCGCGATCTTTACCTTGTGGGGAACTATCCACGCTGCGTATTCCGGTAGGTACGAGGTCGCCACTCGAGAACCTTTCCGCCCCAACGGCTATCGTTTATACATGCATTGTGCCCGCCCACTGCCACTTAAGTTTAGCGATTCGGAGGGCGCGAAGGATACGCGTTTATATCTACGGTACACGGGTCACGGAAATGGTCAAAAATGTAAATCTAAATGATTCTGTTAACATGAAATGTGTGAATAGCGTTATCCAACTGTATTCCGTAGTCACCATACGGCACGCTCCCAAACCGGTTAGTGTGATCCGTGAGTCTAAGACGGATCATTATATAAAAATCCAAACAAGAATCTAAAAAGTTGTTTTGTAATAAAATGCTGCGCGGGAGTTGGGGTTGGGACCTACTAGAGGCATAAGCCGCCGACCGATATAGCCCTCCGAATCGCTAAACTTAAGTGGCAGTGGGCGGGGCACATTGCACGTAGAACTGATGGCCGTCGGAGCGGAAAGGTTCTCGAGTGGCGACCACGTACCGGAAGGCGCGGCGTTGGTAGGCCTCCCACAAGGTGGACTGATGACCTGGTAAAGTCCGCTGGATGCGGGTGGCGCAGGACCGATCACTTTGGAACTCTTTCGGGGAGGCCTATGTCCAGCAGTGGACGTCTTTCAGCTGATATGATGATGATGATGAGAGGCATAAGGTAAAGTGTTACCTGTTCCAGTCTCAGTCAGACAGCCAAATCTGTATTCCTGCTTAATCTAGAACCTCCAAACGCTTATCGCGTAGTATAATGCGGACAAGACCTAGGTAAATATACGATAAATGTTTGCGTGAACAACTGTGAGGCCTCTGTACACATTTTAAACCCCCTACGCAAAAAGATGGTTCAGCCGTTTTTGAGATATTGAACTTTGAAATGAAAATATCGGGTCGGGGGTTGTTCAACTTTCCTACGTTGTTAGTTATATATTTGACATCATTTACAAATTTCTCTTAGGGCATTAGACAATAATCATTGATTTTAATTTATTCTAATCGGCACAACAACTGGTCCAGTTGTCCAGTTTCACAAACTACAAAACCCTCCAAGTGTGGGCCACACAGAGCCAGGTATGCCATCAGTGATGGCTGCCATGCAAACACGCTTCGGAAATTAACTACAAATACGGATAAGATAACTCGAGGCTGCATGGTATGTGGCCGCCTGTCAATGCCAGTCAAGCCAGTTAAAAATGGTCTGTTGCTAACTACAAAGTTGGGCATTCACCGACGCTCTTCAATTTCTTAATTTTTCTGCCAGCCACGTTCCATTTCTGTGTCATAGGTTTATACTTTTGTTAAAAGTGTTATAGTTTTTGAAATATAACTGGGGAAAACTCTCGTTGAAAATTCGCAACTCTGGTCGGATTTGATATGTACACCTAACTACTACTAAAAGGAACTCATATTTAAAATAATGTTTTATCCAGGTCTAACGCGATATTTATTTACCTTTATTTCTGACGTTTCGACACGGGTTGCAGGTCATGGTCGCTGGTAACTGGGAAATAAAGGTAAATAAATATCTTAATATATATATTATTTTATATATATATTATCTTAATATATACAGTTGCTCAAAAAGTGCTACTTTACGTAGCTGTTTAGCGTGCGGAAAGTTGGTTTTCGCGAACTAGTGTTTTTTTACTTTTCCACTTATATCGAACGACGTCTTCTAATACAGTTGCGAAAAAATAAGAAAAACAACAAGAAAGGAATTCGAAACTTTTATATTATTAATTCTGTAACACCATTGTAAGTAATACAGTTAAAAAAAATTAAGTTGATCAAAAAAAAATTTTTTGAATACAGTTCTTCCTTAATTGTTGTTTTTCTTATTTTTTCGCAACTGTATTAAAAAAATGTCGTTCGATACACGTGCGGAAATGTCATTCTTCACTCGTCCCGAGTCTTATCGATAAAAGGTTTAAGATCATTTAATCTCATAAAGAATTGTACAATTCACTTACATGAGATAAACACATAATTAAAAACAAAAATTGTTATGAGCGCACTAAGACGATAAACTATTACTTACCTCGGTACTCGTCGCGTAATGACATACTTTCCGCACTAGCATCGAAATGTACTATTAAATATGTGAACAAAGCGCGAGAGTTTAAAGTGTTATAGAAGGAACTCGTATAAAATATCTTAAAGTTAGTATCACGACTTTAAAATCTATACTGATTAACTTTTGAACCACCGACACCACACTCGATCCTGAAAATGCAAGAAAAAAATGCTGAACCCCTTATTACCCTTATACTGCCCCCTTAGTTAAGATTTACCTGCATTCAAAGATATATTTACCTGATTGCAGCTTCCTATGTCAAAGTGTATCTGAAAAAACTACATGTGACAGAGGGACTATGATCGCATAAGTGTTCCGTTAACTACCACTAAAAACTAAGTTTCCTCTGACACCTTTCTTGGTCACAACACCTGTTACAAAACCTGGCCTTGCTCTTTAAATATCCTTATTTCTCATGTCTATATTTCATTGAGTAATCCGAAGTAAAAGGCGATATAAGATTAGCCCTTCGGCACCCACAAGCCTCCTACACCACCCAAATCGGACACTGGCCAAAGCCGCCAAAATCGGCTCCCACACAACCAATTTACACATTCCGATCCCAAAAACTATTTTAACCCTTGTCACATTACAATAAAACACGTTTTGGATTGGGTCACATGTAGAAGTAAAATGGTTTTTATGTTTTTCGAATTCTAGTATGTCGTAAACTGCCATTTCTAAGTTGTGAAATAATGGTTATAGACATGTTTGGTGGTCTATTATTATGCTGATTTCCTCCCTCCAGTTTTATTAGCTTTAACGCCTTGTCGTTTTGGTGGACGAGAGTTTTTTTAGGATGGTTAAATTGTCAATTTCCTTTTGTGTGAGATGCGGAACTGATAAATGTCATAAATCTGTAATAAAAATGATGTCATGCTTAGATAAACATGGTGACAATGTGCCTTCTAACTGGAGATCGATTTGTCAGATCTTTGACTTGAATATGAACTAACTGACAAATTTTATTTGATGTAAGTAGTAGGTACCTATGCCGTTTGGCCCATCTACCACACCAATTTGAAAACGCCTACCCGATCTGAATAATTAATAAGTCAATGATAGAACTTTGCAGGATTTTTACGAACAAACTCACAAGTAAGTAGGTAAGTTAACAGGTATGCCTCTTAAGACACGCAAATGTGAGTAGGTAGGTACTTAAGTATAAATAATACTGCAGTACAGTCGGCCAGGTCTCTTTCTGATACTCTACCGAGTATTAATATAAAGTAGTTTAGTTTATTTAGCGACTTAGCCGACTTTCCTGGCATTAAGCGAACGCCCGACCACATAAACAAGTACCGGGCTATCATTATATTGGCACGTTCCAATAGTCACCGCGGGTGCTGCGCGCGTAAGACACGAGCGACTGCGATTTGTTTTTAACCCCCGATGCAAAAGAGGGGTGAACAACTATTACGTGTCTGTGTGCCTCCTAAACGAATGGTCCGTTATTAATGCGGTTTTTTTGGCTGAAAGCTGACGTGATCGAGATGGTCCTTAGCTATTACGTTTCAACAAAATCGGCTCAGCTGTTTTAGAGATATTGAACTTTGAAATGAAAATTACGGGGGTTTTTCAACTTTTAATTATTTAATTATTCTCGTCGTTAACCTTGTGATTTGCAATCAATCGGGACAGTAGGATGCGATGATCTAAGGGGAGACCTTTACCCAGCAGATGGACACTGAATGAATGAATGAATCTTTTATTTCAGGTTTTCATCGACCCATATAACATATATGTGTTGGTTACATTTTATAGTAATTATTATTAGGTTAGATTACACAATACAAAGCTTATATATTAGTAGCGACCCGCCCCGTCTTCGCACGGGTTTATAATAATATGTATAATAATGTATTATAGGATTTATAGGTACATATAAACCTTCCTCTTGAATCACTTTATCTATTAAAAAAAATACCGCATCAAAGTCCGTGGCGTAGTTTGAAAGATCTAAGCATACATAGGGACAGACAGACAGTCTGTGTTTAACTCACAACTTAAACTAACATACATAGGACTTACACTTAGTATATTTTAAGGTAGATTTGACCTGCCCAATCCAATACTGGAGTATTGGATAGTCAATCTTACCAGCTATCATTTTCAGGATGCTGGTAGTACACTTCTTAGGCTAAAAAAATTAAAGATTACTCTCTCCCTTAATACTTTAGCTTGAAATAACATGCCGATGAACGCACATTTTTTTAAATCTCATATGGAATAAGTACAGTATAGAGTATAGATAATTCCAAATATGATATCGTGACAGTGACATTAGCGTCACTATGTTGCAATTATAGCACAAAAACGCGTTTGCTTATGATTTGTCCGCTGATAGCCGCAAGCGCAGCATCTAGCACGCATTACTTCGTAGTGCATTGTTAATAAACTACATTTAAACGTTTCTGGAACTGTTGCATTGTGAATATTAACTTAAGAATGCAAAGACCTCAGTCTAAATAGAGAATGTAGTGTACAGTCGAATGTAAAATATTATATACCTGTTAGGGAAATATATATATAAAAAATATTAGGGTCAAGCTTATATACGCAGATCGAACTAGCCCCGTGGCAAGCTTAATAAGGCTTGTATCAAAGATACTACTAGATGACAATATATTTATTTAAAAAAACCGGCCAAGTGTGAGTCGGACTCGCGCACGAAGGGTTCCGTACCATTATCTATAAAAAACTATTTTATTCTGTGTTTTTAGTATTTGTTGTTATAGCGGCAACAGAAATACATCATCTGTGAAAATTTCAGCTGGAACTATCACAGTCCGGTGACAGACAGACGGAAGGACGGACAGCGGAGTCTCAGTAATAGGGTCCCGTTTTACTTTACGGAACCCTAAAAACATTGCCTTGCGTAAACGAACAGGATCCGCATCTCGCTTGTGACTCCACATGATGCAGTCAAATTGTACTCAAAAACTAGTTGAAAACATATGATACATTCCCATATTAGTATACACCTGACTAGCTAGCTTCACTAGCTCGCGTCGTATATGGGTGTGATCCCTATATGATGTTCCCCTAGCAGGCAGTGAGAGGGCGTTCCGGCCCAATGATTTCAAGACTGACTCATTACTTTCGTGCTGTAAATTAACAGGTCCATGTTTATGACGGAAACATTTTAGTACGATGTCTCTTAATATTTGAATATATCTTTAATTTAAAGAAAACTCGTAGAAATATTTCTTTCTAAGGATATTACTAACAAATAATGGATCTTTGTAATCTGAAAATAAATGAATTGAATTGAATTGAATTTTAGACTCGCACTCGAGTCTCGACCCACAACCTTGCAATATAATCTAGGACCGTTTTAAAACAATCCAAGTTTTTTTTTTTACGGCATAAATTAAGTCGGACTATTCAATCGTTGTTTACCTACCAATGAATAATATTATAATGAAATAATTTACCTTTTTTCGTGTACAATTGTAAATATTTCTATCCATTAAGATTATAATTGGAATACCTACGATTTAATAGTACATTACTTACCTAGGGCGGTTAAACAAAGAATGTCTCAGATCGCAGGTATTTGACGCCCGAGCCGAAGGCAAGGGCGATAAATATGCGCTCTGAGGCTTTCTTTATTACCGCCCGTGGTGAGTACAAAATTTTACGTCTCTATCTGGCCAGGAAGTGGGGTTTTACGCACGCGTAGCGTGCGGTAATTCCTACTTTATGGCCAGGTATGACGTAAATAAAATTGCAATCCAAATAAACATGCTGCTCGTTTTGTGGAAAAAATGGATGATTGAGACTGGAATACTCAGATAAAAACTTGACGTGGTCACGATAGTACTTTCTACAGCGTAATAAATTATTTTGTTTCGCCAACAATTGTTTACACTGAAGTTTACAGTAATCCAAATATCATAACTACTTGCTAAGTGTAACAATCACTTAAAGGTAAACACCGCATGCATTATATAAAACAAACCTTAACATTAACTTATCAAAATTATACATATTTTTTGCTTAACTTATTATTGCGACGTAACTAAATAATTTAAAAACTTTTTTAACAACTTTCTGCGCGAGAAAATGGATGTCACCAACTTTATTATTATTGCAAAGCCAAGCAGTTACCAGACCTTATTTTAAATTTCACGACCGAGTCAAAGAAAACATCAGACATGTGGCTGCAGCTGTTAATTGCTTTACACATCCTTGGGATAGGCGAGCTACTGCCGAGGACAGTCCTTCTGAGCGGTGGGCAGAATGGCGTGATAGGTTTGCGAGGAGTTCGGGAAGGAGCTCGAAAAGACAGAAGGGCTAATATATAAATATTATTATTCAGTAGGTATTTTATTTTACCAAATATTCTACTGAAAAATAATATATTTGTTAGGTTCCGTATTTATCTTGCAAAAACTCCATATTTAAATGCATTACAAACTCTACTAACTCTCGTAACTTTTCCAGGCAGTCAAATTAAGCATCTATAGCTAACTAGTCTTTTACCAAACATGAAAGAAAGAAAAGTATAAAATTAGATTAGTCCTCACACTGCAGTGACCAGTGAAACTAGAAACCGTGTACAGTGAACGCTGCGAACTTCATGAAGCCTCAATCGGCAGTGAACAGTGAAGTGACAGTGTGCAGTGAACACTGCGCTTCTGAAGTGCCGCGCATAGTGCTACAGTGAACAGTGAACATTGCGCTTGATGAAGTGCCGCACTTAGTGCCGCAGTGAACAGTGAAGTGACAGTGTACAGTGAACATGAGATGACGTGACAGACGGACGCCACGATGTACCGGCCAAACTTCTACGAAAGCACTTGTTTTCGGTGCAATGAGATCGTGTACCAAGTGGACCGTGTCGGTCCACTGAAGGACTTCACGTTCTTCCACAGTGGGTGCTTCAAATGTGCTGTTTGCAAGACCAAACTGACGTTGAAGGTAAGAATACCTAATTAGTTGAACATCGACTGCTTCATATCTCATATCCATTCTCATATTCATATTCATTTTGGCTTTGCTGTAGTCGGACAATAAATACAACAATTTAACATTTACAACACCTCCGATACAACTAACATACAAATAGTTTATTTTTATTTTCTTGTTATTCTTGTTTAAGTTATTTTAGATTTACTATTTACTGTATATTAATCCTCTTAAAATATTAAATAATAAAACTAACATATCTAAAAACAATCTCAGCCAGACCGACAGTACTTTCGATTAAAAAATCGATCTAAAATCAGTTCATCTGTTTGGGAGCTACGATACCACACAGAGATAGACAATGTTAAACGTATACCCCTTGTTTGAGTCAGTCAGGGCGTCAGGGGTACAAAATAGACTAAAACGACCGACGAACGGTTGATTTAGTTCAGCAGTAGCCGAGCGGCTTGCATTCAGGCATTAATCTTGGAACTTATTTTTGGAATTATAGTCCAGGCAATGAACTGACAACTTGTATGGAAAATATGTCAAATTTGGAAATAATTTATAATAGCTGATTTTTTCTTTGTAATGGATACATTATCAATTAAATAATACCTAGCGACAAAATCCAACAAAATTTCAGACATCAAAAAAATGATTAGGTACTTAACTAGTTTTTCAGGTTGTACCCAGCCCGCGTACAACCTACAACTTAACTAGCTTCTGAAAAGTCAGAAAAGATATGAATAAATGGTTTTATCTTTATTTTGGTTCATTTACATTTGATTTATAATATTCAAGATAAACAATAAAAAAAAAACAATTAATGTTTTATTTAAATCTATATAAATATACTTCCGGGTGGAAAGTTTGTTGGATTCTTGAATCAAGCATCTTAGAATAAAGTTTTAAAATGTTTTAAAGAAAAATAACGCTATTATAAATTAATATTTTTCAAAACCGTATTTTGCCTGGAGTACGGAAACAAAGGGGCGCTACCACGAACTTCGAATCTCGAACTTCGTATATCTCCGTTTCGGTCGCTCGAGTACCATAAACCATAAGTGCGATAGAGACGGAGATATACGAAGTTCGAGATTCGAAGTTCGTGGTAGCGCCGCTGGCTCTTTTATGGACCATAAAGTAGGTACAGAAAACGGACAAAAGACGAACTAATTCGTACAGTAATTGTGACCTTCTCGCCCGTTGACATTTGGCCGACCTTGGTACAGTCTAGCCGCATTTCGAGTCCTCGTAATGTCAGCCGGAAAAAGTTGGATAAACATTAATCTTGTTCACTCCATGGTAAGGTGGTAATGAATTTGTTAAGTCATAATAGCCATTTTATTAATGTATATTTAAATGTGGAGATCTTAAAAATATGTCATTATGAGTTTTTATCATGATAAATCTATTATTAGTATAGATGTATCATGATTTATCATGGTATTAACAAAGAGCAAAAATGTGTAAGGTTGTACCTTTGTAAATCTGTATGTAAGGACTACTTTGGAACTCCTCGTCCGATTTCAAAAATCCTTTGAGCAGTCTAGAATGGACCTTCGAAATCAAAACTTTTAAGATAGTGCTCGTCATAAAGTTAGACGTAAATATAAATATAGGTAAATAAGCATTTAAATTCTACATACCTAATATACCTATTTGGTTCAAATAATAAGAAAGGTTAGCATCGCTATACACGAAACTACTAACACTTAGTTTCTTACTCTCCTGACAGCATGACAAAATGTTTAATACTGCAAAAATGACTTTCTCATACGTGACCAAATTGTTTAACAAAAGGTTTATAACTTCCACGAAAGATTGCATAATAAACATGAGTTGATAAGTTTGTTCCCACACAGATAGTACTCGTAAATTAAAAGTATATTACCTATGTTTATAAAGTAAATATAAAACTGTTCATGAAAATAAATACAGGTGACTCAGTCCGGGGTGTTGACTGACTCATGCGTTCAGTTTCACTGTTTGCGGAGTTACTCACACGGGCGCATGTCATTAATGAATCCGACTAACTGTACCATTGTCATTAAAACAATAATCACATGAGAATAACTGGTTTATGTTAATCTTCTTTTGATCTTGAACCGTGTCAGTTTTGTTTTTAATTGTTGCATTATTACCATTACATGGGTGGTAATTTGAGAGCAAATGCACATAATATAACTGGGGGCCGATTTTTGACTTTCGAGCGCTCGAAAATTAAATAAAAGTAAATACGATTTTAGTGTCAAAATTGCAGGCACTAACTTTCTACCGATAGAATTGAATACGAGTGGTCAATATCACTCGCTTTTCAATTTTCTATCGCTATTTCAAAAGAGCATTTCGTAATTTTTGTCAATTTTCGAGTGAAAGATTCGAGCGCTCGAAAGTCAAAAATCGGTCCCCTGGCTGTGACAGACGGACAGGCTTCGTGTGATCGCATAAGTGTTCCGTCGGACCAATTTTGGTACGGAACACAAAACAAGTTTCGGTCAAAAATTTCATTTTTGGTATAAGCTTTTATTGCTGACTGTACTTTTCTGCATACCATCATCAACTACTCATTGAGACGATTCTAACGAGCCCAGACTCGATGGGGTTGTGTCGTTTTATTGCGGAGTTCCTACCTTCCAGCTCCAGCATCAGATCAGCTCCATGTCATCATAATAATAAAAAAGAAACAAAAATTTAGAACTTTATAGGAATATCTTCCTCATGAATTGTTAATGTATATTCTATTCTTTTATTGTCCAAGCGTTATGATTGTTGAAGAGCTATTTAAGATTTTCGATTATATCCTTTTAACTGTTTTAAATTATGCATGATTTATATTTGCGAATGATGTGTTCACCTGTGATTGGGGTGCATGTAAACCCAAATAAAAGCAAATATTTAAATTAAGATTTGTTAACATGTACTCTGTTGGTGTCCCGTACAACTAAATAAATAAATAAATAATGCAAGTGTAATAATGCATACATATGCATGCAAAATTTCAGTTCAATCGGAAACCGGGAAGTGGGTCAAATTTAACTTGCAAGATTTGATTACAGACAGACAACGGGACAGGTGAAACTAAAAAGCTTGTATAAACGATCAAGTTTAGGTCACAAACTAGGTTTAGTCATCAACATGTTTTGACGATGACAAACAAGCAGACGGCCTATGGGCGCCTGCGACTGCCGAGGAGTCCCACGATCCTGGCCAGCACTTTATTGATTTGAGGTTTCGTTGTGTTGACAAATAGAGATAAATGTAGTTCTCTCACCTTCAACAAAGCGCATCCTCGGTGGATCTGGCGACCTTATACTCACCACCAGAAACATCACATACTCATAGAGCAAATAATAGAGTTGCTATGACTGTTGTTTTCTTTTCTGTAAGGGGCTGTCCATATATTACGTCATTTTAAAATAGGGGGGGTCTGACCACTGACGGTAGTCATTCTACTAAGTGGGGGGGGTCCATTCAAGGAATTAACAGGATGATCATAAGGGGGAAATCAAAAATTTACAAAAAACTATGACGTAATATGGACAAGGGAGAATTCGAGCGGCTCCTAATATTAGCAAAATGATATTCCGCTGTGCCCTGCCTCTTTAGAAATCTTCCGTGTAGTAGTCCTTTTGCTCCACTAATACACTATACACACTTTAAACCCTCTTCATCTGCTCAGGGATATATTGCCGTTCTTTTCCCAGGCTAAAACAGCCTTTCCATTCCAAAGGTTTTCTAAATCGGTTCTGCAGTAGCTTGAAGGGGAAACAAACATGTCACTAATTCAGCGCTTATAATATTAGTATGTGGTATGGATTGCTACAGAACAAACACGAAATATAGTGTTGTTGACCTTAAAAACACAGCATTATTGAATTAACTGGATATTTGTCCCCAATATAAACATTAACAATATTTAGTTGCATCGTCGCCATATCCATTATCCAATTCACTGAATTTATATCTCAATTTTCTAACAATCGCGGCATTGTTGTGAATTAACAAGGCATCACGGCACATCGATTCCATTGTGTCACGCCAGTGTATCTAGAGCTCTCACTCTGCTCTACAACTTCTACAATATCTCAGATAAACTGCATTGTAACAAGCTCAGTTTAAATTGGTCACGATCTTTTGTCCAAATGAATAGTGAATGAACAATTTTGCCCGCTTTATACGGTTATTGAATTAGGTATCATTTAATAAATAACTGTTAAATTATACAGTTTAATATGATAGTTAATTTAACTACGTCAATAAAACGTTAATTATACATACGTGTGCTCTATGGTCGTAACATTTCTGCGTCATGCTCATTAAATCATATTCTTATTGAGTCGAATAGTTAAAGAATAATAGCAATCGCTACAAAAAGATATACCGTTGCATATATGTTGTATAGATAGGGTGTTACCACTTCTATGTATACCTACTCGTAAATATAATTGATCGACTATCGATAGACGTAAGTATGTAGATCTGTAAAAATAAATCTAGATTTTAGCTGGCCTACATTTACATTAGAATGTTTTATATTAGCGATAAGATAACTCAACGACTCAAATTTAGTTAAATCTATTCAAACTGAATATGGCATAGGTACTTCAGCAAGTTGATCACATACGTACGTTAGATAGATCTAAATCTCAATTTTTATATGAAAAAATGACAGTTGAATTTTCGTAAGGCGCGGTCGGAAAGTTATGTAATAAGTGATTACCCCTTTGAGCTATAACCACGAACTTCGAAATTCGAAGATGGGTGGATTCGAATTTGGATTCGGTATCTCCATCTCTATCGCAATTACAATACTCGAGCGACAGGGATGCACGTAGAGCAAACCTTGGCTAATCGGTGATAGTTAGGTTTTTTGAAGTTTTATTTTTATTTTATTTTTTCTTAATTTTGACTGATGCGTTCGGGTACAAATGAAATTAAAGAAGCGCCCAGTGACATCACCTTCACTTCAAAATTAAAAAAACTATTGGCTGACATGCCATTTTATACTGTGGATGAAGTGCTGACAAAAATGTCGAAAGCGTAATGCACTACGTTTAAATAATACATATACAATGTATAAATTATGTTTTAAATTATCTCTTGTGAATATTTTATAAATTGTTGACGTGTAAATTTATCTATTTTACCAATAAATAACTGAACTGAACTGAACTGAACTGAACTGGTCCTCTAGTTAAATATAAAAACTTTAAAAAGTTAAGTGACAGGAATGAGCTATTATTAAATTTAATTTTGCAATTTTTTTTTATCGCAATCGAAGTGAAAAGCAGTGTGTATATTCTATTTTTGACATGTAAATTTTTATATTTTATGAATAAATGAGTATGAGTATAACTCGGGCATAAATTAGCCATTTAACCCCTCGACTTAACTATCCACCCTCGCCGGCGGTGGCTCGGGTGGATATAAACGTCTCAGGTTAAATGGCTCGTTCGATGCGCTTGTTGTACAATCTATTATTTTCAGTTAGATTTTCGCAGTCAGGTTACAGTTTCAGTCTACGTAATAATGTCAGAACGAGCCTTGAACACATTTTGTGCCAAAGATTTCGTAGCGGTACGCTTAGCATGCGGAACTTTGTATGTAGAGGAAAGCGTCTACGAACAGATTCTGCCCACCTAGCCAGTACCTGGCAATGAAAATGTTAAACGCCCGCCGAATAAAGTATTTTCCTACTTATGTAAATGGGGTGAGTGAGAAGGGTCAAAACTGGCATTCAAATCGCGATAACATTTTATTTTTACATATGCAAACTGAATGATGTATATAATAATAATAATTATTATATTAGTTTTTATTTTATTTTGGGTAGTTCCATTTCATAACTTTGACGATAAACAGGAAAACCCACCTCACCCCGTTGTCCCTCGTAATTGGGGTGAGATGGGTTTTCATACAAAGTTGATTTTGGAAGATTGTTGGATCGCTTTTTTTATCATGAGTATTACTATATCTCAATTTCAAATTGGCATACATTATTTTTGTAGCAGTAGCCTTAAAATCCCATCTCACCCCTTCAACCCTTCTCTCCCCATTCATAACCCAACTCTCCCTGCGAACCCTACTCACCCCATTTTACGGTATTCTAGATCATTAGATAAGAACTCCCCATTGGCACACAATAACACAAACCTAACAAGGTTTTGCCTAGATGGGTATGTAACTATTAGCATGTATTTCTTTCGTCTTAATCAATTGAAAAAAAAAAAAAAGTGACCTTAAATTTTGTCCCGTAGACATACTTCAACAACCAGCACTACACAGAGGACAAGGAGGTGTACTGCTCGAGCCACGTGCCGAAGATCGGGCCGGGACACCTGGACAACTCGTCCGTGGGCATCCGCAGTGCGCTCAACGTGCCGCGCAGCAACAACTACGTCAACGAGCAGATCCGGGGACTCCCCCGGAACAGCCATGAGACTGAACGTGAGAACTCTTTATACAGTTACGTTAAATTCCCCAGTGATTCTGCGCTCTCAAAATTGCGTCAGCTGCGGTTGTTTCCTCTAAAAAAAACTACGTCAAGGAGCAGATCCGGGGGCTCGCGAGGAACAGCCATGAGACTGAACGTGAGAACTCTTTATACAGTTATGTTAAGCTCC
This sequence comes from Epinotia brunnichana, assembly GCA_963854355.1. Taxonomy (NCBI): domain Eukaryota; kingdom Metazoa; phylum Arthropoda; class Insecta; order Lepidoptera; family Tortricidae; genus Epinotia; species Epinotia brunnichana. The sequence goes on along the minus strand of OY977950.1, from coordinate 22,618,650 downwards.
CCAGTGATTCTGCGCTCTCAAAATTGCGTCAGCTGCGGTTATTTCCTCTAAAAACAACTACGTCAAGGAGCAGATCCGGGGGCTCGCGAGGAACAGCCATGAGACTGAACATGAGAACTCTTTATACAGTTATGTTAAGTTCCCCAGTGATCCTGCGCTCTCAAAATTGCGTCAGCTGCGGTTGTTTCCTCTAAAAGTTTTCGGTCAAAAATTTCATTTTTGGTACCAGGTTTTATTGCTGACTGTACTTTTCTGCATACCATCATCAACTACTCATTGAGACGATTCTAACGAGCCCAGCAGATACAAATACAAATAGTTTATTTTGCAAAAAAAAGGGTTGTTATAAAAATATTCAGCACCTCCTTAAAGAGCCAATACATACCGCATGCAAAATATTAACAGTTTATTTTAAATATTCCATTGTATAAATTATTACATAAAGGTTAGTCATGTTCATCTTACTTAAGTCAATAGTTATCACATTATATTAGTCATTATTGTCTATCAAAAAATTCATTCAGTTTATAAAATCTATGATCAAGGAGCCATTTGTACAGGATCTTGTTAAATTTACAATTTGGGATGTCTTTTATTGTTTGAGGTAATCACGCACATTACACTACAATTTTTCCTGAATCTTGCAGTTTTTTGTTGTTTTTCTACAACAAGACGGTCAGAATCTCTCGTATTGCGTGGATATAATATCTCTTGCAGTTTAATGACTTCATAAATATACAAACACGGGAGCGGTAGTACACCTAATTGAAGAAATAGAGGTTTACAGGGTTCATATGGTCCCACGCCACAAATGGCACGAATACATTTTTTTTGGGCGATAATAGCTCGATACATATCACTGCCATTTCCCCAGACAATGAGACCATATCTTAACACTGAGTCAACATATCCGTAGTAGGCAGCCATAGCTGTTTTCTGGTCAGTCGTTTTTCTTAATCTACATAAAACATACACAAATCTGTTAATTTTGTTGCACACATTATTTATTTGCTCATTCCAATTCAAAACACTGTCAACATATATACCTAAATTGTGGGTCAAATTTAACTTGCATGATTTGATTAGGTACAGACAGACCGACAACGGGACAGGTGAAACTAAATAAAAGCTTATAATAAAAACAACTACGTCAAGGGGCAGCTCTGGAACTTTTGATTTTGAACAACATTTGATGACTGACAGCGTCTAGTTTCCTAGTTTAATAGTCAAGTAACGGCGTCCAAAAGGGACACGCCAGAGATTGGACGTGAGTAAACCTCCTTATACCCTCTTTAGACCTATTTTTAGTGTGTGAAGCGTCCGCTGCAGTCGCTTCTCTAAAATCAATTAGGTCAACGGTCTGGAAGTTTTAGATCTAGCTGGACGCTAGGATGCTAGTGAAAAGAAACTCCAACTTATAAACTGATACACAGTTACTTATACATATACCTACTTAAGACATATTTCTAGAAAGTCACAATTATATTAATTGATTTAACTAAGTATCCAGCACCTCGTCGCTTTGCTAATGCTCGTGTAAGAATGCTCGCTCCTCCCCAGACATCGGCTTTATTATCATCCCTCCCCACCCAAAAGGGAGGGATATCCAACTACGACCTCCGGGTAGGGTTCCTTTACTATTGACTATCCAAATTTGCAATAAATTATATTCTGAAACTACCCATCTATTTTACAAAATCATCACACTAGCGTGGAACTCTTGCAGCGGCAGTTATACTGGCTATTAAAAAGCTTTCGTGACCTCTGACGCTGTTTGATGTTGGTACGTTGCACAATCTTCCTGTAATTTTCTTAAGCCATTTCACTAAGGAGAACATCACTCATCAATTCCTCGGCTGAGTCCAGAAACTTAGTATTGTCGGTGCACTGGTAGTTGTAAGATATTCACGTTGAAAAAGCATGATGACGGCCTTCTTTATCTTTTCGTTAGGTAAGTTACAAAATCTAATAACTATGTAGTACGAGTAACAAGTTTTTATAAGGAAATACCGTTTACAGTTTTCCGTCTACATCTTTAATAGACAGTAAACTAAATAAAAACGTGGAAATAAAATATACCTACACGAGTACTTAGCTAACATAACGGTCTAAAGCGCCGTTGCCATTAGGCGTCATTTCCCTAAATATGACCACAATTCTAAATAACACTCATAATGTTTATGTGTTAGTAATGTAAGTAAGAGCTGTGGTGGAGTGACTTTGAGTTAATGTCGTCTTGTAAACGAGGCTATTGGATTAAATCTCAAGTTTATCACTACATTTCAGGTAATTCGCAATACCAGATCAATGATCGAGATAATGCCGGCTGACAATCAAAAGTTTAGAGGATCAAAATTAGAGGATACATTTTAAATAAGTATAAAACTAAAGAATCTGTGGGGCTACTTATGCCGTCTCCTTTGCTTCGATACAAATATTATGCAAGCATTTCTTTAGCCAATTCGATTGCGGAAAAATCAAAATGCATTGCTAAGTTTCTTGTGTTGTTTAAAATAAGTACTGTAGAATCTTGCAAAGTAATGTAATCAAGATCAATCAATCAAGCTTGAACTAATCACAATTACCAAGGGGAAAAAGATTTTCTTTTTATCGCAATCCATGATGAATTCTCACAACGTGCTTTAACCGCGGAGATGGTATCAGCGATTACCGTTAAAGTGTGCCTATACGGTAACAAAGCGCGATGAGGGCCCTTGGGAATCGTCGATCCAATGAGAAATACAATGCAATGAAGTAGTATAGTCTCCATACATAGTAGATGATATGCACTTTCTAAGGAATAAGTTGCGGTGTAAACTAAAAGGAACCGATAAGTGGAAAGATCTACAGGATATAATTAACATCTAATTGGGTTTGAAGTTCTTCGTTCACCATGCGAACTGATGTATTTTTATAATATCTATCGAAATTGACGACACACACGCCTTTATGCAAATTCCAAAATTCCCTTCATGAGAAAATGGTGGAATTAATCAACCCACCTGTTTATTTAGAATCCAAATGCAAACTGTTCTTACGAAATCATCTCCATGTAACGTTACCTAACACAGACACTTTGGTGGCCATTTTTAATCGTGAGCATTTGTTTTGGAATGGTTTAAAATAGATTAGAATGTTTCAAAAATTTAGAATCTAAATCCAGCGATCCCTTTTTTAGGTGCCTAAAACATGACAGTTGAAACGCGAAAACGATACATCAAAGCACGTGGCTGGTTAAAACAATAGGTCTCAGGGATACCACGGCTATTGACATGTCAAACTTAGCCACCTTGACGAGACTCCTGCGCATTGTGCGTGATCAATAAACCGCGACCAAGGCCAACTATTGTGCTTGCAAGTGCAGCTCAGGTCACACTAAAGAATGTCGTAAAGGAAGTATAGGAAATCATTGAATGATGATTTAAACTGTTAAGTAACTTGCTTTGAGCCTTAACTCTTTTCGCTTTCAAAGGTGAACCGTATGACAGATATGATTAAAAAGTCCGAAGCACTTAACGATTATTAAAGGTTTGATTATGTTTTCTTTTAATTGCATCCAGTGTCCAGTGTAGACAGCAAATCGCACTTACCCACTTAAAATAGGATATCAAACCGCCACTAGACTGAGATTGGCGGGTGGAGACAGTTTTGCCATATAAATACGCCAAGGTTTATGTGAACTGACAGCTATTCCATTCTCAAACTCTTCGCTGTTTAGTAATATTATAAGTATACTCATATCTAAATGATTTTGGAAAAATTGTGACAAGAGACCTAATCCATGAAATCTTGAAGTACTTAAGATATAAATCCACTAGCGGTCTCATTATGCATGTCACGTTGTAACTACCTTACACGCTATAAAACACAAGATCCCAAACCGTCGCCACACCGTTACAAGAAAAAATAAAAATAGCCATCACAAATCTGCGCAAACGCCACATAAATACATGTCCACGCGCAAGAATCCGGTCCGACTTCCGAAGAAGGTAAGTACTAGGAAAGCTTCCAAACTTCGGTGGCGGTCGGGCGCGCTCGGCCGCGTGAAAGGGAGGCATTTAGGTAAGAGTGGGAGAGGAGAACTTGTTGCAAAACAGCCGGCCGCATTCCTCAGGCCCCAGCCCAGTGACCTAAAGCTCGGGTACTTCGGACCTGGGACCATGACAACAACTAGTAACGGGAATGGCCGATTGAATTCGCGCGGTGCGAGGTTCAAATTGCTGGCACGTGAGCTAGAGAATGCAGATTTAAATAGCTATTTGTCTAAAAGTTGCTAATTGTTAGGGGACAAACATTTCCTCAAAACACAGTGAAACTTTGTAACGTCACACAATGTTGTACTTAAGCGAAATTGTGACATTTCCATGCAAATCTCGAAAGCCTTTGGTCCTTATCGTATCCGTGTTGGCGTTTTGACAGCCCTTTCTGAATGTGATTTATTTATTTAATGTCGACAAATATAGCCAGAACTAATTCGACTCCAAGGACTACTGAATATGTTAAATAAGTATGTCTTAGTCTAACCTAGGGGCCGATTTTTGACTTTCGAGCGCTCGAAAATTAAATAAAAGTAAATACGAATGTAGTGCCATATTGAATACGAGGGGTCAATACCACTCGCTTTCCAATTTTCTATCGCTATTTCAAAAGAGCATTTCGTCATTATTGTCAGTTTTCGAGTGAAAGATTCGAGCGCTCGAAAGTCAAAAATCGGTCCCCTACTCGTACGGCCTATAACATTTTATTTACGTATCTGCTTCAGAGTTGAAAATTCCACTAAGTACGTCTCTTAAAAATATGTCATTTAAAAGCCACAACGTTATAGAATAAGCAAGCATGGCAAAATAAATCATGTTTTAAAGACACCTTAAAACCACATTATCTCAAAACATATTCAATCTATTACAATAGGTAATGCTGACCCCCACACAAGGCATTGCCTGTCCTATGTTTGATACTAAAACTTTGCTACAAATGCTGCAAAAAAATCACTTATCAAATGTTGGTCAAGTAACGAAAGGCGTGATCTTGCGCAAGTCGCACGCATGCGCTGCAGCTTACATGACGCAAGCCTGAGGACTGTTTCGCGCCTTCCTGCGATTAACTCTCATCGCAGTCATCAGCCATAAGTGCTGCTGTGTTCTTAATAAAATAAATATGTATGTTCACTTTGCCGGTTCACTTTAGAGAAATAAGTGTGTCTAGAAATTTATTTTTAACGTTGGCTGGTTAGGCCTGCTGGCCACATGTCTGCGGTGCGGCGCCGCCGCCGCTGAAACCCGCTTTTAGTACTAAGATGTGGCCAGGCTCTTAGCCTGGAAACATGCAAATTTTATTTCTCTAAATATATAGATTAGAAGTGCAATGCATGCTCAGTCCTTTACCAAGATCTGAAGCAGCCGCAATAAATTCTCCCTTTAATCAAATATGCTTTATGCTGTGCCGTGCTGATTTTGAAATGTTCTTGATTAAAATTTTATTCAATCGGTGTGTTTGCCGTGTATATTTAATTCAGCTCATATTTAGGTACCTAGCAGTCTAGTACCTAGGTAAGATTACCATAGGTAGATATATCAATGAATATAAATATTAAATAAATAAATAAATATTACGGGACAATCTTACACAAATCAACCTAGGCCCACGGTAAGCTCAGTAAGGCTTGTGTTGTGGGTACTAGGCGATGATATATATAATAGATAAATACATATAGATACTTATATACATATATAACATCCATAACTGAGCTGTAACTATAAGTTTCGGTGCCATACTTAGGTATTCTCCGACAATCTCTCCGTGGCGCACATAATTGGCACGCACTAAGCAATTCGCACGCAGCTCCATATTTAACAACCTTTTGCTCAAAAGATAAAGGACGTAACTGCCACAAATGTTGGACTAAGAGACGTCTTTTTACAATAGAAGGATAAAATTGCGGGTCGCATGCGCCGACGCTACGCAATACTCGTTTATGCCCTATTTGGATCATTTGAGCAACGCACAAAAATGCGCGGGCTGCCATAAATGTATTATAATTTTGGTCAGAAATGCAGGGATTGCGATACGGTTTTCGCTGTCAGTTTGCCAAAGGGCCTTCTAGCAAAAAACTAGACTGAAAGTGAAGATTTATTTAGATCGTACTCAAGTGTTATGCTTTAACTAGTCGATGGAGAGTCTTTTCGCGTTCTCTCGAAGACAGTCGAGATCACCTGCTGGCTCCTATTTCACCAACGTTACATCCTCAGAGCATAGAATACTAGAGAGAGGACAAGCCGCCGGCGGCCGTGTCGCAGCTGTATGCTCAATGGGCATACACTGCCATACTGTGCACGCGTGCTGATCGCAGAGAATATTACGTCTTTTCCCAAAATGCCTGATATGATGCGCGTTTATTGTCAAATAAGCGTGTAGGTATACAAGTGTGTGTGTTTTAGATGTGTGCGTGTTTTGTCTTGTCAATTACTTGGGCGTTGTGTGGGTTAATGTACTTGCGACAGGCTCACTCTATACAAATCGGCCGCCATGTCCGATCTCCTTATATTCATACATCTGTGGTTACATCATTATTTGCCGTACAATTTCTGGCTCGATAAGTACGGTGTACAAAGGTGTGCATTCCGCCCGTCAGCATTTTACTTCACGTAGCATATATTTCATTCCTTTAAGTTAGTACATGTCCGACCGCCACGGAGTGTATTCATATCAAACCTACATATTGTATCATTTTATGACGTTATCAAATAAATCATAATTACGGTGGAAAACTGCAGTGTTATCATTATCAATCATTAACAGCTATCATCTCAAGAGTGTGCGAGACTGTCCCGTTCAACCGGTGCGGATTATTTTTCGAAAGCGAATTCACTTCTTTTTGTGCCTAGTAAACATTGCGATTGTCTTTCATTGTTAAGTGGTAAACAAAGCGATTGTCTTTTATTGTTAAGTGTAACTAACTGTGTTAAGTGTAAACTTGGTGTAAACGTAGTAAACATCAACACTTTTTCAACCAAAGAGCGGCTAATATGCTTAGGAAAGGAGGTCCATATTGAAAAATACTACTTAGCTATGTTGACCATTTTGTATTTAAAACAATATAATACTTTGACAATATAGAGTCGCTTTCGAGTCAAGTTTTGTGTGTGGCACGTGGCTATTGTAGCTTTGGCGGACCGATGGGGTCTTAAGATAAGATCCAGTCTAGAATAAGAATTCGCACTATATCAGTGTCCATCTTCATTGGTACTATCGTTAGAACATGAGGGCGAATATTCAGCGATTTTAAGGCGTTTTTTTTCGTCATTGTCGCCTCCAGGAAATACTATTAAAAAAGACGAATATCAGAGTCCACTTTTGATGAAGACGTAAGCCAATACCGGTGCAGAGTCTTTTTTGATTTAAGTTTCTGCGGTATGTTTTACCTCTGCTGAAATAATCTTGAGCCGACAATGACTTTAGAACCGAGCGGTTCAAACGCTCGGAGATTGGCCCAAGATAGGTACGTCAAAATGTCATTGTCAGGTGCCAATTGGCCAGTTGGTGAGATAGAGTCTAGTCCAGCCAGCTCTTTGGTTGTTTTATAGGGCATGACCAGCTTTTTCTTTAGCTTCTTCTCAGAATGTCCTCAGATCTATACCGAGGTGCACTGAAGTTGTACCACACTGCACTCCATTGCACGGGTGTGTGCCAACTTTGTTGCGCATTGGTCTTCGTTTCGGCCTACCTACAACTATCTACGTCTACTTATTCAATAGTTTTATCAGAGTGAACTGGATGACCACGTATTTACTTATGACAACTTCATCATCATCATTTTCAGCCTGTAATCGCCCACTGCTGAGCATAAGCCTCTCTTCGCGTAGGTACGCCACTTATCCCGGTCCCGTGCTAGTCTCATCCAGAAATGACCCGCGGTCTTTTTTATGTCATCAACCCATCGTGCTGGTGGACGACCGACGACTTATTGATGGGCAAACAGAGATATATTATACAACACAATATATATTGCTCTAGTGTCCAATAATTCTGAAAATAATATTCAAACGTAGGCTTTTTACTCCCACAATTCTTTCGCAACCAAAGAGTTTCTTAATGCTTTTAAACCGGCATGCGGTTCAGTTTACCTAGTGAAATAGTGTGTAAGTTATGAATATCGATAGGGTCATTGGCACCATTCCCGCGGCCAGTTCCTTCGCTGGGATATGGGCCCTATGACGGTAACAATTAAGTCTTAATCTGAACGGCGAGGCGCAAAAGGTTGCGGGTTAGTCGGTTGACCGCTAAATACCTCATTTTACTAGTTTTCATTCTCTAAACGTGTGCGGAATTTTATAGTTATTTGATGGTTTTGATGATATAGATGAATAGGTAATACTTATGCCATCTAAAATTTGAAGATTGATGTAATATGTGGAGAATATTAGTGCGAAAAATTGTGGTTTAAGGATGACTCACGCTAGAACGGGCCGTGTCCGGCCCGGGCCGTTTTCTAAGAAAAACGTCGGCTTTTTTGCGCGGCCGAGCCATACCGAAGCCAGGCCGAACCACGGCCAAGGCTCGGAACTCGGAAGTGGCTCGGTGTCGGCACGGCCCGGCCGCGGGCTTGCGTATGGCTCGGCCGCGTAAAAACTCCGTCGTTTTTTTTAGAAAACGCCCCGGACCGGACACGGCCCGTTCTAGCGTGAGTCATCCTTTATTTGTCGGTCCCTCAGAGTAGATCACGTCTTAAAAGAATATTTGGAAAAAGTCTTGTGCTTTATTTCGCCGTCCCAGTAAAAAAATTGTCTCTTTTCTCCTTATATATTATTGCCCGCAGCAGGTCGACAGTTAAATAGTACCGACGCGCGTTCGGAACGTTACGTGATTACCCCTCTGAGGGGTAATCGAATCACGTAACGTTCCGAACGCGCGTCGGTACAATTTAACTGTCAATTTTCCATATAAAAACTGACATGTAGACCTACCTGACGCGCGTACAATGCGTTACGTGGTCGACCAGAGTGGGTCGATCACGTAACTTTTCTTACGAACGTTAGGTAGATTTAAATGTCATTTTCGAGCCGACCCGACGCTTGTCAAAAATTTGCACCACGTAACTCCGTACGTACGTTCGAAAACGGTTCAGGGACCGTACAGATCACTAGGTGAATGAGCCTCACCGTTTCGTTATTGCAAAGAAAATCCAGTGAACGAATGGTTTATCTTTACTATGTATTGCGCCAATTCTATGAGAAAAGCAATATTTTTTTTGGGGCAGTGTATATTTGATAAATAATCTTAATAAACTCCCATTATTATGCTTAAAGAAAATATATCAACCACGCAACCTAAAAACACAAAACGCATAATGACTAAGTAGTAAAACACGATCAAAATATAATTGCACATTATTGCGTAAAACCTTCATATATATTTTTTTGTTCGTATAGTATTTTAAAAATATACATATTTTTTTATCAGTAATTTTGTATAAATTAAATATATATTTCATCCAAAGAATTAAATGCCATCTAGTATGCAGTAGGAGAACTTTCTGACAATTAGGTAATGCAATGTATCCCATCGCGACATCTGGTATGTAGTAGAAGTTTTGTGACATTAGAATATAATGTTAGCTCTACACTGACGAGCTGATACGCGAAGAATTACAATTTGCGGCACGGACGGCTCGGACATATACATCAAAAATACGAAGGTTGTTAGCTGTCATTATATGAATATGTGAAATATGGGAGTCCATCCTAACCTTGCACTTAGTCGGTTTACATTATGTGACGTTGAACTCATAAAAAAATTGTTTAGCACATGTAAAGGTTTTTTACAACGATACACTGACAGAATTTTAAGGGCTATTGTACATTGTAGGATATTTTTGTATGAAGCATCTTATGAAGAGAAAACATAACGTCTGATTGTTCTAATAGGTCCCTATTTTAAATATATATATTTACATTCTATTTCAAATCACCAGTCAAGTTGATCCTTGATATTATTCAAGTATGTAACTTCGTCCGCGTGAATCTCGTTTATAACGTAGTTCCATACTAACATTCGCCCCCTTTTCACCCCTATAAAAACAACCTACTTATGTCCTTCAAAAGGATTCAACCGGTTCAGCGATTTAAGCGTAAAAACGTAACTCACAGACAGACATATTGCCAGCTTTCGCATTTATAATTTGTTTATAATATTAGTTAGAATTTAGGCTGGGCGCAAACGTTCGGTTTCCGCGTACGGTTTCCGGATTCGGATTTCGAATTCTAGCGCTCGCAGGCGTTTACAATAATAGGGAACATTACGCAAAACTCTGCGTAGGGGGCGACACTAACAAAACCCGTAAACAAACCGCCATGACGTACAATGTCATATTTATTTACCTAACAAACAATAACAAATAATTGATGAAAACGCGTTAAACTACAATCGTTTTATTATCATTCGTGTGTAAAATACCTGTACTGTGATATTAAAATGGCATCCTGAGGGCTTTTTTTTGGTTTACTACGTATTGCCGCTTCCCATAGTTTTCGTATCATCGTTTCCTTAGGAAATGAATGATGCCCTTCATTCTTGCATCCAATTACGCATCACTGATGCATTTTATTTATTGAAATATTTTCTTCCCTATTTGATCCAGAGCTTTGAAGGACTTGTCAAAGTTGTCAAAAAAACTGTTTACTAATTGTGATAGTGCTGCACTCTGGCGGCAGAACATTGCAGTAATTTTCCCTATTATCGCTCACGAGGGCTGCAAGTCGAAAACCTAATCCGGAAACCGTACGTGGAACCCGAACGTTTGCGCCCAGCCTTAGAACTTAACACTTTGTCTGTCCCAAGGATATTTATGACCGTAGTGTTTATATTCTCTTTGCCAACACCAAAAGTCCAATATTAACACACGATATATACACTGGTGCATTATATATCATGCACGGACGTTCCGAGCTAGGTCTTCAGTGCCATTACATACAATGCACGGAAGTCAAAGTGTTAATTTATTGTTCCGTTATCAAACTGAACATCCAGAAGTAGCTTCTGGTTGTCTAACGATTATACTAAATACAATAATAAAACAGGACAAAGTATAATTTTATTTTTATTTTTGCAAATCTTGGAAAATCATTATATCTGACAAAGAGTTATTATTATTAAATACATTACAGTAGTTCTCGTACTGATATCGGCTTGCTTATATCCTGCCTTTATTATTAGTCAGATGTAAGGAATAGACTTCCTAGAATGTGACTTTTTTTTCCCAATAGTTAAGTCAACGGTACCTACTTATTGGAAATTTGGTGGGGCTATTAGGATTTGCAAATATTTATATTTATTTATTTATTATGTAACAAACAGTCATACAAAGATTATTCGTACAAGCTATCGTATTACTAAACAGACCTATTATATAGTTCATATCTCCCTTTCTGTTGTAAAATATAGGTAGGTTAGATTCGTTCGGTATCTTCAGTTGCCCGAAGGGCAAACAGACCAGAAATAGGCTCCGTTAAAACTGTCTTGATACCCAGGAGACCATACGTAAAAAAAGTATAGCATAAAAAAAAAAAACATATGTAGATTGTACACATAATATAGATACCAAAACATAATTATAAAGAGTGTATATTCGCCAACAAACTGTTATGCAGTTTGGCTAAGATTTAGACTAAGTTTATCGTAATATTTGTTGAGTAAGAAAAAAAATAATAATAGATGGTTCTGGTTATGAAAACGGAAAAAGTTCCTTCGGGAAACTGAAGATACCTAACGAACCTAACCTACCTTTTTGAAGAAGAAGTCAAATATGGCCAGTGGAGTTAGTGCACTACTCGTCATTTTCCCTGATTCGCCATTTTCGTTAATTCGTCAGTTACCCTAATTCGTCAATGCTTTCAAAATCTTTAATTGGTCAATTTCTAATTCGCCATTTTATTCATTAAGTCACTTTCACTAACTGGTCATGTACAGTCGCAGTAGATATTTATATGATTTTTGAACCTGATATTTTTAAGCGAATGATATTATGATTAGTATGATATTATCGAGTCTTTGGGGCCAATATCAATGAATGAAATATTTTTTAACATACTTTTAACATTCTAACTTCGCACGTTGTGAGCGAAAACCGTTTTTAAACTGTCTCAGACTTTGAAAAATACCACGCAAATGGGTACGTAAATCAAACCATAATTTTATTAATTTTAATCCTCTTAAAATCCTTAATGACCGTTTGTTCACAGGTAGTTGAAGGGTGTTATTGGGTTTTAGGTGGAAATAACAAATTACGTACTTAGTATTAATCCTCACTTAATGCCGATTCTAAAACCGTTTTTAAACTGTCTCAGACTTTGAAAAATACCACGCTAATGGGTACGTAAATCAAACCATAATTTTATTAATTTTAATCCTCTTAAAATCCTTAATGACCGCTTGTTCCCAGGTAGTTGAAGGGTGTTATCGGGTTTTAGGTAGAGAAAACAATAGGAAGAAAAGTAGTCCTAAAAATTGCGTAAATAAAATCATGTATTTTAATTAAAAGTCATAAATTCGATTGATAAACCTTTATTAAAGAAAAAAACTTATTCTAGTGTTGCAAAGGGCGTTCCCTGTATGGTATTAATTGTTCAAAATGACCTCCTCTTTCTTGAAGGCACAATGTGGCCCGAGCTTGAATTTGTTGCGTAGCCCGTCGAATCATTCCCGGATTATTTTTTATTTCTTGTGCTGCATTTAAAATTCTGTCGTGCAATTCTGCTTCGGTATTGACGATTCTGTGATATACCCGTTGCTTCATATCACCCCAAAGAAAATAATCCAACGGCGTCATATCAGGCGATCTTGCAGGCCATCCAACGGGGCCGTCTCGGCCGATCCACCTATTGGGA